>JARJLF010000050.1:0-603289 GCA_029378395.1 Mycena leptocephala | reverse complement strand
CCAACGGCTTCGATCATGCGTGCAACAGTTAATCAAGTCCCTCTCGATGCGTTATGGCTCGGTCCCACATCTTTCCATTCTCCAACTTATGAATTTCATTCTCTTACTTCCGCTCTGCCTTCCCGCACACACGCGGTACAATGTCTTTCTTCTTTCCTTGGCTAAATTGCATCAGCACTAGTGACTGCGAACTGCACGATGATCCAATTGTAGAATTCAAAACCAAGCTGGACATTGAGACTAGACACGCTCAGCTGAATCACGTCGCTGTTTGCTTGTCTACTCCGTCCCTCGTTACTGGGCGCAATTTGGCTTCGCGAGTCTACCTACCCCGAACAATATCAGCAGGCTGGTGCCCCCGGTCGGGCGTACTCCCTGAAGTTCGTCACTATCGATATCAGCGAGAAAAGGGGCCGGTTCACGTAGGCATCACCACTCGCATCTTCCCGCTGTACCCTCATCCCGTTTAAAGTTACGCACTCCAGATGACCCTGTGATGTGATCTATCGCCGTTCGACGTCTAACAGCGGAATGGCGTTTTCCCTCTCACGACCATCCGGCTAATTACATCCCAAATGTGGTTCGACGCCTTCCTACTCAGCTGCAGGAATTACCCGTTCAGAACCCAAATATCATCCTATGTGCCAATCCTCGGACGTTTCGAGCCACACCGCCCCAAGTTTTCCCACCATGATGACGGCGTCAAACCATCTTTCATAGTGTTTATAGCTGGCTCCCTTCCATTCTGGCCTGTAGCGGATCTAACAGGCAACACATCTTACTTGGGTTGGCTGGACTTTTTCTGTGTTTCTACTTGCATGACCTGAGCTGGGCGGCGGCCGGTTTCGACAGAGTACGGAATGATTGACTGAATTGCACGGCGACGCATCTTTCCTAACTTGAACAGTGTTCTGCCGCTCGTCACCCCTGGCCTTCCTGATTGGCCCAAACAAATCATATCTTATCACCATCCGATGGACTTACAGCATAAGTCATGCATGAGCCACGCATAAGCTGCCAACAAGCCGCATACAAGCAACGCTGGCTTATTTTAAAATAAGCCATGCTGCCTGCGCCCTGTGTATGTACTTTGATTTGGAAAAAAACGACGGCATGTGGGTGTTTCAGAGGCAAACCACCCGGGCTTGTTACGCAATTTCAGCGTGCCCCGGACAATTTATTCTCAACCTTCCGCACTTTCTTGAACCTGAGTCTATATAAAATCTTAGCGCCCGGGGGACCTCAAACAGGAGTGAGGAGGTGTCCCGAAATCCTGTCGAAAAATGGGGCCAAACCAAAAATTCGTTGTGGAGGAAGGATTTTTCACAACAAGGTTCGGGAAAATGGGGCAGCTAATACTAGTCGCCATTGGCGGGAATCTATCAATGTGTCAACGCCGAAGTCAACGCTCTTTCTTTCTCCCGTAGACGCATCATGAAGCTGAGCTGGGCGATGCCCCCTCATCATGCCAGCGTGGGCAGCCATTTGGACTCCTCATACTAAGGCTCCAACCATTTCCGTTTATAAACGTTTATACACGGTTTTAACTGTTTTTGTTTCCATTTAATTTGGCACGGGTTAACTGCTTGTGGATTCTCAAATGAAATCAGCCGGCAAAATGCATTCTCATTCTAAAATGATTAATGCTTTTCCCAGACTTAGGTGGAGGCCCGAGGGGATTAAAATCAATCCTTGTTACACTAGGTCCTCAGGTGGGTTCGAACCACCAACTCTCCCTTAACGAATCCATCACAGTTCTGGTCATCGGATGGGATTGAGCTAATTTGCTCCACTAGGACTCCCCTGCATAGATCTCTTCCTCCACTAACCCAAATCTGAACCATCACATTTTCAAGGGACATTCACGTTAGGGAAGGCTCCAACATGTTCATCATCGCCGGAAGATCACTCGAGGTATACCTGCATCCTCCATCCTCTTTGCACATACTGACTAAAAATGCATCGTTTGCGTCACGCTGCATACAAGAGCCAGGGAAGACCCTGAAAGAGGAGAGGCACATACTCTCACTATCGGAGTCTCATGGGAACAACATGGGAACGATTCTGATGGGGAAAGCGACAGTAGATGGAGATCGAAGGGGGAGAAGATCGCAGTGTTGCGCTGAGCGCGGGTGGGTGCAAAAATACTAGGACACAGAACGAAGCCTTCAAGATGCAGCTCGTGAGAAGTGCTATCCCTCCCACTGCGCTGTCGTCATTTGCGCCACATTCGTCCTCGTTCCGTGTCCCCGATTCGCGCGACAAGCCTACTAGGAAGGGAAACATAACCTACACGGCATTCCACGCAAACTCAGCCTCGCTCGTAGCCTCGACGCGTGGTCATCGATCACTACCGTCCTGCCCTGAAATACGATGTCGAGACGGACCCAGCCATGAGAGCTCAAAGCGCAATACCACATGAAACCTGTTGTGGCATCATTACATATAAAATACTTCATCGACATCCACCCCTTGTTCATGATTCGCCATGTGTTCGGATTCCAAACGGTTTCTGTTACTTGCGCCAACTCCGCAGCGTGGAGATCCATGACCTTTGTTTGGAAAGCCCACCATGGTGCGTCAGAGACTTCGTGTTTCATGCTAAATTCAGAAAAGGTCCAAGATGGCTTGATCCAGCCATCTTGAACTGTCAAGGGTATTATTTAAAAGGCGAGCCACACCGCAACCAACTCTTGTTTTTTGCCCGTCCCCAACCCTCCTGCGATGACGTCCGTGGCAGAATTAACCCTTCCCATGGTCAAAGGTTTTATTCCACCCGCACAGCCATGCTGATCATCGCCGCAGTTTCTGGGCACCGTTTTAAACTGGGCGTTATTCGCAACCTTCCTCGTTCAAGTTTGTACGTGCTTTATTCCTTGTATTCCCCCTCAAAAGACACGTCCATGGCCAGATATATATTTCTCAGTCTTTCCCAAAGACCAAGGATGGTGGAAACTGCTTGTGATTGTAATCGTTGTGTTGGAATGCGTGGAGACTTTCGCAGGTCTCAGAGACATGGTCAAGATTTTCGGCGTCGGATTTGGTTCAATGGATGTTCTGGATGATGTCGGCTTGGCATGGTTCAGTTCCCCCATCAGTAAGTCCTCCGATGCCTGGGTGCAATAAAAACCCTGACAAGAGTCTTCGAGTTGGTTCGATAAGTAAGCCTCCGCCTTCCTTGAATCTTTCGTTACTAATGCGCTGCGTTCAGTTGCAGGCATCTGTCAAATCTTCTACGGCTGGCGAATCTATATCCTTGGGCACAACCCCTTTGTTTTTGCATTAATCATCCTTGTAATATTTCCTGCCCATGGGTCCGCCATACTCATGTACTCCAGATCTCTGCCGTCCAGCTGGGCGCTGGTATATGGTCCGGTGTCATCGTTTGCATGGGAAAGAAATATTCTTTGCTGCAGTCTGCAGATATGATACCGACCGCTGTCCGTCCAGTCATCGACCGCCTGTCACCGCATATGCTGACCTCAAGCCCTGTAGCTGTGGCTTGCAGCGACCGCAACCGCGGACTTGATCATTGCATTTGGCACCATCTTTTATCTCGCGAGATCGCGCGGTGACCCCGAATTTGCGAGCGCGAAAACTAATTCACTGGTATCACGACTTGTTCAGGTTCGTGTTAGGTTATCCACTGAAAATTTCCCTGATCAATATTTATCTACCCAGAGGACAGCGGAAACGGGGATCCTTTGCGCACTTGTTGCTCTTGTTGGTTGGTATCCCCATTATCGCTTGGCACCTTCCAATGCCCTAACTTCTTCTCGAGATGTTATGCTGTTTGCAACCTTCACAGGCAAAAATTACCACCTGGTACTGTGCCTCGTGATTTCGAAGGTATACTCAACAGCATATTATTTGTTCGTACCGCTTCCATCACTTTGAAAGACGATCTCACTGAACTGGACCAATGCCAGATCTTCATCTCCAGAGCACACATGGGATACGAATGCTCCAACAGTGACACCCATTTGGGTGTGAACACATCGATTCTGTGTTCAGAGCGCGAGCACCAACTGGCCCCTCACACTTTGGATTCGACGACAACACGGCTCTGGGTTACAGTGGGAAAAAGTAGATGTGTGAACCATAATTAGTCCTTACCCTCTCACGATGTGGTTATGCGTAGAGTTCAAGTCGGATTCCACCAATTAGGGTGTGCAAGCTGTCCATGCTCGATGATACGGGGTGAACATTGCTAAAATGTTCCATCCACCTCTGTCGTAACCTGGCCTATAGCTCCTGAAAATTTTCTTCAGACCCTCACTATAGGTTTCAAAGTTCTTCGGGTTCGGTAGTAAACTCTGCACATTCGGGGAGAGTTGATTTGGCCGGCTGGAGGAAAAAATGTGACACCGTGATTGAGGATTAATGAATCAAACCGAGACTGGGCTATGACCATCGCAACCATTGCGAGCCATCGTCTGCCATCGGCGTTGGAATGCAATGAGAAGACTTGCACCGCATTGGCGGCGTGTGGTACAGAATGGCCCGCGATGGACCGTTGAAGGCTGTTGATCGCTGAGCATTATAGGGCTCGCGCTGTCCATTAGTAACAACGAGATTCGATAACCGGCGTCTGTTTAGCGGGAAGTCAGAGCGGAAGTAATAGAATGAAATTGTGTGGGAAAGAGCGAAGTAATAGAATGAGATTCAAAGAGCGAAAGAATGGAAAGATGTGGGACCGAGCCATAACGCATCGAGAGGGACTTGATTAACTGTTGCACGCATGATCGAAGCCGTTGCGTCGATTGGGGGAAGTGAATTGGTGGAGGCATGTACATCTGTATAATTGACGAGAGCATCGGGGACATCAGATACCCAGGTCTGTCGTCCGAAAGATAGCAGTGCCAATGGGAGAATAAGAGACTTCGAGAGGACAAGTTGGATACTCACGGACTATCAGGTCATTGGCACGAAACAGGTCAACCGAGGAAACCAATAGAAAGGTGGGGTAATTGTACTTATCGCCGGTGGGTGGACCTGTAAGTGGCACCAGCGTCGCCAGGATCAGATTTTGCGCATCAGTGCGGATCCATGCGCGATAAGTAAACCATGAAGTGAACAATTCTAACACAGGAAGACAGAAGCGAACAATTTCAAAACAGGAAGACAGAAAGGCACAGGATGAGCAAAATAAATTGGATCACACACATAAAATATGCTATCCAGGCATAGTGCAGGCAGGAACCTCTTAAATCTGCGGCCATCATCTTTTCGGACCCAAATTTGGCGCGAATCTCAGGGAGCTGTGTTGCCTCATTGCCCAACCCATTCTCTAGGCGGTGAGATAGGGTCGAACACGCTGGGATTCCACTGTGTCAGTGCCAACTGACGTGGGCGTTAGTTTCCATGTAAATGTAAGTTCCAGATGACACACATTGCGACTCGTTTTTGACGCTCGCGGTTAACCAAACCTTTGTTGATCATGCTAAACATGTGGTAATGACTGCCCCGTGGCAGAACCGGTGGCACTGAGCATCATAATAGTTGGTGATAAGTGTATCATCGGCATCGCGAGGATCGTCCTGTCTAGAACTCTCTATCAGGTACACACTACCGCACACATACTGCACGAAAAAAAGAGAGTGGAACTCTATAACTTTCATCCTAGTGTCACACGCAAATGAAGAATTCGCACCTTTGCTGTTGCATACTGGCATCCTCTTTGTTGCACGCATTACAGATTGCAGAAGACAGGGCCATGTAAGATTCATGGTGAGCGGCTCATCTCTGAGTCTCCCATATCTGGGAATATCAGCACTTGATCGTACTGTCCTCATCACTGAACGTCGTGTGAGAGTGCTCCCGGAAGGAACTGTGCCTAGTAGTCTGCCGTCGAAAGGTCCGGGTTTTACCTCAGCGATTAAAGAGGATTAAATAGGCTGGGCAGGTGTGAGAATGGAGGATCTTGTGGAAAAGAGTTGCAGTGAGTCTGAACCATAGGAAAAGCGCTTGTCATCGCAAGATGTCAGAAATAACCCGGTTTCCGCCCGAAGTCCTTTGTTCACTAAACTCGGGCACATCTTGATCATCAATCCATTGTCACCCTGGGTCAATGAGGCGTTGGGCAGTAAAGATGTCTCCCGTCTCGTGTTTCTTTAAGAAAAGCATTCCTCCACTCTCTCGAGATATCGAGGATTGGAGCATTAGTTGCCCGGGAGGTTTTCTATATGAAAGAGGTGCAATGGAGGAAGGATAACAGGTACAGATTGGTCCGGAGAGCGAGACTTGGGTGAGACGAATAATTGGAAGATGTGGGGCTGAAACACGCGCTGATACGACGAATTTTGAAAATCGTTCGCAGTGGCTTTGTTTAATCGGAGCAAACTTAGTTCGTAGTGGCAGGTTGTGGTGACCAGGTGGAGGCAAGAGGCAAGAAGGCGGGAATGAATCACATAGTTAGTAGGAAACACGCGGCGGCGCGAGTTCAGTGCGAGCACAGAGTCCGCAATGTTACAGTCGCAGGATAGCGCCTCGGCAGCACCAGAGGTAGGGAAAGCAAGGGGTGCAGTCAGATATTCACAGAAAGCAATGATTACCAAATTTAGTGGGGCCGGACGTTCAACTTTGAATGCCAAATTTGGAGTTACACAAAAACCGGGCCGAAAGTCTGTCTTTTATTAGTGAATTAGGTGCATCTGAAATTGTACTCTAAACTACAGGGTTTTGGACAAGCTGAAATGTGGCTGAAATCCCAGGAGTAAAATTGCAAAACAAATGCCCCAAAATAGTAAACCGAAATCGGTACAAGAAAAGGTGCATCCGAACCTAGCATTCGGGTGTGCTAAAATGGGTACTGAAATTCCAGCTTTCATAACACATTCCATTCCGACTGAAATCATAGATTTCAGTTTACATATCAGCTGGAGCTGATATGCAAATTGAAACTATTACTTTTGGTCAAGGTGAAATTTGGTCGGCAGATGATCGGCAGACGATCTGCCACTTATCTGCAGATGATCTGCCACTCATCCGCAGAGGGTCTGCAGCTGAGGTGCAGATGGTTCGCCCTAGTGACCTCCTTCATAACTTTAACCGCAGGAGACCTACGGGTCACTCCCAAGGTCCCCACCTCAAATTTTGCGAGGTTTCCACGAGTAATCTTCGTGTCCATGAAAGGAATCCTACATATTATCAGGTGTAATTACATACTACATAGATTTATCTATGATAAATGATCCTTACCAGTACTTACTGCGGGTGTCCCGCAGAATCCGGAAGATCACGACCATTTGCACCTGAGCTGCAGACCCTCTGCGGATGAGTGGCAGATGGTCTGCAGACAAGTGGCCGGTCATCCGCAGACAAGTGGCGGATCGTCCACCGATCATCTGCCGACTGAATTTCAGCTTGACCAAAAGTAATAGTTTTAATTCAAGTTTGGATATCAGCTCCAGCTGAAATATAAACTGAAATCATAGATTTCAGTTGGCATGGAATGTATTATGAAAGCTGGAATTTCAGTACTCATTTTAGCACACCTGAAATGCTACTAGCTAGGTTTCGGACACACCTTTTTTGTGTACCAAAACGGTAAGTTTCGGTTTACAATTTCGGGGCATTCATTTTGCAATCTGATTCCTGGGATTTCAGCCACATTTCAGTTTGTCCAAAACCCGATTTTATTCATGTAGTTTAGATCACAATTTCAGATGTACCTAATTCACTAATAAATAATTGACTTTCAGCCCAGTTTTTGTCCAACTCCAAAGTTGGCATTCAAAGTTGAACGTCCGGCCATGCTAAATTTGGTAACCGTCGGTGTGAAGCAAAGACACAAGTTAGAAAGATGGCATCAATCACGGTTATTCCCGGGCTGATTCCGTATTATTTTGACCTCCACCCAGCGCCTTTCTTGCCTTTCATCTCCTACTCGTCCAACACTTCACCTCCTCCACTTGTCCTCACACAGTCACTGGAGCAGCCACGCCTGCCAATGCATCTTAAAGCAGTTTGATAGTTTAACTCGCAACTCTCCAACTCTCCAAGTCAGTGGTCACCGGCGAGCGTCGAGCGGGACGAGCCATTCTTGAGTTTCAGTGGCATCATTCATCCTATCTCATTTATACAGACTTCCTTTGTGCATTCTATTCACTCATGCTATCATCATCATAAACATCATCCGCTGGCACCCACATTCCGATGCTCACGCCGATACCCTTGCATTGTATCAGCAGCTGTTCTGCTTCTTTGTTTAATTGTGCGCTCTCGAGGATCATGGTGAGTCTACCCATCCTCGTACCTGCAATTTATCCTTCCAAGGTCTTGACTGATTTTACCTTTTGATAGAAGATCGTCTGGGCTCTAAGAGGTACTACTACATTCCTAAAATTCAATGTGAACAAGGATTGTTTGTGGCTTGACTCGTTGCAGATTTAATCTCAGGCAAGATTTATTCAGAGGTAAGCTCCTAAAATTTAAGACGAACCAGGATTATTTGTGACCTGACTTGTTGCAGATTTAATATGGGGCTCCTAAAATTTAATACAAACCAGGATTGTTTGTGACCCAACTCGTTGCAAATTTAATCTGGCATAAGATTGATCAAGAGGTATGTTGTTCAGATTTAATCCAAATAGGATTTTGTTTGACTCAACTCGTTGCAGATTTTATTGGGAGGAGGATTTTCTTAGGATTTATGCAACTCAGATTTAATTTAGGTGGTGCTAGATTACATTGGGATTACTGTGTAGACTGTTTTTCTTAGCTCTGCAAAATTCCCAAGAGGATTAATCTTGAAGTGCTGGAAAATTGCGACCACGATTAATCTCAAGGACTGCAAATGTTGGATACTGTAGTATTCCGTTCAAATCGACATTGGGTGTGACGCGTGACCCAAAAAATCAATTCTACATTTCGACAACAGCCAAAATTTGGCATCACATCAGCGAAATTTTCGACACCGAAACAAAATTTTTGGTTTTTTTGGGTCTTACAGGCAATTTTGAGCCCTGTGTGACGCTCGGGAGGTTCGACAAACGGCCGCGTGATGCGTGACCCTTGCCAAGTTTCGATATCGATAGGGGGTGCGTGACGCGTGACTGTCGATTTGAATGGTAGGTAGGTAGGTAGGTAGGTATCATGGGAACACTACAGTACTTCCCATCACTGTGTTGAGACCCCGTAAACAGAGGGTCCGTCTATCTCCATAGACGACTAAACCAATTGTATTCTCAACAGAAAATGGTGAGTTCAAAAAGACGGGCCTTCCGTCCCGTCATGCAAAGTAGAAAAATCTCTACGGGACGGGACGGGCGACGGAACGGCCGTCACGGGCAACGCGACGGTGACGGATCGTTGTCCTTGTATTTTTGCCTAGAAAATATGTGGCAATTGGGCCTAGTGTCGTCGTTTTCAATAAGTGGAAGAAGGTGGGTCAAGATGCAGGAAAATCTAATTGCGTGAGCCCTTTTGCACTCCATAACCTGTATTTTGAGAGCTGTGTCATTAGAGCTGCATCGGATGTGATGCCTTGGGACTCCGTTCCCAGAGTCGGCGAGCTGACAAGACTATAAAAGTAAAAAGTGAACAAAAATTCAACTCATAGTCAAAGAATTTCCGCTTGGTTGAGACCCTCGCACATGTGCAGGTGGGGATGGGTAGTGACGGAGTGGATAAAACCCAGGTCGTGAGTCATTCAGACTGCTTATAACCACTTCTGCAAAGAGCTCAACGCTATAGCGGTGATTTTCGACTCCAAAAGCCATCGAAATCTGCGTGATCTATCAATGATTTATGCACTCACCGTTATAAGATCCGTTGCCCGTCGACGGCCGTCGAGTCAAAAAACCGTCCCGTCGCCGTCCCGTCGAAGAAATTCCAAAGGCCTTGACGGAACGGGTCGGTTACCCGTCGCACGGAACCCGCAGAACCGGCGCGACGGGCACGGCGCACAGCCCTAGATCGAACCAGCACTTCCCACGTAGCATTCATCTATTAACGCGGGTGCGGACCACCGCTACCATGCCTTCATATCCGCCTTATGCCCATTGTCATGCTTGCACGAATTTCCTTCCTCCCTTCATTCATCCTCAGGTTTTTGGTTTGGAACTTGAGAAGGAGAGACTTGAAAGCGGGGATTTGTAGACCCGTGAATGGGTGGACCTTCGAGATTATTTCTTACCATAATAATAAATAAAGAAAATGACTCGGGCATCTCACTATGGCCCAGGCTCGAATTGAACAAGCATTCCCTTGAACAACCGCTGGATTGGGTGTTAAGGGTGCGGACCACCGTTACCGAATTTTTCTGCTCGCTCTGGAATTGAAGAGGACTGCATCTTGACTGTCAAGGATTGGCCCACTCTGCATCTGAACATGCAACATTGTTGTCAACATGGAGCTGAATACTAAATAGAGGACCTGCGAAAAGAGAAAAAAATCATCGCAAACACGCATTGCGGCTTGCCCCAGCTCGAATCAAACGAGCGCCTTCCAAGCGCCTTCTGTTGCCTGCCGAATTCTCCCCGACATTTTGTTGAAAATTGACGTCAACTGGATACAGTCACGGTGCCGATTGCTGCTGAGCTCTACTGTGCTTCCAAGCACACTTCTGTTCTTCACTCTTCCACGCCAGCTGACAGGCTGTTCAAATCTTAGGGGCTAGTTTGCCCTTCAGTCGCTTTCGCTTCGATCAGTGCAAGTAAACAAAACCCCGATCTCCGGGAGATTTCACGCAGTTGTATGGGCTGTTGATGCATGAATACAGTAATTGTCTTCTCCCGCGTTCATCACTGCCAGATTGTTATCCCTTGATTCTTACCTCGCATTGCTCGCTGTTTTTGGTTACTTTAACCCACCTGACTACTAGCTAGATTCTCAGCATCTCTCCTGCGCAGCCACCATGAGAAATCTTTAGTTGGCATCTCATGATTTCTCATGACCAAAGGGTGGAGTCATAAGGCAGTACATCCTCCCACGACTAGTCCGACTCAACACCCACCTCATGGCACCCCCTCTGCGATGCATCCTCAGCCTCCTGTCCTTCCTCCTTCTCTCGACCGTGACTATATCAGCAGTCGGTCGTCAGGACATCCTCGGGACGTCGAAACTGGTAGACGATATTCAGCCGCCTACCACACCCAAATCTTGGGTCTCCGAGTTCACCAGAATTGAAACCAATGGCGATGAAGCTGGAGCGGTGGCGGTTAGCGAAAACAGTACATTGGTGGCGACTGTGGTTAAGCGCGAGATCCGCGTCTACGACGTCGGCTCGTCGCGCCTTTTACGCACGTTCAGGGGCAGGCAGGCTTCATAAGGGCGCTCGAATTTCAGCCAGGCGGAAGCAAGCTCGTATCGGGCTCCGCGATATACGGATGTTCCATGGAACAGGCTGTTAGAGTGTGGGATCTCGACGCCAGCAAGCCTCCTAATATTTCCGATGACGCTGCCAAAGCAGCAGTAACCGGAGCATCCCCCATTCTCCTGCAGCATTGGTCGGCAGAGGACATAGAATCTGCCAACCTACAGGAAAATATTGCCGAAGTCATCTCGAAGGCCCAAATAACAGTAGATGTGCGCAACGGCCGCGCCTTCTTTGGGGAGTTGCCTCATTTCGAGGCACGCACCTTTAGCCGCGACGGCTCCTCCCTTCTCTATCTCCCACATCGCCAAACTGTTGCAGTTGTGGATATGGATACCCTCACGGAGCGGTTCCGCCTTACGGACAACAGTCACACTGACGCCGTCATGTGGGCAGAGACGAGCCCGAACGGCACGGTTGTTGCAACGTCGTCCTGGGACCAAACCGTGCGGATCTGGAGCATGGAATCTGGCAAACTTGTCCATATCCTCAGAGGCGCCAGAGGACAAAGCTGGGCTGGGGCGTTTTCACCCAATGGCGAACTCGTTGCTGCCGGTGCAGGGGATGGGATGGTTCGCATTTGGTGCATCGATACGGGGGAGCTTCTCCACACCCTGGGTGACTTTCGTGGTTGGGTGCGAAGTTTGTCGTTTTCCCCGGACAGCCGTCACCTGGCTGCGGGTGCAGGTGGAGGGACCCTGAAGGTTTTAACGTCGAATCCGGGGAGCGAGAGCTGAATTGGCAAATCTCTTCTGGCGAACTCTTCAACGTACAATACACAGTCGGCGGCGACCTCTTCTTCACTTCCACCGATGGGAGTATCTTTGGATATAGAGCATCACAGGACTCGAAGTGGGAATTTCTCGAGCCAGGATCTCTCATTGGAGGAGTAACGACTTCCGCGGATGGTTCGAAGTTGATTGCTACTGTCGGGCACAGCGTACGTATCTGGAAGATCGAGTAAACCTTTTCAGTCTGTCAGTTCCTGTCATGAAAAGAACCTTGTGATTATATGCGTAGTGTAGAATTATTTGTACCGTTGCATGTAGGTGTGGACCAGCACTACTGGGCCTTTTGTGTCTTACCAGTAGCCCGTGTAAGTGGGGATGTGTCAACTGCAACACTCTCACTCTCAGACTCCCAGTTGGTTTCTTGTGAATTGCAACACTCTGATGGGCTGGTGGCAGACTACAGTCATTCCACGGTCCTTGCATTTCCATGGTCCTTGCATTCATACAAAACACCTGAAGAATTTGCGAAGTAGATCATCTGAGGGGTAACATATCCTCCAATGCCACTCAAAACACTTCCCAGAACATGAGGACAGTCAAAAATGGGACTGAAAGCCTATGGGAGTCCAAAACATTATTTATGTTTGTGTGGTGAAATGATCTGCAGTCCTTACATGACAATGATTGCCTCACGCAACAGAACAGCTTCAAACCTCAAAATGATTGGTCTCCAATGAGCTGGAACAAAAAAGTGGATGCAAGGACCGTGGAATAGCCTGTTTGCGATGCAGCCATCAGATGGCTGAATGGCTAAAAAAAATGAAAATTGCAAAGAACCTACCACATATTCTCCCTACTTTGAGTGCACAAAATTGGCCCTATGGAGGTCCTCTACAGAATAGAGACAAGCCCTGAAATAAACAGACCACTGAGAGGAGAGTTGGCGAGCCATTGGATGGCTCGAATGGCTCATCGCAAACTCTCTATTGACTGTAATTATAGACCATGTCTTGTACATTCATTGCCTGGGGACTCAACAGGATTCAATTTCCCTGACCTTAACCTCCAAGGCAAATATATCCTGAACCCAGACACTAACCAACTAACCTCTAACCTCTAACCCAAACTCTAACCACCAACCACTAACCTGGACTCTAACCCAACATATTTGTACCCACAGTTAGGGTGTGCTCCGCTTGCCCTAACTGCTTGATAATTGTATGTTTTAGCTAATACAGAACATATAGACAGATGACTTCAACACTGTCGATATTTTTAGCTGACAGTGTCACAACTCAGTGGTCTTTGCTTAGCAAGTCTGAGAGTGAGAGTGTCGCAGTTGGTTGATCCCCCGTGTAAAGCCCTATCGTTGATGCCTTTTTGTTCATGCATCTTTCTTGAGCATTTTGACAGTGCGTCGCGAGCCGCGTGACGTCATCGCTTCGCGCGCCTACAGTACTTGAGCGCCTTCCCAGAATGCGGTAAACCTGACGCGATGAAATTTGACATGATAAACTTATGTAGGTCCATCACTGCTCTCCTCCATTGCTTACAGTGATCGCACCCAACCAAGCACCCCAAATGCCGAGGATGTCAGGGGACCTTGTAACTTGAATTCTCTGAGTCGCAGCGGACCCTTGCGCCAGAGAACGCATATCGGCATATTCAGTGGAAACGAAAACCTTTAGGAATCCCGCATCGTAGTCCTTGCCTTCAAGCTCAAAACCAATCGGGTAACCACCACCTGCACCATAACCTATGCGGACAGTTTCGCAGGCTGGATTGGGAGGTGGTTTTGGCAAGTGCCAGGCCTAATGAAATAGAGACTGAGATGGAAGAATACGACAGAAAAATGATCCATACCTGAATGCTGAAGTCGGAAGGGTCCATATAAAATACGTAGAAAAAGAGATGACTCTGGAGTGGTTTGCTCCGAAGCCGAATGCCATACTTGACGTCTTTTTCGCATCGTAGCGTGGCGTCCTATTGGAGGGAGAAAGAAGATTTCTCTCAGCTTGCTCTGGTTCACGAAATCCAAGCAAAGTCGCTGGACCCAAAACAAAAAGACAGATTTCTGATTCTGAGTCAGAGAATATGCGGTCCGCGACATGTGTCGACATCTCTAACGCTGTGAAAGGGTCACCAGGGTCACTGTGTCTTCCGAGATGGTACCGAAAGTGTGCAATCGCGTCGAGAGAACGAGGGAGATGATTGCGGACTTCATCCCAGTCCATGTGGGTGACATGGCAGGCCAGGCGACAGAGAAGTGGATCCACGCTCTCGATGCGCAATTTTTCTCGTCATCCAAAGACTCCAAACTGAGGATGAGGTCGGCGCCTTGTCTCTCAGGCACGATGGTGAAACACGAATCAATCATGGAAAGATCTGGTGGTAGGGAAAACGGCGGTTCCAGAAATACTTTCATCCCAAGATTCATCATTGCGAACGCTGCAACCCCAGACGGAATATCCGCTGAAGCATCGTGCACGTCCAGGATAGACGAGGACTTGAGGATTTCTGTTACGCGCAGAACGGCAGGAGGATTAATAACTCTGAACAACATGCCGATTTGTACCCCATGGATCGCCCATGCGGCAACCGTATATCGCCCATCGTCTCCCTTTGTCAACCGGAACGCTTTATTGTCGAGAGCAATAAGTGTTGTGAACAAGAGCCGATTTTTATTCCATTCGCACTGAGGATGCTGCAGTGCGATTCCGGAGCGGTTAAGTTTCGGGGGGACCATAACGAGAAGGTCGGCGTATGTCGATGGTTTCTTGTTAAGACCCTTTACGAGTAACCTCGTGAAATAGCCATCGAAAGCGGTCTGGAGCTCTCCACATGCTGCGAGGAGGACATGCTGACAATCAACGCCTCCAATTCCTGGCGGCTTCGTGGTGCTATCAAAGTTACTGCTGTCGTGAGTCCAGATGTCTCTGTCGATATCTGGGAATGGAAGATAATCTGGTGGAAGGGATCGTTCGAGTATTTCTCCAGGTGCTCTTGTAGCACCACCAGAATGGCAACAATCGAGGATAACAGTCTACAAACCAGCAAGGAGATGTCAACAATGTTTTTGTCAATGAACACCAGGCGTAATACTCACAATATTACTTCCTCTGCGGCGCGCCAGCTCGCGAAGTAGTGCGGCGATGGTAACATCAGGGATACCCGGTACTCCCTGTTCAACTCCATTGACAAGCGCCCGCTGGTCGTAGGGACAAATCGTCTCGATTAGGCCATCATTGGTTTGCCAACCCTCAGGAGCTGCGACACGACTGCCATGACCAGCAAAGTAGAATATTATGGTGTCCCCAGGGTTGATGTTGGGATTTTCGATGAGGTGAGAATGGAAGTTGTGCAGGATGTCCTGACGCGTAGCAGCCTCGTTGTCCAGTCGATGGATGGAGTGTGTAGCGAACGTTGTCGTGATAAACGACTCGATCAAATTGGCATCGTTTACGCACTCTTTCAAGGTCCACTTTTCATCATAAGCATACTGCGAACGAGAAAGAATATGAGAAGAAACATTGCGAGACAATCGGGACTTGAGTCTTACTTTATCGATGCCGACAATGAGAGCGAACACGCTAAAGGACCGATGTCGGACTTGATACGGACTTGATCATTATTTGAGTACTCACGAGGTATCGGTACTACCCATCGAGTGAAGTAGGAGAGATGAAGATTCTTCTCTCTAGGACATTTTGTCCAATTATATCCATTAATTACATTCCCACGACATGTGAAGCTGTACGTATCGAAGATCGTGACAGCAATGCAAGAATCGAAAATGACCATCGGAAGTGGTTATACACCGAATTGGCAAGCCATGGAAAGTACCTGAATCAATGGTCGCCGATGCAAGGGCGGGGATTGGTGCAAAGTCCTGTAACTATGAATATCACAGAATAGCCGCTGAGAACGATGAAAAAGAAAACCCCGAGTCATTGGTCGCTGATGCAGCTAACAGCTTCTACGAGTTAAAATTAAACTGGCGCTTGAAGTCTCATGCGAGATAGCGAGGAATGAATGCAATTCCGAAGAAAGGATCTCGGAAGGTCCTGAATCTGACTCTTCGAGCGCCAAGATGCTTGAAGACCATAAACGTAAGTCCAAGAAAGGATAAAGGCCTTATGTTGCCGCGGCTAAATGAATTGCTACACGCGACATCCATTGGGGGGCACTGTCGCGCTAACAGTTAACAGCTAATCTCATGGAAAGTTCTGTAAATACTCACGTGTACCTCGCCGCTCACGTATGGCATTTGGTAGGACTACGCCTTTCTATATTCTGTATGTTAGATGAGCGTGCGAATTATTAGTGCACGATTTGGCCGATAGTCTCTGCGGCCGTAGGCGGCACCGGGTCAGCCTAGAGGATCCAGACACACCACGAAGTAAGGAAACGCACCCGTGTGCGAACGAGAACTTGGGCTCAAATACCACGTGCGCCCGTCCCTGCGAACCAGTAGCGATCCGACTGCAGGGTGTTGGAGTAGTGGTACTATAGGTCCGGGCGCGCCCCAGCTTCTCGTAATAATGCACCATGCCGAGGCTCACCTTAGGGCCGGAAACGCGAAGGCACACCCAGCCAGCGACGATGCGCTCGACCGCCGCGACGACCACGGGCTCTCAACGAACGAGAACCAGTCAAGGGCGAGCGTCCAGAGCGGGTTACAGTGCTTAAGATTGGTACTGAAAACCAAGCAAAGGAGCAGGAGCACGCACCCCAGCACCTGTCGTTGAACGACGTGAGGTCCTACCCGGGAATCTTGGAGCTCGCTGTGGGCAGATGATTTCATGCGTAAATACAGCTACGCGTGCGGACTGTCACCCATGATTGTAGTTTTCCCCGCCAAAGACGTCGTCCAGGCACGCCAGCCCTCGATGAGTTGCAGCGCTACTCACATGCCAGCGCTGGTGACTGCCGAAAACCTCCGAGCTCCCGTTGACACCAGCCTGTTGTCGGTGTACACGAGGCTGAGCGTGAGCCGCAGCACAGGCTCCCAGTGCCACGGCTGCACCTGCCCAGTTTCGTTCGGTGCCGTGCCGACCTGCACGCCGTTCGCCCACAGCACAAATCCGCCGTGGTCATCGCTGGCGCCATGGCGGCCTTGTCCACTGGGGCTCCCGGAAGCGACCTGCCCCACGAGCACGGCGAGCGCGTCGCCGTGGCGTCCCAGAGCTAGATGGTTGCGGTCAGGGACGGCGTGAAGGCGGTCGGTGGCGTGACGATGACGGAGGTGTCCCACGGCGCGACGCCGTAGGTTCCAAAGAAAAAAGAGGCAGCCGGAAGTTCGCAAGGATCGAGGTGGTGGCTTTCCAAGCGCCGGTTGAGGTGCTCATGCTCGTGGAGGAGAGGCGCGTGGAGAAGCCATCCGAGAACGTCACGAGGGCGGAGAACAGCAGGCATGCGGGCCCAGCGCCGCTCATGCCCATGTCGGGGCAGTTCGTGGCGCGCACAGCGAACAAAAGCGTCGAGGCGGCGCCGAGGTCGGCACTGCAAAAGATGTGCGCGGACTTGCTCAGATCCGTTGTGTTCCGTGCGCCGCTATAAGTGAAGAGGTCGCTTACGGTCGCCAACGGCAATGCGTTGGGTGGCGCTGGCTAAAGGCGGCGCCAAGATCAGTACCGTGGCCGTGAATGCGTCCGTTTTCTTCCCGATCCACGCGCTCAGGCCCCGGGAAGCTCCTGCAAAGGATTGTCTGGAAAAATTGCGATTTCCTTGTCCGAAAAGTGGCGTTTTGAGGCCAGAAATAGGCGATAATTCCCTGGAAAGTACGAATGGATCAGACCTCTTCGATTTGGGCGTAACTTCAAGTGGCTGACTGAACCACTGTGTCAAAGCCAGTCGACCAGTCTGCCATGGTTGTTCTTTGAGAAATAAGTGGGTCGCTGCCAGTCGATCGGAGTGGTGAGTGTGAGGTGGTAGGAGGACGATGAGATGCACTACAAGAAATGCTGAGCGCTGAGCGAACAAGAAAAGCCAAAAGGTGAATTGTGGCTGTGCGCGGCTATCTACTGTCCTTGCCAAACACTCCCAGATAACCTCCCCTCTACTTATCCTCGGCGCTCGCCAAATCCTCACCAACTCTGCCGGTGCGACTCGCCCAGAATCTCCCACTCGGCTTGATTCTCTACGCATCACTGCGGAGAGTCATGCTGTTCGCTCATTTCGTTATTGCATTCTGGATGACGGTGATTTTAAATTTATGTGAAGGGCCAGGGAACTGGTTCTTGACTCCTGGGTCTGCGTACAGCCAGGTTGGCGCTGATTGTCCGGCATGTGGATGACAATCGTGATGGAGATCAAGGTTGTCGCATAGGCCGAGATATCGCGATTGTAACAGTTTTGGGACGGGCTAGTTCACAACGGTGGAGACTTGGATACATCCGTAGCATACATTTTACGGCACCCGGCCGTTCCGATTCGGGACCTTGCGTCGGCAATCCTATCACTGCAGCGACTATATATGATTATCACAGAATAGCCGCTGAGAACGAGGAAAAAGAAAAAGCCTGACTCATTGGTTACTGATGCAGTTAACAGCTTTCTTCAAGTCGAATTAAACCTCATTCGAGATAGCGATGAATGAATTCAATTCCAAAGAAGGATATATTGAGGCTAGGCTATGATGTAACCATAAACGTGAGTCCAAAAAAGTATAAAGGTAACAGGCCTTTTATTTTCTTCTATGTCAGATGAGCCTAATTTAGGTGCGAATTATTCGGAATCTAGCCGATAGCGTCTGCGGTGGGTGGCACTTTCTCAGCCGAGGAGCTGGATAACATGGTAGCCTGTTGGTGTGTGAGTTCTGCCAGCAGACAATCAAGCTGCCAAATTCTGAAGAGTCCACTGCATATTTGAAGCAATCTAATGAACATATGGGCTCGTCAACGGTAAGGAATTAGCCGCAGGCCAGCTGTTTCCTTCAAATAGGTCGGTTATTACTGATTCTTTGGGCTACAAAGTGTCCTGAAGGGAGCACAAAAAAAAATCTAACTAAAGAGGCAGTACAATGCCTATTTTGAATCGAAATCGAATACGCGTAGATAGTCCCGAGAGATGCGGATGTGATTTGGGGACACAGTGAGTGTTCTGAGCGAGATGGTCAAAAATTGGTCGCTGATGCTTTCTTCCAGTTATATTAAACCAGCGCCTAAAGACTCATGCCAGGGAGGATCAATGAAGGATTCTATCCAGTGCCAGGATACTGTACCCGGCCGAGATACGATGACAGACAGAAATATATGCTCTGTCCAAACAGGGATAGTGTTCCATGATGGCCAAGGTAAGGGTTCAAGGTGTTGGGCATGCAAATAGTTGAGTTAATCTGGTACGAGAATCCATCCATCAATGGATTCTGATGCCTACGGATCGCAGTTGGCTGCTTACATGCTTCACAGAGGCGCTTTCTAACAATATGCAGGAAATGACGTGTCTCGTCGCATCAGATCTCATTGAAGATGCTGTCAACAATTAATCTAACCAAAGTGACGATGACGCGATTACGACATGTCTCACCACCGCACTTTACAATTCCTTCCCAATCCACGACTATGACCCAGTCCGATATTATCATTCCACCCGGCTTCATAGACAAGTTCGTATGGTCTCCGTTCAAAGACGTTGCGACATATGGTGCAGCCGAACCGATAAATGAGCTGTCCTACGATCACCCGCCTTTGCGCCAGTCCTACGCCTTTCCTGACTGTGTTGTATCCGACGTTCTGGCTGCAGCCTCATACGCCTTCTCACGAGCTTCTCAGCTCGGGGGTATGGAGCCCAGCGAGTTCCATTCACTCGACAGCGATAAAGACTTGCCCGAGGAGCCCACCGAGTCCCAATTCCTTGATAGTGATGAGGACTTGCCCGAGGAGCCCAGCATATGTCTATTCACCCGTATGAAGGCTGCCACGAGATTATTGATTCCATGATCCAATCAGTAGCAAACCAGCTAAAGGCCGATATCATAGTTTGGACGCACTCGAGCTTGCTCTGGGTGAATTTGGCGCACTTGGAAAAGGTACGAAACATTTATGATCATGACAATTATCAGCTCCTCGCTCTGACGGCGATTTCTGTAGACATTGGTGAAGCTATTAGCGCCGTGTACGAACACAAGTCAAAATTGGATCGAAGGAGAATCCGAGCTGCATTCGATGCCATTGTGAACGTACCGAACAAGATCGAGCCTTCCAATGTCAATCTCACCGAGGCTTCAAAGTGCCGGTTCATTTATTTGCGGGACTTTGGTAGTATCGCTCAATCCGCGGAACCATTGATGACTCGCTTGCTACATGCAATTCGGGTCCGGCGCTCTGCCGTGTACGTGAACGCGAACGCCTCGAATTCCAACGGCATTCTTCACCCCACGGTTCTGGTCATGGGATTCGACAAGGCTTCGACCATTGCTAGTGAAGTCGATTTTTCCGACACTGACTCATGGCATTTTGGATTTCACAACCCTTACAACCTCAAACCCACTTCTCGTTCGAGGAGCTCTATTTTTAGCGAAGGTGGCGATGCCCTTCGAAAGACACTCCCTCCGCTGGGCAGTCGGCTGTTTCGTTTGAAGTCACAATTCACAAAAATTTCGCTCAAAGCGCTACCGGCCGCGTTCTTCCTTCCCCTTGTCTCAAACTCTTCAGAAGTAGAGACCGCAATGCTTCCGTCAGCACAATATACTGTGATACGACCATTCGAACAACAACTTCCTGCTACACCACCATTCGAACAACTTCCTGCTACACCGCCATTCGGCCCATTCGAACAGCTTCCTACTATACCGCCATTTGGACAACATACTGTTATACCGGCATTACGAGAAGAATGTATATGCCTCATTCCACAAAACTTCCAGGAAAGCTGTGTCCTCGATCTAACGTACCGTGGTGCAAGCAAGAGGAAAATGGAGGTGCAGAATACATTATTGGTGCTACTTCTCAGGCAACAGGGTGTCCTAGTAGCGGATGATCTTTTGAGTTTAATACTCACTTCGGCCACTTCCGCAGATACTTTGTCAGGTGTCAATCCTAACAACACGCTGTTGTCGGACGTTCTAGATGATCTGCCCGACATCCCTTTCCCGGTCGCTGTCAGTCGCATCGCAACCAAAGCCATTGGTCTAGCGCATCTCAAGCCTCGCGCACAAACACCGATACGAATAAATGCCGAGGACGTATCGAAGGCGCATGCTATATTTGTAGAGAACTCTCGGACACTTTCTCATTGGGACGTAGAAAGTCGTCAAAAGGCAAAGGCAAAGGAGGACAAGCTGGGTGAAATATCGAGCCAATCAAACAGAGGGTCGTCCGACTCGGATGGTGGGGAGACATCTGGTGCGCATGAGAAGAATTCAGCTGGCGCTGGCGAAAAGGAACAGAAGGATCCAATTGTAGAAGGTGTCAAGAGCTGCAGGGACTTGAACGAGTATGAAGAGATGCTGTTGCCATGCATTGTTGACTGTGGCAAGTAACCATCCCCTCTGGCTCCAAGAAACTTTTACTCATATTCTCGTCGATAGTGTCGCTCACAACAACTTTTGAGAATGTCTGCATCGATCCTAAAATCATCCAATCCCTAGAGGACGTCGTCTCTCTTCCCTTACGATATCCTGCTGTCTTCAAGGTAGGCATTCTGGCAAGAGAATCAATCGGCGGCATACTCCTCTACGGTCCTCCTGGTACTGGTAAAACGATGGTTTGCCGTGCCCTTGCCCGCGAGTGTGGCGCTAGAATGCTTCAAGTCAGACCTAGTGACGTGATGAATAAATGGTTGGGCAATTCGGAAAATTTGGCTCGAAATGTTTTCGTGAGCAGGTTATCTTTCTCCTAATGCTTTCTCGTTGGCTAAAGCTTCTGTAGAACTTAGCCCACCGACTTGCTCCATGCGTTATATTTTTCGACGAGATAGACTCCTTGTTTAGATCTCGAACAGGTGAAGAAGACTCTGGCCGTCACACAAGGAACACAGTGAGTGCCGTCTAATTTCACCAAGATTACTATTAACATCGTTGCATCCAGGTTACAGAATTTCTTCAGGGAAGCAGGCAATTACAGACATGATGGATATCGAGCTGAATTCGATATAATTAGGCAATGGATGGCCTGCAATCAGCCCAAAAGAATCGAGATGCCGGTGTAGTCGTTGTCGGCGCCACAAATCGGGTGTGTGATGGCACCACTGAGTTGAACTCGACTGTTTAACCCCGTTCAAAGCCTTTCGATCTCGACGAAGCAGTCCTCCGACGATTACCAACGAGGTTGCTAGTTGAGCTCCCTGATGAGACCCGACGGAAAGGTTGGACCACCAAATGCCATTGTCCATGTCTTTTTGCCTTCTAACAAAAATACTTTAGAAATTCTCCAAGTTCATCTGAGAGGGGAAGCCTTTCCAGAAGTGCAACTTGATGATATAGCACGCAAGACTGATGGTTATTCAGGCTCCGACCTTAAAAGTCAGGATGTTGTGCATATGTCTGACGAAGTCTGATGGCCAATTAAACCTATAGATCTCTGTGTATCTGCAGCAATGGAGGCAGCAAAGGAGTCGGTGATGAATGCCACCACCGATGGGACTGGAAGACCGGATTTACCGAGTCGGGTCCTTGCTCCGAAACACTTTAATCATGCCCTTACACAGGTGTCTCCCTCCACAAGGGACAGCTCTGAACTGGACAGATGGCACAAGTCATTTTCAGGGCAGACGGGTGCGGATGGAGTAGGGTCAGTACGTCGCACATAGTAAAAACATTGAAGGATGACAATAAATTAAGTGCACTCATTGACAACGGGACCGACATGATGAAGATGTTTGAGATATCTGCCCGAGTATCATACCTCAATGCAGCAGTTGCTTTTTTGGGTGATGCAGTCAGCTTATGTGGACCACTACATTTTCAACGGGCCGAATCACTGAACAGTTATGCAAATGCACTCTATAGACAATTCGAGCTAAAGGGAGACATGGATGACCTTGAGGAATCCATGAAATGCCACCAAGAAGCATTGGAGCTGAGACCTGGATCTCACCCTGACCGATCAGACTCACTCAACAACCTCGCAAATGTACTTTTGAGGCGATTTGAGCGGACCGGTCAGCTTATAGACTTGGAGCAATCCATCGTGTTTCACCAAGAAGCATTGCAGCTAAGCCCTGGATCTCATCCCGGCCGATCAGACTCACTCAACAACCTTGCTTCTGCACTTTCGAAACGATTTGAGCAGACTGGTCAGCTCGCAGACTTGGAGGAATCCATTGCTTCTCACCTAGAAGCATTGGAGCTGAGACCTGGATCTCACCCCAACCGATCAGAGTCACTCAACAACCTCGCTTCTGCACTTTTGATGCGATTTAAGCAGACTGGTCAGCTCACAGACTTGGAGGAATCCATTGCTTTTTACCAGGAAGCATTGGAGCTGAGACCTGGATCTCACCCCAACCGATCTACTGCACTCAACAACCTCGCTTATGCACTTGCAACGCGATTTGAGCAGACCGGTCAGCTCGCAGATTCGGAGGAATCCATTGCTTTTCATCGAGAAGCATTGGAGCTGTTCCCTGGATCTCACCCCAGCCGATCTACCTCACTCAACAACCTTGCAAATGCGCTTCTGAGGCAATTTGAGCAGACTGGTCAGCTCACAGACTTGGAGGAATCCATTGCTTTTCACCGGGAAGCATTGGAGCTGTTTCCTGGATCTCACCCTCGACGATCAGACTCTCTCAGCAACCTCGCTTCTACGCTTTTGATGCGATTTGAGCGGACCGGTCAGCTCGGAGACTTGGAGGAGTCCATTGGTTTTCTCCGAGAAGCATTGGAGCTGTTACCTGGATCTCACCCCAGTCGACCTAACTCACTCAACAACCTCGCAATCACACTCTCGAGGCGATTTCAGCAGACCGGTCAGCTCATAGACTTGGAGGAATCCATTGCTTTTCACCAAGAAGCCTTGGAGCTGTTCCCTGGATCTCACCCCAACCGACCAGACTCACTCAACAACCTTGCTTCTGCACTTTCGACACGATTTGAGCAGACCGGTCAGCTCGCAGACTTGGAGGAATCCATTGGTTTTCTCCGAGAAGCATTGGAGCTGTTACCTGGATCTCACCCCAACCAATCAGGCTCAATCAACAACCTCGCATCTGCGCTTTTGAGGCGATTTGAGCAGACTGGTCAGCTCGCAGACTTGGAGCAATCCATTGCTTTTCATCGAGAAGCATTGGACCTGAGACCTGGATCTCACCCCTACCGATCGGACTCACTTCACAATCTTGCATCTGCGCTTTCGAGACGATTTGAGAAGACCAGTCAGATCATAGACTTGGAGGAATCCATTGCTTTGCAACGAGAAGCATTGGACCTGTTCCCTGGATCTCACCCCCACCGATCAGACTCACTCAACAGCCTCGCAAATGCACTTTCAACGCGATTTGAGCAGACCAGTCAGCTCGCAGACTTGAAGGAATCCATTGCTTTTCACGAAGAAGCATCAACCCATGAAACATCTTCTGTCATCGCTCGGTTTCATTATTCACGCCAGTGGGCACGGAAGGCAGCTTCTTTTCGCCACCCATCTGCTATGCAGGCGTATCAGTATACAATAAATCTTCTCCCTCGCCTAGCCTCTCTGGATCTAAATATCCGACAACGCCAGGAGGCACTGTCCGAGCTCGTGGTCTGGCTTGTGATGCCTGCAGATGTGCTATTCGAGAAGACAAGTTTGACAAAGCTGTGGAATTTCTCTGTGCAGGGAGAGCTGTGTTTTGGGCTCAAGCCCTCCAGCTGCGGACACCCTTGGATGAACTCCACTCTGTTGCACCCCAGCTTGCACAGAAACTTCAGACCATTTCAAATGCACTCGAGGCCACATCAGCACATGATGGCTTCCAGACTATGCATGATAACTCAAGGCACATCAGGAACCTGGAGAAAGAGGTGACACACCGTCGCATCCTGAACAAAGATTGGAACGATACCGTTGAAGCAGTGAGAAAGTTGGAAGGCTTCGATGGTTTTTTGCTGCCAAAGTCTATCTCCAAATTACAGAAGGCAGCCTGTAATGGTCCAGTAGTCTTGCTCAATGCCGCCGATTCTGGATGCGATGCTTTGGTAGTCACGCAGAAGGAGGTGAAACATATCCCGCTACCGGATATTTCAACCAAAATGACTCGATGCCTTGGTGATATCTTACGGATGGCATTATCGCCTCATGGAGCTCGTTCGGATACCTTGCCAGCCCTCCTCCAATCGATACGTACCAACCCTCGTCTTAAAGCAGTGCGACTACCGATGTCGGGCCATACTCCTAATGATTTATTCGGAGCGGTCTTGGACTGCTTTGGTTCGATGTGGCTTGTCCAATTATTGATGCACTGAATCTCAAGGTTGTATGGTTTTATCCCTTTCTGAATATTCTTCTGCTCATACTTTGTCCGAATTCCAGAAGCAGGACATTCTTCCCCGTATCTGGTGGTGTCCCACAGGCCCATTTGCCTTTCTTCCAATCCATGCGGCTGGTGTATACGAAGGCGACAACCCTGAATCCTTTTCCGATTATGCCATATCTTCATATACCCCTACTTTGGATGCTCTGCTGGCATCACCACCTACAAAAGTCGACGAGCCCAAGATGTTGGCAGTAATTCAGCATGAGATGCCAGGTAATCGTCGTCTCGACTTACCATTCGCTCTCAAAGAACTTGACACGATTGAACGATATGTACCGTGGCTGACCAAATTGGGAACCAAAGAAGAGCCCACATCGGTTGGACGAGTCCTATCCCTCCTTCCTGACGCCTCATTCGTTCACTTTGCATGCCATGGAACGCAGGATCTCGTAAACCCACTTGAAAGTGCTCTCCTTTTGGGTGATGGAGATCTGAAGGTTTCGAAGATCATGCAAAACTCTATCCAAAATGCATCCTTAGCGTTTCTCAGCGCATGCGAAACGGCTATGGGAGATGAAAACGTCCCAGATGAAGCCATGCATCTTGCGGCTACGATGTTATTTGCTGGTTTCCGCGGAGTGGTGGGGACCATGTGGTCAGTTTAATTTGTTTTCGTTATTAGGGAGTGGAACTTACTTTGCTGGTCGCACAGGACTATGGATGATGAGGATGGTCCCAAAGTTGTAGACGTTTTCTATAACCACATCTTCGGAACTGGCCGCGAATCACATCCTGACTCCGCCAAGGCTGCTGAGGCGCTGCATCTTGCAATCAAGAATTTGCGAACAGAGAAGAAGGTCTCGTTTCGGCGTTGGGTTCCATTCATTCACCTTGGACTCTGAAGTTACTGCAGTCGGGGACAAAAAATTTGATTGACCTTATACACACTGTAGTATTACAACTGTAGATTCAAAGATTTGGGAATTTTCGATGTCCGATAAATTTTCGTGAATTTTTCTCAGTTCAACAAGAAATAGCTGCACTCTGCTCCTTTTCTGTCTTACCTATGGCCCGTGTAAAGGGCAATTGTAAAGGGTAATGTTAGCACATTTTCCTTGAGGATTTCCGCACCCAGTCTTGGCCCAGTCGCGAAGGTGAGCAGATGCGCGTGACGTCATTGTTTTCCCAATTAATCCGCATTTGGCACGTGGGCGCGCCTAACTGAGCCAATAATTTTAAACGCCCGCCGAATTTTCAAGCGCGCGTCGTGGGGTGCGGTATATATGCGCCTCTTGGGCACAGCGCGGTGCCCACAGCATTTCTTCATGGCGCCGGCGGACCCGAAGAATTACAGTATTCATATATTCTGAATCATTTTATAATTTAGGTGCCGTCCTGTAAAGATAACTCACCATAATAAATATAATACCTCACTCCGTGTCACGGGTGATCAAACAAATAATAGGGGAGAGCTGCTTGCTATACTATACTGTCTGTCAAATATACCCGCCGATAGGCAATTGGACATTTATACAGATTCTGAATACTGTATTCGCTCGATCTTCTACTGGGCGCCCGGCTATGCGGAGACCGGCTGGAAATGTGCCAATGCCGATATTCTGCAAGACATTGTATCCTGGATTAAATTTCGGTCATCCCCAATTCAGTTATTCCATGTGAAGGCGCATGCGGGGAACCTCCATAATGAGGCTGCAGACGCAGCAGCAAAAGCTGGGGCCTCGTTGATGTCTCCAGCAGATTGCTATATGTCATATCCCGCACCAGATGAACCTTTGCGCCCAAATCTTAGGTCTCGGACCTCAGGGCCCAAGGTGGTATGTAATATTCCTGAAATGCCAGATCAACCGCGCCCGACGCGTACTTACGATATGGCTGCTATAAACCCGAATGCTCATCGTGGTCGTAGGCTGAGCCGGGAAATACAGCATGTCCACCTGAAGCGACTGACGGATGCGTCGTCTAATTCAGCTGCTTTTTGGAAAGTTTATCGGAGCATGGCTGACCCAAAGCCAAGGGCACCAGCAGTGTCTCTCTCTGACCTAGCGGAATGCTTTGAGAAGCGGATGAATGCGCCAGATCCGCCTCCCCCTGAATTTAATCTGGATTACAAACGCGCGATTGAGGAGCGCGCGGAATCTATACCAAATCCATCTGGGGATCCAAACTCTCATGACAAGACACTTCATGGGCGTGTCATAGAGGAGGATATTGCATGGGCAAAGGAGCACCTGGAAAGTCACTACAGGACAGCAGTAGGACTGGACAGGACCACCTATCGCGAGGTCTCAGAGATCGATAATAGCAAGCTCTGTGAACTTATCAACGAGTGCCTGGACAGAAACGATGCACCTTCTATCTGGCTCACAACCTTGATTGCAGCGATTGCAAAGAGGGACAAACCTCTGTCTGAGGCTAACAGTTACCGAACTATAGGTCTCGAGAGCTGCTTCTTGAAGCTAATCTGCTTGCTCATCCACAAGCGGATCTATACCTGGGCTGAGGAGCGTGGAATAATCCCGCCTTCCCAGAATGGCTTTAGGGAGGGGTATCGCACGAACAACAATGGGTTTGTTCTCCGCTGCATGATAGAGCGAGCCCGCGCGGAGGGACGTACTCTCTGGGTGGCATTCCTGGATATAACTAATGCTTTCCCGTCAACAAATCGGGAGCTACTCTGGGTCAAACTGTATGAGATGGGCATTTCTGGGAAACTATTTGACTGGATGCGCATGCTGTACAGCAGAATGGAGTATGTTGTCACGTTGAATGGTGCACAATCAGATGTCTTTTACTCCGACATAGGTGTCTTGATTGGAGATCCCATATCACCCACGTTTTGGGACCTGTTCTTTGCAGACTTCAAACTCCACCCAGATCCCGACGATGTGATGCTGATAAATATAGTTATGTCGCATCTCGAGCACGCAGATGATATGGCCATTGTATCATATAGCGCCGATGGACTGCAGCGCCATCTAAATACTTTTTCACGCTGGTGCGGGAATAATTTGCTTGAAGCAAATGCGTCCAAATCCTGGGTTATGCTTTTCGGGCCGGTCCCGAAGTGCCTACCTGCTTTTACTCTTAATGGAAAGCCCATTGGCTATACAGACTGCTTCTGTTATGTCGGGCTGACTTTTCAATCCACGGATCGCAATATATTTGCATCTCATTATACTGCTAAAGCCTCTACGGCGCGCCGAACAGGGTTCTCTGTGCTGGGAATTGAGGCCTACATCGGAGATCTACCTCCCAAGGAGGGCCGCCTCCTCTACATGGCGTGCATCGACCCACACTTGGTGAGCGGGGCCGATGTGATCATCGACGTCGAGGACAGGGCATTGGCCCACCTTGAGAAAGTCCAAACCTCGTTTCTCCGCCGGCTACTGGGCCTGGGACCATACTCAATGCGCGCGCCGTTATTCACTGAACTGGGGCTAATCCCACTACGCTACCGGCGCTTGATTCTTGCTCTACGGTATGCGGGGTATATGGTGCACCTACCTGCATCCCATTATGCGAAGGCTGCTCTGGAAGACTCTTATCAGCTTTTCGTAAATGGACACCCCGGCTATTGGACAGACCTTGTGTATGCTCTCAGTAATCTGAAATATCCTGTGCTGCTTCCAGCGTTGCCAGACTTGACACCCGAGGGGTGTGTAGCCTTGGGCAAGGCGGTGTATACTTCGGCAATGAAGCACCTGGAGGCTGAGGTGTCTACCTCAACACGTCTGTACATGTTGCATGACCGACGTGAACCTCTGGATAATGAGAGCCCGAGGAAAATCACGGTGAAACTACGACATTACCTCGAGCTTGTGGAAAATGTTAAGCATCGCAAAGCCCTAACACGTCTGCTAGTGAGTCAGCACCCACTGGCTGTAGAGCGAATGCGATACAAGCAGCGGTATCATCGTGTAACTGTTCCTCGAGACAGTCGTCTCTGTCGATTTGGTTGCAATGCAACTGAAACCGTTGAGCATGCTCTGTTCTTCTGCAGAAAATCTGCCAAACTAGAGGACTATCGACGATTGTTCACTCAGTCCATGCAGTCTATGGAGCCTAGAATCTCTTCGGTGGCTCCCTGGAATGCGACTGGTATCCTGAAGAGTATAATATTTCGCAGGGATACAGTTTGTCAAGTGGCAAAATTTGTCTACCGGATGTTTGCGGTCTTTGAGGAAGAACCAATGGTATGGCCGGAAGGCATGTAGGTAAACCCGTAACAGTCAGTGTTTATAGGCTGCTTTCTCAGTGCCTGAGATCTACAGCCTCGAAAGGGGTGAGCTCGTCGAGGGTACTGGGATGGTGGTGTAGCACGGTATATTATTGAGGCTGATGTACTGTACGCTACAACTTGGCATGTTCCAGAAAATGGGACCGCGTCAAGCTAATATATTATCCTGAGTCTTATCCATCGATATACTATATAGCGCTGGACCACTCGCAGAGGCAGACACGTTCCTCGCCCGCCGGCGAACGTTCGTTGTCTTTCCGCGCGCCACGGAATCAGAGAATCAACTGATGGTTCGATGGCGCGCCATCGACATCGATGTCAAGGTGGCGGTGACACTGCCACAATCGATGCGTGATGCACCCACCAGAGGAGCGAGGTAGGTAGGTAGGTAGGATTACACGGCCGGTCTCGCTGAGGAACGCCGGGGCCCAGGAATTATCTAAGCGTAAAGGCACTGGTGTACACTATTGTTCCTGGACTCCTCCATCACCCCGTAGCTGAGCTCACGGTCGCAATCTTTCGACTCGCCGCGGTAGAACTAAAGGACAAACAGAGAAGCAATTAGGGTTGTTCGCAGTAGCCCTTTTTCGCGCCCTTTTTCGCACCCTTTTTCGCCCTTTTTGCCATTCTCTTCGTTTTTTGCCCGGGTTTTTTTTCCCTTTTTCAATTACAAGTACAAAAAGAGTAGAAGACCCACAAAAACGGAGTCCTACCTGCAATTCTACGGGAAACGGAAAAAAAAGGGCGCGAAAAAGGGTGCCAAAAAGGGCTACTGTGAAACCCCTGGCTGGAGCTCCCTTTTTCCACCCTTTTTCGCGCCCTTTTTGGCTCCCTTTCTTCATTGTATGCAGCCTGGGTGCTCATATTGTTCTTCAAAGGTCACATACCACCTCAAATTCAAAAAGGACTGGGGTGAATTTTTCTAGATTTTATAATACATTTTCTACCAGGCATGAAAAAGGGTGCAAAAAGGGGAGCAAAAAGGGAGTGAAAAGGGAGCAAAAAGGGCAACTGTGAACAACCCTATTAGTAGAAAATGAGGACTTCAGAGGAGCTCAAGGCCGTGAGACGGGAGTAGAGTAGAAAACCTCAAGGATATCGTACGCAAATTTTGCCACGAGTGCAATGCTCGGTCGGGAATAAATCATGGCCTTCAAGAATTCAGTATTGGAGAGTTGGACCATGAGACTTTGGAGGTGTGGAGCTTTGTGGAAGAGTTGAGGCAGAAATATGGAGCGCAGTTGAATTATTGCATCAGAGGATGTGCAAGTGATTAGTGCGTGTTCCGGGGTTTCAACTTTCATCTTGCAGAACCTGCAAAGACGTTCCGACCTGGGCACGGGCAAATGTTCGTGATCCACATAACGCAGAATTTCGAGGGCCAAACGGTGAGTAGAGAGCAGTAGAGAGGTCAAGGCCTCTCGATGCACTTAGCAAGGAACGCGGACAGATACAGAACCCTGTTCATTTCGATAACGATATAACAAACACTACGATTACAAAGTTTATTTTTCTTCTCGTTTGTTTTTCCTTCACTTCACATCATACACTGTTCGTTTTCATACCCCATATTCGACACCCGAATTCCGAATCCCGGTCCACACCGAGGCCGCCCAAAGAGACGACGCCGGTGCGAGGGGAGGGAGGACGCGACGCCTAGCAGACGCCGGCCGCCGAGATGGCCACGGTCTTGGAGGGCGTGCCGCTCGACGAGCCGAGGTCCATGCCGAGAAACTATCACGGGAAATGCAGCGCCGAGAGCCAGATGGGGATGGGGATGTAGGAAACGAACGCACCAAAACGACGTGCTTGCCGTCGAGCCAGGAGGTGACGACAGTGGTGATGAGGGACTGAGAGCCGTTGGTGTTAGGGCCGGCGTTGGCCATCAAGAGCAAGCCCGGCTTCGTGTGCTTGAGCTGGAAGTTCTCGTCTGTGCGTGCGCCTCTTTAACACCCTCGTTTTAACCACCCTTAAACTTCTCGCCGTAGATGGAGCGCCCGCCGGTGCCGTTGTGGCGGGTGAAGTCGCCGCCCTGGAGCATGAACTGGGGATGATGCGGTGGAACTTGGAGCCGGCGTAGCAGCCGTCCTGGCTTTGCGCGCCGTTGATGTCGAGCTTCTGGCAGAGCTTGCGGAAGTTGTCGCGGGTCTTCGGCGTCACGTCGTCGCACAGTTTGAAGATGATGCATCCAGCGGGCGAATAGTTGATGGAGATGTCGAACTGCGAGGAGATGAATGAGAAATGTACGGTAAAAGACGAGAACAAGACGAGGAGGGCATGGGGAGGTATAAGAGTTCATATGAGGTGATGAGGTGAAATGAGGACGAGAAGGACAGCGGAAAAAGCCGACGACGAGGAGAACAAGGACGAGGACATACTCAAAGCTCACATTGATTTCTCTGAAAGGACTACGAGAGGTTTGAGCTCAAAAGATCGCATCGCCACCGTAAGGCCTTTTGATGGCATCATCTGTTACACTGTCGACAAAGCTCTATTGCTCTTGCTTTCTTGTCAGAATTCTCAGGGGCTTGTCTGTGTTACAGCTCTAAATAATGATGACCGTACCGCTTGGCTACCATGTTTCCAGCGTCCGCTCGGGCCTTTGATGCTGGACCCTCAAGAAATATTTGAATCAAAGACGAGGGCGGAGTCAACAAGACAACGAGTTCCAACCATGGAACATCATGGAAAGATCAAAGAGGACAATAGTTTTTCTGTCGCCTTGCGATTGCACAACTTGCAATCAAGATTTGCCACTGAACTGAACTGAACTGAACTGAAAGTTACTCCATCTGACTCACTCTTGCTTGTGTTTGACTGTCGGCGCGCCAGACGACGTATTTCTACTGGACATCGCAGTCCAGTTTTTATGCTTCTACTTACTATCACTTTCAAGCCTGTGCAGTTGCATTTCTCTGAAATTTCCATTTTGGGAACCGCCGAAAAAAATATCACGTTACCTCATCAAGAACAGCTGTAAGATGATGGGATCAGGATCGGACCATGGACCCCCATGCCCTGCGTGCTACCCTCTCCTGCCCAGTCTGCCATTGTCCTCTGCGCGCCCCAACAACCCTCACGTGCGGGCACACCGTCTGCGCACATCACCCGACTGTCCCGTGCCCGCTTCCCCAGTGCGCCCCTCCGACAGGCCCCGTCCGCCCCCGCATCCCACCGACCAGCCGTGTCAACTACCACCCCCCGCCCCCACCCCCGCCCGCCCCGCTCCAGCCCGCCCCCGTCGAAGCCCCGAAGCTCGACGTCACCATCAACAAGATTATCGCGCTGCTGGACAGTGTCCTTGCCGACGATCAACCAAGCGACGACGACGACGAAGACGACTACGACGTCCCCCGCGCTCTCCGACTGTCCGCAGCCGCCCCGACTTAGCTGTCGCGCAGGGCCGTCCTCTCAAACGCCAGCGTTTGCATGAGAGCGATGACGACAGCGATGACCGTCCTCGCAAACGCCAGCGTTTGGATGAGAGCGCCGACGACAGCGATGACAACGTCTTGTTTCAGTCTGCGGCCCGGAAGCGAGACGCAGACCCCCACGCCCCATTGCTCCCAGACCTGCGACTCGGTCCGCGCGCAGAGCCGCTGAGTCTCGAGAAGGAGCTCCAGACGGTGTTGTCTTGTGAAATCTGCTTTATGCTCCTCTACAATCCGGTTACGACTCCGTGCCAACATGTATGCACTTTGTCTTGTACCCAATTCATTCATTGACTTTGATTAATGATTAGACCTTCTGCGCAAAGTGCTTGCACCGTGCGTTCGACCACAGCAATCTGTGTCCCCTGTGCCGCGACAACCTCCCCACATTCTCCTTCTTCGAGAACCATCCTCGAAACCAGACCCTCGAGACGCTGCTGGTGACAGCCTTCCCCTCCGAGTACCTTGCGCGCGGTGACGCGATTGCCGCCGAGGAGCGCGACGCGCGCCTCGATACTCCTATTTTCGTCTGCATGCTCGTCTTCCCTGGCCACCCCACCCCCCTCCACTTCTTCGAGCCCCGCTACCGCCTCATGCTCCGCCGCTGCCTCGAGCAGGACGTGCCCTCGTTTGGCATGATCATGTCTGCGCGCCAGGACGCCAGCGCGGGCGTCGCCGCCCAGACCGACTACGGCACCATGCTCGAGGTCCGCTCCGTCCAGATGCTCGCCGACGGCCGCAGCATGGTCGAGACCTGGTCCACATACCGCTTCCGAATCATCGAGCGCGGCACCTTCGACGGCTACACCGTCGGCCGCATCGAGCGCATCGACGACATCCCCGACTTGCCCGCCCTCGCCCTCGCCGGGCCCTCCAACGAGCAACTCATGGAGACCTGCACCAACTTTCTGGAGCAGCTCCGCCGCGGCACCGCGCCGTGGGTCCTCCAGCGCCTCAACAATGTCTACGGCGCAGCCCCCACCGACCCCGCCGCCTTTGCCTACTGGGTCGCCCTCGTCCTCCCCATCGACGACATTGAAAAAGCAAAGCTCCTCCCGATACGCAGTGCGCACCTGCGCCTCCGGCTCGCGGTGCACTGGATCAAGCAGCTGAACAATAACTGGTGGTTTACGAGTGGGTGTGTGATTTCGTAGCGCCGCGCTGCGACGACCCCCTTCTTTATTATTGCAATAATCAATTTTCGCCTGTGCGCGCATGCGGCGACCCCACGCCCGACGATTGCATTGCATGGCATGAAATGCGATCTCCCCGCCATCTTGCGATTGTACAACTCTCGCACCGTACCGCATCTCTTACACAGCTAGCACCACAAGCACGATCATAAGCATCGGCCTCCTTAAAAAATTACGTGTCTGTCTGTCTGGCTGTCTGAAGCCTTTCAAAGTCCAACAGCTTCCCTTGATCTCCGCTTAACCCGGCCCAATGCCAGGCGTCCGCCGAGCGGCTCCTTGCGACCACTTCGGTTCAGATTCGGGACTCATGCCGAGATTTGCCGCTCCCGCACGATGACCTTCTCCACTCATGTAATGGGTTCATCTTTGGTGAAGTGGAATTTCCACTGCATGAGAGAGGATGGTGGGCCGTTTGTATCTATTACAACTTTTTGTATGTATGTACTCTCTTCGTAAAGTAGGAGCCTATATACTATACTTACGACCTAGACCGCATTGCATTTATTGGATTGGATTTTTGGATTTACATTGCGTTGGGAGATGAATTTATTGTTGAGTGAGTCATTGACGGGTTTATTCGTTTGAACGGGTTCGGGCGGTGGTCACGGATTGTGGACCTTTACATTTTGATGGCCCCTCGGCCAGCCTCGGCCAACCTCAGCCGACCTCGGTCAAGGTCCGAGGGACCATCAAAATGTAGTGTTTTGGGGACATCCAGGACCGCCTCAGTCGCGTCGACGCGTCGTAATATACGTATTGGGTTTACAGTTCGTTTGGTGCTGGACAACGAAGTGAAGACAGACGGTGATCACAATTTTCGTGGGGTTCACTCGGACGTGTCGTGCAAGTTCGCCGCGGGCACATAAATCCCTGCCGGCGCCACCGCGACGGCGTTGGATTTTTTTGTAATCTTATTCGTTATTTGCGCTGCGGCGATGTACTGCTACCACAACCAGCATTAGACATACCCGATTTTCGGGCGAATCCAAGTACTTTCAGTGCCACGCGTCCTCGACATACGCGATTTCCGCGCTCCCGACGTATGTCTTCTTCATCTCCAGCGCTTTTCGGTTGATATCACCGCGGAAAGAAGCCCACGCTTCGGGACATTGGTACCTGCTCGGGAAGCGTTATGAACCGGTTTTTATTTCAATGTACTGGGTCCCGTGCTGGGAAAAACGCGAAAAAGAACTCCAAAAAGGAAAGAATGAGGGAGGATTAAGAGAACTCAATAGAGCCCTTCATTTGGGTTCAGTTTGATCATGAAAGATCGCTATTCTATTTTGATTCTATTGCCTAAAGGTTTACAGAGTACCAAATCGACTAAAATACATGATAGTAGCAGAGGAATCGTGCAGCGAGGATTGCAGATGAAATAGGGCCAGGACACAGATATCTATTTATGTCCGCGATGAATCGGCGGCAACCCAGACAACGTTACCGAGCAACGTTACTTACCGAGAATTGCAGTTTAAATATGTTACCCACGCTGTCGGGAGGGTCTGAACGCGAATGACCGGATTTTGCAGGTGCGGAGCAGAGGCGTTTGATGCCTGGAGACAGCTCTGCTTGTGCAGACCACTGAGTGGAACACGAGTTTTTTGAGCACGGCGTAACCCTGCCAGAGTGGATGCTTGATTGCAAACACTTGATTATACGCGTTTGTTCTAGTCGAAACAGGTTACCACGCGCATGGGGCTATTGAACTGAGCAGTTGGGTCGTAAATTGCCCACATGTGGCACCAGAATAGACCCCGCAGCATGCAAACACGGTGGATCTGCGAAGTCTCCGCGCTTCCCGAAGACCAAAAACAAATATGGACGCGTTAGCAAGAAGAATTGAATGAGAGCTCGCTTGATATACGCACTGGAATGGTAAGTGTGACAACCTGAGTCCAAGCAACCCATCTCGCGCACCGCTGCCGTGTCGCAAACTGGAGATAATGTAGTAGAGATCAATAATTGGTAAGAAAATGGGTACAACGACGCAGTTTCCAGAGGCATCCATGAAGAGAGAGTGCAAAACATGTTTCTTGAGCCCAAGTCAACCGGTATGAAAGGATCCGTGCGGAATACCGAAGCCAGGCAGTTTCGACTCCCAGTCAGCGCTCTCCGCGACAGCAGTGCTTTCGCGCCTTTTAATGGAGCTCCCAAGTTGCCAGAAGCTTCCCTGTCGCAAGTTCTAAGGATGCAATGCGAATTTATGGTAGAAACAGACGTAGTGAGGCAGAGCAATGCGGAGGGAAAGACTGAAGCAGGTAACTGCGTGACGTGATGGTATCTGCCAGTCACAAAGTTATCTGCCATCTGGCTAGTTTATTTCATTCACCACGGTTTTCGATAATCTGAAGTAGTATGATGGGTCTAAGTTCTTTATTGAGGCTGTATGATTATTTACGCAAATTAAGGAGGGGTGGAATACAGTCAAAATGCGAAGTGGCAGATAACTTCACAGCCACATGGCAGATAACACCCAGCTGATCGGGACATCAATCTATGAACCCGCTCGGGAGAAAGAGGAAGCTGTTCGTTAATAACGCACCCGGAGTGCGCGCAGATCGCATTGCGTCCCGGCTCTGCCTGAGTTCCCGAATCCATCCTCGCATCTCAAACAAGCATAACTTTGCACGCGCGATCCAGAGGCCGCGCAATGTGTTCCCGCGCGCGGGGCCAGCTCAGGCACACTTCACGCTTATGCCCTTGAACCTTGAAGCACGTCGACGTCGCGTCAGGCTAGCAGCGCAACTCCATTCCAGAACGCAAACCAGGATCACACTACAGGCACCGACTTCGGGCCTCTGGTCGTCGATTCAGTGCAGAATTGGCGTGAAGATCTTGGTACACTGTGTCCCAACCCTTCCTAGACTCAGCTTGAGTGTAGGAACCTAGAAGTAGCTACGTCGATGATTGAGGCTAGGTGCCTAGAGAATGGTCTGTGGAGGTCTGTCTGGCTCTGGCTAGGTTGGCACAGATAGGTCTAGGTCTGGTGGGATCTGTCCAGGTTGCAACAGGTGCTTGTAGCCACCTACGCAAGGGGGAAGGGATGCGGTTGCTCAGAATATTGGATGATGGAAATGTTCCATGAGCTCTTCCCGGGACGCTGTTAAAAAATCGGACGACTCGTCCTTGGGCAGCTGAATTTTGAGGGTCACAGTGCACAGAGAAAATTGAGGTTAACACTTGAGGGTCTCAAAATAACTTTGCCAGGCCGTTCCTCCCCGCTCCTTACCGAACCGAAGCTCCTTAAGCCGTTCGCTAGGTTCATTGATGCCACTGGCCGCTTTCCCTAGACTCTCGCGTGTGTTCCCCTCCTTCATACTTCTACTTTATCTTCCCTCTTCTTCTCTATATCTTACAGTTTCATACTTAATTATACCGATACTTGAACTCATCCAGAAACACCATGAACCGTTTATACCATCATTGTCAGGATACAACACCTGACTGAGAGCCCTGATGCAAATTGAACCAGTGGCAGACACGTCCGCCGCCGTGCAACCGCCGTGTTCCGGGGAGTAAAACACGTAATGGACAGTAGTAACCTTGCAATGCCGTAGAAGCAGGTGATGCACCGCAGGGAAAGCATAGGACGTAGCCGTTAGAAAACTGGATGGCGCACCGCGGACCCCGCCGCCAGCAGCGGGCGTGGGTAGATATCAGAGTTGCCATCGATATCAAATCGATATTTACCCAATATGAATTACTGACTACAGTCCGCGCTATGCGAGGCACGAGCACTAATATTGTTGTAGTGTCTGTCTACGAGAGACTAAGTCTGCGCGGCGGATGGGGACCTCTTAGGTACCCTTTAGTCACACAGAGAAGGGTACCTAAGAGGTCTGTTACGGCAGCGCGCCGGTGCTCGCTGAGGTCCCGAGGTTGACGGCGGTGGCGGCGGCGGCGGTGGAGATGGCAGTGGCCGGAAATGCAGGGGATGGTGGGGGTTGTCGAAGGTGGTAGTGGTTTGAGTCTTCAGACTACAAGACTCGGGTTCACCCCGCATTCACCTCTGGTCCTTCTCCCGTCAAGTCTGCAATTGCCTGGATCGAGCTATTTCTCCAGACTGTACGGCAGCAGAGTTCAGTCTACGAACTCTGCTATTCTTGAACTCGATACAGGACCGAAATGGCAGCGCGGCTGTCAGGATCTTTCTGATCCTGAACATTCATACTGTCCTTGATGCTGTCTATACCAAGGTCTATGCCGTCACAATTCTTCTTTCCCTTCCTTCTCGCACAGCTTATCACAGCCTCGTTTTTTCTGCCCGAAGCCGCAAGCCGCAAGTCGCCCTCGTCTCCGCCTTCAGGCATCTCATGTTTTACAACAACACCGACTTACAGATACAAAACAGTACCTTGTACAATGTCGCCGGAGACATCAATCTACAGACTCACCACCATTTGACGATTCAAGACTATCACGCGGCTTTTCAGCCACCGGCCGGGTCTACGCAGGGACTGGAGGATGGTCGACTTGGATCACACCCGCATTTGACGATCTACGGTCATGAGTCGCACGACGCGGGTTTTCAGCCACCGGCCGGCCCAACGTTGGGGCTGGAGGAAGGGCAGCTTGAAGGATCGCAGTTCAAGTGGGCGGGAGCTGTCAGGAACTCGTATCATGGCATGGCTGCCAGGCCAGCGCCGTACGGTGCGCCTGGAATTCTTTTGGATAATATCTTTGTTTCTTATATCTTTCAGATATCGTTTCTCGTCCACGTCGTTCCAAAAGTTCCTTCGATGATGAAGGATCCCCAGGACCATCATCGTTGAACTCGGGCACATTAATCTCGTCGGCTGACATCCGTATGCCTCAATTTAATTATTCAATGCCTTCGATACCCTCATCTTTTTCTCGTGCCGCCCCTCGGTCCCCGATGCCCAACCCGTACAAGCCATATCCTGCCACAAATCCGCATTCCAACTCTCCCACAACCCTGCGCGACCTTTCGTCGGGGCCAAACCACAATCATCATGCCTCCTACCCTGATTTGTTTGACCCTCCCCATAATTTGCTCGAAAGTGATAATCACAATGAAGACGCCTTCGGCTGCTTCCATCCGGTTCCCGGGATGTCCACCCAGGGCGGAACATTTATCACTGCGGAAAATGTGAATCACAATCTCCGCTACGGGGAATCAGGAATAAATATTCTGCACCGGGCGGTCGCGCTTGAGGCACTATATGACTCCGCCGACGGCTTCCCGCAGCCCAGATGCCATCCAGAAACTCGCACGAAAATGCTGGATGACCTATATGAATGGGCGACCTCAGGCAACTCTGTCCGTCCAATCCGTTGGCTGCATGGGCCTGCTGGAGCGGGAAAGTCTGCCATCATGCAGACTCTATGCCAGCGATTGCAAGGCACAGGTCACCTCGGAGGTGCCTTCTTTTTCGAACAAGGCCACTCGACTCGAGGGAACGCCAAAGTCTTATTCGCGACGCTTGCCTATCAGCTCGCACTCAACAATCGCCACCTTAAACCCTTAATTTCTCAGAGCATAGAGGATGATCCATCTATCGTGGGGAGAGACATGGATGGCCAGCTCCACGGACTGATCATCGAGCTGTGCAAATCTCTCCGACTTTCTGCATCTCCTATACTTCTTATCGACGGCCTGGACAAGTGCGACACACATCGTGCTCAAGTGGAAATATTACGTTTGATAAGCACCGTCCGCCAGCATCCCAACACATTCCGATTTCTCATTGCCAGCAGACCAGAAGCTCATATTCGCGACATTTTGGAGGAGCCTTTCTTTCATAGTATCCTCGAATCCATCAATGTCCCGCAGTCATTCAAGGACATTCGGACCTACTTTCGTGACGAATTTGCCCGCATCCATCGCGAACACCGAGATACTATGTTGGGTATTCCGACTCCGTGGCCATCGCCAGAAGTTCTGGAAACCCTGGTTTGGAAATCCTCTGGGTACTTCATCTACGCGTCCACAGTCATCACGTTTGTCGACGATAAAAAATTCCGTCCAACAGAGCGGCTGGCAGCTGTTCAAAACCTCACTTCCACTGATTCTGATGCGCCGTTTGAGGCCCTCGACCTACTGTACATCCAGATTATGTCTGGAGTTCCTGCTCAATTTCGCTACAAACTTTGCGATATCTTACACTGTGCACTTTTCTCTTGGTTGCGCAACAAGGTAACATTCTTCCAAATTGAACACCTTCTCGAGCTCCAGCCCGGGGATGTTCGGTTAATTCTTCGTGGCCTCCACTCTGTTCTCGACATAGACAGTGGTAGCATTTTCGCGCATCATGCATCCTTTCCGGATTTTTTACGAGATCAACGACGATCATCGATTTTTCATGTTGATTTGGAAAACGGCATGAATGTGGCTCGCGCAGTCCTCAAAGCACTTTCCAATGAGAAAAACTGGCGTGAAAATGTTGATGACCCTCTCGTGCGGTACGTAGATGCACTCTCCGAGAGTCCATTCCCTGATTTCTTGTGTAGGTGCCTCAGTGTAGAGGATCTCGCTCCATGCATCACATCCATTCCACCTTCGGCGGAACTCCTACCACAGATTCAGCGTGTCAATCCCTTCTTCTGGTGGGACGGTTTTGGACTCGAAATCGAAGACCAAATAAATAAGGTTTTGACGTGGTTGAAAGTGAGTTGCAATGTCCCATGATCCCTCTGCATGACCAACAGCTTTCGTGACACAGGCAGTTCAGCCAACACCTAAAGATTTAATTCAGCGCTGGGAAGGCTACCATTTCATGTTCCCGTATGAAACGATCTTGAACGAAGTGGTACGACACGACAGACATGATGATCTGGTGTTAGTGTTATCCCCTCGAATGCTTTGTGTGCTGCAGACCAAAATGTCCGGTTTATCACTAATATCACCAGCGGACTGTCGTCAATTTCTAGCCCAGTCTCCCGAATTCGTCCGTATTTTCCAAGCTAGGTGGCTGCTCCAGCAATATGTATTCAGGCCTCACTCTAAGCCGAGCTTCTACCACATTCGGCTTCTACTGGATCTCTCCTGGGATGATATCACAGCTGCTTTTCTTGCTCTGCGCTCGCTCATAGGTGGAGCAACTCGGAAACAAATTGCTGCTGTCTCAATTACCATACTTGCACTTTCTTTGGAGCTTTACCCTTCCAGCATCTCCTCTCTGACCAGCGACTTGGCTCGTGGATGTCTTCATCTTATTCAGCGGATAGGTGCTGGTGACTTGCCTATCCATGCATGGTAGGTTGACTGTAGTAACTTCTGGTATATGCTGAACCAATAACATTGATTTCAGGAAGAACTTCTCATCTTACATTAGCTGTCCAGAATGGGGTCTGCTTATCAGACGTTCTCCATTTTCAAGCCCCGAACTTCTGCAGGAACTTCATAAATTTGCTCCACCCTGGGATTCTTTCCCCTCGTCTCATTGTCCATACGATTGTCTACGTTCATCTGAGTTCTACCATGTTGTGCAATGGCTCAAGGTGGGCCCAAGCCAGAACACGATTGCCTAATTTACTTATGGCGTTTCAGGCTCTGCCAGCACCACCATTGGAACTCATTGAATGCTGGCAGAGTTACTTGACCAAAAGTCGAGATATGTGCGGGTACTGCGCGAAGTACACTGACGAGGACTTCAAATGGAAGTTCGATTGGAGTTTCAAACGGTGTTGTTCAACACAATGCGTGAACTTTAACGAACCCCCCCAACCATTTGAGGAGGACGAAGTAGTTCAATACTGGGTATGTGCTGTTGAGGCCTTGGAAATCCCAAAAGACGACCGGGATTGGATTCTGTAGAGCCGAACGATGACTCAAAGAATCAAAATGGTTGCCAATTGGTGAACTTGGAGTACTAGTCAGCAATGAAACTTAAAGGCGGTCAAGGACGTCAAATTAATTTCCATGGCCGAACCGAGGTGCATGCAGAACAGCGCAGTTCGAATCGATGGGTGCGCACAGCCACACGGCTAGAAGCGGGTGGCGGTGCTAATTAATGGAAGCTGTTTGTCTTTCTTTCTTTTCTTTTTCTTGGAAAGGAAATGTACGAGGTGGTTTCTCGCATTTGTGCGAGGAGGGAGGGTCGAAGAGGAGAGAGAATCATATGTTCGTAGGGGAACATAACTTCGAATAATAATAAATCAGAAAGGCGGAAAACACATGACCATGACCCGAAAACAGAAAAACATGGGAGTCAACCGAGGGCTACTCTATGTAGAGAAAGGACTAGAAATGCAACCAACCACTCCGCTCAATAATGCAATAATTGCATTAGGTACTCATACAGCTATGTACCTGAGAGAGACGAAGTACGAGAGAGTGAGAGTGAGAGTGAGATGAACTGAGAGTCAGGGTGTGGAAATGAGGAGGAGGGGGGTGGGGAGTTCTAAGGGTATGGAGGGTAGGCCCTGAGCAGAAGGGCAAAGGGACAGAAGGAAGGTGTGTTAAGGCCCTGATCGGGTGCACTGCTTATCAATGCAGACTCACCAAAATCACAGGTATATGCTCTGATGGTGTGAGGCATATGCTGTAACTTTGGCGGGTCTGCCTACGCTAAGCAGTCCACCCAATCAGGGCCTAAAGAGCTGGGGATATGTACATCGGCTAGCATGTCGACTGGTACACTGTGGCGACCGCAGTGGTGGCTCTCATGGCATGTGGGAGCACCCCCAGAGTCTCACGTTCATTCCTCCATCTGTCCTTCCTTCCTTCCTTGAGCAAAACCAGTCAGAGATGCTCATGGGGCAATACAGAAGCTTGGCTGGCATCTATGTAGGATGTTAGTCAGGTGTGGCCAGTCAGTCAGGAGCTGGTGTCAGGGGTGGGGGTATTGCCTGACTGGTATGCAAACATGTTACTAAAAGTTTATGGGCCTAGAACCCTAGATCCACTCCTGCTTCATCCTCACCACCTATGCATCCAGCAGGTCCATGTCCAGGGACATCTCCTGTTCCAGTAACCTTAGAAGTTTTGCTTAAGCAGCTGGCATTGAGACAGTAATCAGATTGTTGTGTGGAATTTAGACACAACTACCTGTCTTTTCTGGACCAGAGGCAAACCAGAGGACCCAGTTCAAGGCCACTAATGATACACAGACATTATACCTTTGATCTTTGAGTCAAAAGCACGACATAACAGGTCCTGGGCATTACTGCCATCACAGCCTTCATGTTTTTAAATTCCACACTCGTTGGTAAGGGTTACATTACATCACGTGATCTGTTGGCGCCAAAATCAGGAGGTAAATATGACCAAACATTGGTTCAACTCTGGAGTATGAGCATTTCTGATGATTTATCTATGTGTATGTAGGTCTGGAGCCATAAAAATTGGGAGAAACTGTTCTGAACGTTGTTGTGATGAATGACTCAATCAAGTTGGCATCGTTCACGCACTCTTTCAAGGTCCACTTTTCATTATAAGCATACTGCGAACGAGAAAAAATTAACATTGCGAGACAATCGGAACTCTGGTCTCACTTTATCAATAGCGACAATGAGAGCGAACACGCTAAAGGACCAATGTCAAGATACGGACTTGATCATTATTTGAGTACTCACGGTGTATTAGTACTACCCATCGAGTAAGTGGGAGAGATGAAGTTCTTGTCTCTAGGACATTCATTTATGTTTATAAGTAGTAGTATCCAATTATGTCTGTGTCTGTACATTATTGAAGATCGTCGCAGCAATACAAGAATCGAAAATGACCATCAGAAGTGGTTATACACCGAATGGCAGTTGAGATGGCAAGTTACCCAAGTCAATGGTCGCCGATGCAAGGTTGGATATTGGTGCAAAGTCATGTAGCTATAATTACCACAGAATAGCCGCTGAAAACGAGGACGAAGAAAAAGCCCGAATCATTCGTCGCTGATGCAGTTAACAGCTTTCTTTAAAATTAAACTAGCGCTTAAGCCTCATGCGAGATAGCGAGGAATAAATTGTAATTCCGAAGAATGACAGGCCTTATGTTGCCGCGGCTAAACGAACTCCTTACGTCCAATTGGTCAATAGGTGCTATGAATTGCCATTGGGGTACACAGGCGAGAAGATCGGAATTGTACAAACAATGGTGGTGAGTATACGTCGGACGAGTTCGAGGCATACCTCGAGGCCCAGGGTGTCCATCAGATCACAGCGCACAGCAAGTACCAGGCGTTATATGTAAATCACTGGTACATGCTGCAGCAGTTAACATGGAAGGTTCTATAAATACTCCGGTGTACCTCGGTATGGCATTTGGCAGACTACACCTTTCTTCTATATTTCAGATGAGCCTAATTGATGAGCAAATTATTCGGGCAAAATCTGGTTGATAGCGCCTGCAGGCGTGGGCGGCACCGGGTCGGCCGAGGAGCTGGATGCAATGGTAGCCTGCTGGTGTGTGTGGAAAGCAGAATCCAGACACAACACGAAGTAAGGGGACGCACCTGTGTGCGTAGAACTTGGGCTCAAATACACGGGCATGCCCGTCCCTGAGTAGTGGTGCTGAAGGTCTGCGTGCGTGCCAGCTTCTCGCAATAATGCACCATGATGAGGCTCGCCTTTCCACGGCTGCACCTGCCCAGTTCCGATCGGTGCCATGCCGACCTGCACACCGTTCGCCCAGAGCACGAATCAGCTGTAATCACCTCGCTGGCGCCACGGCGGCTTGGGGGTCCACAGCGAGGGCGGACGTGTAGGCAACCTGCCCCACAAGTGTGTCGCAGCGGCACCCCAAAGCCAGATGGCTGTGGTGAGGGACGGCGTGACGATGATGGAGGTGTCCCACGACACGACACCAACAGTTCCAAGGGAAACAGAGGTATCAGATGTGCCCGGGGCCGGAAGTTCGCAAGGATCGAGGTGGGGTGGTGGCTTTTCAAGCGCTGGTTGAGGTGTTCGTGCCCGTGGAGGAGGAGAGGAGCACGGAGGAGCCATCCGAGAACGTTACAAGCACAGAGAACACAGGCATGCAGGCCCAGTGCCGCCCGTGTCTATGTTGTGGCGGCTCGTGGCACGCATGGCAAACCAAAGTGTCGAGGCAGCACCGAGGTGGACGCAATAACAACCTGCTGGTGTGAGGGAAGCAGACACGAAGTATGCACCCATGTGCGTATGAGAACTAGGGCCCAAATACCACGGGCACTCCCATCCCTGCGAACCAGTGCGGTCTGACTGGAAGTTGTTCAAGTAGTACTACAGGTCTGCTCACGCGTCAGCTTCTCGCAATAATCTACTATGACGGCTCACCTTGCCACCGCTGCGCCTGCCCAGTTCCGTTCGGTAATGGGCCGACCTGCATGCCATTCACCCACAGCACTAATCCACCGTGATCACCTTGCTGGCGCCACGGCAGCCTTGTCCACTGGGGGGTCGACGGTGAGGGCGAACTTGTTCCAGTAGGCGACCTGCGCCACGCGAACACATCGCCACAGCATCCCAGAGCCAGATGGTTGTGGTGAGGCAGCGTGAAGCACCTGCTAATACCAAATAACCAGTCTAACTAGACAGGACATGTCCCCCTTATGGCGCCTCTAACTAGACAGAGCCCAGGGCCAAGGGTGCCCCTCCGATACCCTGTTGCAACCGGCGTGACAAAACAGGACATCTCCACCACCTCCCCATGAAGAGCTCCTCAACCGGGACGTGTCCTGCTTAAAAGGGGGGGTAATGATGTCAACTGTGGGTGGGACATAGAGCATTGATGAGCAGGAGGGGAGAGATACAGGTGGTAGCAGGACATAACACCAAGCAGGACGGTCCTGACCCCTGCTGCAACATTGGGGGTTATTAAGTGGGACATAAGGAATAGATATGAATGGTAGTGGGACAGAATGGTAAGCAGGACATAAGGGACAGATATGAATGGTAGCGGGACAGAGTGGTAAGTGGGACATAAGGGACAGATCTGAATGGTAGCAGGACAGAGTGGTAAGCAGGACATAAGGGGCAGATCTGAATGGTAGCAGGACAGAGTGGTAAGTGGGACATAAGGGACAGATCTGAATGGTAGCAGGACAGAGTGGTAAGCGGGACATAAGGGACAGATCTGAATGGTAGCAGGACAGAGTGGTAAGCAGGACATGAGGGACAGATCTGAATGGTAGCAGGACAGAGGGGTAAGCAGGACATATATATGACGGTATTTATCGTCAAAAATTATTCACTGACCACCGTGCACATGTTGCGATGAACATCTACTTGTATTTGATGAACATCTACAGCTATTTGCCGTACATGAACCTCTCAGGTGAGCGGTGAACAGGTAACTTTTGCACTGTTGCATCATATGCACACTGCATTCAACAAGAACACCTGATTTCAACATTCAACTTCGCTATATTGCACTCATTAAACACTCACTTTGTGTATTTACTCGCGATCAAATCTATGCCGATCATGACCAATCCCACTCCCAACCCAGCCCAACCCAACCACAATCCCAATCCCAAGCCCAATCCCAAGCCCACAGCAGTTTCCCACAGCCTCCTCATTCGTTTTAAAACCACTGTTCTGCACACCCCAACTTCTAACCCAAGCTCTCCCTGCCCATTTTTCTTGAGCATTCAGTTACATTTGTATAATTTACATCAAATAAGAGAAAATTTAAATAACCAAAACCTAACCAGAAATATAACAAGTGGTTTGGAGCGTTGATCATTCAGGGATAGCTGGCCAAATATACCGGTACTAAATAAATAACTGCCAGGCTTTCTCTTTTCTAACGATCGTGGCTGTATTCTCTGATTTGACCCTGTGCTCATGTGCTGATAAACGGTAAGATTGGTCGACGAGTACCATGTATGCTTTGCTTTTTTTTCTTCTTCTTCTTCTCGGCTGATAGAATCTTATCTGACTCTCCATATGGGACGCTGGACGACCTTGGCCAGTAGGATGATATAGGGAGTCATTCAGATGTCGAGCCTTTCAATGTCTTTGAGCCAACATTTCTGGTTATGGGTCTTGGCAAAGATCAACCTTGGTCATCTAATCTTTGGCGGGATTCTTGGCTCTCCCTCAGCGGAGAGCTTGCCCATAATGATGATCCTCTCACTGCATTGTATCGCAGATATGTTGCTGGATGTTACTCAAATACCTTTAGACTTGTTGACTGTGCTAACCAAACTCAAGGCCAGCAGCTTCTATTCACCCCTTGTTCTCCCTTACCCCGAGTTTTGTGGGGAGATTGCCTCACACCGTATCTGATGTTGCAGTCCAACATTGCTAATTTCATCTTTGTGTACCGGCTCTGCACACAGAGTTATGTTCGCTCGGTATGAAAATGTACCATTCTTCTCTATTGAGAACCTCTCTGCACACATAAATGAATGGGTGCTTGGCAATTTTCATCCTTAGGTTGCTTCATTAGGCTCACTGCTTTCGGCCTGTTTACAGTCGCAAAACCAACCAGTGCAACACGTACATTTATCAAACCTTTGGATTGAGTTGTCAAGATATTCCACCTTTATTGGGCAGATGTAGGGAGGGACATCTTTTTGTGTTGGGTTTTTTGCTTCTTTTAGTCGTCTGGGTTCTACAGCATGGCGGGAGACCGGGTGCGTGAGCTCGGCTTGGATGGCTTCTGGAGGCCAGGGACGAAGGTGTATGTATAAGCCTGTATTACACCGGGATACTCCTCAAACCGGTGTTCCTAAGCGGGACCGTGCCGTGTACTACTACCTACCTGCCTACCTACTGTCCCATCTTTGCATTCTATGATCCCAAGGAGATGTGGTCAGTTACACTGGTTTTCCCAGCCAATCGTCGCTGGAGTGGGTATGCTTGTTTGGGTTTACTTGACTACTTCCCGCATTTTTCACCAGGGTTCAAAGAATAATATGCTCCCAAAATGCCACGTGAATTACTTGTGCAAGACTGGACCTCCCACCTAATGTAACCCCTCGAGGTGATTGATGACACCCAGGCCCCCAAGTCGAAGAAACAGAGGAAGAGTGCAGATCAATGGCTGGCACTTGGTTGCATTGCTTAACTTGTATCTATTTCCATACATTTCAACGCTTTCTTGTTGATTAGCACACAATCAAGCTGAGAAACCATAGTATGTGAATTTTTGGTCATCCCAAAATTTACTTTACGGATTCAAACCATATATCAGCCATGTCCTTTCAATTTAGCTATGCATTATTTCGTTTGACTCACCTCAACATGACAAATGGCAAGCAACAGCAGTCATGTGGTGAAGATTTGCTTGTGCAAAGTGTCAGAATTAATGAAATACCACCGCAAGGATTTGGCACTAAGCATTTGGGACCCAGAAGCATTGGAGGGGTACCTATGATACAGCTCTGGAAGAGGAATCAAGTGTACCACACCATCCTTGTTTACTTCAATGCGACGGAAGAGGTAACAGTTGGTCATGTGGAGCGAATCTGGAGGCCAAGTGGTGGAATTTGACCTCAGACATCAAGGAATTTCAGACTGTATCAGACATGACATTCTCATCTGGCTGTGTCATATCTGGATTGACTCCTTTGAACACAATTAATGGAGGAGAGACAACAGCAGTCATGTGGTTACAGCGTGTTTGGATGAAACTGCTGAAATATTGAAATTTGTTTTCAAGGATTGGGCACTAAGTATTCTAACCCCAAAAATTGAAGGATACCTATGCTACAGCTCTCAAAGAAAAATTAAGTGTACCACAATCATTCTCGTTAGCTTTGGTATGACAGAAATGGAACAGTAGTTATGTGATTGCATGTGATTGGTGTTCAAGAGCAGAAGTGTGTTCAATGGTGAGATTTCAACCACAATCCTTAGTTGTTCAATATCATTGATTAGGATTAACTCATGCTAGTAAGAGATATAGGTGGAAAGTGGTGCATCAGCGAGTAGATCAGTTGGGTCTGAATGAAGGGTAGGTAGCAGGATAGAGGTTGTGTGGGTCATATATTTGGGGAAGGCAAGTTCAACTGAAGAACCTCTTCTTGAGAGTTGGACCACTTCTGCTGGCTGATTTCAGCAGTGTTGTTGTTAAACCTCGGTCTTTTGCAGGATGAGCAGGACCTCTACCTCCACAATTCCGTGGCTTTTCTTCAGTGTTCAGCTACGTTTAAATATCACCCTGTCATTCTTATTGCAATCCTCGCTTCGCTTCGGCATCTCAGGGATCAAAGCAGTGAACACAACTGTGGCGCCGCCCATTGCGTGGGTAAGACAAACTATAGAAATCCATCATAGGAAAGATTATCATCGAACACACAATATCACCTACAAAAGTTTTTTCCAGAGGGCAGCCGACCCCTCTCTCTCCTGGGAAAACTCTACTTGGACTGATTGCTGGCGGATTTTTCTGCCGCTGTGTTCAAACATGGCCGGTGGGTGGGGGGCCCATAAGAAATACTAAGATTATCCTGAGAGTATTCCAGCATGTATCTCATCAACATATTCCAGTGATTGGTCAAAAGAACAAGGGCAAGAAAACCAGTATGCAAACGGATCTGACTATGTTGAGAATACTACGATTTGTGATGTTTGTGGGACTTGTACGTTGGGCAGATCCAACGCTTTCTGAAGCGCTCGTCTTCTAAGTAATGACGGTGGTACTGCGATAATATTGAGTTTACAAAACTCAGCGTTGAAAGTAAATCGCACACCCATCCAGCCCACATATGTGCAGTGTAGAAAACCGCATAATGAGGATCTTCTTTTTGGGATTAGGTTAGAGGTTTGCCGCAATTGTAAGTAGGTATCCGCACATAAACACAGTGTTTGCGTCCAATTCGGGTGGCTGGTCCGGCCACCAAGGGTGGCTCCCAGTCGGGATCTACAACAAACTCATTGACTCGATACCTTCTATGTTTCCTCAGCTCTCCAAGAATGGTGATCCTTTGTTGCAAGTCTGTTAATCACATACAGTCGACTCTCTCTTAACCCATCATAACCCATAACCTGCTGTAACCCATACATTTGGGGTGTCCACCACCTCCGTTCTCAATTAAAACCCATAAAACTCTATTACCCCATAACCATACTATTTTTGGGGTCCATGACCCATATTTCACCCATTTTTTCAGCAGCGAGGCGACCTTTGAAAATAATCTCTTGAGTTGTAACTGCCAGCACAATTAACGGCCATCATTGTTTGGTCAACATGATTTTTCGTACACAGAAGCACACACATGGAATAGTGAATGTCTCTCGAAATTCTCAAAAAAGGTCTCTGTGCACTCAAAGAACAAGTCAAAAAACGCAAAGAGTCTAACCGAACATCTTAAAAAGAAAGAATCGATCTCAGAGACAGACGAGGCTTGGCTCAATAATGAAGCGAACCATGTGGACAAAGACGCTGTGATTGAAGATGCCACAGACGAAGACATTTTTGAGGCTGTGCAGAAGATGCGGAACGGCGAGGAGGATCGCGAGAAAAATGGCGGCAATGATGACGAGGAGGTTGAGCTGAAGCTCAGCAGAAAAGAAGTTTTACAGGCCACCTCAATTCTGCGCCAGTATGTTGCTGATCTTGACGACCCATTCGCACACAAGATGGAAGCTATGCTATCCACATTTGGCTGTGAAACACGTCGAGAGGAGGCAAAAACGATGGTAGACACAGAGATTACTGATTATTTCACGTGTATGTAGTTATCTGAATATTTTTACGATTTTTTTTTCACACTCTCCCGGAACCCATAAGCTATGATAACCCATACCCGGTGGGCTCCACCGAGGGGTATGGGTTAAGAGAGAGTTGACTGTACTATACTGCCAAGGATGTTGTCCATTGACTCGCACTGTTTTTTTGAAGCGAACTGTGATAGTCTTATCTGTACTGTGAACAGATTTCAGTACAGGGGACATTGCATATGATCCCAGGCATGCGGCATGCACATATGTATCACATAGGACCCATATTGACTGGAATTATCATTCTAGAGACATTTTGACTCAGGACCGATGATTATCGGTTGGGAGGTCGGATCCCTAATCCCGACAAATTTTCAAATTTGAGCCTCAGATGTCTATACCAAAGTCCTGACAAATGGGTCCAGCGCTGCAAAATGTGTGAGTCAAATCCCGACAATGAGTGATCCCACGATCAAAGTCTCTGCCCGAGTCCCGACATCTGACCAAGGCCCAAAATGGTAAATTGGTAGCCTTTGTCACTCCTTTGTCGCGCAAAATTTTGCCTAATTTTGCCACCAACCAATTTGTAAATTGCAGACAATGTATGTACAATATGCCACCAAATACAATCTGATGTTTGCTGTGGACTCACAACACAGAATTTCTTTCATTTGCTTCCTGTTATCAAACCTTAGAAAACCATGTACTCGAAAAATGGTGGCAAAGCTAGAGCTCATTCCTGGACAGCAGCCTGTGAAACAATCGGTGCCCTCTCACCTGTCGTGGCGCAAGTGTACGAACATGAATTCCACCGGCAGTTCAAGATTATACACAATGCTGACACGCATTTGGGCACACTTCATTTCGCGCACTTACCAGTAGGGCATCAAACCATTCCCTACTCATGTGGAAATTGGGGCTCAGGCTTACAAGTTATTTGAGGAGCTGTAAGGCGAAAAATTAAAGCTCTCAAAGGCTGTTGCAAGCCTGAATACGGTGTGGAGGAAGGGAAAGGCTCATTCGCATTTTGGAATTACCCGAGGATGACTGCGTAGAGTAGTGAATTTTTGGCGATTTTTTAGCCTTTTTAGCGCAAAATTTGATGTCTCATCCAGAATTCCGACAAAAAAAAATTTGACCGAGGTCAGAGCCGGAATCCTGACAAGATTTTGGGCTTGATTCAGTTCCATAATCCCGACAAAAATTTCAAAAGGCCGAAATTTGGGATCCGACCTCCCAACCGATAATCATCGGTCCTTTTGACTCCAAATGACATTCTGCTCATGCTCTCGACTGGCATCTCGGGCATCTCGGACAAGTTACACTGTATACGAAACCTCTTCAACTGAACCCAATTTGGGGCAGGTCTCACATTTTTTCAAAGCCTACAGTTGCTGCTGCATCTCTCATTCAACCTATGGTGAACCCTGACTTGAGTTCGGGTTGATCAGTGGGCGGTAGCAGAAATTGAATGCCATTCGGAGTACTTCCATTCCCAGGTTACATTTTCTGTGCCTCTCTCTAAGGTCTACTCCGGGTTGAGGACCATTTTTTTAAACTGGCAGGTTGTATATTTCTATAAATTTTAGTCAGTGGCGACATCCGTTGAACTGCCTCTGCCAGAGCGAAGGCTGTGAAGCGAAGGTACATCTTGTTTCATTTGTCATTTGGGTGAGGAATTGATGATGGTTTCCCAAGGGTCGAAAGAATGGCCCAGCTTCGGGTGTGGGATTGATGGTCCAAGGGTTGAATTGATGTGGGTAGCACAGCCAACCCAAGTGGGAATTGATAAGATAACCTTGGGTCGCCTGCAAACCCGTTTAGGTACCCGTGACGTGTAGATTGTACAGATGTTTGTTGTACGACGTAGTTTAAATGTGTTGAAGCAGAATTGTGTAGTGTACACCTTCAGAAGTAGTCTATTGTGAGTAAACTCTGCCCTAGTACAATGTTGTGAGTTAAGAGTACAGAGTAGACTGTAAAATAAGGTAGTTGCAGCGATGTACTACATGTAAATTAATACTGTTCGTGTCAACACGAAGCTGTAAATATTCTGGTTGAGTTGCACATGCAGATTGTTGTGTGTTCAACTGCTCCTGTACATATTTTTTGACGAAAAAAGCTTTTATACAGGACGCGCCAGCGGCTAGCAACACTACAGAATGCACCCATGGGCGGTAGCAAATATATATGTACACCAATGGGTGATAGCGCGCACGCGATGCACAGATGATTTCGCGCGGCCCCGAAAGCGAAGCGCATAGACAAGGACTCCGAAGGAGACGCAGGCCCGTGTACATGCGTGGCACAAGGTGTATAGCGCTGAATTCAACTTGGATACATGGTGGGTGGTTCTCCCGTGCCGGCGCTGCTGGATTGCCATCTGATCTACACAGCCACATTCTATTCTGCTCTCGCTACGCGTGTATTGTTCTCCGAAATGTGTTTTCACGCTTTCTTATCGTCCTCAAGCCTTAGCTATTGTGCTCTGGAAATTTTTCACAGTCCTTTTAGACCGCTCACAGGTGCTCTGCTGGCTGATTTCGACCTCACTGTCTGCAAAACGCGTCTGAGCAATATTCCTCCCCACACATTTTCTACGGCACGTATTCGCAGCAGAAGCGTACCCTCTTCGGTGAAACGGACCGCGCGACCGCATCTTGCCCTCAGCCTATCTACCCGGCCCTTCAGCGATAGGTGTCTCATTACTCAGCGAGCTGAGGTGGCGCGAAGCAGAGATCTTATGGGGGGATCGTTCCACCTTCGGCACACCTTATTCCCATGCACGATGTCCCCGCGTCGTCATTTCCGACGTTTGGCACACTGTCTTCGCATCATAAAATGTTTTCTGCCCACCTGTAGTGGAACAAGGCTACGTGTCATGCGACTTTTCACATATCATCCCATTGCTGGGGACCTCACCCAACACGCTTCAGGCTTTTAAGCTATTATGTGCACCAGTCGCGTCCGGCGATGCAGTTCCAAGCCACGTTCACGCCAAGACGGTCAAATATCTTCGCTGCCTCGAAGTAAAAACTATATTTGCCATTCCGCTTTTTGAGGACCCCAAGCTCCTTTCATGGCAGTCACGTACGCCGGCGCCTTCTTCTATCGTGCGACGCTTCGGCGCCCTCAGTGCGGCACTACCTCCTCATTTATCATGGACGATGGCGCCCCTTATATATCATGCGCGACGGTGCCCTCTCTCATGCGCCACGGCACGCCTTCTCGTGCTCCAGAACGCCGTCCTGTTTGTACACTTCCTTGGGCGGGAGGCACCCCGGACTCACTCAGTGTGCGACCACACCTCCTTCTCGTGTGCGATGGCACCCTCACTCAGTGCGCGCCACAGTGCGTCTTTCCTCGCGCGACGGTGCCCTTGATTCAACCATTGCGCGACGGTGCCTCATTCTCACTCTGAATTGAATCAGTTCGTCTCCGCAATCGCGCCAATGGAAGTCCGGAATTTTTTTGACGTGTTTGAGCCTATGATTTAGGCCTCAAAAGTCACCGTTACTTGTGCCATAATCGTTCAGTTCTCGACCTTCCGTCATTAAGCTTTGGTCGAAATGGTACAGTAATTCGTCCTTTCATTTTCCTTTGGTCTCCCACCACCGAAGGAATGGACCACGACGCAACAGAGGATTCGGGCCAACTGTAGACCGTCTGGACGCACAACCTGATGGTCTGCCCATGCTGGATATCAGCTCTGCAAGGCTCAAAGGCCAGTGTCTGAAGTCCACAGTCCAAAAGAACCGATAGCCAGCCACCTCAGGCCTTTGCTGGGCGACCGGAAAGAGCCTTCACTCTAAATCAGAGGCCGGTGTACGCTGTGGCACTGTAAGTGGCCCAATCACTCAACCGTGACGATAAGTGCCACGGCAAATCTGAACGCGCTTGGTTCGCACCTTGAAGTTGTTCAGGGACGGCGGCCTCCGCATCTTCATTACAGGCCAAAATTTAGAACAAACATCCATCGAGGAGGACTTATTTACGGGAAGAGCTCATGAGCCGCGTAGCTATATCTACTATAGAGCCCTCAAATGCCGCGCTCGCCAAATGGGCGCAATTCCCGCACATCGGTTTGAGCAACCCTTCGCAGGAAAACACCAGCGACCAGAACTGGTCCTCGTCATCTCCGGCGTTAATGAGATCCATGTAGTATGGATTACCGGTGCGGATGTTGATTTTGCTGGCCATCGCGGTATCGAAGGCGAGCGTGTGGATCGTTAAGCCTCTCCGAATCCCCTCGATGAGACGGCGATAAGCCCTGAAGAGAGAGAGAGATTAGAAAGAAAAAAGAACAGACAAAGCTCAAATTTACATCACCCAAGGCGGATGTTCCGCGCAATTTCCCCAGCTTGGACAGCCGTCGCCAACGTCCGAAAAATCAATCGCAAGCGTCGACCCCCACAGCACTTCCATGTCCCGTGCTCGAATGTCGCGCACCGGTAGGGTATCCTTACCACCAATGCTGGTGCCGAATGCCAACTGGGGGGCTGGGAGCAGATTTCAGTGTTAGCAATAATGACAGCTGGGGATGAGAAGTCTCTTTGGAAAGCCATGAAATTACTGCAACCTTTGGAGGACCGGAGTTACCGAGGGCCGCTAAAACTGTGCATGAGCCCAATAAACAAGATAACTTATATGCGAAGCGTCCCGTCTCGCTCCAAGTCGACTTCTCCACAGACAACCATCGGTACTCGGACCGGGTCACGAGCGCAGCTCAACAAAAAGTCAGACAACTCGGAATATTGGCCGATGAATTGGGCTACTCACAAAACGCGGTGAAAACATCCGCGATCCACACGGTGGGAGCCTTTGAATCATCGTCCAGCTGAAACGGCAGTGCGTTGTCGGGGAAATTCGCTTTTTTACTCACCCTTCAGATAATGAGCATTGGAGAGTTACGGAGCGATGGTAGGATCCAGACGTACAACGCGGATACGATAAGGTGAATTATCCTCTTGCTGTCCACCGGTAGAGCCTCCTCGCCCGAATGAGCTAAATTTCGGAGCTCTGAAGCGATCTGCAGGCGAAAGCTTTAGAAGGCACATTTCGCAACAAGTTAAACACATACTGTTTCTTGAAGACCTCTTCTCCAGGCGAGCTGGTTCGGTGCTCTGACTTGATATTGGAGATGCTGTAAAGTATTCAAAACGAAGGCGGCGGTTGGGGTGGCCATGGGGGGAAAGGGCAAGAAATAGAGTGAGTCCCTATCTTGGCTGAGACATTTCCTCCCTCTTCACTGCCCCAAAACTCGATCGATCACTAAAAATGTGACTTTCATCCGAGTTTCGTGAGACGGAATGGACAGCATGTAGGGCTTGTCCGGGACGGCCATTGACCATCGGTCGTTAAATAGGACTCGAAATTATTTGCACCACCGAGATCAAAATTTTCTGCGGTCCTTACGAGTTTCAACCAAGTTTCAACTGCGGGAATCGGCAGTGATCGACGGCTTGTGATCATATTGAAATTTGTGACGGCGTGACACCGGAGCTACATATAAAGCCTGAGAGCGAATGTGGAGTCGTCGGACCTAATTTACTGTCCTCCTACAAACTTCCTACCGACATTTCAGGCCAAAATATCGTCGCGGTCGATGAACGGCTCGAAAGTAGGTTAACTATTTCGTGATTACTAGTCTTGGCCCTAACATTGAATGTCCGCAGCCCTGCCCGTGCACACTTTTGGGTGCCCCAGCCTGTAGCCTTGTCTACAAGGATTGGTACACTACCTCTGAGCCCCTTCCAAAGTACTGGTCGTGTGATTGGCGTCATTGGTCAGATGCCAGTCTTTTTGAGCCACTCGGCCACTTTGCATCGTTTCGCGGAGATCAACGCATCGGTGCTGTTGTCACTCTCAACATCGGCTTCGGCATACCCGGAAAAATTGAGCCCCTTGCGTTCCACACATATGGGCACGGTGACTTCCTCTTCGTCGCAGATGGGGTGTATTACCACTACAGTCCTTCAAATGAGGTGGTCTATCGGCACGACCAAGAGAAGTACGAGAGCCATTTGGATTTCCTTTGGCACCGGGCCCGTGAAAAGGCGCCACGTACAGAGTTGTACAGGGTGCGGCCGTGGCCGTATGGAAGCGGGTACGCAGACAACGAGGGTAACCCAAAGTACCTTGACGACGCGATCGAGGGTGATGAGGAGGAGGAGGCTGTGATTCACCTGGACTCGCTTACTGACTGGAGCAAGCCGTGGGAGGCGGCAGGAAAGGCTAAATAACTGACCCAACGGACTGTACCAATTATGAGATACCTAATTTATTCTTGGTTGCGAATATATTCTCACTTTGCTCCGGGGTGTGAGATAATCAAGTCCGTCCAGAAGAAATGGAATGCGTTGATATATTCCTAACATATCGACCTTACAATCGAATCCCGCCATATCCAAAGTCTGTAATTGTGACAAAAGACGCCGTCTGGTGATCGTGAACTAGGTTGAACCGTTGTCCGGCTTGAATGGATTCGAGTTCTAATGAATGACCAGACTAGCCTTGGTTTTCTCAATTAACGCGCTGACACTCTGAATGTCGTGCCATTCCTCGTCGGACTCGTCCGGCTCAAACAGGTTCGATGATCGTGAGCAGTTCTTGATGAAATTCCGCGCTAGCTGCGCGCAAAGGGAACACCCGTGGTCTCCCCTGGATGCCCTCCGTGATGTACATAATATGTATCCCCATTTGCCCACCGCTACGCCTAGCCGCGTCCATGGTACTGGTAGCTCGGCCTCCACATCTGCGTTTGGCGGCAGCGCGCGTCTGGGATCACCTTGAATTTGACATCACCGGGCTTGGTATAGTCGAAGACGATGATATATTAGTGGTGTTCAAAGTTCCCACTTTTTGTCTTCCTGGTTGACTTCCTGTTTGCTCCCTTTTTGCAAATTTTGGCAGGGATCACTGCCAAAATCTGCCGTTTATTCTCTTAGTCTCGTATATTTGAAAAGGAAGAGACTAGGAAAACAAGTAGGAGGCAAAAATGGACATATTTTGAAACCCGGGGGTTGAGATTTTCGGACCAGGAAGCAAGCAGGAGAATGTTCCTGGTCTAAAACACAGCCAAAAGTCAACCAGGAGCGCGGGAAGGAAGCCAAAAAGGGGCTGATTTTGTCAAACAGGAGCACATGTAGCTCCTGATTCAACCCTACTTGTGTTCCTTCTTCTCTCCTGGTTGCAAACAGGAAGACAACCAGGAGCACAACCAGGAGCGCAAGTAGGACTATCTAGGAGTAACTTTGAACGCCACTATTCCTCGTCTGGGTGGTCGCGCATGAAAAGAACCTCCGCAATCGATACATCTAACAAAGACGTTGGTAATCGTGCTGCATGAGCGCACGCATAAAGGATCGTTCGCGTGTGTGAACAAGCTCTGGATACCCTGAATTCTTTTCATCAGGAGGGCGGGCGGGCTGGTGTTCAAAACAAATTTACGGTATCGCGCCGCCTAAGCTCATCGCAGACTCACTGAATACAAAAAATACAGCATTAAATATAGACTCGCGACCAGTCTGCACTACGGCAAATCTGAGTGCAAGCACTATGCCGTAGGCAGACTGGTACAACTCGGACATGTCAAAGGGCTGCGCCCGGAGTTAGAAATTCTTGAGTGGTGCCGATCATGCCGTCAAAGTTATTTCGGTGATCTCGGTCCGAAAAGTGACTTTCTCAATTAAAATAGTCTGCATGTTTGACTCACCCAAGCAGAGGAATCAAAATTCTGAGGAGGACAGAATTTAAGCTGAGGGAACTTCACGAGGACCTCTAGCTTTGATCAAAGAAAAATATTGAGATTTGAAGCCAGGGCACAGGAAATGAAAATTTTCAAACTCCGGGCGCAGCGCTTTTGATCGGTCCGAGTTGTACCAGTCTGCCTACGGCGTAGTGCTTGCACTAAGATTTGCCGTTGTAGGGCAGGCTGGTAACGAGTCTACATTAAATACAGGTATTATACATTAAATACCATCAATATTCGGGCCGGCGGCGCCGGTATTTAATGTATTATACCAGCCATACCTTCAAGACACGGAGGCCGCGCAGCGGCATGTATTATACGAGGCCGAAAGCATTTTAAACCCGGCACTAGGCACAACGCGTGAATTTGTTGCGAGTTCTAAAATTTATTTTTAGACTCGTTTTTATACACGTTTTTACCGCCAACTGAGACGAACTTTCTGTCATGACGAGGAGGAGGAGGAGGATATATTATACTGACGCGGTCCCACAATTGGAACAGCCAGTTTACTACGGGGGGGGTATATTATACTCGCGCGGTCCACAGGCTGAACAGCGTATGACATCGTAACTTATACAGGCTAAAAGTTACCATCAATACATAGAACACACGTACTACGAACGGGGCGGAAAGTCTGGTACGCTATGACGTATGCGCTTCGTGTTGGAGAGTTTACTGATTAAGGCAATTTTGGTGTGATCTTTATTCCTTTCGTGGTTAACTTCGTATTTTGTCTTACATTTTATGGTGTTGATGGTTGATCTGGGCACTTGTCTCTGCTTGTCTTCTGCCTCGCCCTTCGCCAGCCCTGCATATCTTCGGTCGCTGGTAACTTGGGCCTAACTGGATCGAAGCGATCTGAGAGTTTTCTTGATGCCCACTGTGTCGATTCCGAGGCCATTCATCGGTGAAATGTGATAGACTCAAGATTGGCTCTAGCAATAATTTCATTCATGATCTACGGATAATACCCTTAGAATTTCTAGCCTGCGTAATACCATCTGCAGTCGCCCAACCTCCGTGCTCGCTTCGTGCTGAGCTTGTGTTACATAAATCTGTACCAGGAGTCCCTCTTTCTGTGTGAGGCTGATCTTCAGGGATTCATAGAGTCTCAGAGATGCCATGGCGTCTGAAGTAGGTGGGTTTCGCTCAGTTTGTAGACGTATAACTATAGTTTGACTCACACTGGGAGCTGCCCATCGGACAGTTTATAGTTACAGCATTACTTTCTCCCGAACATGACATCCACGAGAGGTTGCCGTTCCCTCTCACTCTCGATCGGTGGGAGTCTGTCATTTCATCGAAGAGCGTTGCTTGGATCAAGTCCCTCAACATTTTATCTGCTCAAAGAAGTTCAGAGTGGCGAACGTCGGTGCCACTGTGTATTCCCATTTTATGTAAAGAACACATCATTATAGCGTCGCGTGCGATTCGCAAACCTGCTGTTCATCTTCAATACTCGAAGGATGAGCTGCTGTACAGGAAGTTGCCGAAATATCACTAAATCTTCACGTTTGGCTTCAACTTGAGCATGTTCTGAAGTTGTGCTGAATATTTGGTTCCAGGAATTGGGAAACCTCGTGAATCCCCAACATCGATCCTCGAGGGTCAGTATTTCCTCCCCTGAGTTGAGTTGGATGGAGTACCGTTGCTGAGAAAAGCTCCGGTGAGTGGTACATCAGGGAAACACCCCTCAGATATTTTTGCATATTTTCGCCAAAAATGCCCAAAAAATTCTTTAGTTTTAAGCGCCAGGGGCCGCACTGTCACAGCGATTATTCTTCGTTTAAAGATCGGAGGTGTGAAGTGCCCGGGGAACCAGAGCCGAGCTAAGCTCGGGCGAGTGGTGAGCTTGCTCGCAAGGAGGCACAGGCTTGTCCACATAAATATGAAAAAACACTGTAAGAGGGTCAGACAAAATTTTCGGAGAATTATAGCAACCCCGCGCAGTGGCGAAACAAACTCATTCTGCCATGCGAAGCAATGGCCCTAAAGCCCAAGTTTTTCTGCTGGATCGTACCGCACTGTGTAGTATATATGATCAGAACGTAAGTTTGTTTCGAAGAAATTGCAACTCACCAACATGTTATCGCAAGAGAAGACGGCGCACCTGCGGCTTCCCAACTATCCAATACGACAACACGCGTCGTCACTAAAGCCACAAGATCCTCCAAACAGGAAATATAGAGGTGACTCCCATGAAACGTCGGCTTCCCGAAACTTTCTGGACGCTGGGAAGGGCCTTCTTCATTTGGGTAATGACGGCATGCGATGTCAGGCTGAGAGGGAGGATTTTGCCCAGGATGAGTTTTAAATGCACATCGTGGTGGCGCCCTTGTGCAGCGGAAGAAATGAGATAATTCAAGAGACCCCCTTCGATGGCCTCTGCTACCCACAGGTATCCAGGAGCAGCTGTTATGTAAGTGATCAATATATCGAGCCCAGTTTTGGTTGAAATGAAACGAGGATCGAGAGACGCGATTTGCGGCCTTTGGCGAACTGCCACCTCGGGAATGATTGGCGTTGGAAAGCCATCGAGAGTGCGAAGTGCTGACAAAACATGGGCGATGATACCGCGGGATAACAAGATAGAGATCCACTCCTTGTTCTTTCCCAACAGCCAAGAACGACATTGCAGTCGTTAAGGTGGGGAATATCATATTTTTTTCTGCGTTGGCCCTGGGAGCGAGAGACATCTGTTTACGATGGCGGACGCCAGCCGATCGAAGGTGCCGCCGGCCCCGTCGAGAACCTCTTCAAAATTTTTCAGCAATATCTAGGCCATCCGCTAAGGTAGGAAGAAGGCGTGCAGATTGGCGCAAAAGATCCGACTGCTCCGCTACGGCGTCGTCGAGAAGGATCGCGGTCCAAGTTCTAGAGAAAATGAAGCGAACGCCAGGCTGAGCGGACGTCAGACCGCGGGTCTTGTCATCAATGCGGAGCTTCGAAATGAGAGAACAGTTGTTCAAGCACGCAGGAATCTCTGCCTTGAGACTAAACCCGGGGATGTACCCCCAGTATGTGTGCAGAAACTGCATCCATGGCCAGATGCAGAGCCATAAATCTAGAGCAGCACCGTGTACATGTGCGAATACGGGCATGTCCACGAAGTGGCTGAGAGCTTTCAAAGCTATGCAGGCGGCATCGATACATGGAAGACGAGTAGCGGTAAGCATCATTGTATCCACCGCGTCGGGTGTGGGGATTATCGACGGATCGAGATGGGCGTAGAAAACCGGAAGCAACCAAGTAGCTGAGGGCGAGGTGCGGGGGGATATGCGAGAACTTCGGAAGCCTTCGACAGGTCTTCTAAGGATCCATTTGCTGCCGCCTTGAATGCAATAGACTGCGAAATCCTTTTCAGATTCGAGAAGCGGGGGGAGAGGAAAAGTTACGCGGAAGGATGAGGGCAATTTTGAGACGTTTCGAAGGTGCAACGAGTCGTGCATTGTGCGAGTGGGCACGGCCCTCCAAGTCGTACTTCTTGAGCAAGTTGAGGGGCAGGGAAATAGATGAAAGTAGTGGAGAATCCGACCAGTCACGCGCAGATGGGTGGACGCTTTTTTGCTGTTGTTCAGTACACTGCGTTGGCAAACAAAGTGTCCATTACGCTCCGAGGCCCACTCTTGAGTCTTGACGTATTTGTAAGTTAACCATTAATATTCCGGCGATTCCTACAGCGCCACTGGCAGCCGTAAACTGGTTCGGAACGACTGATATGAACAGTAGCCAGCGCTTGCACAAGCTTAAGAGTTCTGCCACGGTGACGCATGAGGAACAAGACATCAGATTTGACAAGACGCCCGGCAAACTCTGGCGCTTGATTCTTGCCAACTTCTCGCCCTTTCTCGTCAGGTCTGTTCGAGTCGGTTCGACGCTAACAAGGCGAAAGAAATGGGGAGCCATTTCTATTGCAGCTCGATACCTGTTCTTGTCCTAATTTATAGCTCTCGTCTGCGCTCACATCAGACTTTTGACATTTGACTTGTGACCTTGTACAAGGCCAAACAAGCCCGAAAAAGGCCCGAAAAGCCGGCAAACTCACAAGGTGACAAACCTATGTCCGAATTTCACAAGCTCAGAGATCTCGTCCAAAAATAGCAAGTTTTCCGAATGCTACGAGGGCTTTTGCGTACTGCTACGTGTGCTGGGGCATGTGCTAACAATTATAGAGCTTAGTTGTTGTATTGCAGGTCAATCCCTCACCTCGGAAGGGGGGTTATTTCTTGACTTGCGGCCTTGTTTGAGCTTGCAGCTTGTCGCTTAGCGTTGCCAAGCCCACAAGCCGGAACAAGGCGCAATCAGAATGTCAAAAGGCTGATGCAGTTCGGTAAAATCGATGTTTGACGCCAATCAAAAATATTCAGCTCAGTAAAATAAATTATTATTCCTCAAGAGGTCAATTTCATACAGGCTCTATGTGACTGCCTCGGTGCTCGAAAAAGCCGCCTCATTATGCGGGTCTGCTATATATGATACGGGATGCTCTCCCTCCTCGTCTCGGTTCGGACACATGGAGTCAGACTCTGGATGCCAAGAGTTGATTCCCTGCAATATGGTCTGCAGACGGGTATTAGGCAGATCCGAGTCCGTGGCCAACATCAATTTCTTTTCGTAGTCCGTGAAGGCATCTTGACCTTCTGCCGAGCGACCGGGTTGTCTAGCCACGGCCAAATGCGACGTTCACCAAAATTGGCTTTTTCTAGATGGACTCTTACCTGCTCTTCAGTTTTATGCCCCTCTGCATAGAGTGTCCAGCACGAGCTGTTTATGATTTCATTCAGCAACTCCGAGTCCTCAAACCGCCCAGCAGCAAAAACACTGAACACTGCTCGCCAGCCGTATTTGATGGGTGGGGTGGATGGCTGTTTCTGGTGGGAGGTAATAGGTAGTCCTGTCCAAAGTTTTGACAGCGTTATAAGGCAGAATATCGGTGGTGCAATGTTCGAGGTATTTCGCAACAATGTCAAAGCTAGCCTCTGATATCCGCTGGCGCTGCAAATCGTAGAATGTCCATTCGTACCATGTTCCCTCCGTCTCTAGCATGATACCATTGACCTGGAATTCACTCGGAATTGGTATGGCAGTTTCTGTGGGAAATATATAGTGGTTGAGCCCTGATAAGGCCTCAGCCACAGTTCTAGATTTGAAGTAAAGGAGTTCCTTCAAAATCTTGAGTTTGAGAAGAGCGATGATAGAGTGGGATATGTAGGGGAAATGGGATTCTGTACGGCAGAATTTGGAGAAGCACCGACGTTTCTGGTCTCCCAGTCCCTTGAAGTAAAATTCAAAGAAAAAAAGCGAGGCAAGTCGCATCCAATGGGCCATACTTGGATCGTAAAAGGCTTGAAACAATGCAAGGTTTAGGATCACGATTAGAACTCTCAGCCTGGCGAAAGTCAATTAATACATGTCTGCATGAAAGAGCATAGTGTGGTGCACTGCCAGCGACTGGACGACGAGAAGTGACAAGAATATTTTCCGAAGTCTGATACCAGAAAGAAACCCCCAGAATGGACGAGGCTGAGGATTGCATGCAGTTACTGAAGCCAGGCTTCGTCTAAACGGATTCTAGTCGATTTAACGCGTTTAAACTGCAGTGACATGAGTGCTCGAGTCAAGACGGCGACGCATCACATGACCGCATATTCTCTTTTCGTCTTTCCCTCATGTCCACTGACTCCTTCTTCGCCCTGCCCCAATACCTTCAGCGTCGAATAGACAAAGCATTCAAACAAAGTGCTACCTTGACCACGTCGTATCCCGCCGAGCCCAGTTCTGCAGGTGGCTTTATCCCTTCCTCTGCTGGGGGCGGTTTTCTTGTCGAAGACTCTGGCGGCGGCTTTCTCGCAGAAAATGACTCGGTGCTCATGGATAATGACTCGTTACCCTCCCAAATTCTCCTCTCTTTGATTCCCAGTGCTCTCCAGCGCCTCGACCTCCCGCCCGATGATGCCCAGGTGCTACTAGTATTCAAGAATGCTGCGTCGGGGTGGAAATCGTCGACGAACAGGCCTGAGGAGATTGGGGTCGAAGCTGACGCTGAAGAGGCGTATGTGAGCCGCGAAGACTGGCGTGCGGTGTGCGCGGTGCTGCTCGAGCATCACGCGGAGGAGTATGACGAGAGCGACGGTGCTGCTGCTGTGGCAGACCAGCTTGTCGAGGGTGACTCGGACGCAGATGAAGATAAAGACGAGTACCATCAGGATGCCGAGCCCAGTGCTGACTCGGACACAGACTCGGACGAGTACATGGAAGGGCCATCCACTCGGCGGCGTACCCGTACTACTGCGAAACGACGCGCCCGCTCCTCCTCGTCTGCATCATCAGTCGAGCCGCCGGATTCGAAAAAGCGCAGAAAGCTCACCGCACGACAGGCCGAGGCGTGCCTCGCGACCTACGCGCTCTTCTTCCCCTCCGCGTCGGAAGAAGAGTTGCTTAACCAACGTATTGGGATCAAGGACGTGCAGCGGCTTAGCAAGTTGATTGGAGATAAGCTCAAGGGGGACGAGGTGCGTTGTGGTTTCCTCCCTTCTCCATCGTTCTGCCTTCCCTTCTTTCATTCTCTCGCGAATTTTTATGGTCTTTTAACTTAAATGTACACGCAGATCATCGAGATGCTCTCTGAATTCTCCACCTCTCCCGACAAATCGATGAGCTTGGCGGACTTTGGGGACATGATGCGGGCGGTGAAGTTGGTATGATGACTTGGCGATACGACGTCTTGCGGAGGAGGGATGCGATGCGATGCACGAGGACCGGAGAGCCATGCGCGCGCGATTCGATGTGAGACGACGTGGGCATGGAGGTCTTGCCGCTGGCTGATGGGGAGGCGCTGCAAAGTGTGGTGAGGACGAGGATGAGGAGAAGGTGGAGACACATTCCTCTTGATCCTCGTTCCTGTACTGCGCGGCTGGAAGGGTGGGAGGCGCGACACGACGTCTTAAGCCGGATGGAGTCGGCGCGACGCGAGGGATCTTGTTTGGAGGCCAGATCACAGGTGGAGGACTCGCCATCGACGTCTGCAACGGGGGAGCCATGAGAGACGCGAGGTCTGCGAGTCGGGGACGTGCCTCCTCGCTCTCATCCTCATCCGCATGCCACGCTATGCGAGGGTGTGCGGTGGGACACAAGGTCTTGAGCGACTTGGGGATCCGCATCCTCATCCTCATATGCGGTCTCGGATTGGCTCGCGCGAGCGGAGGCGGGGGTTTTGGGCTGGGGATGAGGCTCGCGAGCGAAGGCAGGGATTTTGGGGACGGAGACGCGAACCTCGCTCCCGTCTTATTCTGCTCCCCAGGCTTGCTGGGCTTGCGAGCGATAGGGCTTTCGCCATTGCCTTCGACGTGCAGCTGGGCGGACAGATTCATCGTCTCGGTGCATTCGACCAAACCCATGCGTCTGGGCGCAGACTCTTGACTCTCTTGGATCTCACGTCCACTACCTAGACATACTCGTACTACCCTGTACACCCCCGTACACGCAGACGCGAATGTAAAGTCGCAGGAAATAAATTATATTTAATTTATACACTCTCCCCCGCATTGTGCCATTACGCAGTCTTCCTTCCCTCCCTCTTTCCTCCCGCTACCGTATGCCAGTGGGTAACGCGCGCATTGTCTGCATATCGTACCCCTTGCTCCCCCTTGTCCGCCTCCGTCGATAGTCTCGCGCTAACATTCCTCCGCCACCCTTGCCGAGTCGTGCTTCAGCTTGAGGCCGCGGCGAATCTCCGCCTTGGGCGCCCCGCCACGTCCTTGACCAAGTCGGGCTTAGTGCCCTCGTCCCAGCGCGCGAGGGCCCATGTGCACGAAGACGTAGACCTGGGGGGAGGCGTTAGCATGTGCTCGGTACATATAGCTTAGAGCGTGAAAGATAGAACGAGAGAGGATAGGAGAGAAGAACGAGGCGTGCGCAGCGCCAGCGCCCCACAAACGGTGTATGCATGTATGCAGGGAGAGGGAAAGCCGCAGGCACGCGCACCCGCATGCGAAGCGGTGCGCGCTCCTCAAATAAGACACGCGTCCACCGTGCCCGACGGGCGGATAGAGGAAGAGGAAGGAACAAGAAGCAACCCGATGCTCACCTTCATATTCCCCTTCCCGCGGGATACAGCTCTCACATCTCCGTACGACTGGGCGACGGATGTACCTGGAATGAGGTACGCGTCAGAACCGATAACAAAAAGGAGATGAAACAAAAGCGAGGATTGAGAGGGACGCGATGGGACTCGGACACAGGGGATGGAAGCGAGAGAGAGACGGCACGGACCCCAAGATCGCGTCCGCCGCGCACGAGGGTATCTCGTGCTCGGTGTACCCCGTGCAGTGCGCGAGCGTCGGTATCCACACCTCCACCTTCTTCTCCAGCGCCCTTCCCTTGGATGTCCGCGACACACTCGCGCGCGCATCAGAGTACGCGCCGAGCGTCCCCACACTTTCCGTCTCCTCCATGACTTCAGGTAGACAGACGACGAGGTGTGCATACACATGTCCTCGGCCCATAGACGACGTGCGTGGGCGCTTTCACAAGCGACGAGTCCGCGCCGTGCTCTTCGTTCGAGTCTGCGTTCACGGCCACCACGTACTCGGCCTCCGAATCCTTCTCGCACTCGTGCTTTAGGGCTTGCACATTCTGCCGGTTGCTAGGGCGCCGTCAGCAGACCGTAAGCGAGCTGATATGAACGATGAGACCAGTTGTAAGTTACACCTGAAACAGCGAGAGCCTGCGCAAGAGTTCTGCTACGGTGGTGGTGGCCGCAAGGAAGCGCCCAGTACACCAGTAAACGCCCGGCAAACTCCGGCGCTTGTTGGCTCACACTGTGTGCTTTTTCTCTTCTGTATCCATCTCCAGTGAGCGGCCTCGTGGCTTTCTGCGAGGTACTCTGGGTTCGCTGTTTCCGGGGAACGACTGATTGGGCTTCGCTCGCGTTCGACGACCACGGTTTCGAAATTCGACGCATCTTAGTCTCGGCATCTACTTATTATCTGGCTGCCATTTGGAGGACTATCAAGTGTGCAAAGAGCTGCAAATCGCGCGGTATTCAGGTCAAGCGAGCAGTGCGCTCAGTGGGCTAGATGTCCCGGAGCTGGTGTAGATGCAGAACGAGGAGCTAGATATCACTACAAGTTCGCAGAGTGAGATGAAGCGTGTTCATCGCAGAATTCATCAAGGCCTTAGAATTTTACTCTAATTTCTGGCTACTTATTCCGCCGGGTTTCTGGCCCTGTCGTCTGGCCCTATAAGGGCATGTAATGACACCTATCGAATTTGCCTTCATCAACACGCCGAGCAGTATGATATCCTGGTGTCCTCGACGCGTTGTTCAAGCTATCGATCTACCATTCGATATCCAATACCCGAACGACGCCCACGACTCATGAGTCATTTGGGTCAACCAGGGACTTCGAAGACCATGCGCGGCGAGATGAGGTTCAGCGCGTTTGAGAAGGGCGTGGTCCCTGGAATATCTTCAGTCTCCAAATACTCGAAATACCGGTCATGACACCGAAAATCACCCGCAGGCCGAATAGTTTCCGCGGGCGATGGCATTGCATACTTCCTTCTTGTTCTTGGTGCAAAGGTCCGTTGAAACTGGCATCATTTATCCTCGACTGAGTGCGCTTATGTGTCTACCAGGGACAATACGCGAGGAATACCAACCAGATCGTATTCCTACACTAGCTGCTTTATTTGCTGGTAAGCCACTCTGACATACGGGAGAGATTATTGTTGAAACTGAACCATTGGGGTAGTGCGGCAGGAGCTCGAGGCTCTCGGTGAACCTCGTATTTCCGATAAACACTCCAACTTCGCTTCTTGAAGCCGCATTGATGATTCAACACCATGCAGATGAGTTTCTCTTTCCCTCTCCCTCTTGTGGGAAGAGAATATCTAATTTATCATGTGAAGGCGCAGCAGTGCCGTCTTCGAACTAGATTCGTTTCCAGTTCTCATTCAACTCCACGCGCACCTTTGAGTGGAATTCCCAAGCCGTTGACTTTTGCGTAAAAGGTGAATCTTATTCCATTAATGGAGCCTGAGCTCAAGAATTTACGAGGCAGACACCTAGTGCATGAGTGCGTCCATCAATACTAGTACATTAACTCGGACTCCAAGAAATATGAATTTACATTAAGGTTAGTAGAAGATCATTCGGTCGTTAGGTGAAACATATCCGCACGATCTTCAATCTTTCTTTCTTTTTCGGTTGTATATGCTCCGAGTCAAATTGAAACATTCAAAGCTGTAACAAATGGGGAACCAGAATGGAGCGCTACGATTCGAAAAAAGCTGAGCCTAAGACGTTGGCTTTATACCACTTCCTGAGCAATGCGCGCTGTTTTATTTTCGAAGTATTGTTTGGCCATGAAAAATGCTATCTGAGTTGTTACAGGTCTATGGGACTACCCCGGTGCTCGAAGATGCAGAAGCCTCACAGCGAACCATCCGCCCGCCAATCGAATCGGATATGGAGTCCTCGTTCTCCTTGTCACCGTCGGGGTTCATTGGGTCGCGTTCGGCGTGCCAGAATTTGAGTCCTTGCAATATGTTCTGCAGTCGGGTGACGGTGGCGAGTTCCCGTGAGTCCTCGGAGGGCACTAAATGCTTTTTATACTCTGCGAAGGTGTGTTCGATTTTTTGCCGAGCGATAGGATGGTCTAGCCAAGGCCACAGCTGCGAGAAAACGTGGCCCAAGTCAACTTTTGCGCGATGGGCTCTGACCTCAGTGACCTGCTCTTCAGTTTTAGACCCTTCTGCGTAGAGTGACCAGCACTTGGAGTTGACGATTCCGTTCAAAAGCTCAGTGGACCGCGCAGCAGTAAAAATGGCCTGAATACTGTTTGCCAGGCGCAGTTGATGGGTGTCATGGATGGCTGAGTTGAGTAGGTAAAAGGTAACCTTGTACAAGGTTTGGACAGCGTTGTAGGGTAAAACATCGGAGGTGCAATGCTCGAGGTATTCTGTGACCAAATAAATGTTGGCCTCAGAAATCCGGTTGCACCTGAAGTTGTACATTTTCAACGAGTCCCATATTGCGTCTGTCTCCTGTGTTTTATTTAACTCATCCGGAATCTCGATTGCGGTTTCTGTGGGGAATACTTGGTGGTTTAGTCCTGCTTCCATCAGCGTTCTAAAGTGGCGGCGGGAATCAATTCTTCGTAAAATCTGGACTTTCAGGAGGGCGACGATAGAGTGGGTTATATGGGGAAAACGGGATTCTGTAGTTGAAAGTGCCTCTAAAACAGATTCGATGGAAGCCAAATGTGAATCGTCGCCGTGAAAATCATCCTCTAGCTTAAGGGAGGCCAGGCGCCACAACGCAGTGAACAAGTCTTCTCGGCCAAGAGTTAAAGGGTTTTGCAGTGGATCTGATGTCCCTTCAGATAGTGTTCTGGGGAAGTGATTCCACAGGCGAATCTCGGTATTCTTTTCGGCCAGGAATACCATCTTCAAAACCAATTCAGACTCTCGACGGTTCAAAAAGACGATGATGGCGCGGGGAATGCAGGCGGTATCAATTGGGCTCCAGAGGGAGACCAACTCTGATATGCATGTATCTAGTTTCGTAATTTCTGTAGCAGAGTTCAATTGATCCAGATGGGTCGATATGATGTCCGATATCTCAAATTCAACCCGTGGGTTGACTGAGGCAGGGACCGCGCTGGAAATCCTGAGAGCGAAGCGTGTTTCATACCAATTGTATGGAGGAGACTCGGAGCGGGCTGCCTGGGAAAGGAAATTCAAGATAATGTGACAAGGAATCAGAGCCAGATATTCCTCAATCAGCGACCTGAGCTCAACAATACTGTTTCCACTTTGGTGTGGTGACGGAATGGAAAGGTTGGAAAATGTTCCCTGTATCCTATCCAAAGAAGACACAATTTTTTTCAACTCAGAACTGTCGTCCTGGATGTTGGAGTTGCCTTCATAAGCTACGAGGCATTCTCGGAGCTTGAAGAGGTGTCTTTTGAGAGCGAAGAATGTGCTCCATTGTATCATTGCCCACGCCGATATGAAGTAGGGAGTAGTGTCCGAATTTACGGACAAACGATTCGGGAAGAAAAAATCAAACGAATTCGCGGGGTCGCGAAACATTGACCGGATGCAGGTCGCAAGATCCAGAGCATGAGCAATGTTCGAGTCGTCGGATGACTGATAGGAAATAGACAGAGTTGCAATGGCCCAAAAGGCCTTATAACAAGCAATTATGCGTCGTTGACCAGCAGCTGGAGACAAAATGCCGGTGTGACTGCTATCCAGGAGTGCCTTGACGCGATTGAGTAGTTGGACATCGGGATTGCGAATAAGAGCTCGAATGTGCTCCTGATATGCATGGCGCTGACCATGAGGGCCCCATAGGATGTCTGGGATCGCCTCGACGAATGGCTCCAACTCGACATCATCAGCGAGCGACTTCATGGTCCACACAAGGGCTTTATAATCCCTCTGTTGGGAGGTTTCCATTGCTGTGCGGAACATCGCTTCCACCATAGTTTCGTCCATCACTGATGGAGGGGGTTCGAGGATGATATCCTCGGACTCAATGTCTGAGCCTGGTCCAACGGCGGCCTCGGTCGCCAACCCATGATGATGATACCAAATCCTCTTGAAGGCTTGGAAAACCCGCCAAAAAGCCCCGGACAGCGGCGTTCGATACGGGCAGTCGAGAAAGTGTAATGGCAGAAGGGTGAACACCGAATACACGGATGCGACAATGAAGAGAATCACGGCGGCGATGATCATCATAATCCTATTCACTGGGATGAGGAACGCAATGAGACCGCAGAAGAAGAGAAACAGTGAAGCATGAAGTAGAAGTGGGATAATCTCGACCACAGTGTGCATCTGGAAACGCTTGAGCCCGTAGTAAAGATACGAGAAAATGCGGGCCCGTATGATCGGTGCAGAGCGCATGTCCGCCCGGTGGAGGAAATCTCGGGACCATTGTTGGACCAGAGTTGCAATGAGTGCACAAGCAAGACTGAAGCCCAGGCTGATAAACCACAGCCCGTTGCATACAAGCGAAGCTGGGGCCGGGGTGAATGGGATGGATTGAGCGACATTGAGTGTGCTTCCGTTCGCCGATGCGGCAAGTTGCTGCGATATTTGTGCTAGCAGTTTGACTGTGAGATCGCCGGAGTCGGGGTTGAGCAATCTGTAGCTCTCGATGAGAAACGCCGTCAGAATGGCAGAGAAGAGAGCAGCCTGTGGATCCCAAGTCAAGACTGTTATTTCAACGAAGATATTTCTCACGAATATGAGGAGTCCCTCCATATCGCTTTTCCAAGTCTCCACCAAAGCTTTGTCGTACTTCTCTGCCTCCGAGACGTACACAGCCCACAGCTTCGCGGCTGCGGCCTCCTCGTCGCGATTGATGCCTACGGAGACGTTAGACTGTGTTGCTTTTAAACCCACAAGCCAAGCGCACCTTGCTTCTCCTCAACTCGGCCCTTTTCCGCGTCAGCCATAAGTAAGGTAAGATGCAGAGGGTTTCGTGGTTTTCTTCCGATGACGCCGCTGTCCATAAAAATGATGATCATGATGCTGTTTGAGCGCTAAACGGCCTTAGCCGCTCGACGGGCGTCAATCGGCGCACTCAGACACTGAGCCATCTAATAAGCAGATGATTTTCATGGAAAAGATTTCCCAAAAGCGTCGCCTTCGGTCTTGGTGCATCGATGATTTTTACCAGGCCAGTTTTGTCCAAATTTCCTGAGACCACAAAAACCACACCAATTTTCAGCAATTTTTCTATGTTGGCGGCAGCGGACAAATAGCAAATATCGGAGAAATTCCTAGATGACATATTTCCCGCTTTATGTGAACCAATTCAGCACCATGGATAATAACGGCTGGATTTACCTCCCAAGTTTGTGTCACGGTAGTCATCATCCCAACGATTGACCACGGTGAAAGGTTGAAACTCTGTTGAGATTCGTAAACTAGAGAAACTGAAGAACAAAATCGGACTAGCCCACAACATTGATTGTATCCAGGGATTTATGAGGATATGCACGACATCAGCAATTTGAGAATACACGAAAGGCGGGTATATGCAAGCTGCAGAATTCGAACGGAATGCCCATGGGCGACGCGGAAGCATGTAAGACATTTCTCGTCTCCACTGTCCTTCGAGGTGAAATTGAAAGAGAAGGAGAAAGAACGAGGGAAATTTCCTCAAAAGGTACAAAGGAAGCGGGAAGTTTAAATAAGAATCCTGATTGGAAGTGAAGTTCTTAGCCTGGTAAAAGGTCACCAATAGATGTCCACAGTGAAGGAGCACGTGTTAACATGTTCCTTCCTTCCTTCCTTCCTCAGTACTACTAGCAGCTAGGAAGACGAAGGGCCAGCGACAAAAATATTTTCCAGGCGCCACCGCGCTGGCACCAGAAAGCAAACTTCCAGATTCGAGAAGGCTGCTGCAGCGGGGGATGGATTTTTGTATACATTTCACTCCATGTTTTGTTTGCAAGGATTCCAGCGAGTTTAGCGCGGTTTGCTGCAGCGACATGGCGGAGAGCAGCTCATCACATGATCGCATTCTCTTTCTTCTTTCCCTCATGTCCGCTGATTCCTTCTCCGTTCTGCCTCAATAACTACAGTGCCGCATCGACAGTCCATTTAACGAAATTGCTCCCTCTACCAACTCGTATCCCGTCCCCTCTTCTTGTTGTAGTAATGAAGGGGGTTTTCTCGCGGATAGACGTTGGCCGTGGCTTTCTCGCGGAAAATGACTCGGTGCTTGTGGATAGTGCCACCCAAATTACCCTCTTGTCGATCCCCAAGCTTCTCCAGCGCCTTGACCTTCCGCCGGACGACGCCCAGGTGCTGCTGGTATTCAAGAACGCGGCGTTGGGGAGACCTCGTCCACTAAGAGATTGGTGAAACCGACACTGAAGAGGCGTATGTGAGCCGCGACAGCTGGCGTGCGGTATGCGCGGTGCTGCTCGATGATTATGATGAGAATGATGGCGTAGGCGTCGTCGAAGGTCAGCTGGCCGTCGACGATGGGCCATGGTGCGGACGATGACGGGGACGAGGGTGAATACCTCGTTCAAATGCCGCAGACTCCAACTCGGACGGATACGCGGAAGAGCCATCCACTCGGCGGCGTACTCGCACTACTGCGAAACGGCTCACCGTTCGGCAGACCGAGGCGTGCCTCGCGACCTACACGCTCTTCCCCTCCGCGTCGGAAGAAGAATTGCCTAACCAACGTGCAGCAGCTTAGCAAGTTGATTGGGGATAAACTCAAGGGCGACGAGGTGCGTGGGGTTTCCTCCTTCCTTTGCTGTTCTCTTTCATTCTCTCGTCTCGGCCCTAATTTTTATGAATTCTTAATTTATATGACATGCAGATCATCGAGATGCTCTCTGAGTTCTCCACCTCACCCGATAAGTCGATGAGCTTCGCGGACTTAAGGGCATAGTGCGGGCGGTATGATGACTGGCGATACGACGTCTTGCGGGGGTGTGGTGCAGTGGGCGAGGACCGGGAAGCGATGGGCGATGCCAGAAAGATGCGTGTGCAATTCGACGCGAGCCGACATGGGCGGCGAGGCTCATGCGAGGTCTTGGGCTCCTGCTGGCTGACGGAGAGGCACTGCGAAGTTTGATGAGGACGAGGATCACGAGAATGTGGAGACGCATGCCTCTCTTCATCCTCGGCAGCGCAAAGGGAGGGACACGACGCGACGTCTTGAGCGGGATGGAATCGGCGCAACGCGGGGGATCTTCTTGGGGGGCAAGATCATAGGTGGAGGATGCGCTTGCCATTGACGTCTGCAAGAAGGGAGCAAGGGAGATGCGAGGTCTGCAAGTCGGGGACGCGCCTCGTCCTCGTCCTCATCCCCATCCTCATCTTCATACATGTCTTGGGAGGCACGATGCGACATTTGAGCGAGGAAGGGGAGATGCAGGATCTGGAAGCGGGGAGAGGCGGAGGGAGAGAGGCGAGGTCTTGAGCGGTTGGGAAGCCGGAGACCCGACGTCTTGTGTTGCTGATGAAGAGCCACAACGACCAAGGTCCTGCGCTGGGGCACGGGGACCGCATCGCTGGAATTACCGGCTTGTTCGTACGCGCCGTCGTCAAGCGGGGGGAAGGGATCGTACTTCACTGCTGGCGCGGAAAATGTCCATGGCTATACTTTCCACTGCCCCACCCCACCACCCGCACATGTCGCTCGTTCTACATTCCACGCTCATCTACGATACCCACACGTAGCCCAGTACACGCAGACGCGAATGTAAAGTCGCAGCAAAAATAAATTATATTTAATTGATACAGTCTCTCCCATGTGCTTAAGCAGTCCCTTCCTTCCGTTACGGTATGTAGTAAGTAACGCGCGTCTTCTCTGCACATCGTCCGCCTTATTCGCCCCCCGTACTAGCATTCCTCCCCGCCTCTCCTCCTCGCTGAGTCGTGCTTCAGCTTAAGCCGAATCTCCGCCTTCAGCCCCGCCAGGTCCTTGACCAAGTCGGGCTTGGTGCCCTCGTCCCAGCGCGCGAGGGCCCAGGTGCGCATAAAGACGGAGGCCTGGGGGAGGGGGGAGTTAGCATATGCTCGGTACGTATAGTTTAGAGCCGGAAGGAACGAGAGAGGAAGGAGGAAAGAGGAAAGAACGACGCGTGCGCAGCGCGGACAAATGATATACGCAGAAGAAGAAAATCGCGTCACCGTGCAGACGGCCAACAAAAGAGAGAGAGAGAGAGAGAGGAAGGCACAAGAAGCCCGGCGCTCACCTTCATATTCCCCTTCCCTGCCCATTGCGATACAGCCCCTCGTGTCTCCGTGCGACTGGGCGGAGGATGTACCTGCGAACGAGGTACGTGTCAGCACTGATCATTAAAAAGAAACAGAGCAACGAGGATAGCGAGGGATGCGATAGCAAGAGACGCACCTTAAGATCGCCTCCGGCGCGCCCGAGGCAAGTATCTCTCGCTCGGTGTACCCCGAGTAGTGCGCGAGCGTGGGCGTCCACACCTCCGCCTCTCCTCCTTCACATTATCCCCCGTCGCCTTTATATCTATCCCGGCGCTCCCTCCTCACCCTCGCCCTTCCCCACCCGCCCCGACTCACTCACCACCCCTAGCGCAACCCTCGCAACCCACATCCCCGCGGCCGCCAAAAGACTCGGCCCCACCCCCACCAACGTCCGCTCCACCAACGCAATCTCGCATAGATACTTCCCCAGTGTCCTTGTCTGGGCATTGTACGCCGGGGTATCGGCTTTGCTGATGCGGCGCAACCAGTGCATGGGGGACATGTACGGCGAAATGGTCCACTCGATGGTTTTGAGGACGTGCTGCTCGGCTTCAGCATTTGGGCGTTGGAGACTGCGCCGTCGGAGATTTGCACAAAGTTCTCGATCGCGGGGGAGACGGTTTCTTCGTATTTGGCTGCGATGAGGAGGCACGCGAGGCCGACGAGCTGGAGCTTGGAGGGGGAGACGAGGCGCGCGGAGAGGAAGCGGTCGGTGAGGTTGGCGCAGAGGAAGAGCGTTTCGGGGAGGAGGCGGAAGCGGCTGTGGACCTGGAGGGGAGTTAGCGTTGGTGATAGATGTACGAGGTGAATTTGGTGAGATGATTAGATTACGAGGTAAATTGATATGATAAAGCAGGGGCAAAAGAGTAGTGTGAACCTAACGTACCTGGAGGAGCCAGTCGTTGAGGAGGGCGCGCATGGACCAGGTGAGGGCGGGTGGGAGGCGATGTAGTTGGGGGAGGGAAGGATAGGTCCTGTGGGCGTCACATAAGTATAAGCGACGAGATAAACGAGTGAGAGAAAAGAGGGAAGAGGGAAGAGACGCGCACCTCAGCCTGTCTAAGGTACCGCTGTATATCTGCGACGTACTCGGCCGCCATTAGCGGGTCGTCGATGTCGCCGCGTCGAGGTCTTCCCATTCGCCATCCGCTTCGTCGTCGTACGTGCACAGCGTCCCGATAACCTCCGTCTCCTCCATATCTTCAGGTGGGATAGATGAGGTACGCATGCGCACATCCTCCGGCCCACAGACAACGTTCGCGGGCGCTTGCGAGCGGCTTCTCGTCCTGCTCCACGTCCGAGTCGGCGTCGAGGTCTACATATTCGTCTTCAGCAGCCTCCTTCTCGCGCTCGCGCTCTTGCTGCCTCGCACTGACAGGTATCAACGACGGCGGCTGGACAGTCTGCGGACCTGCGCCGCCTCTGAAATACGCGCGACGTCCGAAGTGCGGGTAGTAGCGGCAGGTGGGGGGACAAACACCTGCGGACGTGCGTTTTCATCTGCCACAGGCAGCGCACGCAGCGGCGCGCGTGTCTGTGCCACCGCGGTCGCGTTCTTCTTCGGCAGCGCGGCAATTTTGCGCCCAGTTTCCTTCCCGTTCCCATTCACGGTGCCGCCCTTGACGGTGCCACTAAACAGCCGATTGCGTATCGCCGCCCGGTCCTGCAGCGGCATTCCATTCACAGCGGCTGCACGTTTGCGTTTAGCGCTCGACGGGACCGCCGCGTCGAGTGTTGTGGGTTTGGTGTTAGTTTTGCTCGGTGGCAGGGCGCTTTTGTGGAGGAGCCCGTCACAGCAGCCTTCAAGTTGGAGGAGACGGTAGCAGCAATGGGCCTACGCGTGAACCAGTCGCCTGCAAAGTTCGAGCCTTGGGATTTTCGTTCTCGGCGCCAACGGTGACGGTGCGCGGTCGGGGTATCTGCGCCAAAAAAGAAACAAAATAAATGAATAAAAAAATAGGAAGACATAGGAGGAAGAGGAAAGGTAACGTACGGGTATCCTAGACGCCATCTGAATAGGTGGCAATCCAGAGTAAGTACAGTAGGCGATACAAGGAGAGGAGGAAGAAGGGCGCGTGATCGCGTAAAGGAGTCAATATAACCAAATAAACGGCACGCGTCACGTCAGCTTTGCAGCCTTTGCTCTTTCCTTTCTTGTCAGCGTTCCCAACTTCCACAGTAAATGACCGCCACTGTCGTGAATCACAACAGTGGCGGTCATTTGCCAGTGTGGCTCGCGGGTGCGGAACTTGATCCATGTCTTCTGCTGCAACAGAAAACTGAAGTCCTCGGCGTAAACGAGGTCTCTTCACAATTCAAGGCCCTCTTCTCAAGGTCAGAACTTAAGTAAAGACTCGGCGAAACAACAAAGATTGTCAATCAGTAATCCCAGATCCCCCTAAACCAGGAGCTGTAGAAAACCTAGAGGAAATTCCCGATTTCTACCGAAATTGCTGAAGAAAATGGAATTTCCTCTCCTCGAATTCGATCTGTTGATTATTCGGTCCCGCGGCTCCGAATTTTCGTTCCAAGGCTCGGTCTACCGGGGTGCGGAAAGGGGTGCGCCTCTGACATCTGCCTGACGGTGCTCCATCTTTTCTCTCCACTCTCGCTCGCCGACGGGCGCCATCGCGTCTAGTGTTACAATCGGAGCGGCATGCACGCTTCAAGTTTTTCGGTGTGTCACTTTCTAGTTCTGGCCTCCTTCCTGATCTAGTCTTGACGCTTCCGCATGCCGTATTTTCCGTCGGCGTACTCACGACAGTCGCCGATTTTATTATAATCACCATCGAAAAATAGACTTGCAGACGTGAGCTATTATCGTGCTCGATATAACTTTGTTCTCGCTCACAATTATTTCAAGCCCCTATCCGAATTCGGGATACTGTAAGCTTCAATTGTTTTCGCTCGCCTTAAAATCATTCAGGATTCTTCATTAAAACGATTGCAACATCTGTCGTAGCGACGACATTCAGAGCTCCAGAATTCAGGTCCCGGGTGGCGAACGATAAATGTGTGATGTATAAGGGCCTTTCTCATTGAATTCATTGGAATACATGTGGCGCTCACTCGAATATGTTATATAGAGCTCCCGGACACGTCCTATGGCAAGACTCTATATGATTATTTTACGGCGTTTCCGTATTCCTACCCCACGCGCTCTTCACGAACTTTCAAAGCCCCACCGCCACTGAAATTTGGGCCAACGGGACGGTATACCGTACATGACTAACGGTAATTGAACTAGGCTGTTGACGCTACGCGAGATAGTCTACTAGCCAGACCTAGCCGTAAGCGTTTGCGGCTGAATACAATGACTTACAGGCACGACCAATGTTGAGGCCCCACGGCTTCCGCCGATTACGATATGCTGAACTTGGACTTACTTAGCACAAGTATGAGTTCGAGGCTATACATGTCTCGTTCGGCCCAAATGGCCGATCAACTCTGCGCGCAAACTTTAACCTGTAACCTGCCATCCGGACTTGCTACCATGCGATGACGCTGGGCCGCGGCCAGACTTTCGGTTTAAAGATAAGTAGGTTTCTAGTTGAAGAATGTACTAGCCCTTGTACAGGATGGCCGCGATAGGAATGGAGATGGTATAGTACATTCCTGAACTTGATATCCGTGACAGGTGGTAAATAAAACATGGCGAACTAAAAGGCGACGGTGCCGCTCGGGGAACAGCATTCTATCTCTCAATATCCGTCAACGATATAGGTACAGTACCTGCTTGTTCCTTATAACAGGGACCTCCGCAGTAATACATCCTCCTCCTCCTCCTCCTCCTCCTCCCTGGAAGCAGAATACGAGATGGATTATGGAACTATGCTCGCAGGCCTCATTCTCCTCTCCCTCCTCCTGGCATTGTATCTCATCCTCGGTCGAAGAAATCCCATCCATGATATACCGGGACCGCCATCTCCTTCCTGGATCTTCGGTCAGGTTCAACTTCCTTCTGTTCCAAGCATTTATTTATTGTCTCTTCAGGTCATATGCTGCAATTACTTCTCCCTCCAATTTATGGCGACTTCGAATTCTTCTGGCAGAAGTCGTACGGACCCGTCTATCGGCTCAAAGGCTGTCTCGGGGTTAGTTATTGTTCGCTCTGCGCTTAATCATAACTTAATCCGTTGAAACAGGAGGACTACCTAATGATTTCAGATCCGCTCGCAATACAGTACGTCCTCAACAGCGGGCATTTCGAACACGGGCCGGTGCTGGAGAACATCATCGATTTGCTGTTTGGGAAGCGCGCGGTCGTTTCTACGAAAGGCACGATTTGTTCATCTCACAAGTATACGTGGTCCGATTGTATTGACGAATGAGCGCGCGACAGGAGAAGCACACAAACGCCTGCGCGCTGCGATGAATGTCGGATTCTCCGCTGCCGCCGTCCGCAGTTATCAATCTGTATTCACGAGAGTAGCACACAAGGTGAGATTAGTTCAAGTTTATCTATTTTAAACTCACTGTCGTTTCTTGAGCTGGTCGAGCGGTTGGAACTTAAACTTGACTCCACCGAGACACCAACGGATGTATGCCCACTCTTCAGCAATGCTACACTCGACGCAGTTAGTCAAGGTATGCCGTTCCAGCTGCGTCAATGTCTGTCACGTTCATATTTTTGCAGCTGTCTTGAGCTACTCGACTGAAGACTTGGGTGAAGAATTCTTGGCCAATAACACAGAGGTCGTGTAGGTCGTCGGAAACTCCGCTAATTTAAACTCCACTGATTGTCCTCTAGCGCTCTCTCATCCCGTGGGTCTGCAGTCCCACTCTTTTCCCTCGGCGCGCGGCTCCCGAAGTGGATTTGGAGGCTGGCGAGTTCTTTTCCGAGCGCGACCTTCAAGGTCATCCGGACAACGAATCGTCTCTCTAACAGGCTGGGGAAGCAGATCGTCCAGGAGAAATTGGACGCGGCACGGCAAGGATTGGACATCAACACGGACGTGTTCGGAATGCTACGTGAGTTTTATTCATGACATGTGTGATATAAATTCTAGCAAGCTGAGGGTACCTGCATTAGTGGATCGAGATCACTCTGACTTGAAGACAAGGCCTGCACTCAGGCTGAGTGCGGAGGAAGTCGCTGCCCAAACAGCGATCCTTCTAATTGCTGGGCAAGAGATCACGGTAACCGCGTTACTGCACGACCGTGGCACGCTCTAACCCGTCCTTCGAATGCACAGGCCAATACAATGGTTTTCGGGCTATTAGAGCTCGCCAGAAACCCCGAATTTCAAGAGAAACTCCGCGCTGAAATTCATTCGAGTTCGGGAACCGTCTCTTATGACAGTATGCCCTTGTTGAATGCATTCATTAAGGCATGGCTTCAGTTTATATTCCGATAAAATCAGGCTGTCATAACCCGATTTATCTTCCCCAGGAAGTGCTAAGGCTCTACCCAGCAGCCGCGCTCTTCGACCGTATAGCCGTCCAAGACGCAGTCATTCCTCTGACAGACAGTATCGAGACTGCAACTGGGGAATTAATGAACCAGGTCCTAGTTCGCAAGGGCCAGATCTTGACCTTGGCAGTCGCATCCTACCAACGGTTCGAATCATCTATTCTCAAAGCCGTGTCTGCTTTTTAACTTAGTGCTTCGGGTAGCTTCGAGCCACGCTGGGGCCAGGATGCACACAAATTCAGGCCGGCTCGCTGGCTTGATGGAACTGTATACCAGGGACCAGGCGTGGGTCCGTATGCGAATCTGTTCGTCGACTTTCTTTTTTTGGGATCGCCTCTTAACCTCACTATACGCAGTCTAAACTTTTTTGGCGGCCCACGGGTGTGTCTCGGGTAAGCGTTCGAACCTCTCAAATTATATTCCAATGCTCACTACGCTTTGGCCGTACCACAGATGGCGTTTTGCGTGAGTACTAGATCCAGGCCTGGATCATCATTTCTCCATTTTACATATTAATCCTCGCGGCTTCACAGGATATTAGAAATGCAGGTCTTCTTTTGCGAGTTGGTGACCAAATTTTCGTTTGCCCTCCCCGATTCGGAGGAGGATTCTGTACGAATGCGCTTCGCTGGCTCACTCATACCCGTCCTTCCAAACGGCGAGAAAGCTGCTCCGCTGTGCATTACACGAATTTAGCAAGTGGGAAACGCAGGACGGGTGTTTCGTTCTGTCTGTATTTATATGGAAATTAATCGGCTAGGTGATCTCAGTGCTACAAGTAGAAATAATCAAATGATTCTTGTTCGATCTTGTATGGTTGAACGAGACTACAGTTGGTCAATTGACGCTCGTTGAGTGCTTATATCGACCTAAATTGATCAAATGATGATCATCCATCTATTTCCGAGACGGCTCATGATGTCACGGCTGTGAAGACTCGTCTTTTCATCTTACCTACCTACCTTGTACCTACCTCCCTACTTACCATGGCCGATGCGGAAAAGGGCCGAGTTGAGGAGAAGCAAGGTGCGCTTGGCATGTGGAAGTAACATTTTCCAACGGCTCCCTAGGCAGTATTAATCGCGACGAGGAGGCCGCCGCCGCCAAGCTCTGGGCGGTGTACGTCTCCGAGGCAGAAAAATACGACAAAGCGTTGGTGGAGACTTGGAAAAGCGATATGGAGGGACTCCTCATATTCGTAAGAAATGTCTTTATTGCAATATCACGCAGTCTTGACTTGAGACTCACAGGCTGCTCTCTTCTCTGCCATTCTGACGGCATTTCTCATCGAGAGCTACAGATCGCTCAACCCCGACTCCGGTGATCTCACAGTCAAACTGCTAGCACAAATATCGCAGCAAATCGCCGCATCCGCGAGTGGAAGCACATTCAATGTCACTCAATCCATCCCATTCACCCCGGCCCCAGCTTCCCTCGTATGCAATGGGCTGTGGTTTATCAGCCTAGGCTTTAGTCTCGCCTGCGCACTCATTGCAACTCTGGTCCAACAATGGTCCCGAGATTTCCTCCACCGGGCGGACATGCGCTCTGCACCGATTATACGGGCCCGGATTTTCTCGTATCTTTACTACGGGCTCAAGCGCTTCCAGATGCACACCGTGGTCGAGATTATCCCACTTCTACTTCACGCTTCACTGTTTCTCTTCTTCTGCGGTCTCACTGTGTTCCTCATCCCAGTGAATAGGATTATGATGATCATCGCCGCCGTGGTTCTCTTCATTGTCGCATCCGTGTATTCGGTATTCACCCTTCTCCCATTACGCTTTCTCGACTGTCCATATCACACTCCGCTTTCTGGGGCCTTGTGGCTACTGCTTCAAGGTTTCGGGAGAATCTGGCACCGTCGCCATAGTTTGGCCATCGATGCTGCCGTTGTATCAGGTTCAGGAACTGACTGGCTTGTCTCGCATCCGTCCGAGCAATTCATTAGATCGCCGCCCTCGACGACAAGCGAAACCATGGTGGAAGCGATTTCCCGCACTGCAATGGAAACCCCCCAACATAGGGATTATAAAGCCCTCGTGTGGACCATGAAGTCACTCGCTGATGATGTCGAGTTGGAGCCATTCGTCGAGGCGATCCCGACATCCTATGGGGTCCTCGCGGCCAGCGCTACGCGTATCAGGAGCACATTCGAGCTTTAATCCAGAACCCCGATGTCCTATTACTCGATCGTATCATGACTCTCCTGGATAGCAGTCACGCCGGCATTTTGTCTCCAGCTGCCGGTCAACGACGCATAATTGCTTGTTATAAGGCCTTTTGGGCCATTGCAAGTCTGTCTATTTCCGATCAGTCATCCGACGAGTCGAACATTGCCCAAGCTCTGGATCTTGCGACCTACATCCGATCAATGTTTCGCGACCCGGCGAATTCAGTTGTCCCTTCCCTCGGGCAGTTTCGTTCCATATTGTCCTTAAATTCGGAGACTTCTCCGTACTTCATATTGGCGTGGGCAATGATGCAATGGAGCACATTTTTTGCCATCAAAGGACACCTCTTCAAACTCCGAGAATTTCTCGCAACGTATGAAGGCAACTCCAACATCCAGGATGGCAGTTCTGAGTTGGAGCAAGTCGCATCTTCCTTGAGTAGGATACAAGGAAAGTTTTTCGACCTGCCCATTTCACCGCCACTTCCGAGTGGGAACAGTATTTTTCAACTCACGTCGCTGGTTGAGGAATATCTGGCTGCAATTCCTTGGCACATCACCTTGACTTTCCTTTCCCAGTCGGCTCGATTAGAGTCTCCCCCATACCATTGGGATGAAACACATGCTATTGGGGTTTCCGGTGCGGTCCCTGCCTCAGTCAACCCATGGGTTGAACTTGAGATATCAAACATGATACCAACCCAGATGGATCGATTGAATTCCGCTACAGACGTCACAAAACTAGGGTGGATTGATACCTGTATATCAGAGTTGGTCTCCCTCTGGCAACCAGTCGATACCAGCTGCATTCCCCGTACCATCGTCGTCTTTTTGAACCGACGAGATTCTGATTCCGGTTTGAAGAGGGTGTTACTGGCCGAAAGAAATACCGAGATTCGCCTGTGGAATTGCTTCCCCAGAACTCTATTTGAAGGAGCATCAGATCCGACCATTGGACTGTACAACCCTTTACCTCTTCCCCGAGAGGACTTGTTCACCGCGTTGTGGCGGCTGGCCTCCCTTAAGCTAGAGGATGGTTTCTTTGACGGCGACGATTCACATTTGGCATCCATCGAATCTGTTCTAGAGGCACTTTCAACTACAGAATCCCGTTTTGGCCATATAACCCACTCTATCATCGCCCTCCTGAAAGTCCAGATTTTACGAAGAATCGATTCCCGCCACTTTAGAACGCTGGTGGAAGCGGGACTAAACTACCGCGTATTCCCCCCAGAAACCGCGATTGAAATTCCAGACAAACTATCTATCATACAGGAGACAGATGAAGTATCAGACTCATTGTTTATGATTCACAACCTCAGGCGTAACCGGATTTCAGAGGCCAACATTTGTGTTGTTGCAGAATACCTCGAGCACTGCACCACCAACATTTTGCCCTACAACGCCATCAAAACCTTGGACAAACTTCCCTCTTACATACCCCACTCAACCATCCATCACACCCATCAGCTGCGCTTGGCAAACAGCGTTCAGGCCATTTTTGATGCTACGCAGTCCACTGAACTTTTCAATGGAATCGTCAACTTCCGATGGTGGTCACTGTATGTAGACGGGCCTAAAACCGAAGTGCAGGTCAGAGCCCATCGCCAAGAAGTCGACTCGGGCTACCCTTTTGTCCTTTGGCCGTGGCTAGACCATCCTATCGCTCGGCTGAAAATCAAAGATGCCTTCGCTGAGTATGAAGAGCAATTAATACTCTCCGCAGACCCATTGGCACTCGCCACACTCACCCGTCTGCAGAACATACTGCTCGGACTTGATTTATGGCACCCCGAAGCTGAGCTCAAGGATCTGGACCCAGACGAGGAGAAGGAGGACCCCACATCTGACATGATTAGCGCGCGGAAGAACGGCGATGAGCCTTCTTCGACCACCTTGATAACCGTTAGCATATAGGATCAGATAACAGTTTTTTAGTTGAAAATACTTTGCCCTTCATTGGTACATTATAACGAATATACATTGCAGGAAGTTGGACAGCGCGACCGCCGCTGCTCTAGCGCTTCTGTTTTGTGCTTCATTCCGTGTGTTGTCCGAGACTCCGAGGTACGACGGCTCTCCCTAATATGTTTCATGGTGTCAAGTGGTGGTTGAAATAATTCACTTTCTTGGCGAGCCTGGTTATGTGGAAAATTCCGTTATTCTGGTGTTTCACCCTTTTTGTACTGCGGTAGTTTCGCGCCAAGCCCAACATAATTGTGGCTTGTGTTCGATACTGCCAGATCTCTCCGAGTCTAATGAATCTAAGTATATTGCTTGTAAGTTGACAGAGTTTTGAACGCATGCCAGGATACCTGCAATTCTTTCCGAACGTTCGTCATTACATCTGATCGCGATGGATCAGTAAAATCAAAACAACGGCTGAGTGGCGTACAAAGGTCTTTCACTGTATGATGCTCCTCAGCATGCCCCGTATGCCAAAAATGAGTGTGGGCAGGCGAATAGAACCAAACATTTCTAATGCCGTGTACTTCAGTAAAAGCGAATATTAATCCTTGAAGTACTGCAGAGGTTGTTCATTTGGATTCCGCTCTCTGGATTCCCAGTGAAATGCAGGTTTCCTCATATTGTGAATGATATATGGCGTCCAGATGAAGAAGCGAATCTGGATGCAAAGTAGGAAACCACTCATCCACGCCGTCTGACGAACGTGGCGAGCTCTGGTATATCGAGAAGCTCGAGGATAGGTGACAGATGAGCCGCAACGACCTGTGCGCAGCGTGGACATGGATGAGTGCATCGGGGGAAGTCGCTCAAACACTTCGAACCAGAGTTCGTTGGCAAGACGTTCTAGCATGGTAGGAAGGAATGGCTGCACCACCGAGACCTTGCCTGAGACCCATAAATGTTTGACAGATAGGGGCAGAGCTTTACGTACACTCCCTGCTGTTCAGGTGGAGATTTCTCGCTTTATTTACTCGAGATGGGCATGGCAGAGTACAGAAATCATTTGGATTTCATTCTCACAAATGGTTCGTTGTGAACTGCAAGGAGAGCATGCGGAAAATCAGCAACGAAAGGCCCTCCACAGCCACTGCACACTGTTGATGATCATTTGACAAAATCAATCGATCGTTTATCCTGGTGGGAAAAATCACACAGGCTCTGCGAAAACTCTCGCAGATATTTTTCCTCCTGGCGTATTGTTCACATCGTATGGGGGTTCATTCTACTCATTCGAATCGGCGTAATAGCAACCAACTCGCGAATGTCTGACCACCGCGACATTCTTTTCAATTCGTATGGTGAGATCCTCACTGACACAGGGCCTCGTCGATCTTCACGGGATGATGGTCTGCAAGTTGACAACCTATATAAACGGCAAAGCGTCGTTCTCATCCCCACTTCTCTTACTTTTATTCTTTCTTCAAGACCCAGAGTCTTCTGTCTAATCCTTTCTCAACTCTTCTCAACTTTTTTTTCTAACGAAAAATGCGTTTCCAATTCGCCCTTGCCGCTCTTGCCATCTCGTCTGTCTCTGCAAGGCCCGGTACGCCTCCCTCTCGTTGTCCTTTCTTCAGAGAGTCTAACATTCGCCTTAAGTTGACCTCGTCCGGAACAGCATCTTCGACAAAACCTCCGTTATCACCTCGACGAAGCACATTAATGCGCCGGTAGAGGACGTGATCGCCACCCTGCACGACTTCCAGACGATGATCAACCTGAACCCTCTCGTTACCGCGTCCGTCGTCGACCCCAACGACCCGAACACAATCACGATCACCGACTCGGTTCCCCTGTTCCTTGGGCTGACCTTCCCGACCACCTACACGGCGCACTTCGAGGCCATCCCGAACGGCATGAACACGAACAACACCGCATCCGCGGGCGTTACCCTGCACAACGAGTGGCGGGCCGTCGCAAACGCCTCTGGCGGAACTGACCTGACCGAGACGGATACGCTCACCGTGCGTTTTTTCATCTGCTACCGACGCTGTAGCCATCCATGCTGACCATGAGCAATTCAATCCAGGCGAACTTCCTCCTCAGCGGTCTCGTCACGTCGGAGCTGACGACTTCGCACAACCAGCTGATGGACACCCTCGCTGCCCAGCTCGAGGCCGCTGCTGGGACCGCATAAGTCTCAAACACCCACACGCATCGTTAAAACCTTTCAAGTACTCTACAACTTTACACCCTGATAATAATGCACACATTCGTTCGGTCCTAGTGGCCCCTCTCAATTGATACGCAGCGCATTCGAAAGATGACCGTTCTGTGGTATGTCAAATTGTTCTATCCGTAATAGCCACCTTGCGTGGATGAGCCGAAACAAGTTACGCCAGGCGCTTCATGAAAAAATCTTGTTGCAAGGAAATTATTCCTATCGGGCTGATTTATTCTTCCTACTATTTCCAGTTCTGGATCAGATGGTTTTGTGGCAAGCGCATATGAATGCGCTCCATTCAACAAGAGTGTCGGCTTCTAGCCTTGGATCAGCGTCGTTCTCGATGACGACGGTGGCCCAGTCTAACCCAAATTCTCTTCGCGTCAATAGCATCGACGGCCATACCGGTCGCCAGCGCCTTGGGTACCTCGCTACCCTTTAGCTTTGTCGCAGATTTCGTTTCATCATCCATCGTCGCCTCAGGTCCCCATCACTTCGCTCGAATTGCGTCTCAGATCTCGGTTCTTAACATCACTCCAGCCAGATACACTAGACTCCTTTTGATTATTAGTTAGACGGTATAGACACAAAAGCTAATAGTAGGGTGTATATATATGCCAAGAACAGTGGGCAAAAAGAATAAATAAATAGATAGCAGCCGCACTACGGCTCAAGAGGACGACAGGATGATGAGGAAGAGAGATCGAAAATATGTATATTGTATGGACAAGAGGACGCGCGGTTGATAAATTATTCGCGTACGATAGCGATAGCGGGTCGAAAGAGCGGTTGGCGGTTGGTACAGCGAGAGGTGGTTTTGCGGTGAGCGATTAGATTAGGGCCAAGATCCTTGTCGTTATTAGAGTAGCGGGCGTCGAGGTCAGGTCGATAGCGAGGGGATTCAGGTTCAGATGGTGCTGACGTGCTGGGGATGCGCAAAGTAGGCGTCGCCCGCGGGCTGGAACTCCATCACATACAGGCCCTTGGTGTCAAACTGCGCAGGGACAGTCTGTGCGTGCTGCTGGTGGTGCGCGCCGTACGTGTCGTAGTTGTTGCCCCCGCTCGGCAGGTCGGTCGAGTAGATGCCCGGCGAGGACGTGAACGGCTGCGGCGAGCTCGTGAACCGCGCGGGGCTCTCGGCGCGGTGCTGGTACATCTCCCCCGGACCGTACCCGCTCGCCGTCACGTACTGCGCCTGCGCGTCCGCGTCCCCTCCGCCCATGCTCATCATCTGCCGCATCTGCTCCCCCAGCCCGCTCCCGCCGCCACCCGCGCTCAGGTTCGAGTTGCGCGAGTCCGAGCGCCGCATGGCAAAATCTGGCGCGAGCGGGATGCTGTTGTACGACGGGCTCGAGTGCGTGCTACCCGCGCGCGAGCCGGACGCCGAGTACGCTGCGTACGGGTGGTAGCCGCGCGAAGAGGGCGACGCGCCAACGGCGCCGGGGAACTCGCCGCTGTTGGACGTGAGCGGCCTCCGGATCGGCTCGCCGTTGCGAACGACAGAGGGCGTCATGCTGCGATGGCGGCGGATGGGGCCTGCACCGGAGCTGGACTCGAGGAGCATACCGGGTGGGTAGAGCGAGGCGTGGTCGAACGCCTGTTTGTGCGACGGCGCGGAGATGGATGTGACGTAGTCGTCATAGACCGACCCGCTCGAGGACGACGAGTTGTGGCGCACAAAGCCCGCGCTGCCGGGGCCAGGGAGCGACGCGCGTGTGACGGGCGGCGGCGGCGAGGGCACGCTCATCGTGCTGAACGCGGGGCTGCCCGACTGCGACGAGCGGATCGCGGCCCATTGCGGCGCCTCCCCACCAGCGTTGTTGACGTACTCGGTCGAGCTGTGGTTGCTGCCATACGGGCCATTCCCGCCCGCCGACGGGCCCGGGTAGAACGCGTCCCCGCTATTCGGTGGCGGCGGCGCGCCCGTCCCCGTGCGCATCAGCAGCCCCTCCTCGTCGCCCACGACCTCGTGCATATCGCCCGGCACCTCCACCTCACACATCTGCACGTCGAGCGACCCGCCCGCGTAGCCCATGTCCACGCCGAGCCGCGTCGTCCCCGCGCCAACACCACCCATCCCGCCCGCCATGCCCATGCCCATCCCGACGCCCGCAGGGCCGCCGTACATGCCCAGGTTCACGCCGATGCCCCCGGGCCCGCCGACGTCCTCGTCCCCCGCGAGCTCGTCCACCTCCTCCCCCTCCCCCCCGCTCTCCTCCTCCTCCCCGCCGCTCGCCCCTCCCCCAGACCACTCCCCGCCCCCGTGAGCCCCTCCGCGCGCACATGCGTCCGCACATGCTGATTCAGATTATCGCTCCTCGAGAACCGCTTGTTGCACCGCGGGCACGCAAACGGGCGCTCCATCGTGTGCGTGCGCAGATGCCTCCGCAGGTGCTCCATGCGCTTGAACAGCCGGCCACACGAGAAAAGCGGGCAGATGAACGCCTTCGTCTTGAGCTCTCCCGGTGGGCCCGTCGCGGCGTATTGCGTACTTTGCGCGTTGGCGGGGAAGGACTGCTGCGCGTACCCCGGGCTCTGTCCCTGCGCCTGCGCGGCGGCGGCGGCGGCCTGCTGCGCGGTCTGCTGCTGATTCGCCGCATACGCCTCGCGCATCGTCTCTTCATGACTCCTCTGCCTCTGCTGCTGCCCAGGTCCGGGGTGTGGGTGTTGCTGTTGCTGTTGCTGCTGCTGGAACGCCGCAAGCATCTCCGCATGGTGCGCCAGCTGCTGCACATGGTGGCCTCCATGCCCATACTGCTGCTGCTGCTGCTGCTGGCCCCCATACCCTCTCGACGCGCCCCCGCCCAGCTCCCCCCTCGCCTGCTTGATGAACATCTCCGCCGCGCTCAGCCCGCCGCCGCCCCCGCCATCATCTCCTCGTCCGCCCCCGGCACGCCCGCAATATACCGCCCCGCGCTGCGCCCCCTCCGCTCCTCCTCCTCGCCTCCGCCGCCCGGCCCGAGGTTCGACGGCTTCCCGCTCTTCTTGCGGCGCTGCTTGTAAGTCGGGCTCCCCTCGAACAGCGAGAACATCGCGAAGAACGGCGTCGGCGCGGGGCCGCCGCTGTCGGCGTCGTCGCGGTGCGAGGAGGCGTGCGAGGAGACGGAGCGCGAGCCCGCGGGGGAGGATTCTCGCAGGCCGAGGTCGGCGTCGTCTTTGGGCGCGCCGCCGCGGTTGACGACGAATTGCTCGTAGAGCGACTTTTTGCCGTCGTAGGTGAAGGAGAGGGCGGGTTCGCCGGTTATCTGCGAGTAAGGGGTTAAGACGAGCCCTAGGAGAAAGACGGGACAAGACACCCACCTGCGTCGTCGGCTCGAGCCCCATCTTCTCGCGCTTCAGGTCGCGCTCGAGCGCATCGAGGAACAGTCGGTCGTGCGGGACGGAGAACCTGTGTGTGCGTTAGCATTTCGTTATAGTGAGCCGTTAAACACCCACCAATAAAACACCTTCTGCTTCTTCTGCGTCCGGATGCACTGGTACTTGAACAGCAGGTCGAGGAAGGGGGACTGTACAAACACAAGAAGATGTCAGTATTCGTTTTTGGAAAACATGACGAGCAGGAGGAAGAAAGAAAGAAAGAGGGGGGAGGACGACGACATCGAAGAGCTCGACGACACCAACGAGCAAAGGCTCGACAACATCGGCGTCGACGACAAGGAAATGAAGCGCCGCTCATACACCAAAGCGCCCCACGAGACAAGACAAGCGCCGAAACACCCTCCGGAGACGGAGACCCGACCCAAAGCGGAAAACGCCGGGTCGCGTCGCGTCGAAACGAAACGAAACACAATCCCAAACGCAAACGAGAATGAAAACGACCCAAAGCGGAAAACGCCGTGAAACGCCCGCGTAGCCAAAGCAGAAGACGCCAAAATGAAACGCCAATAATGAAACCCGCCAAAAACGAAAACAAAAAAGGAAAACCGCCCTTAATGAAACGGGATGCCAAAAGGAAGACGCCAAAATGAAACGCCCAAAAGACAAAAAAAGGAAAACGCCGTGAAACAAAAATGTCCCCGCCCCCGCCCCCGCGTACGCAACAGCCGTACGTGGTACGTAAACGTAAACGCCCATAGAACAAAGCCATATATGAAACGAAGCGGGACGCCAAAACACCCAAAACAAAGGAAAAACGCCGAAACCCGAACCAGAGACGCAGCCCGTAAACGTAAACGTAAACGCCAACGCCAAACGCGTTCCACATGGGCTGGCTGCGGGCGGGGCGTATAAAGCCAAACCCAGTCGAGTAATGAAAGGCGGAGGCGGACGTCAAACCCCCAACCCGAAACCCGAGACGTCGTCCCAAGTCCAAGTCCAGGCCCAGGTACACCTCTGTATGGGTGTGGATACCCGGGGCCCGTCGCGGTATCCGGGGTATAAAGGAAGGGCGGAGTATAAAGAAGGGGGGGTATAAAGGACGGGCGTCAAGGAAGGACGTCAAGCAGAAGAGCGGACACCCCCGTGCCACCTCGTCTCGACTCGACTCGTTGCGCAGAGAAACGCGCGCGGGTGACGACGGCGGGTCGAAACCCGGTCGGGAGGGAGGGTCGGGAGGGGCTCAAAGTCAACGGCGGGTCGAAACCCGTCCCCGTCCCCATGCGCGTCGACGGGGACGGCGAGGGTATAAAGAGCCTCGCTCCGCCCGTCTCCTCGCGTCGTCTCCCCCGCCCCTCTGGCTCTGGACTCCTCGCGCCTCTCTGGCTCCGCCACCGCACACCGTCTCCCCGTCTCTCTGCCGCTCCCCGAGGCTCCCGCCACTCCGCTCCTCCAGTCTCTCTCCCCCCGCTCTCCCCACGGGTCCCGCTTCTCCCCCCCAATAAGAAACACCCCGCTCTCCCCAGCTCGAAAACCCGACCACGGAAAAAAAACGCCAGGAACAAAAAAAAACACTCTCAAAACTCGAAAAGAAGACCAACCTTCGGCTCCTCCAAACACGCATCCGCGCCCGGCTTGAGGTTGCGCAGGTCCGAAAAGACGCCCTCCTCGAACTTCTTCATGTTGCGCACGGGGCGGGAGAAGGCCTGTGTGTGCGTTAGCGTATTTTTGGGAGGGGCGGATGAGAGTGAGAGAAGGGGGAAGGAGGGAGGGTGAGAGAGGGGGGGAGCGGGGGGAGAAGAGGGGAGGTGGGCGAGGGGAAGGGAGAAAACAGAAGGGAGATGGGAGGGTACGACGAATGCAAGGGAGGGAGGCAACAGAGCGCTCCCTCCGCTCAATACGCCCGAAAACGCCAACGCCAACGAACGCATCTCAAAAAGACCCCTTCGTTTTCGTTTCCGTCTCGTTTTTTTTGGAGAGTGAGAGATGGGAGGAATCAAAAAAACCACCCACCTCAAACCGAAAAACCAACGCCCTCACAATATCCGTCCCCGTAATATGATACAGCCCGTTCCACAGCACGCAGCTCACGTACTCCTGCGACGGCAAAAGGAAGCGGTTCAGCGCGGGGTGCGAGGTGGGCGTTATGGCTTGGTGTTGCGGGTGGGAGGTGAGTATCTGGTGTTGGGGTGGGAGGGGTGCATGTGGGGGTGTTGGGCGAATTGGGATTGGGCGTACGGATGGGAGTGCGCGCCCATGTGGTGGGCGGCCATGACTAGGGGGAGGAAGGGTGGGTTAGTATGAGATTGGGAAGGAGGGAAGAGGGAAAGGCATCGCGGCCCATCGCATCGCCCGCCCAAAAAAAAAGTAATAAAAAATCCTCGAAAAAACAACGGAAGACAGAAAATGTGAATGCGAAAAGGACCCAGCACGACACCGGGCAGAGGTGGAGGCGATCCCCCACAACGCCACCAAAGTAGAAAATTGAAATCGAAGCAGGTAGGCAGGCAGACGATCCCGCCCGAAGATCCGCACCCCACACCCCACACCGCGGGCCCTCGGCTCGCTCGCTCGCTCGCTCGCCCGCCTGTCGTCTCCACAAAAGGGAGGTGACAACGTCAACTCGACAGCCCGCAGACACAAGAGATCGGGTGTCGCCCGGCTTGGCTCGCTTGACAAGCACCCGACAAGCACTTGCGGGTGTCGCCCGCCTTGGCGCTCGCACACCTCGCCTCGCCTCCTTTAGACACCGATCTCGACAAGCCTCGCCCTAGACGCCCTAGACACGCGGAGCGCCGCCTCCGCCAGACGCCCACGGCCTGACCCACACTTGGCGCTAGACGCTGACGCCCCAGGCGCTCGCATGAGGTGACGACAATCGCGATCCCGAAGATCGTAGGCTAGGCGCCCTCGCCGGACAAGCGCCCTGCCCCTCAAGACGACGCGAGCCGCCACCCCGTCGCCCGCGCTTCACACACCCACGCCTCCCGACAAGACCCGATCCCCGTCTCCCTTCGCCGACGGCGAACGGCGAACGGAAAGGGGTCGGGATGCGTATCCGGATCGGCAGCCCGCCACATCGGTGACAATGAAGGAGAGGGGAGGTGGGGCAAGAGGAGGAACCGAGAAAGGAGGAGACGGGGATGGGGATAGAGAGGGGGACGGGGACCAGGGAATGGGGAGGGAGAGGGGGAGGGAAAATCCGCGAAAAATCGGAATAAAATGAAAGAAAATCCTGGCATCGAAAGAGAGAGAAAATCTGCGCATCGAAAGCGAATGCAGGAGATAGAGTAAAGGAAAGAAGATAGAGAAATCGAGCAGAACAGCAAGCGGACTCACCCCCCTGCGCATGCCCGCCCTCCCCCTCCTCAGCGTCCCACCGACTCGGCGCCGTCGCCAAAAAGAACTTGAGCCGATCCAGGTATGCGAGCCTTTCCGCCTCGTGCGACGTCAGCGCCCTCGAGAGCGCGCCCGACAAGCCCAAGCTGCTCGACATGCTCCCTGGCGCCCCGTTGTTGCCGCCATTAACAGAATGATGCGAGCGGGCAGACATATGCGAGTGCGACGACGACGACGCATACCCGTCGTCCTCGTGCCCATCGTGCGACCCGTCCATCTCGTCCTCCGGGTCCATCGTCAGCAGCCCCTCCTCCATCATGCCGCCCATGCCGTTGAGCATCCCCCCGCCGTGGCGCCCGGCGTTGAGCATCGCGGGGAGCGGGAGGGACTGCGAGTGGAACGCCGCGTGCACGTGGGCGTTCCCGGGGCGCGCGGTGTGTTCGCCGCCGCTCGCGTCCTCGCCGGCTGCGGACAAGCCGGAGTTGGCGGCGGAGGAGGCGGCGGTGGAGAGCCCGAGGGAGGGGCGCGGCGTGGGGAGGGGAGGGTGTGTGCGTGGTGTGTCGGGTGGGCGTGCGGGTGCTGCGAGGAGGAGGAGGAGGGGGCATTAGGGTGGGAGTGTGAATCTGGGGGCGCGCTGTGGGGCGGGGCGGGTGGTAGGGCATGCTGTTGCTGTTCGCAGCGTGTGCGAGGGAAAAGTGCGATTGCTCCCCGGTGCCAATGTTCGCCATCTTCGTTTGCGTGTGTGTGTGTGGTGGGGTCGTGTCGTCGTTCTTCGTCTGTCTTCACCTCGTCGTTCGTCTTCTTCTCCAATCAGCAGTCGTCAAGTCGTAGTCGTAGTGTTATGCGTGAGTGAAGAAAAGAGATGGATGAGATGAGGGGATAAAGCGTGCCTCGAATCAAGAGATGACTCAGCATCGGCATACATCCCATCATAGATCGAGATCTCCCTTCCGATCGCTAAATATACCGCAGATCGGGCCACCGACACAGCCACCAGTGCGAGCTGGTCGGCGAAATATCAATATCTTGCACTGCCTGCCATGCCCACCTGCTCCTTACCACCGTCGGAACCAAGCACGGAACGCCTCGCTGGCTCCAGTCGACATCCCGACGCTGGGCCAGGCTAGACCATCGTCTCGGCGCGCATCTCGGCATGTGCTCATGTACGCATTGTGACATTACTGCTCCCGCGCCTACTCTTCTCGTCGCATTGGCGATCATATACTGTAGCTGTAGCTGTCATATAAGAGCCGACCGACGAGCCCGCTCCTTCCTTCTTTCAACTCCTTCCTTCCGTCTTCCTCGAATTCCATCCTCGTTCTTCGTTCTTCCATGTTCCTTGTCTTCCGTGCACTGGCTCACTCCGTATGAATTATACATCTACGAGGCGATGCCGGCGCCATTACCCGTATACCAGTGTTGTTTGTTATTCTTTCTGCGTTCATTGGTACAAGTGTAAGTACGGAGGAGACAACGCACCAAGTCGACATTCCCTACTTAGGATTAGGATTAGGATTGGGATTAGGCGCAGCACGCGTGGATCATTGTGTATCTATCTCACTTGCTCAATTGATTTGTAAATTCAACCCCCGCCTCTATTGCGCCCTCCCTCCTCCCTCCTCCCTCCTCCCTCCCTCCGTAGTACTGCGTACCTCGGCAGGGACATCACAATACTCATCCTAATCTCAATCTTCAATATTAATCGTTCAAGAACCAATCAATATACACATCCCTCATTCCTGACGTCCACCCGGCGTAGGTGTACGCGTACGAACACCGGACACCTCGGTCAACCGTGAGCAAAAGTGAGTTACCGTGAGTGAAAATGGACCGTGAGCGAAAGTGGACCCGGGTGCGAGGACGCAAACACAATTCCACCGACTTCCACGCCGACTCGAGCTCGGGCCTTGCACTCGCATCCTGTAATTTAAATCGCCCCGTACCTCCTTCCATCTTCTGTCGTCGAATTCCAACCCAGCACTCGTATAACAAATGGAATATAGATTATACATCTACATCTACGGGCGGTGCCCGACCTCTATCATATCATATCATATCATATCATATCATAGCAGCCACCACGTTACTGAGCTCTCGGTGCCTGGCATCGTACGTCGGCAACTGCATGCACGCACGGTCGAGGAACGGAGTAGATATAAGATAATCGACCAACTTGGCATTGGCATTTCTGATTATTATTATTATTATTATGATAGGCCGTAGCCAAAATTCCATTGAACCGCAGTTCAAAGTCAACCGCGGCCCGTTCCCGTTCCTCCATTCCTGTATATGTATGTCCCCCGCCTCCCCCGCCCCGGACCTCAGGAGGGACATCCCGAGCGTGTTCCTTCCCTTCCCTTCCTTTGGTATCGCCCCTCTCTCAAAGAATCAGCACGTACTGACACGTGCGTAAAAGTGAAAAGTGAAAGTAGATATTATATAAACCCGAGCGCGCCATCGCAAAAACTATTCCACCGACCACGCCGACTCGGGCCCCGCTCACCAAAAATCATCAATAAAATAAATATATATATATATATATATTTCAACCAGCGCTGTGAACGCCCGCCCACTCGGTACCGGTGTCAAAGTACTGTTACAGATTCGACCTAGACACCGACACGGCGAGATAGAGGCAGAGGCAGAGGCACGAAGATATAGACTCGACACGGGCATGGGCACGGCGCCACGACGACGCGGCACCCGCATGGGCACGGCGCCACGGCATGGGCACAGCGCCACAAGGACACGGCGCAGGATGGAGGGAGGGGAATAGCACATACACATACGAAAACCTCAATCTCAATCGTAATACATAACCCTACGCTGCCCGAGGGGCGCTAGTAGCTCCAACGCCAGTGAACCCCAAATCCGAAGGGCAGCCCTGGTTGAAATCAAAACCCCAGCCCGAAAATCGAAACCAAACACTTGAACACTGGCAAGCAAGGCAAACCCACCACGGAAATCCCAATCCCAACCGCGGGAAAAATAAAATAAAATCGATCGATCCAGATCCAGATGTAAGGTACAATAACACACTGAGTGTAACAGGGTGGTGCCTCGTAGACTCGCCATTATAATTCGTTCAAGTTGTCCCTACATATGTCGGAGCGCTCAGATTGGCCATGGTACCCTTGAGATAACTCGAACCGGCGCGCGGCGTTGAAAGGTTGCCGCAAAGAATTACCGACCGTGGCGTCGTCGTCGACTTCCACGTACATAATTAACCAACCAATCCTTAATTTACGAGAACCAGAATCGGCGCTTCGCGTCGTTTGGCGTCGTTGCGTTATGTGAATTGTCCACTCTTGCCAACCTTGGTGTCGAATGATATATAATATTTCAGAGAACGAACCAGACTCGGACAAACAAACAAACGAACGAATGAACGAACGAATGGATATTCCGAGTCAGCGCGGTTTTAATAAGCTGACATACATACAGCACACGGTTGGACGAGTTGTGTTGTGTTCGAACCACGCCGAACAAACTCCAACATCCAAAAAATCCAACCTCACGGAGCGAGTGAGTGAGTATTTTTATGGTACGTATTCTGCGTGGAGATCTGGGTACATCAAGACCGAACTCAGGCGGGTTCCTTCCTGGCATCCCTCCGTTCGATCATTTCGAACGTTAACCACACACCGATGTCCAACCAATTCGGGGGACTTGAACAATAGTCTAAGTAACCAACCACTGCCCAGCCAACTGACCAACCGACTGATTTTGAACTGAACTAAGATTGAATGAGATGCGAAATCCAACCATTGGCAAGGGGTTTCTTTTTCTGTCTAAGTACCGACGTCGGCGTCGACCGGTATGATTTCGGCGTTTTTCACTCGAATGCATCCCGACGCTCGAACATCCCATCCGCGCATCCGCGCATCCGCGCATCTCGGCATGTCCCCGTTGTGCATTGTGCATTGGGACATTACTGCTCCGGCGCGCCTAAGTACTTCTTCTGAAATCTGAATCTCTATCAATATACTGTAGCTGTCATATAGGACTCAGAAAGCAAATACTGTACCATTTCGTTCAATTCTAACGGGCTGTGACCTGTGACCCAAAAATTCGAACTTTGCTTTTCGTAGATTGCCCAGGCAGACCGTGACACCTAAAAAAGTTCGTATATCCGGCGGCTCGCTGGGCCAGAAACCCTTCCAGAGAGTGAGGAAACGAGTGGAGACGGAGGAATCCGAGGTAGTTTCAGCTGATTTAGATCTGAATAAGTTCAAACTCATCATTTGGGGGGCTTTTTGAAACAAAACACGCTGCGCACGCGAAAATTTGACTTTTGAGTCATTTTTCGCCGATTTCGTGACTTATTTCGCATATTCGAAGATGCCCTCGGTGACCCGTGACAGGTACGAAAATTTTCGTATATTTTGGTTGCCGTGACGCGTGACATACGAATTGAATGAAATAGTACAGTAGAGGCTGCGATATTAAGGCTCCTCCTTCCTCCTTCCTTCCTTCCTTCCTCGCCGATCCGCGGTAGGTAGGTAGAATTCGAATTCCAACCCAGCACTCTCATGGATTATCTGCGCAGTGCGGGCGGTGTCACATCGACCTCTATCACTACAGACACAGCAGACAGCTCAGGCTGCACAACCGACGAACGGAGCAGACAACCGGGAACCCACCAAGTCGACATTTCTTTCTCGTTATTATTGTGATTGTGATTACGATTATGATAGCCCCGCACGGCCCGCCACCGTGACTATGCAGTGCGATCTCAATTGCCAGTGCAAGACTCATCCATGGTCAAAGTTGCTCGACCGCAGTTGGGAATCGACTGCGGCCCACCTCCATTCCTCCCCTCTCAGTCTTCTCCCCCGCGGACCTAGGGAGGGACCTACCCTTACGGTTCGCACTCTGGTAATCACAATCTTCCTTAACGCGCGTTCAAGAAACACATCCCTCCGTCCTACTCGTTTTCTTCGGTACGGGCACCTCGGTGGAGCGTGGGTGCGACCCATCCCACTGCGATCGACTTACTTACTTACAAACTCACCGGCTTCCAAGCCGACTGGAGACTCGGGACTCGGGGCTCGTCGGGCTCGGGGCGCGGACCGACCGACCAACGCCGCAATCCGTACCGACCAACGCCGCGCACGATGCGTACCGTGACCTCCTTCAATAAATTAAACAAAGCGCAACGAACTTGCGATTTTCTTGAGACCGGCTTGGCACAAGAAAATTCTACTTGAATTTGAACCTCAACCTCAACAGTACACATACACATACACATTCAACCTCAACATCCAATACATATACCTCGAATTTTTTTTTTTTTAAACAGCGCTATTATAGCGGGAATGTTGAATCCCGACGTTTTGTTTAAATGAGAGCGGAGATTTGAGTTGAACGGTACATACACACATACGAGTTAGATATACAAAATCCAACTCCAAATCCAACTCCAACTCCAGTTGCGATTCCCGCAAGCTGCAAACTTCGAGGTGGAGGATAGGATAGGATAGGATAGGATATTTTGTGCCCGTGGAGAGACTTACCTCAGACTCTCCTGAGCGTTAGTAGTTGAAAGAAAGGAAAAAAGAGAAAAAGAAGAAAAGAAAAGAAAGTGACCCTCCCCAAAAGGGATGCTAGCAGTTGAAAAGTGAAATCCTAGCAGTTGAAAGTGGTAACAGACCTCATTGGGCGAGGAGCGAAAACAAGCACAAAAAAGTCACAGGCTAGGATTATATTGAGCTCGGAATTGTGTTGTATTTATGAATACATATGACAGCCATCAAAGAAATGCATACGGTTGAGATATTACTGAACACCAAGAACGAGAAGAACACCAGAATAATCACAATCCATAGCCAGCGGTTCCAGCGGATAACCAAAAAGTATCACGGATCTAGACCCAGAGAAAAATCAACCTCAACACATACTCGCTCTCCGTATCAGTGATCCCACTAAAACCCTAATACCTCCTCCCCCATATACCGATATCTTCATCACCCATCCATGTATCTATCTACATACCTAAAATTTCTAGATCCCGCCCTCTCCGGCCAAAAATACGCCACTCCCAGCAAAGAATCATGATCTCTGCGTATGAATCTGATCTTGATACCTCTCGCACCGCATTGCAGCTTGCTTCCCTCCTTCCTTCCTTCTTCCGTTCTTCCTGTCCGTCCGTGTCGTGGCTTCCCCCTTCCTGATGATCACCCATGCCATATGGGCAGACCTTCCCGTCATAACACCGCCAACACACTATATCAGGGAACTCACGATACGAATGTTTATATCAGGGAAGCCTGAGTACGCACCTTTATTTGAACCCCGGGATGATGTATATGCATCAGCCACTGACAGATCGAAAATTTTCCAGCCAGGTGGCCGGTGGCGTGTGCCCCTCGCCCGCGTCCCGTACCTCTATGCTGTGTGTGCAGGAGCAGGCACGAATCTGACGACGTAGTGCGTCGCCATGCTGACCAGGCCCAGTTTGACCTTGAAGTCGAGCTCCTGTTGGAGGTTGACTTGCAGTTGAACATGGGCCTAGCACCGCATCGCGTTCCGCTGGCGTACCGACCGCTTGATTAAAATAACCTCAATGGCCTAAAGGCTAAAAGATCGCATTTCCGTCCCATGGGATATGGGATGCATGCCACTGTATGATATCAAGATTCAGCTCCAACGACTCGGATATCTATCAAATTAATACCATCGGCATTCTCAGGCCATGCCAGAGGTTAATTCATTTATTCATTTGTTGAGGTCACAAGACAGAGATGGTAGACAGACAGACAGAATACTTCAAGAACCCAAGAAGAGCGGGGGGAGCGCCAATCTGCCAATAATCTGAAGCTTGAAGTATGAACACGCGACGGGAGATCGGTGTTCAATATCCGTGATCCGCCCCCTGGCCGTTCAATCGTCAGAGTGTTCTCCCGCCCGTTCAATTCAAGAAAATCTTCAACTCTTCTCCCGCCCCATGATATCAATTCTGATTCGCATATCCCGTGGGCGAACCCACCATAGGCTTGCCATGGGCCATGACTATCTAAAGAATTCGAAGCACCCTCAAGTGAGATCGTCCACGCAACAAAAAGCCGTGATCCTCCTCCGCCTCCAAGTCCCCATCGTTGCAATCACGTCGACGCCGTCCCGCATTTCATGATCAATACACGCACGCAAATCTTCAATAAATCACCCCGGTCCCGCACATACGCATTAGCATATCCCGCCGCTTGCGCTTAGCGCTTAACCCACGTGGTTGCGTAAGTATATAATATTTACAACCGCCGCCGGGAAACAGGCTGAAACAGGACGATCGTGTTCCAGCTCTCTTCCGAGATATTCCTGATCGTGTTCCAGCGCCGAATGCGGATAATGGATTGTACGTCTTCGAGTCGCGTGCTGTCAATGAGGGCTTCGCGTGTTTTAGGCGTTGCAGGATTAGTATGAAGTCATATACATAATACGCCCGCGGTGCAACCGCGGTGTAATAAATCATAACTGTCACTGGGCAAGTATTTTAAGCAGGCGTCGGTGTGCGTGGGGTGTGGGACAGTTCAAAACGCAAATCCAAATCCAAAATGCTATGCTTAAAATTCCTTTCACCCTCCCTCCATTTTCAATCAAAAAATCGTGCGCCTCGTAAATTGCAATTCCCTCCAAGTAGCCCAATTGAACTCTAAATTTCAACTTGAACACCACATGCATAGCGGATCAGTGGCTGTGCTATCCGATGATGGATGGCGCACTACAGATTGTTGGTGCCTCGAGCTGTGCGGTCGTCGTGGGGACCGGGAGATCGGCATGTTTTCGCCGGAGGCGATGGGTGTTTAATTGGATGGGTGCATGCGGAGAGTGGAGGTATATTAGCCAAGGGCTAACCAAGAGTGGGAGGCTGGACTTGGAAGTTGGGATTGCATTGCATTGCATCAAAGCGCATCAGGGACCCGGGTAGAGCGAATGGAGATTGATTGAGTCGTGGAGCCTGGAGCACGGTCGCATTGCTTGGTTTTTTCTTGGGTTGGAAAAAAAAAAAAAAGCCGCCATCTTCGGAAGGAAGGAAGGAAGTGTATTTAAGCATCTCACCAAAATGCACCCGAGCCACTCACGTCTCGCCTCGCCACCGCGTCATCTCGCCTGCACCGATCTTCCGTCGGTGCCAATAGGTGCCAATACTCCAAGAGTCCAATAGCATTTTCCCGACGCCACGAAAAATTTTCTGACAGACACAGCCCAGCGGCGCATCATAATCTTGTTTATCGCGGCTGTGTCCGAGTGCGTGCCGCATGCTATGGGATGCTTCTGGATTTTCCCGAGAACGCTTTCAAAGTGAGTGTATTTGCATTGCTCGCAATAATTCTTTACCTGACGGTGATGTCGGCCAGCGTGGTAACTGAAAGTTGAAAATTGAAATCTAGCACGAGGCGATGAATTTTGTCCAAGCGGCAAGCCGAAGTGGTTAGCTATTCACGGAGATTAGCCATAATACTAGTGGAGGGTATTCACGGCTGATAGATGAGTTGCTCTCGGGTGCAGATGCTGCAAAGATGCGCTATGATCCGGTCAATGGCGTATACAAGAAGCCAATAGAAATTCAACCATCATTCAGAACCATGTTCAAGTTGAAGTTGAACTTGGGCCCACAATCAACTTTAGGGTATACAGTATTATGCTCATAATAGCACCACGGACCATTCAATGTTCTAATGCACGGCAATTGAACACCGCGGTTCACACGTATGTTCATTGTCGTCGTGGGAGCAGTTGTACGTTCGCACGCACGACCTGGATCGGATATGGTTCGGATATGGTCCCAACTCTCATTGACTCGGCGGAACACCGCCGCTCGTGAAAACCCTAATGATATCGATTGTGACGAGATATTTACCCGACACGAGGTTAGATGCATTTGGTCTACCGCTGATCCACCCAGCGTCGCCGACGGAAGTGAGTTGTCGGAGCTCGGAGGATGGAGAAGAAAGCTGAAGGATGCGCGCGCTACGAGTTGTGCAACGGATCATTTCTTCCATTTTTCAACATGACAGAGAATTGTTCCTCGGGTACTGTAGCGCCCAAATCAGATAGGTAAATGCAACCACCAACATAGCGATTGTCGCAGTATCGTGGCAGCCATTGGCATCCAACCGTCGCTCAATAACTCTCTACGCAAAATCAGTCAAGCACTCGGGTTATTGACTCCGGAGACAGCGCTAACAAGCTCGATCCACACTAGGGGCTGATTGAAATCTTGACCACTGCACAGATGATGACCTGATCCATTCTTTCTCGCGTGTTCGCAATTCAGATTTCGACGTCCCGGACCAACTCGTTGACACTGACAGAATCACTACAAGTGAGTCAACGCTGGTGCTGAGCTCGGATCATCCAGGTGCGAGGGTGATCGCTGTGAAAGAGATTCATATCGAGACGCTAGTCGACGTCGTTGGCCTTCACTAGCCTTCGCCTCGAGGCAGGATCCACATGCGGGCTGCCACCGTTGGCAGATCGGTTGGCCTTGCATCTATCCATCTCTGCCCATCTTTGCAGATGTATGATGGGTTTACAGCCTTTTACAGCGCTAAGGATACTGGGCGAGGCGAGACAAGCCGAGGTGCATCGCTTCACCTCCTACCACTCATCGTCATGGGGAACAGTTTGCAACCACCCGCAACGGTTCAATTTCTTCGGTCATCGTGTCCGATGCCATATGCGGCCGGTGCCTGTTGAATCGAAATTAAAATTGCACGTCGATAGCGTTACCGGATCTCCTCCCGCGAACCACCAAGTAGCTACTGGGCGCTGAAGGTGGTTAAGCCCTACTGGATTGATCCCAACAATTGAGCGAACCTTCGAAGTTGCGAGCTTCTGTCGTGATCCGTTCCGGTCTTCAACATCTCGCCGCCTGCGATCGTGTTCGAGCGCCCGAAAAGGCTTCCAGCCGCGGCAGCTATTTTGGGTCGGGCCCTGGGGCATGCTCCCTCTCGCTCCGCACTAGGCGGCCGAAACGCGTAAGCGTTGTGCGGATGGACGCGGGCGTCGCCGCGGCCGCTGTATATGAATGCGCCGGAGGCTCCGTAATGTCCGCTTCTTGTCGGAGTGGATCTGGTGGATGTGAAGGCGGTGTGCGGGAATGCCCGGCTGATTTCCAAATCTGCGAGGTAATCAGTGAAGAAATGGAGAGGTATGGAGGAACCGCCACGAATTGGTGCTAAGACGGAGTCGGTTTACATTGCCGGTAACTTTGCGCCGGTATCCAGCTCAGTAGGCAGATCTCAAAGCGCGTCAGCCAGATTTATGACTGTACACGGCGAGTTCGGTGCGGCATTCACTGTGAGTTCGCGAATTAAGTTATCTGGAAGGCGTCCAAAAGCAGAAAGGCGCAGGAATACTGTACCCTTCAAATCCCGAGCCTAGAGTTATTTGCGTAAATTTCGGTCATCTTGTAATTCTCTTTGCGTTCTGGATGCCGACCACCGAGAGTTCCCGAACCGACGAGGAGGTTAATAAGTTAGTCCTCCTCGGGTTCAAAGGTACGACTTTCGACCGAATGGCATCGGTCGCTCCAATCGATCCATTCGTCAAGCTTTAAGGTCAAAGGAGAAGGAGAGGAAAATCCGAGGAGTTCAGGACTAGAGAAATATCTGCAACGGAGCAGGACATTCATATGAACTCATGAGCTCAACTCGGTCAAGTTCAGAGGAGAGAAAAATCCGAGGAGCTCCGGAAGAGAGAAATATCCGCAACGGAACGGAATAATCGTTACTCGAGGGCGTTCAAATAGAATTCGAAGTCAACGGGCGAAGTACCTTTGAGTATCGTAGAGCAGGCGAATGAAGCTGTTGGTTCAATTTTATGAACAAATGTCGGTGAGACAACGTGCTCGTCGAGAGGTAAAAAGGTGTGGGTACCACAAATCCATCTAAGAGCCTAAAACGGTGCAGGCCAGAAAAATAATTTGGCCAAGGACATGTATCAGCCCTAACTCAGGAGTATCATTTCGTCGTCTACGAACCTGCAAAACGTTTTAAATGTCGTTGCATATCAAACCGGCGTCAATCTTGAAGAGACTCATACAGGAAAGATATTGCTCCTGATGAATAATAATTTTCGTTCGTATGGAGAGGATCTCGTGAAATTGTCCGATGACAGAATGTGGGTCCCAATTAACTGAGCTTCATTCACCGTCTTTCCGTTCCGCGGATATTGGCGAATCTCCAAAGCAGCGCGGATAACGATCGAGGACTTTAACAAAAGATGAGGTGGAGTACATCTGGATTGACGCGGACCGTGTATCGGCGACGAGAAAATCAGAAGGAGACCTTAAGCGCTCCAGTCATCCATTCTAGCGCCAGCGGAGAACCTACATTGACGCTGCGATGTAAAATTGGAACCGGCTTTATGTTGGCGCTAGTGTACAGCTTTCCGCGAGTGCAAGTGCTCGACTCGTAGATTCTGGCGCCGACGTGACTTGTGGTTATCCCAAGACATGATATGGGCTGCGGTCGACGCTCAAGTATGGCATGCCGTCAAATGGCTGGACATGGCGGTGATGGGCACCCACGCATCAAGCTGGCCACGTTGCAGCAGCATCAAGACGCCGAGCCCCGCTAGCATCCAGATGGGCAGAGACCTGTTCATTTAGCCAGTAGAAGCAAGGTAAACACGGCAGAATAGGTTATCCAAGAATCGGGCTATCCAACCCCTGTATTATAATTCGCGCATTAACATTCCTATACAGTTTAGCCAATCGAAGCTGCGTGGAATCGGGAACACACGACTGAGGGTCCGGACCTTCCAACCAAATCCAAAAGTGCCGCATCTAACCTCCAAGTCTTTTCGTCAACGATCACTTTTTTTCTTCGGCTTTTTCTTCTTCACCCCGCCCGCGGCAGGTGCGCCTGACGCGGAGGGCGTGGCGCTGGAACCGGCTACAGTATCAACCCCACTCGGCGTGGGCACGGCGGGTGCTGGGACTGCTGGTGGCTCTACTTTGCGGCGGTTCTGCATCTTTTCCATCAGCGACAGATTGAGCGCCTCGAACCGATTGAGGAAGATAGAGGAGTAGGTCTTGAATTTTATACACTGAAATACGAGAGTTATAGCTGAAGAAACGGGGGAAACGCGCAGCGAGACGCACTGTAGTGTTGTCCGTGATTTTAAGGACGAGCTTTCCCTCCGACGCCTTCCATTTTACACAGTACCGCGTCTGTCGAGGGATGGATGAAAACCGTTGGGATGGAAGGAAATGAAACACACGGTATTTGGGGATTTGGCATAGAGTGCCTCAGCAGCATCCTGGTATTCTTGCCAGGCATGGATGTAGACCATGGCGCATCCGAGCTGGCGTAAGGTCACGATGTCACACTGGTCACGAAACTAAATCCGATCGCGTGCCACGCGTGACTTCCTCACTTCCCTCTTTTCTCTCCTACCCCGATGGCCAGTGGAGACAAAAAACGTCGGTGTATGTTATTTTCGTGTTGCATACTCACGCTGAATTGTCCCAGCCCTTCCATTTGCTGCCAATTTGCGGCTGGTGCTATTGCAGGCATATCTGAGATCCTCACTTTTTATCCCCTCGGTAAGGTGCCTGACGCGTCCGAATCGTTCTGAGAACTCACTGAATCGTTGTAGATGTCGTGCGTGGGACTTGGCGTCTAATCCGGTACTGTTCTGACCCCTTGGCGCAAGGTGAAAACGCGGATGCAGCTGGAGACTGGCAAGGCGAAGCACGGCTTCGTGGAACCTTCAACTCGATCCTGAAGGAGGAGGGGTGAGTTCTCAGCCCGTGCTTAATTTTTCCCATCCTCAATTGTGCCCTGCAGTGTTGGTCGTCTGTATCGCGGTCCGCAATACCTCCGCAGTATTAATAACGTACTCAGTGTCGTGTGCTAGGCCTCGTTCCGCCATTGCTTTTGGAGGCACCCAAACGTGCAGTAAAATTGCATGTCTTTCACGTCTTTGTGCATTTTATTGTCATTTATTCTTCATGATTCAGCGCCGCGAATGATTTTTGGGGCAAGACCTATCTTGCTTACACCGGTGAAACCAAGATGACGCAACAGCTGTCAATTCTGACCGGGTGTAGTGCGGGTGCAACGGTACGTTCTTAGGCTCGCTTTGAATTCCGCTTAAACCCGCCTGTCCATCTAGGAAAGTTTTGTCGTCGTGCCTTTCGAGCTGGTCAAGATCAAGTGAGCGTCGCGTCCTCAAACAAATCATTCTTTCATCTCAAATCCAAATAGAATGCAAGACAAGACCAGCACGTTCAAGGGCCAATGGAAGCCCTCCGACACATAATTAAAGCTGGTGGCCTGTTGGGTCTGTACGCCGGGATGGAGTCGACGTTCTGGAGGCGCGTTAATTTCCTTACAAAAATCACTGTCCCATTCAACTACCGGACAGACATTTATGGTGGAACGGCGGTTATTTCGGATGTATCTTCCAGGTCCGTTCGCTGCTGCCCAAGGCCAAGGTCCGTACCGCCCTCTCAACAATAGTCATGGCACGATTGCTGATGGCCTCGATAGACGCCCCAAGAGACCCTTCTGAACAATTTCATCTCCGGTTCGGTTGGCGGCTTCGCTGGCACAGTGCTTAACACCCCGTGAGTCTGCGGGCGCCATGCAATTTCGGCATTCCGTCTAACTGTTCCATTGCCAGGTTTGATGTTCGTGCCTTGCGGTTATGGTAAACACCCAATATTAGACCGATGCTGAGTATTTCGCAGGTCGTAAAGTCGCGCATCCAGAGTGCAGTAAAGGTGCCGGGCGTAGCGCCAAAGTACAACTGGACGTACCCCTCGCTCGTGACGATCTTCCGCGAGGAGGGCGCGGCCGCGCTGTACAAGGGCTTCGTGCCGAAGGTGTTGCGGCTCGCCCCCGGGGTGGGGTGCTCCTCCTCGTCGTGGAGTTCACGCTTGGGTGTTCCGGAAAGGTATGTGTCATAATATCTGTTTTCGTTTGGATGCTGAGAGTCCTGCAGCGCTGGGCCCGCCTTACGTCTAAATTGCACGATGTGCATAGAGTAGGATATGGACTGCATTGTGTATTTCAACATGCATATGGTTTCGGTCTTACATCACTGGGACAAACGTAGGATGTAGATCTCACAAGAATAAATTATGGGTCAGTGCCTTACACTTAACGACAAGCTCATATTTCACCACCGGTTGGAAACATTCCTATCTGCTTCCACGCACATTCTGGAAGGCAGTTCGAATGGAAAAATTGGGCGTGATTCAGGACTCGGACTTGGCTCCGACAAGTGCACTATTTTTGATTGATGACAAGTCTGACGGATCTCGGTCCGACATCCTCACAGTCAACTCGTCACAGTTTTCAATGATTGCAATCCCAACTTGCTCTTCACCGCCATGGCGCTCTACGCCAAACTACTCTCCCTCTCCGAAACTTTCGCAAACCCTCCCGACTTCCCCACCTTCCTCGCACTCCGTGCCCCGAGCGCCCGCCATTATTGGGGCCACAACCACCTCGTCTCCAAAAACCCCTGCCTTCAAGGCCAGGACAACGTGGCATTCGAAGCTCATTTGAAATCCACGGGCCGCTTACTCGAGTCATTGGGCGGCGAGGTCACGGACATCATCATCGACGAGCATAAGCGCAAGGCGACGCTTAGGATGAGCTATTTTCTGAAGGCGAAGGGGTCGGATGAGACGGTGGAGAATGACTTGATCTGGGTTCTGAAGTTTACGGAGGAGGGGGAGGTGGAGGGCGGTGTGGATGGCATATTAATCAAGGAAAGCACGGAGTTCATAGATGCGACGGCGAGCGCTAGGTTGGGGGTTTTGCTCCGCGAGATGCATGGGGAATTGGATGAGGACGTGAAAGGAGGCGTGGCTATACGAATTTGATCTAATTAACGGACAAATGCAGCGGCCAGTATTTCCACCAGAGCTAAGCGCTTTTCTGTACATGTGTGATATGCATTCAATCGCACGCAGATGTAAAGGGCTCCGGGGGGGGGGGGAGGGAGGGAGGAGGAGGGGGGGGAGGAGCAGCCACTGCTGGCAGAGTGTTTTGGGTGGATTAAACCAGAACCGTAATTTCAAATCCAGACGCAATATCTTCAGTCACCACACAGTCAAAGCAAAGCAAATAGTGTTTAATGGACCGTTCCAAGTTTGTCGCAGTCACGGTGTTGACATGTTGACATGTTAATTACATTTCTTGCATTAGCTCTTAGACGCGTATGCCTGCAGCCGCCGAGGCTGGGCCACTTGGTAGAGCCAGTACAAGACGAGCACATTGTGTTGTAGCGTCGCAGTGTACACGAGAGACTGAGTGAAGCAGCGCTTTTTGAACACAGAAATGAATTTAATGAGAATTTATCGTGCTTCAGGTTTGTTTTAGGTCGCACTGTATTTTCCAGCGAAAATAAAAAGGGCGGCGGAGGGACGACATAAAACGAGTACGGCATACTGATCACTGGAGCCGTAGTCCATCATTTGATCTGCTTCGCACTTTCATCTTCCATGGCCAGTTCAGATGCAGAAAAGGGGCGATTCAGGGAGAAGCAAGGTTAGCGTTGCTTGTGGGCTTGAAAGTAATGTTACAGAATGTACCCTAGGCACTGAGCTTGATCACGAAGAGGACGCCGCAGCTGCCAAACTATGGGCGGTGTACGTCTCCGAGGCAGAAAAATACGACAAAGCTTTGGTGGAGACTTGGAAGAGCGATATGGAGGGCCTCCTCATATTTGTAAGAAATCTCTTCATTGCAATGTCACCCAGTGTTGACTTGAGACGTGCAGGCAGCTCTCTTCTCTGCCATTGTGACGGCCTTTCTCATCGAGAGCTACAAGTCGCTCAACCCCGACTCCGGCGATGTTACCGTCCAACTGTTAGCACAAATATCCCAGCAACTCACCGCATCAGCGAACGGAAGCATATTCAATGTCACTCAATCCACCCATTCACCCCGGCCCCAGCTTCCCTTGTATGCAACGGGCTGTGGTTTATCAGCCTAGGCTTTAGTCTCGCCTGCGCGCTCATTGCAACTCTGGTCCAACAATGGTCCCGAGATTTCCTCCACCGGGCAGACATGCGCTCTGCACCGATTATACGGGCCCGCATTTTCTCGTATCTTTACTACGGGCTCAAGCGCTTCCAGATGCACACCGTGGTCGAGATTATCCCCCTTCTAATCCATGCCTCTCTCTTTCTCTTCTTCTGTGGTCTCATCGCGTTCCTCATCCCGGTGAATAAAATCATAATGATCATAGCTGCCGTGGTTCTCTTTATTGTCGCATCCGTATATTCGATCTTCACCCTTCTCCCATTGTGCTTTCTCGACTGTCCGTATCGAACACCGCTCTCTGGGGCTTTTTGGCGGGTTTTCCAAGCCTTCAGAGGGTTTGGGATCATCGTCATGGGCTGGCCACCGAAGCCGCCGTTGCATCAGGCTCAGCCATTGACTCCGAGGATATCATCCTCGAATCCTCTCCGTCGGCGACGGACGAAACTATGGTGGAAGCCATGGCCCGCACGGCAATCGAAAACTCCCGACAGAGGGATTATAAAGCCCTCGTGTGGACCATGAAGTCGCTCGCTGATGATGTCGAGTTGGAGCCATTCGTCGAGGCGATCCCTGACATTCTATGGGGTCCTCGCGGCCAGCGCTACGCGTACCAGGAGCACATTCGAGCTCTTATTCGAAATCCCGATGTTCAATTACTCCATCGCATCGGGAATCTCCTAGATAGCAGGCACGCGGGCATTTTATCTCCCGCTGCCAGTCAACGGCGCGCAATTGCTTGTTATAAGGCCTTTTGGGCCGTAGCAAGTCTCTCCGTACCCGATCAGCCATCCAACGAGTTGAACATTGCCCATGCTCTGGATTTTGCGACATATATCCGGTCGATGTTTCGCAGCTCTGTGAATCCGGATGTTCCTTTCTTTTTCAATTTTCATGCAATGTTATCTGCAAATTCGGATGCCGCGCCGTACTTGATATCGGCTTGGGCAATGATGCAATGGAGCACACTCTTGGCTCTTAAGGGACACCTCATCACGCTCCGAGAATGTCTCGTAACTTATGAAGGCAACTCCAACATCAGGGAAGGCAGCTCTGAGTTGGAGCAAGTTGCATCTTCTTGGTTAGGATAAGGGAAAAGTTTGCCATGCTTCGCATTCAGGAGCCAATCCGTAGTCCAGGAAGTACTCCCCAGCAGCTCAGGTCATTGATCGAAGACTATCTGGTTGAAATTCCTCAGCACATTGCCTTGGAATTCCTTTCGCAGGCAGCCCGCTTAAAGTCTGCCCCATACCGTTGGGATGAAACACATTTCACTCTCAGGATCTCCGGGGCGGTTCCTGCCTCTGTCCATGGATGGGTTGAATTCGAGATATCGGACATCATATCGACCCAGACGGACCAATTGAACTCTGCTGAAGATGTCACGAAACCAGGGTGGTTTGATACATGCCTATCAGAGTTGGTCTCTCTATGGAGCTCAATCGATACCAGCCGCATTCCCGTGCCATCGTTGTCTTTTTGAACAGACGAAAGTCTGAATTTGGGTTGAAGAGGGTATTACTGGCCGACAAAAGTACCGAGATTCGCTTGTGGAATTGCTTCCCCAGAACTCTGTCTGAAGGGGCATCAGATCCGTTGATTGTTGCATATCAATACCCCCCTCCACCTCTTCCCCGAGAAGACTCGTTCACAGCGTTGTGGCGCCTGGCCTCACTTAGACTGGATTATCATTTCTTTGACAGCGACAACTTGCAGTTGATGTCTATTGAATCTCTTCTCGAGGCACTTTCACTACAGAATCTCGTTTCGCCCACATATCCCACTCTATCATCGCTCTTCTGAAATTCCAGATCTTACAAACAATCAAATCCGGCAGCTATAGAACTCTGGAGGAGGCGAGGCTAAACCACTGTGTATTCCCCGCAGAAACCGCGATCGATATTCCGGACATAGACGAAGTCTTGGACGAACTTGAACCATCGGACGAACCTGGGCATTCTACAATTTCAAGCACAACCGAATTTCAGAGGCCAGCATTTAGGTTGTTGCAGAATACCTCGAGCACTGCAACTCCGATATTTTGCCCTACAACACTGCTAAAACCTTGGAGAAGTTTACCTATTACCCTCCCAACTCAGCTATCCATCACACCCATCAGTTGCGCCTGGCGAACAGCGTTCACGCCGTTTTTCGTGCTGCACCGTCAGCTGAGCTTTTGAATGCAATATTAAACTGCTCGTGCTGGTCACTGTATGCTCAGGGGCCTAAAACTGAAGACCAGGTCAGAGCCTATCGCGAAAAAATCGAGTCGGGCCGCCCTGTCCTGGAGCTGTGGCCTTGGCTAGACCATCCTATCGCTCGGCAAAAAATTGAACACACCTTCGAAGAGTATGAAAATCAACTGATCACAGACCCACTGGAGCTCGCACCCTCACGCAGCTGCAGAACATATTGCAAGGACTCAAATCCTGGCACGAAAGCGACTCAATGAACCCCGACGGTGACGAGGAGAACGAGGGCTCCATATCCGATTCGATTGGCGGGCGGATAGTTCGCCGTGACGCTTCTGCATCTTCGAGCACCGAAGCGGTCCCATAGATTCAGACCTGTACGACTTGGATAACATTTTTCATGGCCAAACAGTACTTCGAAAATAAAACAGTGCGCATTGCTCAGGAGTGGTATAAAGCCAACACCTTAGGCTCAGCTTTTTTCGAAACGTAGCCCCCATTTACAGCTTTGAATATTTCGGAATTTTTTGGAGTACGTCAGCGAGGAGTCAAACATGTATAATAATTGGACTCAGAGCATATCCAGCCGGAAGAAAAAAATACAAGGATTGAAGATCGCGCGGATATGTTTGACTTAACCCTCCCGAATGATCTTCTACTAACTTCCAATACGAATTGATATTTCTTGGAGTGCGATCGCGTCTGAAGTGGTCCTGAAGTTAATCCAATCTATTACATAGTAGTCGGAGAACTAGGTGTTTGCCTCGTAATTTCTGGAGTTCAGGCCCGTTCGTGGAATAAGCTCGAAGGTGCATGTGAACCATCTCCCAAAATCCACCCCGCTGAGCGCGCTGCCAATGTCGTCGGAACTTCGCCCGTGTCGCCTGAACACCGCATGAATTCGCAGGTCTTTGCCGATAGTCCTCCAGCTGTTCAGTCTGCTTCCGTGTTTCTCAAGTTCGCGTTGATCAACTTGAATACGGCCCAAGGACAGGCCACGGGAAGCTGCAAAGGATTTTCCGGGGAAATTCTTGTAAGTATCTGACCACTCGTCCGAGGCATCATCGCGTGTTTGTTGGGCGAAAAATTGCCCAGAACATCCGCTGAAATTTCGAGAAATTCGCGGCGCTACCCAGAAAGACATACGGTACACCAGCCGCGGAGTTCCTGCTGCTCAGTTGACACTAACTTATATCCTAACGGCGAGATCAAAATAGGACCAACTGGCAAAAAAATCTCAAGATCTCGCCTGCAAAAGCCACTTACAGGAATGGTCGCCAACTTATGGCCTCAAAAAGCCACTTTTGGACAAGGAAATCACAAATTTTCGCCTTGAAAACACCACTTTTCCGGACAATCCTTTAAGTTTGCAGGAGCTTGCAGGGGCTTCTAAGGAAGGCTTGCCGCCGGACGCGTCGAAGCCGCGGTCTCGAACACGAGCGAAGCCCAGTTAGCGGTGGCCATGAACAGCAAACCCAGAAAGGCCAGCATTGGGGAGGCCCCGGGATACAATGCTACATAGAAGGGAAATGGCATCAAGCGCCCAAGTTTGCCGAGCGCTTATTGATGTCACCGTTGATTGGCACACCACTGTCATGTAACTTACTCACAACTGGTCTCCTGGTTCTTATGAGCATTCAAAGCTACCGCCCGAACCATAGGAATCGAATGCGCAAGCACCGAGTCGGAGGCAATTTTTTTCCACTTGATTCTTCTTTGAGCGTAGCCCCCGACCACGCAGCGTCACTGTCAGCGCCTAGAACAAAAATCAGAGCGCTCGACCTTTGGGTCCTTTGGAGGCGACCGTGAGTGGGAAAGGGAAGGATGCTGGGCGCAAAATAGCCGCGCTGCGGAAGAACTTCAAGGAGAACGCGAAAAGGGTGGGGCAGATGAGCGCCCCGCTGCGTGCATGCGCTCCCTGTGGCAGCCTCACTGGCAGGTGAAAACGTACACCAGCAGGTGCTTGTCCTACGGCTGCCTCCCGCATTTTCGACGTCGCACGTATTTCGGAGTCCGCAGATTGTCCAGCCGCCCGCCATTGATTCTTGTCAGTGCGACTCGGAGGCAGCAAGAGCACGAGCGCGAGAAGGATGCGGAGGCCGAGTACGTGGTGGCCTTGGACGCCGACTCGAAGGAAGAGCAGGACATGGACTCGTCGCTTGTGAAAGCGCCCGCGCACGTCTGTTGGGCCCGAGGACGTGTGTGTACACGTGTACACCCCGTCGTCTGTCTCAGCTGAAGTCATCGAGGGGACGGAAGGTGTGGGGACGCTCGGCGCGTACGATGACTCAATGATGCGCGGCCGAGTATGTCGCGGACATCCAGGGGAGGGGGACGGAGGAGTTGAAGGTGGAGGTATGGACGCCGACGCTCGCGACTACACGGGGTACACCGAGCACGAGATACCCTCGGGCGCGCCGGAGGCGATCTTGGGGTCCGTGCCGTCTCTTTCTTGCTTCAATCCCCTGTGTCCCATCGCGTCCCTCTCGATGCTCGCTTTTGCTTCATCTCCTTTTTGTTATCGGTTCTGACGCGTACTACCTCGTACCCAGGTACATCCTCCGCCCCGTCGCACGGAGACACGGGGGGCTATATCCCAAGTGGGCAGGCAGGGGAATATGAAGGTGAGTGTCGGGTTTCTTCTTGTGCCTTCCTCTTCCTCTATTTGCCCATCGGGCACGGCGGACGCCTGTCTTATTTGAGGAGCGCACACCGCTTCGCGTGCGGCTGCGCGGGCCTGTGACTTCCTCTCTCCCTGCATACACCATTTGTGGGGCGCTGCGCATGTGTCGTTCTCTCCTTTCGTCTCTCGTTCTATCTTTCACGCTCTAAGCTATATGTACCAAGCACATCCTAACCCTCCCCACAGGCCTCGGTCTTCATGCGCACCTGGGCCGCTGGGACGAGGGCACCAAGCCCGATTTGGCCAAAGACCTGGCGGGGCTCAAGGCGGAGATTCTGCTTAAGCTGAAGCACCACTCGGCGAGGGAGGGAGAGGCGGGACTCGGAGGAATGAGGGGGCGAATAAGGCGGACGATATGCAGAGGATAGGCGTGTTACCCATTGACATACCGTAACGGGAGGAAGGAGGGGAGGGAACTGCTTAGGTACATGGGAGAGTATCAATTAAATATAATTATTTTTGCTATGACTTTACATTCGCGTCTAGATTTGCACGTATGGGCTACGTAGGCTTGGATCGGGGAGAACACAAAACAACCTCTGGTCAGAGAGTAGCGGAAGACGCCAAAAGGGAAGTACGATCCCCCCCCCGCTCGACGCCGGCAGGTGCGAGCAAGCTGGCAATTCCAGCGATGCGGAGGCGCGCCGTTCTACCCAGCGCAGTAACTCGCGTCGCCGCGCCTCTTCGAGCTCATCAGCAGTAAGACGTCTCTCCATCCGCCCACGACCTCGCCTCTCTCCCTCTGCCTTGTCCCCGTCCAAGATCCTGCATCTCCCCTTCCTCGCTCAGACGTCGCATCGAGCCTCCCGAGACGTGGATGAAGATGAGGATGGGGATGAGGACGAACAGGCGCGTCCCCGACCTGCAGATCTCGCATCTCCCTTGCTCCCTCCTCGCAGACACCGATAGCGCGCGCGTCCTCCACCTGTGATCTTGCCTCCAAACAAGCTTCTGGTCGGAGACCCCAGAAGTGAAGTGTGATCCCTTCCCCCAGCTCGATGACGGCGCGCGAACAAGCTGGCAATTCCAACGATGCGGAGGCACGTCCTCCTATCCCAGCGCAGGACCTCGCATCGCCGTGCCTCATCAGCAACACACGACGTCGGGTCTCCGGCTTCCCTACCGCCCAAGACCTCGCCTCTCTCCATGCGCCTTGCCCCCGTCCAAGATCTCGCATCTGCCCTTCCTCGCTCAGACGTCGCATCGAGCCTCCCGAGACGTGAATGAAGTGAGGATGAGAATGAGTACGACCAGGTGCGTCCCCTCCTCGCAGACCTCGCGTCTATCTTGTTCCCTCCTCGCGCAGGCGCATACTCTCTCTATGATCTTTCCTCCAAGACCCCGAGTCGCGTCGACTCCATCCAGCTCAAGACGTTGCATCGCGTCTCCCTCCCATCGCACTGCGCAGCATAAGAACGAGAATGAAGAGGGGTGTGCGTCTCCACTTCTCATCATCCGCGTCCTCATCACACTTTGCAGCGCCTCCGCTCAGACAGCAGGAGTCCAAGACCCCGCACGCGAGTCTCGCCGCCCACATCGTCTTGTGTCGAATCGCACGCGCGCCTCCCTAGTCCCGCCCATCGCTCTCCGGTCCTCGTGTGATGCACCTCCGCAAGAGTATCGTCAAGTCATCATACCAGCTTCACCGCCCGCATCATGTCCCCAAAGTCCGCGAAGCTCATCGACTTATCGGGAGAGGTGGAGAACTCAGAGAGCATCTCGATGATCTGCGTGTACATATAAGTTAAAAAATCAGAACGACGGAGAAAGGAGGAAACCACACGCACCTCGTCCCCCTTCAGCTTATCTCCAATCAACTTGCTCAGCCGTTGGATGTCTTTGATCCCAATACGTTGGTTAGGCAACTCTTCTTCCGACACGGAGGGGAAGAAGAGCGCGTAGGTCGCGAGGCACGCCTCGGCCTGTCGTGCAGTGAGCTTTCTGCGCCTTTTCGAGTCCGGCGGCCCGATTGAGGAAGCAGACGAGGAGGAAGAGGAGCGGGCGCGCCGTTTCGCAGTAGTGCGGGTACGCCGCCGAGTGGATGGCCCTTCCATGTACTCGTCCGAGTCTGAGTCCGAGTCAGCACTGGGCTCGGCATCCTGATGGTACTCGTCTTCGTCTTCATCTGCGTCTGAGTCACCCTCGACAAGCTGGTCTGCCACAGCAGCGGCGCCGGCACCGTCGCTCTCGGCATACTCCTCCGCGTGATGCTCGAGCAGCACCGCGCACACCGCACGCCAGTCCTCACGGCTCACATACGCCTCTTCAGCGTCAGCTTCGGCCCCAATCTCCTCAGGCCTGTTCGTCGACGATTTCCACCCCGACGCAGCGTTCTTGAATACTAGCAGCACCTGGGCATCGTCCGGCGGGAGGTCGAGGCACTGGAGAGCACTGGGAATCAAAGAGAGGAGAATTTGGGAGGGTAAAGAGTCATTATCCATGGGCACCGAGTCATTTTCTGCGAGAAAGCCGCCGCCAGAGTCTTCGACAAGAAAACCGCCCCCACTGGCACCAGAGGAAGGGATAAAGCCACCTGCAGAACTGGACTCGGTGGGATACGACGTGGCACTTCCGTTGAATGCTTTGTCTATTCGACGCTGAAGGTATTGGGGCAGGGCGAAGAAGGCGTCAGTGGACATGAAGGAAAGACGAAAAGAGAGTATGCGGTCATGTGATGCGTCGCCCTCTTGACTCGAGCACTCATGTCACTGCAGTTTAACCGCGTTAAACTGACTAGAATCCGTTTAGACGAAATCTGGATTCGGTAACTGCATGCAATCCTCAGCCTCGTCCATTCTGGGGGCTTCTTTCTGGTATCAGGCTTCGGAAAATATTGTTCCTTCTCGTCGTCCAGGTCCGACCCCAGCAGCTGGCACTAGTGCATCACACTATGTTCTTTCATGCGGACATGTATCAGTTAACTTCACCAGGCTGAGAGCTCTAATCGTGATCCTAAACCTTGCATTGTTTCAAGCCTTTTAAGATCCAAGTATGGGCCATTGGATGCGACTTGCCTCGCTCTTTCTTTGAATTTAGTTTGTCGCGCGGAGTGGGGGACCGGAAACGTCGGTGCTTCTCCAAATTCTGCCGTTTACACTTGGCCTCGTGTTCGCGTATCCTTAAATTTACCTGTCAATAATGTTGAACTCGACCTTTGCGACAATTTCCTGGATATATTGTGAGTATACATCGTCTACTTAGTCTAGTCCGATTCACTGTTCAGTGTCTCTCTAATCTTACAGACCTGCAACGTCCAATCGTTGCTACCGGGACAATGAGAGGTAATTTACCTGTTATTAGTTCATGTGCTGCATTTCTTCAGTTCTCCGAGAAGTTTTTCAAAAAGTTTCATTTCCCGCCACCGCCAACATGGAAATTGTAGTGAGAATTGGTGTGATTTGGGTCTTTCTCGCAGGAATACTTAGAAACTCAAGACGAAACTCACCTTGCAAAACATCAATATACTTCGGGGAAAAATATTGTCTTGCTATGAAGATAATCTAATTAGACTGTTCAAGTTGTTTTCAAGAGGAATTTGCGTCCCTGTGTCCCGGGGCGCCCATTGACGCCCGTCGAGCGGCTAAAGGCCATTTAGCGCTCGAGCGCTAAGGCCTTAGCACCGGCATCATGATGATCATTCTTCAGACAGCCGCTTTGCAAGAAACCACACCAAACCCTTTATTATATCTTATGGCTGACGCGGAAAAGGGCGGGGTCGAGGAGAAACAAGGTGCGTTTCGCTACTGGGTTTGAAAACAGCTTTGTCCAATGCCTCGCCAGGCATTAATCGCGACGAGGAAGCAGCAGCCGCCAGGCTCTGGGCGGTGTACGTATCCGAGGCAGAGAAATATGACAAGGCTTTGGTGGAGACCTGGAAAAGTGATATGGAGGGACTCCTTATATTCGTAAGAAATAGCTTCAGTCCAATCTCGTGCAGTCTTGACTAGGACCAACAGGCTGCTCTCTTCTCTGCCATTCTGACGGCCTTCCTCATCGAGAGTTACAAATCGCTCAACTCGGACTCGGGCGATGTCACCGCCCAACTACTAGCGCAGATACTGCAGCAACTCGCCGCATCGGCCAACGGAAGCACATTTAATGCCACTCAGCCCACCCCCTTCATCCCGGCACCAGCTTCCCTCGTATGCAACGGGTTGTGGTTCATCAGCTTGGGCTTCAGTCTTGCCTGCGCACTCATTGCGACTCTGGTTCAGCAATGGTCCCGCGATTTCCTCCACAGGGCTGACATGCGTTCTGCACCGATCATCCGCGCACGCATTTTTTCATATCTTTACTACGGGCTCAAGCGCTTCCAGATGCACACCGTGGTCGAGATTATCCCGCTTCTACTCCATGCCTCACTGTTTCTCTTCTTCTGCGGGCTCATTGCTTTCCTCATCCCGGTGAATAAGATCATGATGATCATTGTCGGCGTGATTCTCTTCATTGTCGCATCCGTATATTCGGTATTCACCCTTCTCCCATTACGCTTTCTCGACTGTCCGTATCGCACACCGCTCTCTGGGGCCTTTTGGCAAGTTTTTCAAGCCTTCAAGAGGATTTGGTATCATCCTCCTGCCGAGACCGTCATTGGATCAGGTTCAGACATCAGCTCGCTTGACTTGCATCTGTCTGAGGAGGTTGTCCTTGAATCGCCTCTTTCGAAGGAGGAAACCGTGGTGGAAGCCATGTCCCGTACAGCAATCGAGACCTCCCCAGAGAGGGATTATAAAGCTCTCGTCTGGACTATGAAGTCGCTTGCCGATGACGTCGAGTTAGAACCATTCGTCGAAGCAATTCCTGATGTCTTATGGGGTCCTCGTGGTCCGCGCTACGCGTATCGGGAGCACATTCGAGCACTTATTCTCAATCCGGATGTTCAATTACTCGATCGCATCGCAAATTTCCTACATAACTGCCATGCGGGCATTTTGTCGTCAGACACCAGCCAGCGGCGCGCAATTACTTGTTACAAGGCCCTCTGGGCTGTTGCAAGTCTGTCTATACCTGGTCAGCCATTCGACGAGTCAAACATTACCCATGCTCTGGACCTTGCGGCATACAGCCGCTCGATGCTCCGTGAAGCTGCAAATCGGGAAGTGGGTTCTCCGCTTGGTTTTCGCTCACTATTATCTGCCAATTTGGATGCTGCTCCGTATTTGATTTCAGCTTGGGCAATGATGCAATGGAGCACGTTCTTTGCTGTTAAGGGACACCTCACCAAGCTCCGGGAATCTCTTGTAAAATATGAAGCCGACCCCAACATAAAGGATGGCAGTTCCGAGTTGGAACATGACTCCTCTTCCTTTGATATCATATGGCACAAATTTTCGACCCTTCCAATTAGGGTGCTACCCCCCGGTCCGCCGAGCATTTTTCACCTCAGGTCGATCATTGAGGAATTCCTCACACAAATCCCTTGGCTCATTACTTTGGAATATCTTTCCCAGTCCACCCACTTAGAGTCTCCCCCACACCACTTTGAGGCAACACTGTCTACTCTTCTGGGATCTCGTACAGTCCCTGCCTCCGTCCACCGATTTGTTGAACGCGAGATATCAAATGTGATATCAACTCAGATGGTTCGATTGAACTCTGCTACAGACCCTGCAAAAATATGGTGGATCGATGCATGCATATCAGAGTTGCTCTCCTCCTGGCAACCAACCGATCCTGACTGCATTCCCCGCGCCATAATTGTCTTTTTGAATCAGCGACATTCTGAATCGGGTTTGAAGAAGACATTATTGGACAATGTAAAGACCGAGGTTCACCTATGGAATTGCTTTCCAAGGACTCTGATTGAGGGGGCACTTGAGCAATGGGTTCAACCGCAACGCCCTCCACCACTTCCCCGACAAGACTCGTTCACCGCGTTGTGGCGCCTGGCATACCTTACCGTGCAAGATGGTTTCATGAACTTGAACAATTTACGCTTGCCTTCCCTCGAGTCCGTTCTAAAGTCACTTTCAACTACAGAATCCCATTTCACCTACATATCCCACTCTATCATTGCTCTTCTCAAACTCAAGATTTTGAAGGAACTCCATTACTTCAAATCTGAAACTGCGGCTGGGGCCTTATTTGGGCTAAACCATTATTTATTCCCTACAGAAACTGCCGTACCAATTCCGAATAAGTTCCAGGGCAATGGTATCATACAGGAGACAGAGGAAACATGGGACGAATGGACGTTCTACGATTTGCAGCGCCAGCGGATATCAGAGGCTAGCTTTGACATTGTTGCGGAATACCTCGAACATTGTACCACCGATATTCTGCCTTATAACGCTGTCAAGACTTTGGACAGGATTACCTATTACCTCCCGCCAGAAACAGCCATCCATCCCACCCACCAAATACGGCTGGCGAACAGTGTTCACAGCTTTTTTGCTGCTGGGCGGTTTGAGGACTCGGAGTTGCTGAATGAAATCATAAACAGCTCGTGCTGGACACTCTATGCAGAGGGGCATAAAACTGAAGAGCAGGTAAGAGTCCATCTAGAAAAAGCCAATTTTGGTGAACGTCGCATTTGGCCGTGGCTAGACAACCCGGCCGCTCGGCAGAAGGTCAAAGATGCCTTCACGGACTACGAAAAGAAATTGATGTTGGCCACGGACTCGGATCTGCCCAATACCCGTCTGCAGACCATATTGCAGGGAATCAACTCTTGGCATCCAGAGTCTGACTCCATGTGTCGGAACCGGGACGAGGGAGAGCATCCCATATCATATATAGCAGACCCGCATAATGAGGCGGCTTTTTCGAGCACCAAGGCAGTCACATAGAGTCTGTATGAAATTGACCTCTTGAGGAATAATAATTTATTTTACTGAGCTGAATATTTTCGATTGGCGTCAAACATCGATTCTACCGAACTGAGCGCAGATGAGAGCTATAAATTAAGACAAGAACAGGCATCGAGCTACAATAGAAATGGCTCCCCATTTCTTTTGCCTTGTTAGCGTCGAACAGACCTGGCGGCCCGCGGGAAAGGGCGAGAAGTTGGCAGGAATCAAGCGCCGGAGTTTGCCGGGCGTCTTGTTCCTTTCACCGCCACTTCACCACCATGGTCATCGAGGCAGAACTCTTAAGCTTGTGCAAGTGCTGGCTACTGGTATTTTTGTTCATATCAGTCGTTCCGAACCAGTCTACGGCTGGTGTTGTAGGAATCGCCGGAATAATAATGGTTAACTTGCAAGTACGTCAAAAGTGGGCCTCGGAGCCGACGGAGCGTAAAGGACACTTTGTTTGCTAACGCAGTGTGTACTGAACAACAACAGCAAAAAAGCGTGCCACATCGAGACCCATCTGAGCGTGACTGGTCGGATTCTGCACTACTTTCATCTATTTCCCCTGCCCCTCAGCTCGCTCAGGAAGTACGACTTGGAGGGCCGTGCCCACTTGCACAATGCACGACTCGTTGCACCTTCGAAACGTCTCAAAATTGCCCTCATCCTTTTGCGTAACTTTTCCTTTCCCCCCGCTTCAATGGATCCTTAAAATACCTGTCAAGGCTTACGAAGTTCTCGCATATCCCCCTCTACGCACCTCGCCTTCGGCTCCTTGGTTGCTTCCGATTTTCTACGCCTCGATCCGTCGATAATCCCGACACCCGACGCAGTGGATGCAATGATGGTCACCACTACTCGTCTTCCATGTATCGATGCCGCCTGCATAGCTCTGAAAGCCCTCAGCTACTTCGTGGACACGCCCGTATTTGCACATGTGCACGGTGCTGCTCTAGATTTATGGCTCTGCATCTGGTCATGGATGCAGTTTCTGCACATATACTGGGGGTACATCCCCGGGTTTAGTCTCAAGGCAGGGATTCCTGCGTGCTTGAACCACTGTTCTCTCATTTCGAAGCTCCGCGTGGATGACAAGACCCGCGGTCTGACGTCCGCTCAGTCTGGGGTTCGCCTCATTTTCTCTAGAACTTGGACAGCGATCCTTCTCGACGACGCCGTAACGGTGTAGTTGTTTTCGTGACTTTTCATTGCCTCCTCTTCTAATCTGAATTATCAACGCAAACTTCTACCAGTGCGAACGTAGAAAAATTAGTTTATTGTTTGGCTTGGTTCCGGCAAGCAACCGTGAGAGCTTCGGCAATTTGGCGCCGACTAACGTAATAATCGCTGATTCGCGCCTTTGTTAGCCTCCACGAGTCCACGTATCACGTCCAGGCAACCTACTGCTGTGTGCCAGATATGCACGTCTCCCTGCAGATGAGCCATTTAGGCGAACTCCCGCCCGCTATCCAGGTGTGGACCTTGTTATACTCTTCCTTTCTTCCCTGGTTCACTGTGGATTGCAGGAAGTGGCAAGGGCTGCTGCAGACGGCTCGTTTAAGAAATTGCAACGTCTGAGGGACATAATTTTTGTTGACAAAAGCACAGCTCGGAGGCCATACTTCCTGTTCTCTATCGCTGTTTGGATCCGGGGAAAATCCCAACAGCTGACGAGGCGGCGCCTTCTCCCGCAGTTTCTGTGGCAGCTCTCGCCCTAACAACACTCTGCAGAACCAAAACTGCTGCAGGTGTGGGTCCGGACCTATGGCCACGTATATGGGCTTGGTTCCTGTTCCTCGATACTCACCGGGCCAACATCACCCGGATGAGGGCCACCCTTCTCAAATGCGCCTTCGTGCTCCGGCGGGAGGAAAGGGTGCTGCACTTGAATGCCACACCGGGATTTTACGCCATCGTGGGGCGGGTTTGGTCCTCGTTGTCCACAGGGACTGACGTTGAACTTGTTTCACTCCGCTCTGTGCTGACCCATCTCCGGACGCTGGACATGTCTAATCTTGAAGAGCTCTTGGAAGGAGTCGGCGGAGTCAAATCCCTCGCTGTGCTCGGGGTACGACACCTCGCACTCACAGAAGAGACGCCCATCATGGAACTGCGTCTGGACTTGTTGCGCGATTTCCTCATCTTTGCCAGTCGTGTGGCAGCTGCTGCTGATGACGGCAGTGGCCTGCTGAATTCTGGTCGTTCCTTGTTAGAGGCCATCGTCCTGATGGGGCTCACACCACTGATGCTCACGCTACGCGTACTCAGCGTGAACACTGATGCAGACTCGGACAGAGCTTCGGCCATCGAGAAATGTTTCTCCTTTTTACGAGTCTTATTCGGCGTGCCCAAGATTCACGCGGTCCTCCCGGCCACAGTTCATATGGGCCTCATTGGGGATATTGTTCTGTGTGGCCAACGACCCTCTCTCAGCACGACACACCCCCACTTGATGTCCTTACTGCTGCGGTATCTTGCTCCTAGTACCGTGTATGCCGAAGTCTTGGGTACGATGAACGATCGTATGATGGATTTACTCACGACGATGACTATGGAAATCGGAAAGTCAAGCATTGTGAGGCATTTGGAATATTTCATGGAGTTACTGGATACTAGGTGCGACATCCTTGATCGAATGGCACCCAGAAAAATGTGTGATAATCTGGCGGTCGGTTCGTTATTGGTACCGACATGCAGCTCGCTGATCCGCTGCTAGTGCAACAAAAAAGATACCAAGGACGCATTTCACATGTGTTCTAACTGCAAGTATGCGTATTATTGCTCTAAAGAGTGCCAAAGCGCCGACTGGCGGGCAGGGAGGCACAAAATGGCATGTTCAGCGTATCGTGACGGCAAGCATAGTCTTAGTAAATTTATACTGCCCAAAACGATGCCTCTGACTAACTCTGCTGCCAGCTGAGCGCCATTACTTGACGAAACGGGATCGTGACTTTATGCGCGCACTTCTGGACTACGATTTTCTGCAGCATAAAGGCGATATCTATGACCAAATGATCAAGTGCATGAAGGCCCATCCAGATGCGGGATGCTTCATCGTCTTCAACTACATCACCAGACCTTTCGGATGCAAAGCTTATTCGCTGGCAGAAGAATCCAGTGTGCTCGAGACACTGCGCAAGTCCGGCGCTGAATGGGAGGCCATTGTTGCACGGGCGGCACGGAGCCAGGGGCGCATCACCATTCATGTGATGCACACGTATGATGGCGACACAGGGAGATATTGGGTCCTCCCATTGCGCTCTGCGACGGGAGAAGGCTATGAACGGCTGGCACGTATTGCCGCAGAGCCTGCGGGAGGGGAAACCTTGAATGCGTCTGAATACGGGGCATGGGATCTTGAGGCGATTCATTAGATGGCTTGTTTCTGTACACAGCGGTACTTTGAAGTTCAACCACATGAAATCGAAACTGTTGAGCTGGACACGTTCAATGAGGAATGAAACAATGTTCAGAGTGTCGGCGTGCTAATTGAGAAGCCCAAGGCTAGTTTGGTTGTGATTCATTAGTACTCGAAGTCTTGTGATTTACCTAACATTTTTGGGTTATGTGAACGAGTCCAACCGTTCACCAGAACTGGTTTTTTGGCACAAGGACATGTATACTTTGGATATGATGGGATTCTATGAATTCGGAATGCTTACGATGTCCAACTGTACCATATATGCACCGCAACTGATTAAAATGATCCACGTACACATAATCGACCAGAACATGAAGACTTATCCGGCAGACATAGATCTCAAACTTCAGGTGTGGGTAAGAGCACGGAATTTAACTCGATGGAATCGGGAAAAAAGCGGTCAGGGGAATAGGAAAGTGTCTTGATAGATGGACGGAGCATGCAGCCGTGGGAATCAGATGCCTCGAAATTGACCAGATTCGGTACGACCAAAGCATCCTTCATCGGTATTGGATTTTCGCCACATAAATCGTCCTGGCGACTATTAGGCATCACCCTAAATTCAGTGAGTATCCGGAAGTGTCGGCTCGACCGCGCGAAAAGGAAGACGTTCAATGTTGGAATTTCAGATTCGGCCGTAACCGCCGCTGGATTTAACATGCAAAGGGTAGGGGAAAAGCCCACAGGCTCGGCTGCTCGGGGAGCTGGAGCTCGAGACGCGCTGCAGGTGGTTGCGCAAAACAGCACCCCGTATCAGAAGCGGAAAGAGGGGCTCGAGAGTGAAATGGGAGGAGCGCACGGAGGAAGCGACAGAGGTGAGAAATAAAATAAAAAGGAATTCGTTGCAATTTACGGAGATAATACCATTGGCGATGCGAAAGGGCGCGGAGCGAGACAATCCGGACAAAAAGGCGGGAGCGACGAGAGCCCTGGTGAACCGTATGCGGAACGGGGATTCCGGTAGCGAGTGCGAGTAAGAGCACTGTAGTGGAGAAGAACGCGCAAATGAGACTCGAGAAAACCGACCCGCAAGCCGCCTTCACATTTTCGTGGCGAAATTGTATCACCGAGCGTGCCAATGAAGTGGACCGATGAAAACGACCCATCGAATGTCATCTCCTGGATTCGTAGTAAAGACTGAATCTATGGAACAAGTGCTCGTGGGCGTTACCACTGCCAATATTATAAAAACAAGGATAGCCACAGCGAGAGATACGTACACGCCGTGAATGCCAAAAACGACGACGCAGTCATAGCAATTGTGAAGGCTTGGCCTGCTCCCAATACATCGTCAAAGCATTGAAAGTTGCACTCTTTTCCTATCAAATCCTTTTGTCATTCACAGTGAGCTGCTTGTTGCCAACAAGCTGATTGTCACGAAGACTTTTCCCAGGTAAGCTGACTTAACACTCTGACTTGGTACTCGAGGTGCCGCAAAGTATCCAGAATGAAGGCCATGGAAAAAGAAAGGGCAAGAGACAGAGTCAGTCTGAATCCCTATCGGGGGTTCAAGACATTCCCTTCACTGCCCCAAAACTCGATCGATCTCAAAAAGTGACTGAAAATGCAGGGGTTTGAGACGGTCATTGACCACTGCTACTTAAATCGGACGAAATTATTTGTGCCACCGGGATCAAAATTTCTACTGTCAGCTACTGTCCTTCAAAATTCGCTGGCACAAGCGACTTATTTTGGGCCAAATTCTTCGAAGTACGAGTTTCAACTGTGGGAATCGGCAGTGATCGACGACTTGTGATCAAATTGAAATTTGTGATGGCGTGACACTGGAACCACATATATAAAAGGCGGAGTGTATCCGGTTGCTTTCCTTCTGGTCAACATTCCAGGTTAAAATATCTCCACGGTCGATGAACGACTCGAAAGTAGGTTCGCTATTTCGTGATTGTCTTGGCCCTAACATTGAATCTCCGCAGCCCTGCCCTTGCACACTTTTAGGTGCCCCAGCCTGTAGCTTTGTCTACAAGGATTGGTACACTACCTCTGAGCCCCTTCCAAAGTACTGGTCGTGCGATTGGCATCATTGGTCAGATGCCAGTCTCTTTGAGCCACTCGGCCACTTTGCGTCGTTTCGCGGAGATCAACGCATCGGTGCTGTTGTCACTCTCAACATCGGCTTCGGCATACCCGGAAAAATTGAGCCCCTTGCGTTCCACACATATGGGCACGGTGACTTCCTCATCGTCGCAGACGGAGTTTATTACCACTACAGTCCTTCAAATGAAGTGGTCTATCGGCACGACCAAGAGAAGTACGAGAACCATTTGGATTTCATGTGGCGCCGGGTCCGTGAAAAGGCGCCATGTACAGAGTTGTACAGGGTACGGCCGTGGCCGTATGAAAGCGGGTACGCAGACGACGAGTGTAACCCGAAGTACCTTGACGACGCGATGGAGGGTGATGATGAGGAGCAGGCTGCGATTCACCTGGACTCACTTACTGATTGGAGCAAGCCGTGGGAGGTGGCAGGGAAGGCTAAATAACTGACGCAACGGACTATATCAATTATGAGATACTTAACTTATTCTTGGTCGCGAATATACATTCACTTCCCTCAGGTAGGGGTGTGAGATAATCAAGTCGATCCAGAAGAAATTGCAAGATGGGTGGAATACGTTGATATATTCCTAACTTACAATAGCATCCGGGATCCCGCCATATTCACAGTCTATAGTTGTGACGAAAGAACAGGTCTGGTGATCGTGAAAACCAGGTTGGACTCATTCACATAAACCAAAAATGCTGCGTAAAACAGCAAGACTTTGAGTTCTAATGAAGGACAACCAAACATGCCTTGGTATTCTCAATTGACGCCCAGACACTCTGAATGTTGTGCAAGTCTGAACTCATTGGACGTGTCAGGCTTGAATGGATTCAATTGCGGACACATGAGAGGTCCTTGAATAAGTTCCGCGCTAGTTGCAACCTGCATCCCGATCATTGAACACGCATTTTAAGCTGGGAATAACAAGACTCATGGCAGATGGTCTGCGCCTGCACCCTGGAAACCGGTTCGATTCTGGGTTGAGTTACTCGAGATCAAGAGTGGGATTTTTTTCTTATCTCCAATGAATCACATACCTATTGTCATCAACCCTCAAAGGTGATAGGAACAAGAATTGAAGCAGATGGTCTGCACTTGCCACAATGGGACCTGGTTCGATTCCGGGTCGAGTCATCAAGATCAAAGTTTTTTTTTTGCTCTCTAGAGGGGTTTTAATATTTCTAAGCCATATTCAGCTACGAAGGCTGGGAAGATAAAGACTTGTAGCAGATAGTCTGCTCCTGTATAATATGCGTTGTGATCTGGAGATCTAGCAAGACACCGGTTCGATTCCGGCTCGAGTCTTATGTAATTGTTCGTGTAACTTTATTTTTTTCGTTGCCTCCAATAAATTGCATAGCTGATGTAGCCTAGTCAAATGTGGTAGGAACAAGGCTCATGGTGGATGGTCGGCGAATTTCCAAGCAGGACACTGGTTCGATTCCGGGTCGAGTCATAGCACTTGACGTTCAGTTTTTCCCCCACCTCCAGTTAATTGCATAATGCTAGCTAGCTACAAAGTCAAACAGGAACAAGACTCGTGGCAGATGGTCTGCACCTGCTTTCTATGAATTGTCTTGGTGAGAGTTTGACCGGTGATTGGGGGTTTGTGAAATACGCGGGCCGAGGATTAATTTCGAGGCCAGGGACTGAGTTTAATAGCGGAAAAAACTTGGCAGCGGATAAGCCTGAAACCCATTTAGATTCAAAGCACTACTGAAACGGAACAGAAACTGGTATGAATTTGGAATGAAGAGTAAGAATCATGACAAGAACAAAATTTACGGAGAAAGCGGCGGAATCAAGGCATATGATCACTGTCACATTGATCACCAAATGCACCCCTCGAGCAACGATTGCTATGAAGTGATCCCCGCCACCCAAGCAGTAATTTCCTGCCTCCACAGCGTCGACTCAACATTGGCACTCGACATGGTACCTTGCTCCACGCGCAACGGCACCTCATGCGGGTACACCATCGGGATGCCCTCTATCTTAAGTATGCCGAGGTCGTCGCACTGCCCGAGATTGGCGCGGATAGAGAGGGCGATGGGGATGTCGATTTGGGCTGAGAAAGAAAGCTTTGCGAGGGTAAGTTCGAGGGTTTCGCCTTTTCGACCACCAAACTCAGCGCTGGTCTCAGTGTCTGCCAAAATTGTGAAACTGCGGAGGCGCGGCCACACGGCTCTATCCGCCAGCTCTGTGTCAATGGTGTGCCATTTTGCGGGTGAGTACCGCTCGCCACCGGGGACGAATTGCAAGGAGAGCGTGATTGTCTCTAAAGTCTGTCGTGCGGGAGATGATTTCAGACGAGCGAGGACACCGAGGAGGGATTTGGGGCCCTCGCCGTGGAGTTCGCAGAGTGAGAGATGCTTAAGGCGCCGGATGTTTTTGAGGTTGGGGCCGGGACCGTGATCTGTTTGAATACGTTATTTTAGATTCAGAAGGCCAAAATGAATTAAAGAAGAAGAGACGTACGGCGTAGTCTTCCACTGTAGCTGAAAATCAGGGATTGCACGCTCTTGGCGGCTACGCTTTCCAGATAGCGATTGATCCCGGGCCAATCATTGTCATGAATATGCAGCAGGCCGAGCGTCGTAATCTGGTTCGGAACAGGATCAAGAGAAATAATCCAGTCCGAGATCAATGGATGGGCGATGTGCAGTGTATGCAGCCGCGGCGGCAGAGCGAGGGACATGCCGGAGTCCATGTCCTTTTCGATGTAAACTGGGAGACCTCGGATGTGCAGCGACTCCAGGTGTGGACATGCGCAGATGTAAGGGAAGATTGAGTTCAATGCTACGTGGTCGTTTTCCAATTGGACTTCCAGATGTACCAGGGACGAGGCGAAGGCTGGTGGGCCATCGGGGAGAAAATTGTGCGCGGGTTCCGAGCCGGGGGGCGGGCGGGGATTGAACGACATCACGGTGCGCGGCCGCGCTTCAGGCTGCCCCGCACCTGGAGGTCGCGCAAACGCCTCCATAGGCAAAGGAGGAAGCGGCTTGTCTCGGAAAGACATCACCGATTTCGGTCGCGGTGGGAGCTTGAAGTGATGGTAGCAATCAAGATATAGGTGCGTGGGCTGTATGCCACAACACGCGAGGTGCCTGAGAATTTCTCGTGGGGACATTGCCAGCCCGTCGAACGAGGAGTTCCATTTATGCGTCAGCTTTACCTCTTTGACGCATTTGACGAAGGTTACAAGCGGGGAGAAGACGAGGGCAAGGAGTCGCTCCCCTCTGCGAGACTTGGTCGGGTCCCAATCCACGACGAGAGACAGGGAACGAAAACGGTGGAATCTACTTCTGGGTAGCCACTGTCTGGAAAGACGACTGCAGACTATGAGTGCTGGGCCGTCGGATTGAAGGAGATCTATCACAGTGTCTACCAGCTCGTTAGGAAATTCCACCATGAGTGTAGAAAGCAAGCAAGAGGCGCTCGTGTAACACAGCCCGCAGGAATGACCGATCAAGATCGCGAGAGTGAACAGCCTTGATTACGTTGAAGTCAGCCCACTTGTCACTATCACGAGATCCGCGGGCGGACGATGATCCGACTACAAGCAGGACACCGGCACAGCGGAGGCCGAAGGATTTTTGGGACAAAAACATGGCATCCAAACATGTCTTCCTGTTTGGGAATATGTTTCCCGCGCGATGTAAAATCAACCCCAAAAGATTCCTTCTTAGGCCTATTTTCTACACCAAATTCGCCCCAAAACATGATGCAGATTTGCGCCCCAAAAATACATCCAAAAATGATTCATTTTTGACAAGAGTTTTCGACACCGAAACAGGGAGAGAACAAAGCAAATTTCGCTATTTGGGTCCCAAACCTGGGTCTTTTCTTGCGTGAAAAACAACATTAAAAATAATGTATATTCCTGCGGGAATTTGGACGCAAAGTATGGCGGTCAACGTGGTACTTTAATAAAACGAGGTACAATAACATGTTTTTGAGCACACAACTGTAAATTCTGGTAGAAATGTTATACCTTCTAAGAAATCTAACAAACACTTTGACACTTGTTCTCGTCAAGGAAACAATCTTCAGTGTTGAGGTAGAAAGTTTTTGGTTGAAATTGTCTTCCGGGAAACAAAGTCTTTGCACTTTGTTGAACCTAAATGTTTTATTTTTCAACTTCATAAACTTTTGTGTTGATAGAGGAAATAAACCTTTGGTCGGCACCAAAACTTTTGTCGAAGTGGCACATAAACTCTAGGGTTAGCACAGCCACTCAGCCTGATCCGGTCAAGTCAAGTGTGATTGACACATTCTGCTCAACATCATGACTTCGCTCTCAATTCCACAGGAGCTCATACACAGCGCACTCGAATACCTCTCTGAAGACATCGAATCTCTATCTCAGTGTGCCCTAGTGGGTCAATCTTGGCTGTATCCCGCCCAATCGTGCATTTTCCGCACGATTTCTCTTGGTGTGGGCCTGCAGGATGGGCTTGCTCTAGGACTTGTCGACATGCCCCCTTTGGGACCCACGATAAACCTCTACCCTCTCTTCCATAATCTCCTAGTCAACTCTCCTCATCTCGCATGCCACATCCGAACACTTCACCTTGGTCTCCGTCCACTGCAATCCGAAATAGATGCCAGCATCACGGCGTTATCTGCAGATGATTGGGCCGAGATTGAAGAATGTATCGTTGATTTCCTACCTTTGCTCTGTGGCAAGGGATTGGAGTCCTTGGGGTTGTTTCCCTGTGGACCAGGAATACATGTATTTCAGTTGCAATCCCGCATTTGTACGATGCTTCGAGCTCTACTTCCCAATTCACTCAGCTTTTGCAATTGGAAGTTCACAGATTGCTCAGCTCTCATTCTTTTGCAAAATTCCTCCAGTAAATCCCTGAACTTTGTCGATTGCGAGTTTATCCCTCCTCCTACCCAATCAGCAGCACCTGCAGCGTACAACCTGGACACCGTTAAGGTTGATCACTGCCAAGGACTCCTGGTGTTTTCAAAGCACTGGGTTCCTGCTCGGCAGCCGTACACACAGTACATGGTTGTTGCACTTGATGTTGCGGAAACCGCGATGACGGTGTCCAACTCCTTGTCTGAGATAGCTCAATCGGTTCATAGGTGCTTCAGTATCAGTTTTGATCATGGTGAGAGCAAAGTTCAATCCCACTCAAAGCTAATTTAATACTGATGAGCCCAGTTTGTGTAGATTCCCCCGCGCTCTTTAGCCTTGGCCCATTTTCCCACCTTGAAACACTTCATCTGATATTCGCGGATAATAATACCGCGAGCGGCCGGATTTCGATGGCATGGCTTGGGACCGCCTTTGAGGCCATTTCCCTTCAGAACAGACTCACCCTTTGCCTAACCATTGCGACACTATTCTCACGTCAAGCAGAATGGGAATCCCGCTTGCATTCACTGTTGCACAACAACCCTACAGTACACATTCGAGAACATAGCTCTCAACCCAATGGCTTCGACGGCCGTACTGTTTCTTACGTCTTGCGCTCTCGCACATAATTCTATCGATTTTCTACTTCAATACATACATTTGAATCACCCTGTTACAGACTACAATATAATTACAGATAAAATTGTTCTGTGTACTGAGAAGTTGTCGCTGAGCTATATGTCCGGTTTGTAAATATATCAATTGGTTTACCCAACGATAGGAGACGACCCACCCCGAACACCGTGCAAGCCATCTCATTATTCACAACCCCCCGCCCGCCCTATCCCTATCGCTCCCCATACCACCCCCACCACCCCCACGCACGGCGCACGCGACGGCATCGCTTGGGTCTGCTGTGCGGCATGGGGAAGATGGAGAAGGGGAGGAGACGCCGCTGACGAGTCTGCTGGGTGTGCGAGTGGCGGACGATGGACGGTAGATGGACGATGGACGATGACGTGACACGAGACATGAACGGTTGGTTGGTCCGCCTCGTTTGCAAGTCGCAGATGCCTGCCCTCTATAATACTATAATACGAGTTAATTATGGCCGCAAAGCTAAAATGCGAAACAAATTACTCGAGGATGACTCGCTCATATTTGACTCCACCCTCGGTGGCCGGAGGGAATTCATCATCAAGGATGGATGGCCACGACTAGCCATGACGTTCAACGGCTTGAACAGCAGAGAATCTTGCGGCCAACGTATCAGGGTCAAGATGGGTAACCCTCAATTGCTCGAGTGCATTAAAGGCTTGTTGGTGCCTCGCAAGTACATACGCGAATGGATTGGAGAGGAGTGCGTGGAGGGAATGTCGGGGAGAGAAAGGGTGACGGTGACGCTGGGGCCACAGGAGAAGGGGTAACAAGAGGCGGCTGAGGAATATCAGATGGGGTAGAAGACCAAGCAGACAGATGGACGGCCAAGTGGACGATGCGGGGTTCATTAGGAGACTATCGCGCGATAAATACTTTGACTGAGGCGATACTAACGATGCACGCACCTGCCAGAGCTCCAGCACTTTCTCAGTGTCGAGGAGAGAACGACGTCTCCAGATAGTCCTCTGTCCGTCCACCCGCGGTGCACCGACACATAAGCGATAGATCTAGCGTTTGACGTCGAGGATTGTGGATGAGTCCAAGACGTGCACTGTGATCGTGGGGGAGAAGGCAGGGAGTTCAACACGAATATCGAGGGACAAGAGATAATTGTGGGTCCAAGGAGAAGAATACAAGAGAGGAAGGGAGAGTAGAAGAGTTAAAATGCAAATGGGATGGGCGAAGAGATTCAAGAGAAGATGTCCCAATTTGGAAATGTCCCCGACTCTCTCTTTTACTTTCCGCAATCTTTCTTCAAGACGCTCTTAGCTATTCCAATTCCTGGCGTATAGAATATCACAACATATATTTCAATCAATGTCTTCCTGTGAGCTACTAGAAGACTCCGAATCATAGCTGTACTCGTCTCCAAGCACACCTTCCTCGAAAACCAAACTCCGCATCATCCCATCCAGTCCCTGCGCAAATAAAATTGCCCGGGGTAACCAGATATCCCGAGGGAGCGCGACAAGGATTTGTTTCCCGCGCGTTCCAGGATTAATCGCCTCCAATGCGGGATAGGGGCCGTCCCACTCGTTTTCAAGCACACCGTATCCTTCGGGGACTATTCCTTGTGCTATGATGTCGCCCAGAGCTGCGAGAAAATTCTGCTCAATCTCTGGTGACCTAAACGGCTTCCTGTGGCGCGCTACCTTGATGGCGGGATGGCGTATATTATGCGCTAAATCATCTGTCACGGCGTTGACGAGAGGCTCGGTTTTGTCGATCCAGTCATCCTCCTCTTCGTGTCCGGCTCCCGTTTGCCCTGGGTGCTGAACCCGCTCAGCACCCTCGACTCCATAGTAGCGCTCAATTGTATCTGGGTGCACACCGTCCATCGGATCAGTAGCATACACACCCTCGTTCAATTGGCCCATAAATCGCATGTCCTAAGAAATAGATCTGTAAGATGCGTTGTCCCACGTACAACCATTCTACCACGTACCGCAGGGCTCTGATCATTTGCTTGTCGACCCGAGATTGGATGGGCATTCCATTGTGTTTGGAACACGCGACAGTCGTTATTCACGTCGTCGAGGAATAGAAGATGAAGTAACCAGATATGGCCAGGGTTTTTACGATCAAGGCGGTGGAGCTCCCCGAGGCGGGTGAAGAAGGCACGCCATTGTCGTGCAAACTGGGTGCCGACTTCTACCCATAGTCGTTCTATGCGAGTGTTGTGAGTAGATCTTTCAAAAGGGTCAGTGAGTACTCTAAGAGAAGGAGAGGCAAGGCTCACGAGCCCCACATGAACGAAGCTCTGTTCGGCCCGTGGTGCAGGATCATCCAGACAGATACTTTGACATTTTCCCCTCCACGATCGCCACGCAGTCTGGACGGTGTACCGTAGTCTGTGATAGCTTGCTTGAAAACTTCCAAGACGGTGCTTGCCCGATTGTTTGCGCTGGCTCGCAGGCCCGTTATCTGAACAGGTTTTTTAATCCACAAAAAGAAATCAAATGAGTCGATTACTTATGCGTACCGTTCTGCAGAAGCCATCAATAAAACCGTGGATGACTATCCCCCACCAGATAAGTTTGTGGTGTCCATCGCAGTGCCAAAGATAGTTTGGTCTCGGAACGGAATACGCTCTCCGGTGTATGTTTTGCTGCCGAAGTAGTTGGCCGAGGCCATCCACTCTTGCCAGCGAGTTTCTTACCCGCTCCTTCTGCACCCGCACTCCCTTGCTACGCAACTCGCCAACAATATATCTCCTCCCTGATGCTGGTTTGGTTCTCTTGAATTCGCGGACGCGCGCATCAAGATCAACATCTGTCATCTCATCATACTTCCTGTTAATTCCTGCCGCCTTCATCTTTCGCCCCAAGACATGCCGGTTGACGTGAATAGCGGAGGCTAAGTCCTTCTGCGAAATGTTTCTGTTTGTCGCGAAAGCCTCCTTCAGTAGGTCGACATTGACTCGTTTTTCAGGGCGGCCACGCTTGCCGGTCTGAACCACTTCAACCGGCTCAAGAAATGTGACGTTGCAATGTTCACTTCTAATGGTAAGCCTTTTTCATTCAGTAAAATACAGCAGACTCACATTCCTTGCGCGGCCAAAGCTGCCATCTTGAGTTCGCAAACCAGTGACCCGATCGCATGTGCACATGCATGGGTAAATTCCGAGGGGACACCCTGACGTTCAAGCTGCTCCAAGATGGGGACTGCATCGTTCACGAGCTTTTCGGATGCAAGATTGAGGCGCAGAGGCTCTCCATCCTCTTGGTGCAACAGAGTCGAGCCGTGCGTGAAGGCTGTTTCAATACGCTGGTATGCGATGTACACATCTGCAGGCCATCCACCGTACAAGTTCTCAGGAAGAGGAGGGAGATCATTCATGTCAAGAAAGGCCAAGAACAGAGAGTCTCAAGAGTACATATCAGTGGCGGTAGCACGGAAGTATTGAACATTTAAACTTTCTGACAAACAAAACCACGGGGAAGCGTCACGCTCTCATCTTCATCTTCTACCACTCTCTTTTACAATGGATTCTGACTATGAAACCGACTCGGACGGCGATGAAACCACCACGGTCACTACATTTCCCGCCCCCGGCCTTTGCCGCCCAGACTCGAACCGCAGCCTGCATTATTTCTTTGACGATGGTTCGATATTTATCAGAGTGCGTGGACAAGGAAGAAAAAAAACCATTCTCTAACTGACCCTTGATATTCAGCTTTCTGACTCAATTATTGTCTACTGCGTCTGGGGCTCCCAGCTATTGCAGCAGTCGAGCTTCTTTCGGGACCTGGCGTCACTGCCTATACCAGCGCCTGGAACTCAGCAAGCCTCAGCCGGCGATGGGAAGTCTGAAGCCTCTCCTCTTGCCCTTCAGCACACGGAGGCTCAATTTGAGGTGTTCCTCGAATGCGTCCTTGCGAGGTATGTATTGATTTGCTCACTCATTCCATTCTGCTTCTCACTGTTACCAGATTTGGCGAGAAAAGTCGCAAGCACCGACCGACCATATTCTGGATGATGGCCCTCGAAATGGCCGACTTTTTTCAGGCGCCCAAGATCACCAAATTGGCCAAAAAATGGCTATCCAGACGCAAGGATCTCGACCCCGCTGTGGGCTTGCATCTCGCCATGCAGTACCGTGTTGCAGAATGGGTTGAGCCCTCCTTCCGTGCCCTCATCCATACCCCATTGGCATCGCTCTCTGACACCGAAATCAAGCTGATTGGATTCAGCCCATACGTGATCCTGGCGGAGACTCAGGCTAAGATCACCCAGCACCGTGCCCTGTGCGCTGTCTTGGCTCCTCCCGTATCACATCACTCCTCATGCGACGAGCCCACAACCTGTTCACTAGCATGGGCGCATGCGTGGTGGGGAGAAGCTGCCAAACAGGGCATCGCCATAGCCTTGATCCATCCCGCCCAAATTCCAGCGCGCAGAATACTCTCCACCCTTCCCGATCTCGGCACAAGCTGGCAAATGTCTGCAGCTTGTAAGAGGCTCACAGCGAAATATCTGAAAGATGAGCCAAGTGTGTTGTTACGAGAGGAGATATTCATTGCTAAAGCGATAGCGGAATTGAAAAAATTCTAGATTGTCTCGTGTCTCTTCCTTCCTCATTGCTAGTCCTCTTCACCTAGATACATCCATATACCCTGACTCTTGCCGTGGCCCTCCCAGCGCATCCCACACTCGTTTACTGTGTCTCAAACTTATACCGCATCTATGATATATCCTCTTTTAATAATGAATTTTTCCGGTTTTTCATTGGGATATAAGCATCACACGCAGAAACCTGAATTGACTCGCTCATCTTAACTCGCGTACAATTGCCAATATCATCCAAATATTTGCCGCTATAAGTACTTTACCGGGGTCTACAATGCGTACCTTACAAGGCAGTGCGTGTTTCACATAACATTATTCATTCCTTCGTGTACATACAGCGCATCGTATCACGACTAATTACAAACAAAAGCACCCGACGTTGCCGTTAAAGTCTCAAAGACCGCCACGCAGACGGAGGACTGGACAACCTGTCAGCAGACGCATGACAACACAAAATGGCACCTACCAAGGTGGAGGGTCGACTCCTTCTGAATGTTGTAGTCAGAGAGAGTCCTCCCGTCCTCGAGCTGCTTCCCGGCAAAGATCAAGCGTTGTTGGTCGGGAGGGATCCTGATGTGAAATCGGATGAGCCCGAGTCGTCGTTAACGAGATGAGGATGCACCCTTCCTTATCTTGGATCTTTGCTTTAACATTGTCGATGGTGTCCGATGACTCCACCTCGAGGGTGATTGTCTTGCCAGTGAGGGTCCTAATGAAACGATAAGTATTTTAAAGACGCTGAGACAGCGGGGCTCCGTACTTGACGAAGATCTGCATTCTGTGGTTCTGAAAAATAGTAAGCAAACAAAAATGAACGAAATCGGCATTTTGTAGGACGTTGATGAGTAGCAGAATGGAATAACATTGGCGTCGGTGACAGCTTGGATTTCCCGCCGTAATATTGGAGATGGTCCAACATGCCTCTGACTCATAACCGCTTGGATCTTGTCGTTAGTGCCATCCGAGTCAGACAGATAAGAGATTGCCCAACAGGATTTTGTCGTTGAGGGAGATGGTAAGAACAGTGAGCACTGGGGAAATCTGGAGAAAAAACCTCGTGATGAGGACTAAAACGAAATATTTGACTAGACAAACGAATCAAGTCCCACTGTGGCTGAGGAGCGCGTCCCCTGCAGAAATTGCTCAATGTCCATGTCGAGTTTCTGAGACTAAGCTTGTGCTGCTCACAGAGGCCGCAATGCACCCTCGAGGCTTTGATGATGTGGCTGAGCTACGTCAAATCGTCCTCGCTGCGCATGGCGATGACGGGCGGGGGGCGGAACAGGCATGACCGTGAGGATCATCCATTCTGGGCGCGCGTACTCGTCCGAGAGCCCGAGCAGATGAGTGTGTAGCATTTGAGGAGTGTCTCGAGCCGGTAACCAAGTTGAGAAGGAACTCAAAAATCTGGCCAGTCCTGGCCAGAAAAAAGAGCGTCAGGTCACAGAGCACATGCCTGTGACTTTGCGCGTTGTTGAGACGGATGAAAGTGGACTTGTTGTTTGGCCGAAGTTTGGTCACCTTCCCAAAACGGTAATTGGCTTCTTGTTTGACCGCTACGTCCGCGTTCATTTGTACACAACGCGCGACGCGTCTCCCTCGTGACTCAACAAACCCAGCATATATAAGGGGGCACTCTCCTTCAAGACTCTTTGGGCCCTTGTTCCGAAGAACATAGGAGAGCTCCCGCCTGCCCGGTGGTGCGCCAGCCATAGTGTACATATTTGTTCCTACTCATCCATGTCTAGCTCAACACCACCATCCCTTTCGGCGAGCTCGATGCTCATGCCGTGCGCCAGGTCCGCATGGCAGACCCCCACCCAGAGTCAGACGAAGACGAGCAGGGTGGGGCCGTCTTTCCCCTTGCGGCCGAGGGAGAGGCGGCGCCTTTTCCAGCCCCTCCCACCATCCTCTCGCTGCTCCAGACGGCGAACAAACCGCTACAGACTCGCCCGTTGATCGCACGTGGACCCACGACAGCTTTGAGGATATGCGCCGCCGCAAAGACACCCGCACGCTGTCATGTCCCCAAATTGTTTGGAGACAAGAGGTAATATTTTAGAGTTTATGTTTCATTCTCACCTGACTATAGAATTAAAATAACAAGAGTCACATGGTGCAGAGTCAATTTGCGAGAGTCAGAAAGAAATTATGATGACTCACGAAGGCAATGGAGTCATAAATTCAGAGAGTCAGAGGTGAATCATGGAGGAGTCATAGGAAAGTTATACTGACTCACGGAGGAATTAGGAGTCAAGGTATGAATCAATAGCAACTGACTCACAATGAGTCAGCGTAGAAATAGTATATAAAGCCAGATGTAAATTTTAGTTAGGAGATTGAATTGTGAATCACGAAAGTGCTGATTTGAGTTCGAGCTAAGCAAGTAAAGTTAAGAAAGCAAGTAAAGTGACAGTTGACTGATTCGCTCAGTTAGCTAAAGTAATCGAAATCGCTAAAGAAGAATCTCGGCTTACGGAAGGCTGAGATTAGAAGTAATCGCTAAAGAAGAAAGAACGCTCGCTATCACCCGCGTGGGAGTGCTAGGAGTAAAGTAAAGAAAGTACGTGATACGTAAGTAGTTTACGGTAAACTGACTTGCACTCACAAAAGAAGTTTTATCGGTACGAGCGCTAGTTTAACGAAACTTGCACTCTATATTGGAATATCGAACTTGGGAGAAACACCCTATTAAAGCTACATTCGGCGCACCTCCTGTATAACAAATTATACGCTTGACATCATTGGAGCCCACCGCGAGGGATTTTCTTCCAATAAAAATCAAGTGTGCAAATTTTTCAAGAATATAACAAGATACGAATGAATAGTAAAGGCAAAGCACCTATGCATATGTCTTTTGATCAAGCGAATTTATTTGGTGATTCTGGACCAACGCCAGTAGCACCTCAAGCCTCAACATCGAAAGGAGTTTTTCACGAAGCGGGTACGCCCACAGTGCAATTCACCTTTCCTGAAAAGGATACTCATTTGCCATTTCCGGTTTTAACGCCAAATCGGAATGATGGACAATCTACAAGCAAGCCAGAGCCTAATTACTCACGGCATGCTTCGGGGTTGTTTAACATGTATCCAACAACAGACGAGGAAGATCAGGACCAGTATACAGCATCAGATCTTTCTGATTCAGTGCCATCATCGCCTGAAATTAAACCCGCACGGATGTCTGCTACGCCACCCGCGTTTGGATCTTCAACGCGAACAGTATGGGATATGCCCATGCGAGGAAGTCGTGACGCACCTAAAACATTTCGAGGGCATCATTCGGAAGTGGAATATTTTATAGCCCACTATGATAAACTCTTAGTGAAATATAGGGTTTTAGATGCCTACGATCAGTGCGAGAGTATATTGGACTATTGCTCTCCTGATGTGCAAGGGTTTATTAGAGCATCAGAGCATTATCAAACAAAGAATTGGATCAAGCTAAGGCGTGAAATTCTTAAATGCTATGATGCGGAACGAGCCACATCAAGATACAGACCTAGTGACATTGCGGAATACACGTTGAAGACTCAGAGTAAACCGTTCCATAATCTTTCTCAATGGAAAAAGTACTTCATAAAATATAAAACAATGGCAGGTATGTTGCTTCAGCAAGGTCATATTACCAAATTAAATTATGATGTTTATTTTCTATTAGGGATTGAACCAGACTTGAGGCGTACTTTGGAACAGCGTATCACTCAAATGAATCCTACTCGGAATAATCGAAAACAATATACTGTTAAGGAGATCAATGATGCTGCGGAGTGGTTTTTCCGCCGAAATCGGGCAGAAACTATGGTAGTAAATGCAGCTGATTACGGTGTTGGGTTGGATAATGGAACATCGGATGAAGATTCTGACAGTTCTGGATCTGATGAGGATAGTGATGATTCTGAATATGAAACGTATCGACGAAAGCATCGCGCAAAGGTTCGGGCAAGGAAAGAAAAAGAAAGGAAAAATAAGAAGCGTAAAGTTAAACTTACCACAGCAGCAAATGTTGCGGGAAAGTCATCGGCCACTGGAACCACTGAAGAGGTAACAAGTTTAATTCGTCAATTAAACAAAATGTCGATTACGGACCCGGAGTATCCCCCTGTATTTTATAAGGTCCTAGCGCTTGACACTACAGGAATGGCCGCTAAGTGTGTTCAGCCACCTCGCTTGGTAACGGATGGACAAACAAGAGGAGGGCCTACAAAACCTCGGGAGACGTTTCAGCAATCAACAGGAACGACGCAAACAACAGGACCCGCGACTTACCCTAATAACATTCCCTTAGGAATGACTCGCACAGAGGCAACAGGTTGTTACGGGTGTAATCAGGAAGGTCATAGGATTGGCGATTGTCCTGAAATTCAAGAGTTAATATCACAGAACATTGTCTATCAGGATGAAATCACCAAGAGGATAAAAATGAAGGACGGATCGTTTATTAAAAGAAATACGGGTGAAAGTATGGCCCAGGCTGCTACTCGATTAGCTACGCCTCGGGTCATGTTCGCTACAATGGAAAGGACTGAAACGGGAAATCGAGAAAAAGTGAAAGTATATCATACCAGAACGATAGACACACGGGTGGAAGAAATAAAAGAAGAATCCGAGAATGAAGACATACTGTTGATGGGAGACAGTGAGGAGGAGAAAACACTAGACTCACATTGGTATAAACCCGCGGAATCCGACTTGGAGGATAGCGAAGACGAATTACTTCCTGGAGAAGTATATTGGTCTGTGCCGCGAAACGTAAAAAGAAGACAGGGAATACCAAAGCAGGTGAATAGTGCAGACCGCACTGTTCCGAGTACTAGAGTGGCCAGGCGCGAGGTATTTGATGGGGTACATGTCCCTCGTCGAGAGAACTTGCGACCGTCTTCGGGAATGGAGAAAGTAGATGAAAGAAAAGTAACAAAGAACTTACCTAAAAATGAGGTACCGGTCCATGCTCGTCGCGATGTGATCCCAGAACTCACGCCCTGTTGACGCCAGAAGCCCGCGAAGAGGTACAATAGAAGCCATGGATGTGGATTCACCTGAGATCCCTAAGAAGCGAGAAGAATCCAAGCCTATTCCGAATACGCGCATTAAGACTAAAGAGGCCGTCGATATGGATGTGGATGGGGAAGGACCTAAAGCTACGGGACGACAATCAGAAATACAGAGCACAGTGAGCGTACCATCTATTATTAATCGCATCCTAGACTTGACAGTGCCATTGACGGTCCGAGAAGCTGTTGTGGCATCACGGGAAATACGGACCGGCCTAATGGATATAATTAGGCTCAAAAATGTTAAAGCTGTTTTAATTGGGCACCTACCGGCAAACTCCTTTGCGATGAACTGGAATTGGCCGAGAGTAGAGGGCGTACTAATTAAGATTGATGTAGAAATTGGAGGTCAACATGTTACTGCTATAATTGATACTGGCTCTCAGTTGGACGTGGTACGCGCGGATGTAGCTGCTTTAAAAATTCAAAAACCAGTGGATATGAGCAAAATTACAAATATGAACGATGCAAAGGGGGGAAGGGTCAATTATAAGGGTATATTAGTGATGTCGACTTTACCTGCGGTGGCGTCTGGACCCGAACAGATTTGTGGGTGTCGCAGCAGGCTCCATTTGAGCTGCTGTTAGGGAGACCCTGGCAACGCGGAAATTTAGTATCCATCGATGAAAGAGAAGAGGGTACTTACCTGGTGTTTAAGGACAGAGAGACACGGCGACCAAGGTATGAGTTATTAGCCACGCCTCATGAATCTACGGGGGATAGTTTTGCTTACGAGTCATTTTCCCAACACAGGGGGCATGCAGCGTGGCTTATTTGTCAATAAGCCAGCGTTGCTTGTAGGCGGCTTATTGGCGGCTTATTTACCGCTTATGCTTGGCTTATTGGATATGATGGCGATAAGATATGATGGATTCTTGATGGATTCGACCTTCTGATAACTTGTGACAGGTTAATCACTGAGCGGGCCGGAGCCACCAAAAGCGGCTGAATCATTTGCCAGTCACATTCTCGTGCTTTAGCAGTTGCTCAGCTTTGTTTCATACTTCCAAATTTAAAATGTTTGTGATCTCAGGCTGACTCGTAAGCTTGCCTTGCCTGAGTGGAAGGTAAGGTAGATCAAAGTAGTTGGGATTTGTACAAGATTTGTACGTGCCCATTTAGGGAGTAGGGGGCAGATCTGATTCTGATCTTGACCTACTGTTCTCTGATTTTATGCTCATTCCTGCCACTCATATGCTTAGGGCTGCCACGGGCCGCATTTATATGCCCTAATATATGCATTTCTGCGCATTTCAATTGAAAATTCACAATATCGTGCCCAGTACGACACGATCTAGTGCTTACGGTCCTGGTGACGAAGTTCTACTAGGAATTCCAGCCAGCCACCATCCATCCAGTTGTGTGCAAAGGGTCGGTGGGCAAACGAGCCAGTTGAGCTCTGGGGAAGCGGATTAAAATTGACGGAACATACAATGAATAGGCACAGTGCCACGGCAAGCCACCAAAAGCCCTGGGAAGAAACTCGGACGATAGAATAATGAACAAGCCTCAAAATATACCAATTCCGCACATTCTAGAACCATGACCAATTTAAACGAGGGCTCTGTGAGTATGAGTAAGTTTATGCACATTCCATTCAATCAAAAACTTACCAAACATACGAAGCATCACAACGAGTTGACAGTAAATGTAGACAAAAATAACGCAGGGCCAATAAAGCTCTGGATGTTAGATTTAAAATGCAAGAACATTTATCGTCACTGGGCGTCAATTCCCAATTGGGCAGAGCCCTTATCAACGAATATCAGCTGATCAAATCTTATCGCTGTCTAAATCAAATAAGCCCGGCATAAGCGGCAAATAAGCCGCCAATAAGCCGCCTATAAGCAACGCTGGCTTATTGACAAATAAGCCACGCTGGTTGCCCCCTGTGCAAAGCTTAGCGTATACCATTGACTCGGGTAAAGTCAAAGGATTGTGCCTTGAAGCTTCGTCCTATAAAAAGGAGTCAAAACTACTCAGAGATACGGACTCTAAAAAGTTTAAAGACAAAGGAATGACGCATGAAAAAGACGGCGGCACAAAAATTGAATTGAAGAACGCACGGAGTACCAAAAACGGGCGGAACCTTGGGGGCTTCTGGATGTACGTTCTAGTAATTTTAAGTTGAATAGTCTATTTGGTGTGTCGTACACCTCTGGCTAACGAGTCAGAAGGGAACATCGATAAAGGAAGGGAGGGAAACGTAGAATCGTTAACGGATCGCCTCGCAATCTGTAAACTGGAAACGAACGAACTTACTTCTGTTAACGCTATGTCATCTCGCTCTGTACCCTCTGTTTCTGGTCGTTGGCCTCGATCGATGCTCACCGACTCTGGACGCGATGTTTCTGACCTTGGAACACCGCTCGTTTCTCCGCTGACTCCGCTTCCGGCTGAGGTCCTGGATCGGGCACGCAAAGGAACGTTCGGGCCTGAAGACCCGCATCCAAAAGAAGGCACAGTTATTCGTCGCGTACAAGCTGCGACGGACGAACTGTGGGTTAAGCATCGCAAAGGGGTCGATTTAATTGCGAGGCCGGGGTCGATTGTATCCCCGCAGACGCTTTACACCGGAAAAGAACGACGAGGAAATGGTCAGGATGTTTATCATGCCATTCTATTGAACGCACGTTTGCTCATTCACAATCCTGATACAGGGGAACCAGGTGCAATCAACGGACACGCGGGTATTCAATTCTACGCTGCCCCCGTTAATAACCGTGCCTGGGGAATGGAAGTGCCTTACGCCTCGGATGCACAATTGGACTTGGCGTTGGCGAAATACGGAATCGGCGTCCATCGCGAGGTAAGCAGACAGAGACGTAGAGGAAAGTACCGGCTTACCGTGGCGTGACAAATACAGGTGGATCAAGACTCTTCAAACGAGTCTTCGGTATCGGAAGGATGGCGCCCGAAACCTGCGATAGAGTCTCCTGTACCACGTCGTGCGGGTACGTTCCCAATTCTTTCGTATTCACCGGAAGAACTTGGCGAGCAGGCTGTTTTAGATGTCGCAGATTTCTTCTGCTCCGAGTTAGGATGTACCGAGGATACGGAGCAAAGGATAGCCGATGAAGCGGCTCTTTACGCACCCGAGGAAGTTGGGGAGAGTACGCGTCTGCCTTGGGCTATTCGATTAGGACCGGTTTCCCTGCCGACAACTTGGACACCTGCTGAAGATGCTTGGACGCCGTCGAATCCGAAACCGCTTGAACGCTGGGAGCACGCGGACGGGCATATTGAACGCGTCCACTATAGTCCACGCACTTGCAATTGGGTTCGTCCGCCGAATGCTGATTTACTTCCCAAGTTAGTCTTCAGCAGCTTTAATGCAACGGAAACTGATGAACCCACAAGTCCACAGGCCCTTGTCGCCATTGGAAACAACGACGATAGTATTTCGTCTTCAAGCAGCGAAGAGGAAGAAGGTGAGATTGATGATCACGCACTGCCACATGATCCGCGATTGCGATCGCAAGCGGATGAGATTCCGTTGCCGGTACTCGGATCGTTACGTCGGGGAGCACTCATCACTCGTGATAAGTACTCCTCAAGTCCATCGGTTGCACCCTCCGAGAGCACGGCTGACTGTTCTGTCTACGATCGCTCTTTAGACGCCAACGATTTGGCAACATCTGCAAACCGTCTCGCGGAAGCAGAACGCATCATTAGTGCAGCTATTCATTCGGTTACTCAAGGATCCACTAAATTGACTTTGCGACCTCGGCCGAGGAGTTCTTTGACTTGCCGCCGGCGACTTCGAGCAGTCCGGACCCGCTTTTTCAATTCGACCCCGATTCGGACTCTCTTCCCGAATTGGTCGACGCAAGCTCAAGTGAATCAACAGGTTCTTCTGACCTAGATCGGCTTGATTTGGATGGAATGGTGGAAGTGTGTTCAGTGGATTGCATTGACGCCATTAATCATATTCGCCAAATTGCGCCATCGTCGGATTTGGACCCGCATCAGCGCTCGTCAGCGCAATTTCAGCTCTTAGCTTGGGGACGACAGCAAGAAGAAATAAAGGAACGCCTTCGTAACGGTGAGAATAATCAAGCGCTTTTTCCACTGCGCCAAGCTCTGGATATGATGAATCGACTATTGGATGGGCTGGTGGATCGGGCCGAGATGACCGATCATCGGGGCGACGGAAATTGTGGTGGCGGTGCGAAGGAGTCAGACAACGCAACCACGGTACGTTCTTTGAAAAATGACGAAGCCCAAGTTAACGGCCTTCAGATCATGAACGCGGAACAAACCTTGGACCTCGTAGCACCTCGATCAGGCGAAGGAAAACGGAAAATACGGGACGAGTCGGTGGTGGCTATCACCCGAGATGGCAAGCGCTTGCGTCGTATGAACGGAGAGGCTTGGGGACGTGGGATAGCTTGGCGCGTTGCCTTGCAAGCTGAGGTAGCGCGGCTCCGCGTTTATCTTGGTCCTCTCGTCGACGTGCGTGAATTTGTTTTGGACTTTTTGAGCCGTGCTCTCTCCATCGTTAATCGCCGCCGGTATACTCTGGACATGTCGACACTCGGCCAAGATTCCGTGGTTCCGATTCCTTTCCTGAAGTGGGAGGAACAAGTTCGGATGCGGATTCTACGGAACACGTTCTACAACCAAGGACAAACGGAGTTGACAGATATAATCACACATTCTTGAAGTTACGCTTTCGGGATGCGCGAGTCATTGCGCATTTGCTTCATTCGGATATTCTCAGTTTGGACGACGTGCTACCTTTGGATAACGACGTCGGGCCTCAACAGAACGATGAGCTTAGCGCTGCTCAAATTTTCGAACGGGCATGTTTCAATCACAAGTATTCCGAGCCGGTTTCTAATGTTTTCTTACGCCAGACGACTCCTCCCGGTATTCACGTTCCAGGCCCTCTTTTTCGGACGCTCCCTGTTCCTGCGTGGCTCACCAGCACTAGTCGAGGACAGACGTCGCGGCCTGCATCTCCAGCTGAACGGATGTTTCGCCGTAACGAGTCGTCGGGAGCTGTGGCCCCCTTTCAAATTTATGATACTTTTGGGAATTATAGTGTTCGTCCTGCTCGTCGGTCTCCTATTCCGATTCATGCAGCGCCGCGTCGCTATGATTGAAGGTGAGTTTAACGCACTTTCGTTCCCTGCGGACGTACTAATACCGGAATGGAAAAGACGACGAAGACTTAGTAACAAACAAAGGAGGTGCGAATTAGCAGCAAGATGGTTTCGATTTTATACTGTACTAATGGTGCTGGGATGCGGTCGGGGTGTAAACGGTGAAGAAATAACGACGCGCAACAGTACGAACATTCAATGTGTCTTCCGAGCAGTAGTAGGTCTCGTGTGCGGGACTTTAATTACTATCTACATAGCTCAACGAATAATACTCACTTTACTGTGCTCGGGTGGGAACGTGCAACGACAACGATTAACTCAGCCTGTTTTATGTTGTTTGAGTTATGTTTCCAGTCCCAATTGTGCGCGCAAAGTAAAGGTGGACGAAGAAATTTTCAAGCTGGAAGATGAAGTACATCTCGAAGTTGACGACGCGTTTTTATTCTATCCTTTAACTGTAGAAGTTGATGGAGAGTCGACGCAACAAGCCTTTACAATGTATAAGAGGGTAGACAAGAAAATACGCCCTGTGTCGACTACCTTTTCACCCGACTACGAAATTAGACGTACCATTCCAGAAGATCCGTTGAAGACACTTGAAGAATTACCCGTATGTCCACCTGATTTTGAACCAAGCGCACGATTAACTAATGAACGTTTGGAACTGCTTGAATTAAACAAAGAAAGGTACTTAACAAAAGAGGAAGAGAAATTATTTGCGCATATAATGAAAATAAATCAAGAGGCATTAGCATTTGAAGATTCAGAACGAGGTACATTCAAAGATTCCTATTTTAGCCCATATAAAATTCCTACAGTTCCGCATACTCCTTGGGAGTACAAAAATATGCCTATTCCACCAGGACTCCTAACTAAAGTCATTGACGTGCTTAAACTTAAAATGGAAGCTGGAGTGTATGAACCATGTCAGTCATCGTATAGATCCAGGTGGTTTTGTGTATTAAAGAAGAATGGTAAACTCCGAATTGTTCACGACTTACAACCACTAAATAAAGTTAGTATTAGGGACGCTGGGATGGTACCGATCCTGGATGATTTTGTAGAGGGATTCGCAGGGCGACAGTGTTATACAGTGTTCGATTTATATTGGGGATTCGACGCCAGAAAAATGGAGACAGAAAGCAGGGACATGACTGCATTTATGACACCGCTGGGGCTGCTCAGAATTACTTCAATGCCGACAGGGTTCACAAATTCTCCGGCAGAATTTCAAAAGTGTATGGTTTTCATATTACATGATGAAATACCACAAGTTGCGAATATTTTATTGACGATCTTCCAATTAAAGGACCAAAAACGCAATACTTGGATGAACAAGGTAAACCGGAAACTATAGCGGGGAACAATCAGATTAGGAGATTTATTTGGGAACATGCACAAGATGTGCATCGTATAATGCATCGTGTAAAATGTGCAGGAGGCACGTTTTCAGGAACTAAGACTCAAATATGTCGACCAGATGTCTTAATTGTAGGACAGCGCTGTACACCAGAAGGAAGAATGCCAGACGAGAAGAAGACGTCCGCAATCCTAGATTGGCCACCTCTAATAAGTCCGCAAGAAGTACGGAGATTTTTAGGATTATGCGGAACGGTGCGATATGGATCCAAAACTATTCGGCAATCATTAGGCCCTAACAGAATTATACAGGATGAATGTAGATTTTATATGGGATAAACCCGTCAAGAAGCGTTTCAACGAATCAAAGAATTGATTTCCAGTGCTCCTGCACTGAGGCCTATAAATTATGAGTCTAATCTTCCAGTAACCTTGTCAGTAGACTCTTCAAGAGAGGCAACGGGCATGATTTTGTCGCAGATAGATGAGGCAGGAAAACGACGACCTGCAAGATATGGATCAGTACCTATGAGTGAAAGAGAGTCGCGGTATTCCCAACCAAAGTTGGAATTATTTGGGCTCTACCGAGCGTTGCGATGCTGGAGATTGTATATTATTGGAGTGACAAATTTTCATGTCGAGGTAGACGCCAAATTTATTCAAGGACTACTTAACAACCCTGACTTGCAACCGGATGCAGCAGTCAATCGATGGATTCAAGGGATTCTTATTTTCATTTTGAACTTATTCACGTACCGGCAGTACGTTTTCAAGGGCCAGATGCATTATCTAGACGAGGGAGGGCGAAAGGAGAGACAGCAGAAGATGACGATGATGAGTGGCTAGATCGTATTGCGTTGATTGGGCAAGTGAGTCCAAAAGTTTTTCAATTACCTTCGCTAAATTATCATGGTCAGGAGGATTTAAAAGCCAAAGGATATTATCAGCTTCCAGTTGTGCAGTTCTCTGGACAGGAGAAATTACGACAGTCATTTATGACGGAACGCAACTCAACAATTGACATATTAGAAGCGCCTAAATATTTCAGCAGTGTTAACCAGGCGTATGAACGACAAGATATGAATTCGACTTATTTGTTGCCCTCTTGCCATTTAAGCAGGAAAGCTCAGGAGATTCAACTTCAAAACATAAGGCAATTCTTACGCACTTTGGAAATGCCTGAGTTTGAAACTTCTCAGAAGCAACGACGATTCATTGCCAAAGCTACAGAATTTATGGAGCGAGGTGGACGTCTTTGGAAAAGAAATGGGTCCGAGCCACCGTTAGCTGTGATTTTTGAACCAAAGTCAAGACTATCAGTCTTGCGACAAGGTCATGAAAATCTAGGACACAAAGGAATACGTGCTATGTGGGAGCATTTGCGAAACCGCTTCCATTGGCCATACTTACGGGCTGACATTTATCATCATGTAGCCTCATGTCCGCAGTGTCAGGTGCGCAGTACAAAACGAATAGAAATACCACCCACTATATCCACGCCGACTTCGATTTTTAGAAAGATTTACATTGACATTATGAAGATGCCTCCATCTGGAAAATATTCCATGATCGTGGCTGCACGAGACGATCTCACAGGTTTCTGTGAAGCGAAAGCATTGACTGCTCAAACATCACAACAAATGGCAAACTTCTTTTGGACTCAAATATATTGTAGATATGGATGTCCACAGCAAGTAACTACAGATAATGGTTCGGAGGTTAAGAAAGCCTTTGAGATTCTCATGAAACGTTTAGGAATACCTCAGATTTTTATTTCATCTTACAACAAGCATGCAAATGGAGTGGTGGAAAGAGGACATTACACGCTTCGTGAAGCTATTGTGAAGGCATGTCAGGGAAAGATTAGTAGGTGGCCACAAATGATTCCTGCGGCGGTATTTGCTGACCGAGTTACAGTGAGTAGTGTTACGGGATATTCTCCTTTTCAACTCTTGCATGCAACCTTGCCTATTTTACCATTTGATTTAGCTGAATCAAGTTTCTTGTGGATGGATTTCACTCCGGAATGACAACTAGCGAGTTATTGGCTCTACGCATTCGTCAACTGCAGAAACATCCTCGAGATATTGAAAAGGCAGCACTTGCCTTGAAGAATGCACGTTTAAATCCAAACTTCAATTCGAGAAACGATTCAAGCACAAATTACAGAAGACAGAGTACAAACCTGGAGAATTAGTGTTGCTACGAAACAACAAGCTAGACATGACAGTCTCTTTAGATCGTAAAACAGAGGATAGATATTTAGGACCCACGAAGTGCAACGGAGGAATCGAGGAGGAGCATATGTGTTGCAAGAACTAGATGGAAGCATGTTGAAAAATGGACCCGTGGCGGCATTCCGACTATTACCTTATATTAATCGTGACCATTGGTTTATGCGAACAGGATGGATGGGACCGGAACCTGAAGAAGAATCCACAGAAACGGACACTACTAGTTCGGATGAGGAGCGGAAGCATATTCTGAATGCTGATTGAGCTAAGCGCCACATTGCGTGATAAACAAAGGCTTAGCTAATCTTTTCCTAGACCAACAAGTCACACGACAACATATCGCTTGTTATGGATCAGTCGGAGGAAGAACGAGTGCGTAAACATATAACATATGAAAACATAGCAACCCCTGACGTGATGGGATCTTTTCTGATCCTTTCCACTATATAGCAGTGCGTGGAAGAAATAAGTCGCATATTCTGTCATTGGGAAAGATACGGCCACCATTTCCCAACAGCTACAAGACTAGAGACTCGCGCACCAGTCCCTTTTGACCACCCCTGGTGCGAGAGCATCTCTGAAGGCTTCCAACTAGCCAACGATACCGAAGCGGCTGCCACCACCTCGTATCCGACCAACGATCCTTTCCAATTTCTTGATCTTTTCTTGAGCGATCTTTACGATAAGGACACCATCATCGAGGACGACTTCGCAGAGACCAGATCTCTGGTTCCAGCCAAATTCACCACACTCGACTACGAGACGAGTCATTTGGTAGTGCCTTCGGAACCGATATCGCTGGATCTGCCACAATACATCAGTCCATATCGCACCGTAACCCTACAGATGCACCAAGGCCTTACGTTTGCCACCGAATACAAGAGACCGCCAGTCCAAGCAACGTGGAAGTACGGATGATGCCCTGGGGCGTGATGTATTACACCCTCACGACTTCCTTGCGGACGCCGCTTAGAACCGGAGATACGATGACGCTTCGTGGGATGTTATCAGGTTTTTGGGAGGTGGAGGATAGTTTGTGCGTGAGGGAAGGATACACGTTTGTTCAGATGAAGAATCAGCGTCATTATCTGGTAACTCTCATCGCTGTATCCCAGGAGATGGCGAATTTGGCCGCCCCGCTTGGCAACGAGGAAGAACGTCACAAGGTGCTGACAGCTGATTGGGATATTAGAACTTATGACCGATCAAGTGGTCTCGTGGCGGATAGCGCCTCGGTGTTAACAGCAGCGGAGATGACGGGAACGATGTCAATGTTGCGATGGGAGGCGATTGAGAATCCTGTTACGTATGCTGCACAATTTTGAATGATTGGGTGATCGTACTCTGCAAATTAGTTGTAATTGGGAGTCAGGTGGTATCATTTCTCCTTAAAACTCCAAAAATATTACTAAGATGGAACCGAGGACGGTTCAAATTTTCGTTCCCCGCAGATGTCATGTCCCCAAATTGTTTGGAGACAAGAGGTAATATTTTAGAGTTTATGTTTCATTCTCACCTGACTATAGAATTAAAATAACAAGAGTCACATGGTGCAGAGTTAAGGTTCCTCAGGGGTAAAGGTAGAGGTATGGTGGGGCTGACCTCCACCTCTACCTCCAAAACCTCTGACCTCTAGGAGGTATACCTCTACCTTACCTCCCAAACCTTGGAGGTATACCTCTAATACCTGTCTCCCAACCTTCAGAGGTCTACCTTGAAAGGTCTTCAGCCATTCTTGCATAAATGTTGGTTGATATTCATCAGAAACATTTACTTTGCTGTTTGCAGTCTAAACAAATCTCTTTTGAGACCCTAATGTACTGAGAAGAAGTTAATTGGCTTAAACCAAAAGGCTCACTGACCTCAACAAAAGGTCACATGGTTTGACAACTGCACAAATTGAAAGGATACTAGGTGCTATGACAAATCAATCACAAATATCTAATCTGAGGTTGCTCCATAACCAGAAAATTTGCATTTCAACCTCCAAAAAGTAAGCTGGGACCACAGATTGGCCATACCTTTTGGTACCTCCAGACCTGTCAAGGTATGCCAAAGGTTTGGGAGGTTTCAAAATGTCTTGACCTCTACCCCCACCTCCTTGTACCTTACCTCTGACCTTTGGAGGTATACCTCTACCCCTGGGGATCCTTATGCAGAGTCAATTTGCGAGAGTCAGAAAGAAATTATGATGACTCACGAAGGCAATGGAGTCATAAATTCAGAGAGTCAGAGGTGAATCATGGAGGAGTCATAGGAAAGTTATACTGACTCACGGAGGAATTAGGAGTCAAGGTATGAATCAATAGCAACTGACTCACAATGAGTCAGCGTAGAAATAGTATATAAAGCCAGATGTAAATTTTAGTTAGGAGATTGAATTGTGAATCACGAAAGTGCTGATTTGAGTTCGAGCTAAGCAAGTAAAGTGACAGTTGACTGATTCACTCAGTTAGCTAAAGTAATCGAAATCGCTAAAGAAGAATCTCGGCTTATGGAAGGCTGAGATTAGAAGTAATCGCTAAAGAAGAAAGAACGCTCGCTATCACCCGCGTGGGAGTGCTAGGAGTAAAGTAAAGAAAGTACGTGATACGTAAGTAGTTTACGGTAAACTGACTTGCACTCACAAAAGAAGTTTTATCGGTACGAGCGCTAGTTTAACGAAACTTGCACTCTATATTGGAATATCAAACTTGGGAGAAACACCCTATTAAAGCTACATTCGGCGCACCTCCTGTATAACAAATTATACGCTTGACAACGCGCCCACCCATTCCCCGTAGCGCTGCCCCCCATGCGCGGCTCGCCCTCGTTCTGTGCACGTGGGCACCCCCTGGCCGTATTCTGGGTCGCATCTGGTTCACAATGAAGCCCGAGCGCCTGTGGACCAAGCAGCACGACGCTTTCCTCTACTTTGACCCCGCCCTCAAGCCCCGTTCCGGCCAGCCCCCCGGCGTCTGCGTGCGTCTCCCCGGCGGCACCCCAACCATCGTGCGCGCCATTCTGCGTACCTCTCGCACTCCCAAGGCCGCTCCAAAACCCGTAGCCCTCGAGATCGACTATGTCGTGCGCCTCCCGCGGCAGGCAAGGGCAAGGCCGCGTCTCCCGCACACAACGACACAGCGTTCACCGTCAAGCTGCCCCCGCAGCCCGCCCCTGCATCGCCCGCGAACCCGCTGCAGCCCGACGCAGACAGCTGGGTGCACCCCACGCCCATGGCAGTCGCTCTCGTTGCCCCGCGCCGCCCCCACGCCCCCTCCGCGCTCCCCCGCAGGCGCAGATCCACGCGCACGCACAGCCCCCGCCTTCTACCCCTTTGCTCCGCCACCCGGCTTCGCCTTCCCCCCGGCCCCACCTTTGTCCCGCCCCCGCCGCTCGGCTTCTCCCAGCAGCCGCCGCCACCACCGCCACCCGGCTTCCCGCAGCAGCAGCAGCAGCACATGCACGCACACACCACCTCCCCCGGGATTCGGCACGCACACACCACCCCCGCCTGGATTCGGCACGCCGCCACCGGCCTTCAGCGCGCCGCCCCCGCCGGGCGTGGCGCTCGACGCGCGCGGGATGCCGTTCGAGGTGGCGAGCGGGCGGCCGGTGGTGCTGCAAGCGCCCTCGCCCATGTCGATGCCGATGCCGATGCCGGGGATGTACGGGCAGCCGTACGCGGGGCACCACCGCGTGCACTCGATGAGCATGCGTGCGCATGCGCATTCAATGAGCGTCGGACATGGGCATGCGCCGTCGATGAGCATTGGGATAGGGGACCCGGCGTTGTTTGCGTTTGCGAGGCCTGGGAGGGTGGAGATACGCGCGCCAAATGGGAAGGCGGCTGTGCTGCCGACGTAGGTGCATGGGCATGGGGCGACGTCCCCGCTCTCCCCAGGCACGAGCCGCCCGAGCCTGCTCTCGCCGCGCAGGGAGCCATCTGTGCTCAACGGCCCCGCTACCAGCAAACACCTCCGTACGAACGCCACCGCGTTCGTGCCCTCGCATGCGGGGACACCGTCGACTGTGGGGCAGGAGAGCAGCAGCGGGAGTGGGGGTGGGAGTGGGGGCGGGGCGCATTTCGCGCGGCGTATGATGTGAGATTGAGGTGCAACCTGTATGATTGAAATGAATTCATTCTTTGCTGTCGCCTTAAAATTCACGCTGGATGTACAAGAAGAAAAAGTTTTTTAATTAGTGAACGCAGTGTATAATAGAGTAGAGGAGAGAGGGTATCCTGTAGCAATAGTAATATACGTGAATTAGGATATTGACATCCGTATCAAGTTGATACGAGGGCGGTCGTGTTAGCGATGAGGGAATGTAGGGGGAAAATAAGTAATAGCATGCAAGTAAGCGGACGTGAGGGTATTCCTATGGCAATAGTAATATACGGGAATTGTGATATAGCTGAAGGTGATACGAGAGAGAGTAGGTGGAGGAGGCATTGCATGGGAAGGTAGGAAGTTGGACCAAGTCAAGGGAATACCCAGGAAGATAGGTAAGAGAAAGTGATTGACGGAGGGAGATGGCGCGCGCAAGATAGGTAATAGCAAGTGAATGAGCGGGACAGAGTATGGGTCTAAGGACTGAGAGACAAATTACAATTCTTCCGTCAGATCAACCATGGGTGCAATCCGGTTGTCTTCGGGAAAAGGCCGTGTCCAAAAGTGGGGGTCTATTTCGAAGTCGGCCTCGTCCCAAGCCATAAAGTGGGGCGTAATGTATGTTGTATAAGCCGAATAGCTAGTATAACGATTTGCTCGTGCCGGTCTCGCAAGTGTACTGTTGGCTGGGGTACCGAGGCTCGGATGGGGTTGTGGCACCAGGGTTGCAGCCGCAGCAGCTGATGTTGCGGTGACAATCTGTGCTGAGGTAGGGGGAGGGAAGTCGTCGTCGTCGTCAGGAATCGACATGATGCTGGGAGCAAGGGAGGCTAAGGAAGATTGTGAGCAGGATGTGCGTCCCGAACCAAAAGTAAACTCACGAGACTTCGCTCTGGCCTTTCCCAAAGCCTTCTTTGACGGGCGCCGAGGGGAATCTATTGTAAATATGAATGTATTGGCATCAAGAAGGCTTTGTTCCATACCATCGGTATCGTCACCATCCGGGTTCTTCCACGACTCGCTCTCGGACTCCTCTTCCATAGAGGAGTAGCTGTCAGGCTCGGGCCCGGCAAGATCCAAACGCCAACCTGTTTCATGGTCCCAGACTGATGCTGGGATCTCGTGGGCTGAAGCTGCGGGTTTGGTATTAGCAGTGCTCTCCGAAACTCAAGTTTGTATAGAGAAATGTACCAAGGAAAATCTTGTGATCGCTGGGCTTGGAGGAGGAACTGAAATATCGTGCCATCTCTTTAGCGTCGCTTGTATGGGGGGAGACCGAGAGTGTGATGTGAGAGCGGATCAGGAACGACCAGTGGAACTGCGGTGGAACGGCCGTAGCATCAATCGGATGGTATTTGTCCATGTAAAGAAAGAAATCTGGGAAGCGCCCGCGGAAGAATAGATCCATTGCGTGGACGTCCCAGTCAGATCTGAAAGAGAGAGGAATGTGCAAATTATTGATTGCTAAATGCCGAGTTTCTAGCTTCGCGATATGCGGCGTACGAGGAGCAGTAAAGAGTGTTCGGAGGTCATTGTCCTGCATCAGATGTTTAGCATGTGCTTGCCAACGGACTGTCTCATTGTGGACTCACAGCCGGCCCAGCTAGGATGATTATTTGCCCCAGAAATATGTCCTTCGCTAGTACAGAAGCGGCCTTTTTCTGTTACTAATTGTGAGCTGTGTGTAATATTGTACAAATTGTGTTCATTACCTTTCTTGGCGCATCCAGCTCGGATGCACGCTTGCGTTTCAATCCTGCATTGGTTTCAGCTAGGGCAGCTGTAGTGGAGGCCTTAGAGGAGGAAGCCTTTGACCGAGTCTTTGAGGCGAGTTTGGAGGAGGAAGCAGTTGGTTTGGAGGAGGAAGACGCTGGTTTGGAAGAGGAAGCAGCTGGAATCAGTCGGCTTGGAACTTGGTATGAGGCCACAATTGAGGCAGCAGATGGGATGGGAGTCGCAGAAGAGCGTGGTACTTCGGGATGATACCCTTCGGGGTGGTCGCATGTGCACCGTCCATCCCGCTCTGTTTTAGGTATAAAGCGGCGGCACCGGCATTCGCTGCCATCGACAATGCCTGAGCAGAACTGCGAAGAGTCCATGAAAGAAGAAAAGGAAAGAGAGGTATTCTGAGCTGTAAAAAAAAAGGAGTGTGGAAGTACGAGACTGAAACCAGAACAAAGGAGCTTGCCGCCCAGTTCAAAATCCGAGTGATGGTTATTTTGAGAGAGCGAGCGTCATTGAGATCACTGTGGCTGTGCTAACCCTAGAGTTTATGTGCCACTTCGACAAAAGTTTTGGTGCCGACCAAAGGTTTATTTCCTCTATCAACACAAAAGTTTATGAAGTTGAAAAATAAAACATTTAGGTTCAACAAAGTGCAAAGACTTTGTTTCCCGGAAGACAATTTCAACCAAAAACTTTCTACCTCAACACTGAAGATTGTTTCCTTGACGAGAACAAGTGTCAAAGTGTTTGTTAGATTTCTTAGAAGGTATAACATTTCTACCAGAATTTACAGTTGTGTGCTCAAAAACATGTTATTGTACCTCGTTTTATTAAAGTACCACGTTGACCGCCATAGCAAAGAGGTATCATTTCACCAGTACAAAAAGAGGACAGAAAAGCCATCGGTTTCAGCTCATGTTCCGAGGGGGCCTAAAAATTGGCCAAAGGGAGAGACATGTTTGGATATCATGTTTTTTGGTCCAAAAATCCTTCGGCCACCGCAGTGCGGTTTGATTCCGGGTTGAGTCATAAGCCTGTTTGCGATGCAGCCATTCGAGCCATCTGATGGCTGTTTGACATTGCGCAAACTGATGGCTAATGGCTGATGGATGGCTGATAAATAAAGTCAGTGTGAGCTTTTTTTTGCTAGAAATAGTGCCAATTAGTGTGTTCTTACATGTGAACATTAAGGAATGCCCCTAGACTGCATGAGACCTCCAAATCTAGCAAAATTAACTTTTTGGGCTTACAATCCGGCCGTTATATATGTGAGTGAGACTGATCACCCATACATGAGCTGTACAACTCGGAGGTAACTCAATGACTCCAAAAATAGGGGCAAGTATCGAAGCCATTCAAGCCATTAGCCATCAATTTGCGCAACACCAAACAGCCATCAGATGGCTCGAATGGCTGCATCGCAACTCTCCATAGAGGTTGTGTGTATGGCTTTTTGTTGCCTCTTTAAAGAGGCTTAATTTTTATAAGCTATATTCGCTACAAAGGCTGGGAAGGAAAGACTCATGGTGGTGTGGTCTGCAGCTTCGTGATTGAAGTTGTTGAAGCAGGCATGACACTAGTCCAATTCCGGGACGAGTCATAGCGGCCAAGCTTTGGGGCTTTTTTTCTTAGTGGTATGCTGAAGACTGATATATTCAGCTCCAAAGGCTAGGGAGAAAAAGACTTGTGGCGGATGGTCCGCACATACTATCAATGTCATGGCACCGTTGAAATGGTCCAGCAGGACCGGTTCGATTTCGGGTCGAGTTACTGTACATCTCAGCAAATTATTTTTCCTTGCCTCCAATAAATTGCATACTGTATGTACCTGTATGGAAGCAACGCCGCAAGCACCGTGACACCCCTGTTGCCTCATTTTCAGGCAACGGAACCACCGTGATCATGACCGTTGCTTGAATAGGCAACAAGATGCTTTTTATTTCTGACAATATTGAGGGATTTCAACAAGATGGAGCACAGTTATTCTATTCCAATCCTGTAATCAATGGTTCACAAGCCATTCTAGCAGATATTCAGGCTTACAATTTATTTTCAGAATTTATTTTCGCCGTGTCACGATTTTTTCAAGGCAACGGCCCCAACCGTGATCGTGACGGTTGCTACCATACAGGTACGTACAGTAGCTGATATAGCCCACTCAAATGTAGTGGGAACAAGACTCGTGGTGGATGGTCTGCACCTACTTTCCATGATAGGATTCAGAATTGTTCAGCATGACACTGGTTCGATTCCGGGTCGAGTCATAGATGGTCAAGCGATGCTTTTTTCTTCTTGCTTCCAATGAATTGCATAGCTGATATAGTCACCGGTGAAATTCGGTAAGAACAAGACTCATGCTAGAAGGTCTACACCTGCTCTGCATAATTTGCACCCCGGCTAGCCTGCAGGACACCAGGATTTTTTTTTGTTTTTATTTTTCCCTCAAATGAATTACATACATAGCTGATATACTCTAGTCACTGGCTGAATAAAGCAGGAAAAAGACTTGTGGCAGATGGTCTGCACCTGCTTTTCGTGAGTTGCCTCGGCAAATTTCCAAGCAGGACACTGGTTCGATTCCGGGACGAGTCTTGTAACGGTGCAGATGTTCTCTTTTTTTATCGTCTCCAGTTAATTGCATAATGTTAGCCAGTATACCCAGCCACAAAGGCTACGAAAACAGAGACTTGTGGCAGATGATCTGCTCCTGTATAATATGTGTCGTGATTTGGATGGTTCAGCAGGACACCGGTTTGATTCCGGGACGAGTCATAGTGCGGATTAGTAGTTTTTTTTCCCCCTGCCTCTAATGAGTGGCATAGCCAATATAATATATTCAGCTACAAAGGGTAGGAGAAAAGACTCGTAGCAGATGGTCTGCACCTGCTCTTAATAGGATTGACTCAAAATCTCCTAGCAGGACACTGGTTCGATTCCGGGTCGAGTCATTTGATATTCTCATTTGATATTTTTCTTTCTTACCTCTAATGAACTGCATAGTTGATGTACTCACGGACTTGTGGTGGATGGTCCGCTGAACAGAACACCGGTCCGATTCCAGGTCGAATCGTAGCGATTGACGTTCATTTTTTCCCACCTCCAATTAATTGCATATATTATTAGCTGGTATATTCAGCTACAAAAGCTACGAAGACAAAGACTTGTGGCAGATGGTCTGCACCTGCTCTCAATATCATTACCATTTGGGAATTTTCTGGCAGGACACCACCAGTTCGATTCCGGGTCGAGTCATGACAGTTGGCGCAAAGAATTTTTTATATATCTTGCCACTAATGAATTACAGTCTATATTCAGCTACACAGGCTAGGAGGAAAAGACTTGTGGCAGATGGTCTGCACCTGCTTTTCATGAGTGATTTCATTTTTCCCCTTCCTTTAACAAATTGCATGGCTAATATATTCAGCTACAAAGTATACCAAGGACAAGACTCGTGGCAGATGGTCTGCACCTGCTTTTCATGACTTGGTGAAGCTGATCACAAATGCAAGCAGGACACCGGTTCGATTCCGGGTCGAGTCGTAGGGATTGACGTCCATTTTTTTCCCCACCTCCAATTAGTTGCATATATTATTAGATGGTATGTTCAGCTACAAAGGCTAGGAGGTAGAGACTCGTGGTGGGTGGTCTGCACCTGCTCTTAATAAGATCGAAGTCATCAAAATTTTCTAGCAGGACACCGGTTCGATTCCGGGTTGAGTCATGGCATATCCTTCAGGAATTCTTTTTTCCTTGCCTCCAATGAATTGCCTAGGCGATATATTCACCTACGGAGGCTATGGAAAAAAAAAAGACTTTTGGCAGATGGTCTGCACCTGCCTTCCATTATTCTCTCATTTGGTTGCAAGCAGAATGCCGGTTCGATTCTGGGTTGAGTCATGAAGATCAAGGTTATTCTTTTTGCACCTTCTATAAAGGGGTTTAATATTTGTAAGTCATGTTCAGCTACAATAACATGACTCGTGGAGGATGGTCTGCACCTGCTCTCGAGTGCTTTACCGGCAGAGAGAGTATTGGCATGGGCAGACTCGAGAGCAAAGTGGAATGCATCTGCTGCCTTTATTTCGCCGTTTAACAGCAGTATCAGCAGAAGGTTGCCGGTTCGAATCCGGCTCGAGCCTTAAGAAAGATAACTTCAAGATCTTTTTGCTCTCCTGCTTCAGAACGGACGAATTAGACACCAGTAGATGGCATCAAATTTCACCGGGCCGGCTGGTCCACAAGCCTATCATCTGCCCAACGACTCCAAACTCGCACCTTGACCCCTCTTTACTCGACTCTGAGCCAGAAACGCGCGCGTCCGGCCTTGCGCTGCCCACGCACCGCGTCGACAGCCCAACGGCTTCTCCGCTGAAACAAGACAGCCTGGGCTGTGCGCATCCCTCGAACCTCGATGCGGCTGACATCGACGACCCGCTAATGGCGGCCGAGTACGTCGCAGACATACAGCGGTATCTCAGACAGGCTGAGGTGTGTATCTTTCTCCTTTCATTGTCTTTCCTTCATCTCATCTCTCATATATCTATGTGACGCCCCACAGGACACTACGCTTCTCTCCCGCCTCCCAGCCCGCTCTGACCTGGTCCATGCGTCTGTCTCCCGCTTTATTCATCTGTCTTTCCGTTTATCCATATCAATATTGTAACGCCAATTCCCCTCCAGGTCCACACCGCTTCCGGGCTCTCCGAAACGCTCTTCCTCTGCGCTAACCTCACCGACCGCTTCCTCTCCACACGCCTCGTCTCCCCCGCGCGGTGCGTGTCTTATCTTCCGCTTCCCTACCTACCTGTGTCTCCACCTACTCTCGCTTAACTTGAGAGGGGCCGAGTCTGTTGGCGGCGGCGGGGATGGTGAGCTCGACGGGGCGGGTGGGGAAAGGCGAGGGTGAGGGAGGGAGCGCGGGGATAGATGCAAAGGAGACGGGGATAAGGTGAAGGAGGAGAAGGCGGAGGTGTGACGCCCACGCTCGCGCACTACACTGTGAGAGATACAGGCGATCTTACGGTGCGTGCCATCTCCCTCTTTCTATCGCCCTTGCTATCTGTAGTGATTAGTGCTGACGCGTACCTCCATAGGTCCGTCCTTCGCCCAGTCGCACAGAGACACGAGGGGCTGTATCGCAAGTGGGCAGGGAGGGGGAATATGAAGGTGAACGTCGGGCTTCTTCTTGTGCCTTCCTTTTCTCTCTCTCTCTTTTGTTGGCCTATCTGCACAGTGACGCGATTTCCTTCTTCTGCGTACATCATTTGTCCGCGCTGCGCACGCGTCGTTCTTTCCTCTTTCCTCCTTCCTCTCTCGTTCCTCCTTTCACGGCTCTGCCCTCCCGCGCTGGGACGAAGGCACCAAGCCCGACTTGGTCAGGGACCTGGCGGGGCTGAAGGCGGAGATTCGGCTTAAGCTGAAGCACGACTCGGCGAGGGAGGGAGGGAGAGGCAGGGGAGGAATGCTAGTGTGGGACTATCGACGGAGGCGGACGATGTGTAGAGGAGAAGTGTGTTACTTACTGGGATACCGTAACGGGAGGAAGGAGGGAGGAGGAAGGAACTGCGTAATGGCACTACGCTGGGAGAGACTATCAATTAAATATTTATTCTTTGACTGCGACTTTACATTCGCGTCTGCGGGTGTGGGGCTACTACGGATGGATGTGAGATCCAAGAGAGTCAGGCGAGTCCGCGCTTCGACGCATGTGCTACTAGTATATCGAATGCCAAATATCGTCAGGGACTGTCCGCGTAAAGGCAATGGCGAAATCCCTATCGCTCGCAAGCCCTCAAGCCCGGGGAGCTGAATAATGCGCGACGCAAGGTTCGTGTCTCCGCCCCAAACCTCCTGCCTCCGCTCGCGAGCCTCACCCCCCGGTCCAAGACCCATATGAGGATGACCCCATGTCGCTCAAGACCTTGTGTCTCCTCATCTCCCCTCCGCACACCCTCACGTCGCGTGGCATGAGGATGAGGATGAGGACGAGGAGGCGGGTCCCCTCCTTGCAGACCTCGTTCCCTTCTTGCAGACGTCGATGGCAGGCGCGTCCTCCACTATGATCTTGCCCCCTGTGTCGCGCCGACTCCATCCCACTCGCGTCGTGTCTCCCACCCTTCGCGCTGCGTAGCATAAGAACGAGGATGAAGAGGGCTGTGCGTCTCCACCTTCTCCTCATCTCGTCCTCACCACACTGCAGCGCCTCTCCAGCAGGAGCCCGAGACACCGCCCGAGACCCGCGCGCGCGCCTACGTCGGCTCGCGTCGAATCGCGCGCGTCTCCGTGGCCCTGCCTTCATCGCTTCCCAGTCCTCGCGGACTGACGTCTTATCGCCAAGTCATCATACCAACTTCACTGCCCGCACCTTCCCGAAGTCCGCGAAGTTCATCAGCTTATCAGGCGAGGTGGAGAACTCAGAGAGCATCTCGAATCTGCATGTCATATAAATCATTCATAAAAATTAGGGCTGAGACGAGAGAATAAAAGAAGGGAAGGTAGAACGATGGAGAAAGAAGGAAACCACACGCACCTCGTCCCCCTGAGCTTATCCCCTATCGACTTGCTCAGCCGCTGCACGTCCTTGATCCCAATACGTTGGTTAGGCAACTCTTCTTCCGACGCAGAGGGGAAGAAGAGGGCGTAGGTGGCGAGGCATGCTTCGGTCTGTCGCGCGGTGAGCCTTTTACGTTTTTTCAAATCGGGCGGCGCAGCTGAGGAAGCAGACGAGGAGCGGGCGCGTCGTTTCGCAGTAGTGCGACTACGCCGCCGAGTGGATGGCCTTTCCATGTACTCATCTAAGTCCGAGTTAGAGTCAGCGCTGGGCTCGGCGTCGTGGTGGTGCTCGTCTTCGTCCTCATCTGCGTCCGAGCCATCATCGACGAGATGATCTGCCAAAGTAGCGGCGCCAGCACACGAGTCTCGTGGCTCACGCCTCTTCAGCCTCCGCTTCACCTCAAATCTCTTCAGGTCTGTTTGTCGTCGATCTCCACCCCGACGCAGCATGCTTGAATACCAGCAGCACCTGGGCATCGTCCGGCGGGAGGTCGAGGCGTTGGAGAGCGCTGGGAAATTTTGGAGGACAACGAGCCATTATCCTCAAGCACCGAGCCCTTTTCCGTGAGGGAGCCACAACCAGTCGTCCGCGAGCAAAACCCTTCGACTACCAGAACCAGAGGGCTCGGGATACGAGTTGGTCAAGGGAGTACATTCGTTGAATGCATTGTCTATGCGGCGCTGGAGGTATTGGAGCAGAGCGGAGAAGGAATCGGCGGACATGAGGGAAAGAGGAGAGAAAAGAGAATGCGATCATGTGATGAGTTGCTCTTGACCTGAACGCCTATGTCGCTGCAACAAACCGCGCTAAACTCGCTGGAATCCTTGCAGAAAATACTACATGGAGTGAAATACTATGTACAAAATACATGCCTCGCAGCTTTCTCGATTCTGGAAGTTTGCTTTCTGCTGCCAGCACCTGGAAAATATTTTTGTCGTTGGCTTGTCGTCTTCCGAGCTGCCAGTACTGAGTGCATCACACCGTGCTCCTTCACTGTGGACATTTCTTGGTGACCTTTTGTCCGGCTAAGAGCTTCACATCCAATCAGGATTCTAAACTTCCCGCTTCCTTTGTACCTTTTGAGGAAACTTCCCTCGTTCTTTCTCCTTCTCTTTCAATTTCACCTCGAAGGACAGTGGACTCGGAGACGGGAAACGTCTGACATGCTTCCGCGTTCCATTGGCATTACGTTCGAACTCTGCGGCTTGCATATACCCGCCTTTTCGCGTATCCTCAAATTTACTGATGTCGTGCTTATCCCATGCCATAAGTCTCTGGATACAATGTTGTTGGCTAGTCCGATTTTTTTCTTCAGTTTCTCTAGTTTATGAATCTTAACGGAGTTTCAACCTTTCATCGTGGCCAATCGTTGGGATGATAACTACCGTGACACAGACTTGGGAGGTAAATCCAGTTATTATTATCCATCGTGCTGAATTGGTTGACATAAAGCGGGAGATATGTCCTCCGGGAATTTCTCCATTTGCTATTTGTCCGCTGCCGCCAACATAGAAAAATTGCTGAAAATTGGTGTGGTTTTTGTGGTCGAGAAAAGACTCAACAAATTCGGACAAAATTGGCCTGGTAAGAATCATCGATACACCAAGACCCCAAGACTGAAGGCGAAGCTTTTGGGAAACATCTTGGCAGGAAGATCATCTGCTCAGATAGTTCAAGAGGCATTTGTGTCTTAGTGCGCCTATTGATGCCCGTCGAGCGGCTAAGGCCGTTTAGCGCTCGAGCGGCATCATGATGATCATTTTTCTCGACAGCGGCGTCATTGGAGGAAACCCACGAATCCCTCTGCATCTTATGGCTGACGCGGAAAAGGGCCGAGTCGAGGAGAAGCAAGGTGCGCTTGGCTTGTGGGGTTGAAAGCAACACAGTCTAACGTCTCCGTAGGCATCAATCGCGACGAGGAGGCCGCAGCCGCGAAGCTTTGGGCTGTATACGTCTCAGAGGCAGAGAAGTACGACAAAGCTTTGGTGGAGACTTGGAAAAGCGATATGGAGGGACTCCTCATATTCGTGAGAAATATCTTCGTTGAAATAACAGTCTTGACTTGGGACCCACAGGCTGCTCTCTTCTCTGCCATTCTGACGGCGTTTCTCATCGAGAGCTACAGATTGCTCATTCCTGACTCCAGCGATCTCACAGTCAAACTGCTAGCACAAATATCGCAGCAAATCGCCGCATCCGCGAATGGAAGCACATTCAATGTCACTCAATCCACTCCATTCACCCCGGCCCAGCTTCCCTCGTGTGCAATGGGCTATGGTTCATCAGCCTGGGCTTCAGTCTCGCCTGCGCACTCATTGCAACTCTGGTTCAACAATGGTCCCGAGATTTCCTGCACAGGGCTGACATGCGCTCTGCACCGATCATACGGGCCCGGATTTTCTCATATCTTTACTACGGGCTTAAGCGCTTCCAGATGCATACAGTGGTCGAGATTATCCCTCTCCTACTTCACGCTTCACTGTTTCTCTTCTTCTGCGGGCTCATTGCCTTCCTCATCCCGGTGAATAGGATTACGATGATCATCACCGCTATGGTTCTCTTCATTGTCGCATCAGTATATTTGGTATTCACCCTTCTCCCATTATGCTATCTCGACTGCCCATATCGAACACCGCTATCTGGGGCTTTTTGGCGGGTTTTCCAAGCCTTCAAGAGGATCTGGTATCATCATCATGGGTTGGCCACCGAGGCTGCCGTTGGACTAGGCCCAGACATTGAGTTCGAGGATATTGTCCTCAAACCCTCTCTGTCATTGATGGACGAAACTATGGTGGAAGCGATGGCCCGCACAGCGATGGAAACCTCCCAACAGAGGGATTATAAAGCCCTCGTGTGGACCATGAAGTCGCTCGCTGATGATGTCGAGTTGGAGCCATTCGTCGAGGCGATCCCTGACATCCTATGGGGTCCTCACGGCCAGCGCTACGCGTATCGGGAGCACATTCGAGCTTTAATCCAGAACCCCGATGTCCAATTACTCAATCGCATCGTGACTCTCCTGGATAGCAGTCACGCCGGCATTTTGTCATCTGCTGCCAGTCAACGACGCGCGATTGCTTGTTATAAGGCCTTTTGGGCCATTGCAAGTCTGTCTATTTCCAATCAGTCATCCGACGAGCTGAACATTGCCCATGCTCTGGATCTTGCGACCTGTACCTGGTCAATGCTTCGTGACCCTGCAAATTCGTTTGTTCTTTTCTTCCCGCATCGTTCCATGTTACCCGCAAATTTGGACACTGCTCCGTACTTCATATCAGCGTGGGCAACGGTACAATGGAGCACATTCTTCGCTATTAAAGGACACCTCTTCAAGCTCCGAGAATGTCTCGTAGCTTATGAAGGCAACTCCAACATCCAGGACAACAGTTCTGAGTTGGAGCAAGTCTGGTCTTCCTTGGATAGGATATGGGGAAAGTTTTCCATACTTCCCATTTCACCGCCACTCCCGGGGGGAGTATTTTTCAGCTCAGGTCGTTGATTGAGGAATATCTGACTATTCCTTGGCACATTACCTTGAATTTCCTTTCCCAGTCGGCTCTTTTAGAGTCTCCCCCATACTACTGGGAAGAAACATGCTCTATGATAGGGGTTTATGACGGCGTGGTCCCTACCTCAGTCAACCCACTGGTTGAACTTCAGATATCAGACATTATATCAACCCAGATGGACCGATTGAATGCTACAGACGTCACGAAACCAGGGTGGATTGATACATGCATATCAGAGTTGGTCTCCCTCTGGCAACCAAGCGATACTGCCTGTATTCCCCACGACATCATCGTCTTTTTGAACCAACGACATTCTGAGTCGGGTTTGAAGAGAGCATTACTTGCCAAGAAAAATACCAACATTCACCTGTTGAATTGCTTCCCCAAAACTCTATCTAAAGGGGTATCAAATCTGTCGTTTGCACCATCTCTCCCCCAAGAAGACTCGTTCACTGCGTTGTGGCGCCTGGCCTCCCTCAGGCTGGATGATGACTTTGATGGCGACAATTCTTTGACATCCATCGAATATGTTCTGGAGGCACTTTCAACTACAGAATCCCGTTTCACCCATATAACCCATTCTATCGCTGTCCTCCTGAAAATGCAGATTTTACGAATAATCGAGTCCCGCCACTCTAGAACGCTAGCGGAAGCGGGACTAAACCACCACGTATTCCCCACAGAAACCGCGATCGAGATTCCGGACGAATTAAATACCACACAGGAGATGGACGAAATATGGGAAACGTTGGCAATGTACAGCTTCAAGCACAACCGGATTTCAGAGGCCAGCATTTATTTTGTCGCAGAATACCTCGAGCATTGTACCTCCGATATTTTGCCCTACAACGCCGTCCAAACCTTGGATAAGGTTACCTTTTACCTGCTCAACTCAGCCATCCATCACACCCATCAGCTGCGCCTGGCAAACAGCATTCAAGCCATTTTTGTTGCTGCGCGGCCAACTGACCTTTTGAATGGAATCGTCAACTCCAAGTGCTGGTCGCTGTATGCCCAGGGGCCGAAAACTGAAGACGAGGTCAGAGTCTATCGTGAAAAAGTCACTTCAGGGCATAGTATCCTATGGCCCTGGCTAGATCATCCTATTGCTCGGCAAAAAATTGAACACAGCTTCGCAAAGTATAAAAAGCAATTAATGCCCTCCGCGGACTCACTGGAGCTCGTCACCGTTACCCGGCTGCAGAACATATTGCAAGGACTCAAATCCTGGCACGCCGAACGCAACTTAATGAACCCCGACTGTGATGAGGAGAACGAGGACTCCATACCTGACTCGATTGGCGGGCGGATGGTTCGCCGTGACACTTCTGCATCTTCAAGCACCGAGGTAGTCCCATAGACCTGTGACGACTTGGATAACATTTTTCATGGCCAAACAACTTGAATACCTCGAAAACAAAATAGTGCGCATGGCTCAGGAGTGGTATAAGGCCAACATCTTAGGCTCAGCTTCTTTTCGAATCGTAGGGCTCCATTTCGGCTCCCCATTTTTTTTTTGCATATTTTGGAGTGTTCTTCGGACGTCAGCGAGGAGTCAAACATGTATAATAATTGGACTCAGAGCATATCCAGGAGGATGCACCAGCTCCGCGACATCCAGCCGGCTAAGTGTGCTGCCCGTGTCGCCTGAGCATCGCATGAATTCGTAGCTCTTTGCTGATAGTCCTCTAGCTGCTTAGTCTGTTCCAGTGTTTCTCAAGTTGATCAACCTGATTGTTGCCTAATTGCGCAATTTGCGGCCGAAGAACTTGCGGCGGGACGCGTCGAGGCCGCGGTCTCGAAGACGAGCGAAGCCCAGTAGGTGGCGGTCCAGGGAGTGGCGGCTCTGGAAGTTGAACAGCAATCCAGAGTGTGCCTTGCAGAAAGCCGCGACGGTCGGACGGCGGCATGAACTTAAGGTATGACATCAAGCGCCGGAGTTTGCCGGGCGCGCGCTTATTAGTCTTCTTACCACCACCCAGGCAGAACTCTTGCGCAAACTCTCGCTGCCCTTCGGGTGTAACTCACTTACAACTGGTCTCCTCGCTCTTAGGAGTATTCAAAGTCTACCGCCCGAACCACAGGGATCGGCAGAATGCGCAAGCACCAACACGAACGACTTAGAGCCAATTCTTTTTCCGTTTGAGCGTAGACCCCGACCGCGCAGCGTCACTGTCAGCGTCTAGAACGAAAATAACAACGCTCGACCCTTGGAGTCGACTGTGAATGGGAACGGGAAGGATGTTGGGCGCGACCTCGATGGCACAGACATGCGTGCGCTGCCTATGTGGCAGATGAAAATGCGCGGACATTGCGCGTGTTTTAGGAACAGGTCCGCAGATTAAAAATCTACTTGTCTAGCCGCCTGTCGTTAATTCCTGTCAGTGCGAGGCAAAGGGAGCGCGAGCGCAAGAAGGAGGCGCTGAAGACGAATATATGTAGCCCCGAGGCGCCAGCACACGTCGTCTTCGGTTCCGCCTGAAGATATGGAGGAGACGGAGGGTGTGGGACGGGGACGCTGGGCCCGAGTCGAGGTGCGCGTCTTTCTCCTTTCTGTCTTTTCCTTCATGTCATCTCTCATATACTTATGTGACGTGCCACAGCACACCAGCATCCCCTCCCATACCTGCGTCGTCTCACAGCCCGCCCTCACTTGGTCCATGCGCAACGGCTGGCTCCTCCAGGTACGCTAGGTCCACGCTACTGTCTCGCGCTTTATCCACATCAATACTCCATCTTTCCGCTTTATCCATGTCAATAATTCTCAATGCTGACTCTCCCTTCAGGTCGACAGCCACTTCCGTCTCCTTTCTGAAACGCTCTTCCTCTGCACCAATCTCACAGACCGCTTCCTCTCCGCGTGCCTCGTGTGCAAGAACTTTTTGCAAATCTCAGACAGCGTGGTACGTGTTTTATCTTCCGCTTCTTCCTCTTAGTGCGAGCGATTCTAACTAACGCGTTGCAGGTCTGATGCTCGAAGCCGATCACCATCTCAAAGCACGCGCGTGGACTCTCTTGCCGTACATGTCCCCCATACACTGGCTGTGCTGCATCAGCAAGGCCGATACCCCGGCGTACAACCCCCAGACGCGGACGCTGGGGAAGTATCTATGTGAGATAACGCTTGTGGAACGCTGGTGGGGGTGGGACCGAGTCTGTTGGCAGCGGCGGGGATGTGGGTTGCAAGGGTTGCGCTGGGGGTGGTGAGTTCGACGGGGCGGGTGAGGAAGGGTGAGGGCGAGGGAGGGAGCGCGTTGATAGATGGAAAGGAGGCGGGGGAGGAGAAGGCGGAGGTGTGGACGCCCACGCTCGCGCACTATGCGGGGTACACCGAGCGAGAGATACCCGCAGGCGATCTTAAGGTGCGTGCCATCTCCCTCTTTCTATCGCCTCGCTATCTGTAGTGATTAGTGCTGACGCGTACCTCGTTCGCAGGTACATCCTCCGCCCGGTCGCACGGAGACACGAGGGGCTGTATCGCAAATGGGCAGGGAGGGGGAATATGGAGGTGAGCGCCGGGCTTCTTCTTATGCCTTCCTTTTCTCTCTCTCTCTTTTGTTGGCCTATCTGCACAGTGACGCGATTTCCTTCCTCTGCGTACATCATTTGTCGGCGCTGCGCACGCGTCGTTCTTTCCTCTTTCCTCCTTCCTCTCTCGTTCCTTCTTTCACGGCTCTAAACTATACGTACCGAGCACATGCTAACCCCTTCCCCTAGGCCTCCGTCTTCATGCGCACCTGGGCCCTCGCGTGCTGGGACGAGGGCTCCAAGCCCGACTTGGTCAGGGACCTGGCCGAGCTCAAGGCGGAGATTCGGCTCAAGTTGTAGCACGACTCGGCGAGGGAGGGAGAGGCGGGGGAGGAATGCTAGCGCGAGACTATCGACGGGAGCGAATAAGGCGGACGATGGGCAGAGAAGACGCGCGCTACTTACTGACATAGTGACGGGAGGAAGGGACTGCTTAAGCACATGGGAGAGAGACTGTATCAATTAAATATAATTTATTTTTGCTGCGACTTTACATTCGCATCAGTGTGTATGGCAGGACGTACGGAGTATGTCTGGGAAGTGGACGTGAGATCCAAGGGAGTCAAGCGAGTCCATCTAGACGCATGTGTTATGTCGAATGCGCCGAAAATATGATCAGGGAAGGTCAGTCTGTCCGCCCAGCTGCACGTCCAAGACAATGGCGATCGCTGGCAAGCTCAGCAAGCCCGGGGAGCTGAATAGCGCGCGAGGCGAGGCTCGCGTCTCCGCCCCAAACCCCCTGCCTCCTCTCGCGAGACCCACCCGGGTCCAAGACCCCGTATGAGAATGAGGATGCGGACCCCCCCCCCACGTGACTCAAAACCTTGTGTCTCTTCATCTCCCCCCTCCGCACACCTTCGCGTCGCATGGTATGAGGATGAATGAGGACGAGAAAGAGGAGGCGCGTCCCCCCCTTGCAAACCTTTCTCCCCCTGGCAGACCTCGATGGCAGGCTCGTCCTGCACTATGATCACGCCTCCAAAACCCCGGGTCACGTCGTCTTTATCCCGCTCGAGACATCGCGTCACGTCTCCCACCCCGCGCTGCGCAGCACAAGAGCGAGGATCAAGTGGGGTGTGCGTCCCCACCTTCTCCTCATTTCGTCCTCAGCACACTTTGCAGTGCCTCTCTGATAGGACCCGCCTGAGACCCCGCACGCGCGCCTGCATCGGCTCGCGTCGAATCGCACGCGCGTCTCCATGGCCCTGCCTTCATCGCTTCCCAGTCCTCGCGCACTGACGTCTTATCGCCAAGTCATCACACCAACGTCACCGCCCGCATCATGTTCCCAAAGTCCGCGAAGCTCATCAATTTGTCCGGCGAAGTGGAGAATTCGGAGAGCATCTCGATGATCTACACGTACATATAAGTTAAAAAATCATAAAAACTCGCGAGATAATGAAAGAAGGGAGGAAAGGAAGGTAGAACGACGGAGGAAGGAGGAAACCACACGCACCTCGTCCCCCTTGAGCTTATCCCCAATCGACTTGCTAAGCCGTTGCACGTCCTTGATCCCAATGCGTTAGTTAGGAAACTCTTCTTCTGACGCAGAGGGGAAGAAGAGCGCGTAGGTAGCGAGGCACGCCTCAGTCTGTCGTACGGTGAGCTTTCTGCGCCTTTTCGAATCCGGCGGCCCGGCTGAGGACGCAGAGGAGGAGGAGCAGGCGCGCCGTTTCACAGTCGTGTGGGTACGCCGCCGAGTGGATGGCCTTTCCATGCACTCGTCCGAGTCCGAGTTGGAGTCAGCGCTGAGCTCGGCGTCCTGGTGGTGCTCGTCTTCGTCCTCATCTGCGTCCGAGCCATCATCGACGAGCTGATCTGCCACAGTAGCGGCGCCAGCACCGTCGCTCTCGTCATACTCCTCCGCGTGATGCTCGAGCGGCACCGCGCACACCGCACGCCAGTCTTCGCGGCTCACATACGCCTCTTCAGCCTCCGCTTCACCTCAAATCTCTTCAGGTCTGTTTGTCGTCGATCTCCACCCCGACGCAGCATGCTTGAATACCAGCAGCACCTGGGCATCGTCCGGCGGGAGGTCGAGGCGTTGGAGAGCGCTGGGAAATTTTGGAGGACAACGAGCCATTATGCTCAAGCACCGAGCCCTTTTCCGCGAGGGAGCCACAACCAGTCGTCCGCGAGCAAAACCCTTCGACTACCAGAACCAGAGGGCTCGGGATACGAGTTGGTCAAGGGAGCACATTCGTTGAATGCATTGTCTATGCGGCGCTGGGATGTACATGTTGGGGCAGAGCGGAGAAGGAAACGGCGAACATGAGGGAAAGAGAAAAGAGAATGCGATCATGTGATGATTGCTCTTGACTGAACGCTCATGTCGCTGCAACAAACCGCGCTAAACTCGCTGGAATCCTTACAGAAAACACTACATAGAGTGAAATACTATGTACAAAATACATGCCTCGCAGCCTTCTCGATTCTGGAAGTTTGCTTTCTCAGCACCTGGAAAATATTTTTGTCGTTGGCTTGTCGTCTTCCGAGCTGCCAGTACTGAGTGCATCACACCGTGCTCCTTCACTGTGGACATTTCTTGGTGACCTTTTGTCCGGCTAAGAGCTTCACATCCAATCAGGATTCTAAACTTCCCGCTTCCTTTGTACCTTTTGAGGAAACTTCCCTCGTTCTTTCTCCTTCTCTTTCAATTTCACCTCGAAGGACAGTGGACTCGGAGACGGGAAACGTCTGACATGCTTCCGCGTTCCATTGGCATTACGTTCGAACTTTGCGGCTTGCATATACCCGCCTTTTCGCGTATCCTCAAATTTACTGATGTCGTGCTTATCCCTTGCCATAAGTCTCTGGATACAATGTTGTTGGCTAGTCCGATTTTTTTCTTCAGTTTCTCTAGTTTATGAATCTTAACGGAGTTTCAACCTTTCATCGTGGCCAATCGTTGGGATGATAACTACCGTGACACAGACTTGGGAGGTAAATCCAGCCGTTATTATCCATCGTGCTGAATTGGTTTACATAAAGCGGGAGATATGTCCTCTGTGAATTTCTCTATTTGCTATTTGTCCGCAGCCGCCAGCATGGAAAAATTGCTGAAAATTGGTGTGGTTTATGTGGTCGAGCAAAGACTCGGGAAATTCGGACAAAATTGGCCTGGTAAGAATCATCGATACACCAAGACCGAAGGCGAAGCTTTTGGGAAATCTTTGCCATGAAAATCATCTGCGTATTAGATGGCTCAGTGTCTCAGTGTGCCGATTGACGCCCGTCGAGCGGCTAAGACCGTATAGCGCTCGAACGGCATCATGATCATCATTTTTCTCGACAGCGGCGTCATCTGAAGAAAACCACGAAACCCCCTGCATCTTACTTATGGCTAACGCGGAAAAAGGCCGAGTCGAGGAGAAGCAAGGTGCGCTTGACTTGTGGGTTTGAAAGGAACATTCTAACGTCTCCGTAGGCATCAATCGCGACGAGGAGGCCGCAGCCGCGAAGCTGTGGGCTGTGTACGTATCGGAGGCAGAGAAGTACGACAAAGCTTTGGTGGAGACTTGGAAAAGCGATATGGAGGGACTCCTCATATTCGTGAGAAATATCTTCATTGAAATAACAGTCTTGACTTGAGACCCACAGGCTGCTCTCTTCTCTGCCATTCTGACGGCGTTTATCATCGAGAGCTACAGATCGCTCAACCCCGACTCAGGTGATCTCACAGTCCAACTGCTAGCCCAAATATCGCAGCAAATCGCCGCATCCGCGAACGGAAGCACATTCAATATCACTCAATCCACCCCATTCACCCCGGCCCCAGCTTCCCTTGTATGCAACGGGCTGTGGTTTATCAGCCTAGGCTTTAGTCTCGCTTGCGCGCTCATTGCAACTCTGGTCCAACAATGGTCCCGAGATTTCCTGCACAGGGCTGACATGCGCTCTGCACCGATTATACGAGCCCGGATTTTCTCGTATCTTTACTACGGGCTCAAGCGCTTCCAGATGCACACCGTGGTTGAGATTATCCCCCTCCTACTTCACACTTCACTGTTTCTCTTCTTCTGCGGGCTCATTGCCTTCCTCATCCCAGTGAATAGGATTCTGATGATCATCGCCGCTGTGGTTCTCTTCATTGTCGCATCAGTATATTTGGTATTCACCCTTCTCCCATTACGCTATCTCGACTGCCCGTATCGAACACCGCTATCTGGGGCTTTTTGGCGGGTTTTCCAAGCCTTCAAGAGGATTTGGTATCATCGTCGTGGGTTGGCCACCGAGGCCGCCGTTGGACCAGGCTCAGACATTGAGTCCGAGAATATCGTCCTCGAACCCTCTCTGTCATTGATGGACGAAACTATGGTGGAAGCGATGGCCCGCACAGCAATGGAAACCTCCCGACAAAGGGATTATAAAGCCCTCGTGTGGACCATGAAGTCGCTCGCTGATGATGTCGAGTTGGAGCCATTCGTCGAGGCGATCCCAGACATTCTATGGGGCCCTCATGGCCACCGCTATGCGTATCAGGAGCACGTTCGGGCTCTTATTTTCAATCCCGATGTCCAACTACTCAATCGCGTCGGAGCACTTCTGGACAGCAGTCACGCTGGCATTTGTCTCCAGCTGCCAGTCAACGGCGCGCAATTGCTTGTTATAAGGCCTTTTGGGCCATTGCAAGTCTGTCTATTCCCAATCAGTCATCCAACGAGCCGAACATTGCCCATGCTCTGGATCTTGCGACCTGCATCCGGTCAATGTTACGTGACTCGGTGAATTCGTTTGCTCTTTCCTTCCCGCATCATTCTATGTTATCTGTGAATTCGGACACTGCTCCCTACTTCATATCGGCGTGGGCAATGATACAATGGAGCACATTCTTCGCTATTAAAGGACACCTCTTCAAGCTCCGAGAATGTCTCGTAGCTTATGAAGGCAACTCCAACATCCAGGACGGCAGTTCTGAGTTGGAAAAAATCGGGTCTTCCTTGAATAGGATACAGGCAACATTTTCCAACCTTCCCATTCCATCACCACACCAAAGTAAAAACAGTATTCTTGAGCTCAGGTCGCTGATTGAGGAATATCTGACTATTCCTTGGCACATTACCTTGAATTTCCTTTCCCAGGCGGCACGCTTCGAGGCTCCTCCATACCATTGGGATGAAACACGCTACGCTCTCAGGATTTCCGGGGTGGTTCCTGCCTCTGTCAATGGATGGATTGAATTCGAGATATCGGACATCATATGGACCCATATGGATCAATTGAACTCTGCTACAGATGTCACGAAACTAGATACATGCATATCGGAGTTGGTCTCCCTCTGGAGCCCAATCGATACCGCCTGCATTCCCCGCGCCATCATCGTCTTTTTGAACCGACGAGAATCCGAATCGGGTTTGAAGAAGGCATTACTGGCCCAAGGAAATACCGAGATTCGCCTGTGGAACCACTTCCCCAGAACTCTATCTGAAGGGGCATCAGATCCACCCATTGGACCGCAAAACCCTTTAACTCTTCACCGAGAAGACTTGTTCACTGCGCTGTGGCGCCTGGCATCCCTTAAGCTGGGCGATCTTTACCTTAACGGCAATGATTCACATTTGACATCCATCGAATCTGTTGTAGAGGCACTTTCAACTACAGAATCCCGTTTCAACCATATAATCCACTCTATCGTCGTCCTCCTGAAAATGCAGATTTTACGAATAATCCAGTCCCGCCGCTCTAGAACGCTGGCGGAAGCGGGACTAAATCACCACGTATTCCCCACAGAAACCGCGATCGAGATTCCGGACGAATTAAATACCACACAGGAGACAGACGAAATAGGGGAAACGTGGGCAATGTACAGCTTCAAGCGCAACCGGATTTCAGAGGCCAGCATTTACTTTGTCGCAGAATACCTCGAGCATTGTACCTCCAATGTTTTACCCTACAACGCCGTCCAAACCTTGGACAAGGTTACCTTTTACCCGCTCAACTCAGCCATCCATCACACCCATCAGCTGCGCCTGGCAAACAGCATTCAGGCCGTTTTTCGTGCTGCGCCGTCAACGGACCTTTTGAATACAATATTAAACTGCTCGTGCTGGTCACTGTATGCCCAGGGGCCTAACACTGAAGACCAGGTCAGAGCCCATCGCGAAAAATTCGACTCAGGCCACTTTGTGCTTTGGCCCTGGCTAGACCATCCTATCGCCCGGCAAAAAATTGAACACACCTTCGCAAAGTATAAAAAGCAATTAATGCCTTCCGCGGACTCACTGGAACTCGCCACCGTCACCCGGCTGCAGAACATATTGCAAGGACTCAAAATCTGGTACGCTGAACGCGACTCAATGAACCCCGACGATGACGGGGAGAACGAGGGCTCCATATCCGATTCGATTGGCGGGCGGATGGTTCGCTGCGATGCTTCTGCATCTCCGAGCACCAAAGTAGTCCCATAGACTTGTAACGACTTGGATAGCATTTTTCGTGGCTAAACACCTCGAAAATAAAATAGTGCGCATTAGCCTGTTTGCGATGCAGCCATTCGAGCCATCTGATGGCTGTTTGACATTGCGCAAACTGATGGCTAATGGCTGATGGATGGCTGATAAATAAAGTCAGTGTGGGCTTTTTTTTGCTAGAAATAGTGCCAATTAGTGTGTTCTTACATGTGAACATTAAGGAATGCCCCTAGACTGCATGAGACCTCCAAATCTACCAAAATTAACTTTTTTGGGCTTACAATCCGGCCGTTATATATGTGAGTGAGACTAATCACCCATACATGAGCTGTACAACTCGGAGGTAACTCAATGACTCCAAAAATAGGGGCAAGTATCGAAGCCATTCGAGCCATTAGCCATCAATTTGCGCAACACCAAACAGCCATCAGATGGCTCGAATGGCTGCATCGCAAACTCTCTATTGTTCAGGAAGTGGTATAAAGCCAACGTCTTAGGTTCACCTTTTTTTCGAATCGTAGCGTAGCCAGCGATCCATTCTGACTCCCCACTTTTTACAGCTCTCAATATTTCGGGAATTCTTTGGAGTATTCTTAGCACGCCAGTGAGGAGAGCTCGGCGTCAAACATCAATTGTAGTATAATAATCCCACTCAGAGCATATCCGATTGAAAAAAAAAGGCAGATTGAAGATTGGGCAAATATAACTCGCCCCAATGACCTTCTGCCACTAGTAATCCCAATGCATATTCCTATTTCTTGGAGTCCGAGTGGTTCCTGAGGTTAATGTAATATTATTGATAGTATACACTACGTGCTTGCCTCGTAGTTTCTTGAGCTCAGGCTCCGTTAATATATGTAATGGAACAAGTAAACTTCGACGGCGTTGGGGGTTCCACTCAAAGGTGCCTGTAGAGTTCCATGAGAACTAGAGGTAGGCGTGGCCTCACAGAGGACTACGCCCTTACATGATAAATTAGATATCATCTTTCTCCCTCAAAAGGAAGGAGAAATACATGTGCGTGGCGTTGAATTGTCGGTGCGACTTGAAGAAGCCAAGAGTTTTTGTCAGAAATATTGGTTGGCTGAGAGGCTCGAGGTAAAATCAAATTGAACGATCATCTGTCCCCCGCAAGTCACAGGTATGTTGCTCACCAGCAACTGAAGCAAGGAGTGGATCTGCTTGATGTTTATATTCCTGGCAGACTTGTGGCAGACATATTTACAGCGCACTCATTCGAGGATAAATGACGCCGGTTTCAACACACCTCTGCCCCAAGAACCAACCAAGAAGACGAAGTATGCAATGCCGTCGCCCGCCAGTGAGACTATTCTGCGGATAATTTTCGGTGGGGCGATCATCTTCGACCGCCATGACCACGAACATCGGATATTTGGAGTCTCTGAGGTCAACCGCGGACTTGCGAAGACCATGGGGGCAAGATGAGGTTCGATGCGTTTGAGAGCGGCGGGGCCCTGGAATATCTCCACGAGTCGTGGACTTCGCTCGCCATTAATTGAATATCAAATAGTAGATCTTAAACAATGCGTCGAAGAGGCCAAATTCGTCAGGTGTGCCCAATGCGCGCGTGAGGCAAGGCGACAGACCCAGAAAACCGGCGCATAGTTGAAATAACTCAGGTTGAGAGGATTAAGGTTAGAGCTCCTCTGTGTCGAGCACCTCTGTGCATCCAGCCCGCTGAGCGCGCTCCGTTTGGTCTGAACACCGCGTGATTCGCAGCTCTTTGCCCACTTGGTTTCTCGAGTTGATGAACGGGTCGGCGTTGAGATCCAAATAATCGTCTTGAATAGCCTCCTTCTCGCGCTCGCGCTCTTGCTGCTTCGCACTGACGACGACATCCTGGACAGCCTGCGGACCTGCGCCGCGTCTGAAATATAGCGGCGGCGTACCGAGGAGGATGTTCAGCCTACGTTTGCGTGTCAGCAAAGGCAAGCGCAGTAATTGAAAGTAGTAAGTCGACGCACATCTCGTCCTTGGGAACCTCCGGATCTGTTCCTTCCGAGCAATGAGCCTCCCGGTTTTCTGCTCTGAGAATGTTATCAAAATACGAAACAGAAATCACCACCTTCCAAAGCATCCTTTCGTCCCGGCGCCGGCAGCAGCGATAATCGGTTCAAGGTATGCATCAACGACCCGCATTGGCCCGCACATCGTGTCCGTGTGCTCAGACCCAGCCGAAGCGCAAGTGCGAGGAGAGGTGGTTGATCGCGGTGTCCTAGGCCGCGGTGAAGACGTCCGCGGGTCGGGCGAGGCCAGCGCTAGGAAAGGCGAGGACAGGGTGGTGGGGTAAGGAAGGGTTACGGCGAGGCTGTCGACGCAGAATCCGAAGAGGAAGAACGTGGCGGAGTCCTTGGTGAAGCGCCACAACAATGGAGGACGAGATGGCGAGACAGACCCTATTCTTGCATTGAACCGGGCAACATGAGCACAGTAGAATACTTCAGGAGCAATAAATCACTTGCCAAAGCAGAAGCAATTACCAATTAAACAACCAAGTAGTCCAGTGCACACTGGTAAGTAAATATATTTGACTGGAACAGTGGTTTTACCATCGGTTGAAGGCTTGAAGCGTTGTGAACAGCCAGGCACCGAGAAAAAGGTGGTTGAGGTTTTGAAGTAATAGTGTAGTGCGCTGTTGAGGCGGCCTCGCCGGTTTCATGCCGCGCAAGAATTTGTCTGGTGATTTGCGCCAAGTGCCGATCAAGTGGCAAGTGCCGACAGCGATGACATAGTTGTGTTGATCCGTAATCGGGCCGATCACTCGGATGCAATTTAGCTGCAGTTGTCTGAAGTCACTGGCTCATCTGCTTTGCATCCGCTAAGGATTGAGCCCGACACTGTGGCGACTTGCATCTGGGTCTGAATCTTCTTCCAAACTATTTATCCGATACGCACCCTTTCGGACCGGCAGTGGACCGCGACGATCACCTGCGCAGGCCATGGCCGCCGGGATTTGCATTTAAGAAGGGTGTAGACTGGTGTAGAGCACTCGGACCACTCCATGGTACGCCAATCTTGGACCCCACTTTTTGCACTCTTATGCATTGTCGCGGCCATAAATGTGCCGCGGCAGACGAATGACGGTGTCCACCTGGCTATAACGCCCACTTGTGGCAAGCTGGGCGGGACCTTTACCAACGTGAATGCTGGCATTGTAACGAGTGGAATCAAAACGTTGGTCGCCTTTGGGGTATTTTTTAAATTTCATGTATTGAATGCATTGCTGACTGTTGGCGCGTGCAAGTAGGATTCGTACACCTCCGGCGGGCGCAGTGATGGCGGCACCCTGCCGCCGGCCGTGCTCACTGGAACCAACCCCCGCGCAGGCGGGCGTGTTACGGATGGTCCTGTGTGGGCTGAGGACGTCGCAAGCGACCTCAGTGCGACGATCAAGGACTACGCCGTGCGCACAACCTTCTCCCCTCTCACAAATTATGCGCGCACTACTGAGCATTGCAACGCAGGTGGCTGGCGCAGTCGTGAATGTTACCCTTTGGCCGAGCAAAGCCGGCCAGTCCGATTTTTACATCAAGGTGGGCCCTACGTTTGGAATTGAGCAAAATACCAATGCCTGGATGATCGTAGCTGCTCTCTTCCTTAGCCAAAAGAACGTCCTGAACCCGACCACAACACTCTACGCTGTGTTCTTCGGAATCAAGTACGCCTTGGAATATATCTTGGTATACTAGATGTTGACGACATTTACTTTACCAGCGACTTTAGTGCTACTAACAGTTCGTCGGGCTGTACATGTAGAGTATTGGCTGTACTGACAATGATATAGCTGATGGAAACCACCTCCCCCAAGCCGCCGCCGATCTTCTCAGCCAGATCCAGCAGCTCACCGCCCCGCCCACAAACGCCAAAAACATCCTCGTGGTTGACGACTACGGCTTCGGGACACATGCGGCCATCGGCGACGCGTGGAAACAGGCTGTGTTTGCCGGGCTGAGCACCCTCCGCGCACAGCAGCTGAATGTCGCGTTCGTGGACTTCGCGCCGCTCTGGGACGGCGTGCTGGGGTCGACGCCAGGCTTTGCGGCGTTTGGGTACAAAAACCCCGGAAATTGCATCCCAAATGCGAAACAGACGGACTTGTCAGGCGAGTGCGCAACGCCGTTGAACTCCTTTTATTGGCTTCCCTCGTGCGCGTTTCTGTATTTTTCATCTATTTACAGTATAGCTGATGTGGTGTGTTGGGAACAGACACCCGTCCAAGGAGACGCATCGGATTATGGCCGACTATGTCAATTTGGTATTGGCGAATTGCAAAGCATGATCCACGGGTCGTCCGAGCTCGGAATGGGAAACTCGGATTCCTCTGTACATTTACCCTCCGTTTCTACGACATTGACAAAAAATCTATTGTTGAAGTATCATGAAATCTGAGTTGCTCGAAAAACACCCCTGACGACAGGTGGATCTTCGCCGATCCATGCAATTCTATCTGTTTATTCCAAAGATGCTAGGAGACGAGTGCGGGAGTTGTAGGTTTTTGAAGGGGGTAAGAAGTTAATTCCCATAGGACCCAATAATCGGGCGCTTGGGCTGGGGATTGGGGAGGAGACGTTTTTTCAATGTCATTTAATTTTCATATGCAGAATCGACCTTCAATGTCAGCCTGACCAGCCAACAAATGGTTTTGACGCACAATCGCAGCCGATGGGGTTAATTGTTTGGACCATCCTAGTAGGATCCTCTTGTATCAGAATAAAGATGATTCCCGACCATCTCGAGACGGGGTTCAAGGGATGAAAGTTGGCAGCTGATCTTACAGACCCCCGATGAGTAGAAAGACATGTATTCGCATAAATAAATAATTGATACACATGCGAGTTCAGTCCTCTGTAGATCAGACAGCTCCCTCTTGTCCCTGGTCCACCGCCATCTCAGTAAACTGTGTCGGGGGACCGTCGGGAACAAGTAAAAAAAGTGCGACAACCAAGAAGAAGGAGGTCCATTCAAGCCGGTAATAAAGGTCCCAAATACTGTCGTTGAGATTGTAATACTGTCAGAACACGGACATCTATCAGCTTGAAACACACGAAAGAAAAAGTCGACTGACGGATATATATTCGCCCCATGATACCCATATTGACAGAGCACCGAACAATGCACCGAGTTCGGAGCCACGGCCGAGGGCGATGAAATACGAGGCCGCAAGAGAGTACAGCGCCGGAAGAGCACCGACGCTGAATGGGTACAGAAAGAAGAAGATTCCATAGAGCAGGCTGGAGCGGGGACCGCCGAATATTTGGATGCCCAGCACACACAGTGCGGCAATCAGGATAGAATTCTGGGCGACAGATTTCGCCAGAAGGCGACCCGACTTTTCCGAGTCACCATACGTGCGCTTCACCAAGGAAGCAAGGGCTGTGTGTGTGTTGGATTTGATTAGCTGATGAGCTAAAAATCGACATACCAGGAAGGATACAGAGCCACGTTATAAGATTGATGACACTAGGAATAATGAGCAAGAGCCATCTCTGGAGCTGGTTAGTGGGAATTGAAGTGTTCAGGAACGGAAACACGGGACTTACGGGGAGAACGGAGAAATATCCGTTAAATGAGGTATATGCCACCATCTTGACGCCGAATCCCTGAACCATGGGCTAAGTAAATCGTGGTCAAAAGTGAAACGCGATGTGCTCACCAGTGTCCAGGAGTACATAAAAATAGAACAGGCAAGGAGAACTACTTTTCTGCGAGAAGGACCTTTACGCATCAATGTGGAGAAAGGTGCCATGATGTATTTCACCACGGGTTTTGGACCAGCCCGTAGGTGCTCGGTTGGCGGTGTCAAAGACTCGGGAAGAGCGTAATAAATATAAGCCAGGTTCGCACACGCAAGGGGGACGGTTATAGCGCGGCCGAGTTTACCACCGACGTGGTCTAGAGGCATAAACAACTGACCAGAGATATTCAATTGGGATGCAAGCCAGCTTAGGTGGTGACGTACGTATATGCCGCATCGGAAAAATATGAACGATACAGCCTGAATTAGACCGAATATAGCCGTCCTAACATAGAAAGATGAGCTGTGATAAACCCAAACGCCGTAAACGACAAGAACCTTGAAAGAGAACTGGGCGAGACATCAGATGCGTATCTAGAATAAAATGTCAGATGACAACTCTTGCTCTCCAACATGGAGCATACGCATGGACAACCCCGATAAAAGTGGGATATCCACCAAGCAAACCTTCGATAATTAGTCCTATGGAAACTCCATCTTCATGTAAGGGGGTCTTTGCGAATGCCAGGTACGCTAAATCACTGCCAGACCAGAATAAGTAAAACACCAGGGGAAGAGGAAACTACGCACAGGATAACACTTCCCAGAAGAGAAATGAATAGGACTGGCTTCCGCCCCCTCCGGTCACCGAATGCACTCCACCACCCTACACTTATGAAACTGATCACAGCAGAGGCGAACGTTGTCCCTGACAGGGGAGATTGGTTGTGAATGAAACCTTCGACCGGAGGACGTACACATTTCCATTTTGACAGACGCTCCACCGGGCATCTCCACCCAAAGGCTGAACCTAGAGTCTGATACCAGCACCGACATCGAGAATCTAAGCAGTGGGAGTGAACGCAGTTTGAGTCGCGTACCACGGAACCGCTGCTGGTAATCGCATCGAGAATACATATATACTCCACGCTATGATTGAAATCAGTTATAAGAAAGCTCATGGAAACCTCATACGCACGCAAGTCGAGGCAATCGCCACCACAAACAGGAGTTTCAATAACCTGGGCATGAAAGCATTCAGTGAATTCGTATTAAATTCGAAAAGCGCTGACTTTGAGTGAGGAGAATGGTTTTCCCTCTGTATAAGGTGGTCTTCATTGGATGGTGGGGCACTGGAATCCGGACGCGGGAGCAACTGGTCGGTTTCAGCCATTGGTGCAAAGCGCAGTCGGTGACAGGTGGAGAAGGTTGGATCAAGGGCTTTGAGAATTTATACAAGACTGAGCGCTTATTGAAGCGCAGTAGAAGTCGGCTGACAACGCGACACGTATGACACAGCGGCTCGCAGTGTCGACAGCCGCTGTTTGGTTATGAGATTGCTATAACTATAGAGGAATCACTTCTACAGTGGCAGCTCGGAGAAGGATAATGGATATACCAGAGCAAAAGACAGCGGAGAGCGACGAAGATGCCAAGACTGTTCGTTGCCGGCCCGATCAATTCAACATTTCATCTGTCCAACAAATTGCCGACAACACAACGCATCAATGCATCAACACTTACACCGTAAATTCACATAACATTCTTTCAGAATTAGGACTGCTCCAGATTGCCAAATTTTCGTGTTGCAAATGGCGAGACCAATATGACCTCGCCAATAAATGGCGTTAAAGTTTGGTTTAAACTTGAATTGCAGCCTCAGGGGAACAAGTTGTCGTTCAAGTCATACTATCCCCCCCTAGAACTCGGACACCAAAGAAAGATCGGTAGATATCACTTTATTCAGTGGTCCTAGATGCATTCTGAGTGGATATATCGTCAGCAAGTTGTCTTTTACCTTGGTTTCAAATTTTATTTCGGCAAACGGCGTCGTTTTTTCGGCGGTAGTCAAGTGTCCGAGTCCTAAGTAACGGGTCAAATTCTGATCGCCGGCCTCATAGCTAACCACCTTGTGGTCGTAGTGCCTCCAAACTTCATAGGGTGGGGCACCTCAACAGGAACTATAGCACGCATTTAGCAGTGGTCAAGGCAAACCCATGGTAGTCGACAGGCAGCATGAAATTCCTTGCCATCAGTTTTGGCAGTTGAGAAATCAATTTGGCAGGCATGCCATGATTGTTCGGTTTATTGTGAGGGCTACAAGACAGCTATGCCTCTGAAATTCTATATGGGTACTCTTATGATGTCAGGGTATCTTTTAGGTGTGTTTATGAAGTAATATGACTTTGAGTGGAGGGCCCAAAACCATAAAATACCCAAAATCAATGAAAATGGCCTAAGCTGTCAGCTTTCCACGATGATATATATTCGAAGGATGAACTGTTATAAAGGTTTTCGATGCTATATCTCTAGGGCACCTACTGAAGTTCATGTGGAGCCAGAAATCTCAGGAACGGTCCAATATTGGTCGAGAAATGTTTGTTTGTCCGAGTACTAGGTTTGTCCGGAGCGGTGGGGGGGGGGGGGGGGGATAGTAATGAAAGATCTGATCCGAATTAATTATGAAGTACATGCACGTAAAATTATGAATCGTCCTCAAATACGCTTCTAGGTTTCCCGTCGGAGTAATACGCCGGCGCGGCACCATGCGTGAGAGGCACAGTAGTCTCCCGACTGTGGTCGACTGTGAGAACACGACAGACCGGAGAGCATACAGAAACTTACGACGCATCGACTTTTGCGTAGAGGCCCTTCAGGCTGCTCGACCTCTTACTAGGCCTGCGACCCCGAACCCATACGGCACCCGAAACAAGAACACCGACGACAAGGATGGCGTTCATAGCAAGGAGGGCGATGACCACAGAAGACATCCCGCCGGCCGGTTTGTTGGCGCTGCTGTTGGAGCTGCTGCTGTCGGCGAGGAACGAACCAATGGATGAGGCGGACGCCGGACTGCTGTTTGCAGGGGTGATAGAATCGGGGCAGGTGCTCGAACCCGCAGAGAATTGTCCGCCCTAAGTTGTGCTCAAGATACCAGGCCGGCGGAGAAAATTCTTAGACTTACGGGTGTAAAGTACTCGCAACTACCGGCGGTTTGATATTTGCAGGTCACGAAACCGTCGTCGGTGGTGCCGGAGCTCTGGAGAGCGCTCCCAGCGTCGTCCTCCGCAACACATTGAGCCAGGCTAGAGGGGTCACGGACTCAGTCAGCTGCGAACGGAATGAAGACAGCTCTTACGCACCTGGATGTGGCGGAGTTTGCGGAGCCAGATCCGGTGCTCGTGTCTGACGATGAGGGATTACTAGCGGGTGTTATACTATCCGGGCAGATACTCCCGCCGGAAGAGAACTGTCCGCCCTGTATTGGATAATTTAGAATGCGTGTGAGATTACACCGAGCGCTCGGACGTACGGGCGAGAAGTACACGCAAGTGCCCGCCGCCTGATACTGGCAGGAAACGAAACCATCCGTGGTATTGGCACTACTCTGAAGTGTGCTGCCGGCGTCGTCGGTTGCAACGCACTGCGCTAGGTCAGAACTAAATCGAAACAGTTGATTCAGGTTGGGGAAAGGGCATGAAATCATTGAACGTACTTGGCGCTAGAACCAGTTGTCGTACCCAACGAGGAGTTACCAGCGGGTGTTATGCCGTCCGGGCAGGTGCTCGAACCAGAGGAGAATTGTCCTCCCTAGAATGACGTGCTTGAGATACGTGTGAAGAAAGGGCAACAGCGGACGTACGGGCGAGAAGTACACGCAAGTGCCCGCAGTCTGATATTGGCATGACACGAACCCATCCGCGGTAATGCCACTACTCTGAAGCAGGCTGCCGGCGTCGTCCGTCGCAACGCATTGGGCCAGCGCCGAGCTGCCGCTGGTAATTGTAAGGCTTGAAAAGGAAGAAGGAATGTGTAGGAACCTACCTAGTGGGCACATCGCTGGATGGCGGGGAGAGCTCTCGGAGGTGTCGCTGGAGGAAGACGAGCCCCAGGCGTGATGGAGTCTGGACAGGTGCTTGCCCCGGCGGAAAATTGTCCACCCTGGAAGAATCTCGTTAGTCGCCCGATGATTGGAAACGACGTGCAACCTACCGGCGAGAAATACTCGCATGTGCCAGCAGCCTGGTATTGACACGATACAAATCCGTCGGAGCCTATGTTGGAGCTTTTTAAAGCACTGCCAGCATCGTCCTTCGCCACACATTTTGCCGCGCTGGAGCTGTGAATGTGATATTTAATTCGGGGTGAAAAGGATAGGGAGTGCAACGCGTACCTAGGCTCAGAGCCGCCAGAGTTAGATCCGGACGAGCTGGCGATAGCTGAATCGGGGCAAACACTTGACCCCGACGAAAAACTTCCTTGCTAAGGGATTGAAATCAGCGCTGAGTATCGGAAGCAGATGGGGAGCAATACAATAGCAAAGTATGTGCACAACCCCGCTTTCGAGTATCTGCAGTCCAAGAATTGTCCATTCTTCTCAGCGATCTCTTCAATTAAGGCTCCACCATTATCATCGCGAGGAGGGCAGGTTGAAGAACTGGAACACAGAGTGAGCAAATCGGGTCTGATAGATAGCGTATTCTAACAGACCGAGTAGGGGCTGCGAAAGCGCTAGAGGTGATAGCGAAGAATATCAGAGACCTGAACATTTAATAAAAAGGGATCGGTTCTCAAAGAAAAGAAAAGAGGAAAGAAAAGAACTGAGCCAGGATCTTGATATGTGGGCATTTTATACATCGACTAGTGCCGCCCGAGACCTCCGCTGCCCGAGATTTCCGCTGCTCGCGTCGTCTGAGACCGACCTCTCATTTGTCTTCGGGCGGAGTTATTCATCAGGAACATCGACTCTTTGTGAATTCGGCGCCGCTCGGGGGGCTCGGGCGTTTGTTTCAGCCTCTTTCAGGGAGAAACAAGCACTGCCACGAGGATTGCATTGAGGCACTGCTGGACACTGCTGGATCTGTTATCAACGGCGGTGACAAGATGACATTTTGGTTATCGATGTCAATTTGCAGGAAGCAGGACATGGGCACCTTTATAAACCTTGGGACGATGGGATGGAAAAAGCCAAGAAAAAGTTCAAGAAAAAAAGGCGCCGCCAATCAAAGTCGGCAAAATGGCTCACGCGTGGATCGGGCCGAGGTTACAGACAGTTGAAGTCGGAGGAGATCAGAGTTTGAACCTTCACTTCCATAGTGAATCAGTGATCATTCTGGAGTGCTTATGACCTGCCAAATATCTATCAGGACCAGGCCCAAAAGCCGCTCTTCTGCCACACAGCAGACCTGATCTCGAGGACAGTGACCGTGGCATAAACTTTGGACCCGACCAGGATAACAGAGATGCGCTGCTTTTTTTGGAGCTTGTCGTTTACTGGCAGCCCGGATGCTTAATTTGCCAAATAGACGCAACGGAAAGAATTCAATGCAAAAATGGACTGGCATTGAAACAAGCAGGTAAGTTACAGCACACAGCATCTGTAAACGAGTGTCTACACCGTGATTCACCGAATTTTCTCTTTTAGGAGCCCTGAGGGCAGTTCCATAATGCGCAGAACAGCCTTTCAAGAGTTCATGTGGCATGGACGGATGTGGCAGATAAATCACGGTGATAGGACTACTTGCGAGCGGCCTGGATTTGTGATGGCAGCCATAAGAGTGTATTAGTTTATTGCAGCGGTAAAAGATATTCGGATGAAGAATCGCTCTCTATACTTGACTGCTTTCAAAATGCCACCACGGACAGATGTTAAAGGTCGTGCGAGAAAACCGCATATGACGATCGATCTTACCGTAGTGTTTCATGCGTAGGAACAAGGGCCCTAGATATATGGATGGTGGAAGTTTCCGATTTTTTTCATCCAAAATTGGGGATTGGTAGCAATTGGAATTTGGTAGCAATACTTTCGACGTCTTTGCAAACAAGCAATGATCATTATCAGGGGATGGCCTTCCTACAAAATCGTTTGCTTCAATTCAGATTTAGGCGTATGAAACATAGTTCCAAGATTCGTGCATAACAAAACCTTTCGCGGCGGACTTTCGGAATTGGTTGTTCATGTTTGCATTTCGCTCGCGACGCGAACTGTCACGTGATGTGCTCTTCTCGTCCTACTTCCATCCCAAAATACAGTTCCTTTTACGCTGTCTGATTTGGCTCAACAGCAAATCTATCTCGGATTATTATCACTTCCCACTGTCTGCAACCGCTGATCAACACTGCGGCGTCTAAGAGGTCGCTCCGGGGCCACTGGTTAGAATGAATCTCGAGGCTGGCACGGCCGCCGCACGGGCATCGTCGCGCCTCAGGTTTCTGGATGTCGGCCTTCTCCGTCGTCAAGAGTCTGCTCGACATGGGTTCCGACTCGGGGTCTCCTATCTGTCCTGGCCTATGATTCACTTTGCACCGGAAATTGTTCTCCTCCCGACTCGGATATTTTCATCTGTCAAGTATGGTGACTTTTCGTCCTTTCAGGGCAATCGGGGCGCGACTATGACCCTTGCCGCTTTGATGTCGAGGGTGCCAGATCTAAAGTGCCACTTAATTATGGACGCCGTGGGTTCGAGGTTGACGGTGGGAGCGGTATCATGATCCTCAATCGAACCCGAAGTCTACATTAGCCAATAATCTGCCAGGCCAGGGGCTCTCCATTCCCTCTCGGTTCTGACCATGCATATCCACTGGGTGGCGCCCATGCACAGGCGTACGCTCTTTCTCTTTTTCGCGCTCCTCCTCCCTACGGTCCTCGCGCAGACGTCACACATGGTAAGCCCTCTCCGCTGCGCCCGCATACCCATCATAGATAAGAATTTGCTTCCGAGGTGCTTGTGGGGGTAGAGGGGAGCTTCTACTCCCCGCCGACGCTCTCTGCGGGGCTCAACGACACGGTGACGTTCCAGTTCGGCGGCGACTTCCACACGGTGACGCAGAGCTCGTTCGAGTCGCCGTGTATCCGCCTCGACGGGGGCTTCGACAGCGGGTTCAACGGGCGGGGCGCGAACTTCTCCTTGCCGGAGCCCTTGTGGACGTTGCGCATCACGAATGTCTCTGAACGTACGCCTTTTGAAATCCAACAGAGTCTTCCGGGATGCGCTGACCGGGACCGTACGTACAGCGATATGGTTCTTCTGCCAAGCATCCATGCCTAGTTCGCACTGCGAGGCGGGAATGGTCGGGTGAGTCTTTTGCGCCGGTGTCCCTGTCCCTGTGCGCATCCTTCTGAGTAGCATGGCACAAACGCAGGGCTATCAACCCCCCTTCGATTGCAATGTACCAGCAGTTCGTATCCGCGGCCAAATTGGTCACGAGCACCCCAAAAGTACGTATTTGAAGCCGCCGCGCTCCATTCCGACTCGGATACGCACTGTACTTAATAGCTTAAATATTGCACGTAGCCATCACCTTCGTTTATTGCTTCTGGACAAGGCGCCTTTGCGACCAACTCGCCCATGCCGAGCTCCATCCCCAACCCCCAAAGTTCCGCCCCTTTTTCTGTTTCAGACTCCTCGACACCGACGCCCACACCCACGACTACAGCGTCTCCCGATTCGATTTCGACGACGCCCGCGCTCGCGCCAGGCCGGTCGGGAATTAACCGCGGGCTCATCGCGGGGTGCGCGACCGCCGGGGGAATCGTCATCCTCCTCCTCATAACCCTCGCGCTCTACCGCTGCCGGCGACATCGCCCTACCCCAATGCTTACGCCGACACCAATCCATGGGATGTACAAGGAAAAGTCGTCCGGCCTGACGTCTGCGGACACCACAACGCACATGTTCCCCGCCATCGGCACGGGGACTGGCACGCCCGCGACTGCGGTGCTCTACCGCGACCGGGACCGCGAGCGTGATCATGGGGACGACGCGGAGAAGCGCACGGACACAGGGACGGACACAGACGGGCAGCCTGGCTCCTCGCCGCACCTCGGCACCGGCGTGCGCCCCCTCCCACGCACCCCGGCGCACAGTCAGATGCAGCAAAACGGTTTTGAGGACGACCCGACCCCGGCAGCGCATGTGGACATCAACGCGCTGGCGATGGAGGTGGCGAGCGTGCTGCTGCACACGCCGCCGCGCCAGGGCTCGCGGCAGCACCTCGACTCAGTACGAAATAACGCCAGCGCCAACGCCGACGCCAACGCCGACACCAACACCCAGGGGGCGGGGCGACATAACCCGGGCCATGGGCAGCGGCACAAGCTGCGGGCGGGGTCCGAGTCTGGGTGGTACGAGGAAGGCTCGAGCGAGGAGACGAGCCCGTCGGCGCCGCCGTATTACGGCGCGAGTTAACTTTTAATGTTAAGTGGAGGTTCGGTGGAGGCGGGTGGGCATGGACAAGTCGGAAGTTGGATGTGCCTGCATTGGCAGGGCGTCGTTGTTGTTGTTGTATATATGTTCATTTTAGTCTTGTTTCTTTGGCCTATGCTTTACATGTACATTCACGATTGTTATTAGCACAGAGGTATATATCAGAGAAAATAAGCCTGAGAGTACAACTGGACGTCATCGTCGCCGGCTGCATTTAAATTAAATCAATGCACAGAGTTGAATTCATCAGGGAAGGTTGGACGCACGCGGTTAAAATGTGGCGCGCGGTCCGTTGGCGTAAAAAATTATCCGACGACGCAGCTTGGGTAACGGCCGAGACGCTCTCGGCGGTGGCGACCGCGACGGTATCCAGCGAATTCGATAGCGTCGACCCTCCAGTGGCACTCGTGCTGGACGGGGACCCAAATATGCCAGACTGATCTCCTGCCGAGACCGCGCCAGTGCCCACTGTCACACTCGCATCATCCTGGTTAGATTTTTTCTTCCCGGCCGTGGCCCCCACCGCCCCGCCGACGACCGCGGCAATGACCACCAGCGTGATCACAGCTCCGAGGATAGGTTTCCACCGCCGCTGCCAGAACGACTCGGACTGGGCACTTTGAGTTTGCGGCGCGTATCGGTGCGGGGGGCTAGCGCTTTTGCGTTCCACAGAAGCCTCGGCGGCTTCTTTCAGAGCGAGGTCGGACTGGGTGCGCTTGGCGCCGCGGTTGGGCTCGAGGAGGACGTGGTCGTAGCCTTGCTAGAGAATCTGGCATGAGGGGATGCTGGGCCGATAAGTAAGGTGCGGGAGAGGCACACCTGCAGTTGTGCCCGGGTTGCTGCGGGAGCCTGGGCAAGGAGGGCGCGGTCATAATCGGTGTCGGGTGGCGAGCTCATCGACGACGTTGAGTGCCGTGGGGCGCGGTGGGCGCAGGCAGAGAGCCGTGCGATGGCGGCGTTTGACGGCCAGGCACATAGAAGATATGTTGAGGCTATACACTGTCATGATATCGGTCCGGCGAGTCTATCAATAGCCTGAGTTTGATTCCAACTGAGACGTCCACAATGGCGCGATGCGAAGCTGAGGACCGGCTAAGGTGTGGTGGAAAGTTAAGAGTGAAGAAGCATTGAATGTGCCGAGGCCGGCAGCTTCCGTTAGTGATGCCATCAATAGCTGAAGTTGAAAACTGTATTTCTCAGATGTTTACATTCCGCCTCAAACGTAAGCACCCAATGTGGCAATTTGATGGCGGCACATCGGCAAGTCCCCTAACTTGCCGATGCTGCCGACGCCTCATTCATTTGTCAAGTCAGAATTGGTAGGCGAGCCCTGTTCGTTTAACGTCTTAGTATCTCTTTGAGACACATATCCCAGACAAAAAAAAAAAGAAATATTATTATTATCAATGACATTAGGTATGTCGAACAGATGTCGAAGACTCGGGATTCCGCTGATAACGGCGGGTTGCTGGTCCACAGGCCAGTGGACAAGGAGGAAAGAGCGGTCGGCAGTTTGAGCTAGAACGTGTTGGTTGTCGCATTCGCGCGCCAGTGAGGGGGAAGGGGGAGGGAGGGAGCAGATGGCAGAGAGGCAAGGAGTTTCTGTTGGCGTAGAGTTGTTTGTTGTTTGATGGGCTCTGCAGCACGGGGGGTAGAATCTGCGTATACATAGTATTTGATGGCCTGCAGAACACGGAGATCCTGAGCTGAGAAGTCAGGGAGAGGATGTGGGAGTACAGATGGAGTGTAGGTTGGGCAGCTACCCAGTGGTTTCCCAGTGAATTTTGCACATTTCATTTGACAGTACTGACTGATGCGGTGCGAGATGTATGAGCATTCGGGCTTTGGATTGAGGGTGGGGAGCATGTATTTGTTTGGAATTTCTGACTGGTGTAGCACCAGAGGAAGGTCATTAAAGCGGGAGCAAGAGTGGAGCGAGCAGTATTGTTGGCAGCAGCGGGGGCAAGTGGAAAGAAACCAAAATGCTGGGATAAGATCTTCATGGTTCGGGTTATAGCACTACAGGGAATTGTTAGATTGAAAACTGTCCACAGCGGGTTTCATAACGCGCACCTTTGGGTATTCCTGCCCTTTATGTGTCCCGCTAGTGGCTCTCCTGAGCTGGATTCGGCGACAACAACCGCGTTTTGGGCAGCGAAAGATTGTGTCGTTGACACTTGGCGGTTGTGTGTCGTAATGCGAAAGGTTCATCGGTGGCGAGATGAGGGAAGAAGAAGAAAAGGCGTCGCGTTATGTGTTTCTGTTTGCCTTGGTCCTCTCGGCAACGGCAGCAGATAGTTTTGTATTTTTCGCCCTTGGATTCCCTTTTAGGGTAATGCCCCTTTCAGAACGGCACGCACGGCAGGCCTCCCATTTCAATCCCCGCCAGTTATTTAATATGTTTCTCGGATGCATGTCACAGCGGCCGGCGTCACTCGGGCACGGGTGGCATTGGTGGCAAATTGGTGGCAAGTAAAAGGACAAATTCAATAGGTCAGAAATTTATTTATTTAGTGTGTATGATAGTAAGTACCGGGAGCCGTTACAACGTAATTATTATCTCGGTAGTATGAGGTCGTTCTTGGCGCATCAGGAGGGAACATGGTATTATAGAGGGCTAGGGCTTGTCTAAGAAGCATTTCCGGAGACTCTGTTGCCTCTTTCGCGCGGGTGGCAAGTTCTTGAGGTACAGCATCAGTCGGGCCGTCTGCCAGATCAAGGTCTATTCATATTTCCCGAGGATCGTGCTCGTTCCGGGATAGGACTTCCCAACGACACGGCAGGGACAATCCATCCGTTTATTGGGAATCTTCTTCTCTCGCTCTGGATGTTTGGGGACATACTTGCTTTGGCCACCGGTCCCCATGCGCGCACATACATATATATGCTTTTTCGTCCACTCATGCTTCGTTTTGCCCCTGTTCGGTTCGGCCTCCTTCCGTAGAAACGAGATCGACTTCTCGGTTTCTTCTTTCTTCAACCACTCTTCCATGTGAGAAATCGACTGCCATGAGAGGAGATATTGACCAGAATCCAGATCGTATTTATATGATCCACGCTTGGAATATGAGTCCGAAGGTCGAGGGGTGACGGTTTTAAATGCAGATGAGGATAGCGCAGGTGGCACGACTTCAGAGAAAATATGCGGCTCTTCTGGGGATTTATTTGAGGGTATATAAGGTCGGAACGCCGAGAACGATGGTCCTGGTGCTCGGCTATGATGACCAGAGGGTTCACCAGCCCCGGAAGGCTCGGTGGGTGGAATATAGGCACGGAATATAAAATTTGCCATAGAATGGTGCCTTGGGTGCCTTGAAGACGCGTGAATATGGTTAATAGCGCGTCAATTACGCGTCGGAAGGCCTTAGGGGCTGGAGGATGCGCAGAAAAAGTGCTGGGGATGTAGACAAGGTGGGTGAAGCACGGAAAGAGGTCCCCATAATTCTTGCCATACAGAAATGCATTGTTCTGCCCAAATGAGAAGCGTGACAAGGACCGACGGTGGTCAGGAATAAAATATACAAAAACTCGAGAGAGCGGCAGGAAGGTCTGCCGAGAGTTGGCCGAGAGCACGTGGCAGCGCTTTCCAGATAAGGGAATGCTTAGTCACGAACTCAAGGGCGAAAGGTCAAAGACTGCAGCAGATATCAACGCGTGCCGCTTTGCCGCCATCAAATAGCCAAATCGGGTGCTTACGTTTGAGGCGGAAAGTCAAAAGTGGTATTTCTCTGCCAGTTCTCAGATCATTTACTGTAGTCCAGTTTCATCGCAAACTAGGTGTGAAATGTCGCAAAAGTCCGTTTTAAGTTATAAGCCAAGATAAGGGCTTTTTGAACCTTATAGGCAAGCAGGCATACTTATAAAGCCTTATAAGGGTTATAAGTACCTATATACGCTTATAACTCAAAGGGACCCCCCTCAGGCTGCATTCCAAATCCAATATTGGTGACATATGCACAGGTTGAGTTGAGCCTGGTGTATAAGGCTCGAAAAGCCTTTATCCTGACTTATAACCCAAAAGCGATTTTTGCGACAAAGCTGGACATTCAACAGTTTCGAAGCAAGTCATTCAAATACAAATCCATCTAGGGGAAGCTTACGACAGCCGAACTTGAACAGTTGGCATCAATTGTCGTCCGGGTTTCTCAGGAATTCAGTGGTCACCGAGCGTGGTTTTGTGAAGTACATATATCAAAATTGGGTGATATGTGCGAGATGGTGTAGTCTAGTGGTGGGAGGGAAACGAGAATAACATCTCTAGAATTCAGTTGTTGGCCCAGTTTTTGGGCGAAAAAAAGCAACTTGAGTGAACTAAAGGGCGGCCTGAAGCGAATTGAAGGAGGGCAAAACGGTGGCAAGAACACGATAACTTACCCATTGAGCTGCAATGGTTGAATGGTGAAAAGTACGGCGGGACATGAGAATTGAGCTTGAACCGACCAAAAAAGCCGGAAATAGTGCCAGAACACCGTTGGGCACGGTGAGCGAACCCAAAATTTAAATGAAAGGCTGTTGAACCACTGGGAGTTTATTGACTGGCCACAAGTTTGAGTTGAGCCAACCTTCGAGTTCAGCTGCAGTCGACAATCTTACAAACTTGGCAATAAAGCTTTTGATGTAATTTCAGTCTCTCATTCAGCGTCAAACCGAAACTTCTGACAACAGCTCGATTGTTTAATGAAAATGAGATCATAGAAAATTAAATAAACCAAGTTGAAGATTTGTTTCTAGGTTGCCTAAGGTTTTCCTCACCCAGATCGTCTCCTCAGCGGTTTGGCATTGCCAAGCTTGCGGCTTACCGATTTCAATTGGTGTGGAGTTTGACTGTGTCCTTAGAAACCATGCATAATACGGCAAGCAGAACTCTCAAACTTTCCCTCGTCCTCAAAGCATGGAGATCGATACCCAAGAACGAGGATACGCTTCCGAAGAGATGGGATCAGTGAGCACAGGGTTTCAGTGGGTACTGAGGCCCATTCTCCGCATCCCCCTCCCAGGGACTCTAAATTAAATGTAGTGGCAGTCGATTACAGATTTCATATAACACTTTTTTTTTTTGAAAACTGCGCTTTTATTCATCCGACACTCGGTCGCGTAGGGGTCAGGATGTACATAAATTCAGGCCAGCTCGCTGGCTTGATGGAATCGTATACCAGAGGCCAGGCGTTGGTCCGTATGCAAATCGACATTCTTTCTTTGGGAGCGCCTCCTAAACTCCGAGCTGTACACAGTTTAAACTTTTTTTTGGGCGCGGCCCCGCCGCCGCGCGGGTGTGTCCAGGGTACGCGTTTGGACCGCCCGAGTGCATATTCCAATGAGCGCTACCCTTGGCCGGACACAGATGGCGTTTTGCGTGAGTACTAAATCCCGGCCTGCATCGTCGTTCTTCATCTTACATATTAATCCGGACGGCGTTACAAGATATTAGAAATGCAGATCTTCTTTTGCGAGTTGGTGGCCAAATTTTCGTTTGCCCTTCCCGATTCCGGGAAGGATTCCGTACGAATGCGCTTCGCTGAGTCGCTCATACCCGTCCTTCCAAACGGCGAGAAAGCTGCTCGATTGTGCATTGCACGAATTTGGATTTAACAAGTGGGAAACGCAGGATGGGTACTTTATTCCGTTTGTATTTATAGGTGATCTCAGTGCTACAAGCAGAAATAATCGAATTATTCTTGTTCGATCTTGTATGGTTGAACGAGACTGCAGTTGGTCATTTAACGCTCGTTGAGCGCTTATATCGACATAAATTGATCCAATGATGATCATCCATCTATTTCCGAGACTGCCGTGAAGACTCGTCATCTTTTCATCTTGCCTACCATGGGCGACGCGGAAAAGGGCCGAATCAAGGCGGAACAAGGTTCGCTTCGTGTGGGATCGAAAGCAATGTTGTCTAATGTTTCGGCAGACATTAATCGCGACGAGGAGGCTGCAGCCGCCAAGCTCTGGGCGGTGTACGTATCCGAAGCAGAGAAATACGATAAGGCTTTGGTGGAGACTTGGAAAAGCGATATGGAGGGACTCCTCATATTCGTAAGAAGTATCTTCGTAGCAATATAACACAGTCTTGACTTGGGACCCGCAGGCAGCTCTCTTCTCTGCCATCCTGACGGCCTTTCTCATCGAGAGCTACAGGTCGCTCATTCCTGACTCCGGCGATATTACCGTCCAACTGTTAGCACAAATATCGCAGCAACTCGCCGCATCCGCGAACGGAAGCACATTCAATGTCACTCAATCCACCCCATTCACCCCATCCCCAGCTTCCCTCGTGTGCAATGGGCTATGGTTCATCAGCCTGGGCTTCAGTCTCGCCTGCGCACTCATTGCGACTCTGGTTCAACAATGGTCCCGAGATTTCCTGCACAGGGCTGACATGCGCTCTGCACCGATTATACGGGCGCGGATTTTCTCGTATCTATACTACGGGCTCAAGCGCTTCCAGATGCACACTGTGGTCGAGATAATCCCCCTCCTACTTCACGCTTCACTGTTTCTCTTCTTTTGCGAGCTCATTGCGTTCCTCATCCCGGTGAATAAAATCATGATGATCATTGCCAGCGTCGTTCTCTTCATTGTCACATCAGTATATTCAGTCTTCACTCTTCTCCCATTACACTTTCTCGACTGTCCGTATCGAACACCGCTGTCTGGGGCTTTTTGGCAGGTTTTCCAAGCTTTCAAGAGGTTTTGGTATCATCGTCGTGAGCTAGCCACCGCCGAGGCTGCGGTTGCATCAGGCTCAGACCATGACTCTGGGAATATCGGCCTCGAATCCTCTCCGCCATTGATGGACGAAACTATGGTGGAAGCGATGTCCCGCATGGCAATAGAAACCTCCCAACAGAGGGATTATAAAGCCCTCGTGTGGACCATGAAGTCGCTCGCCGATGATGTCGAGTTGGAGCCATTCGTCGAAGCAATCCCTGACGTTCTATGGGGCCCTCGCGGTCAGCGCTACGCGTATCGGGAGCACATTCGAACTCTTATTCGCAATCCCGATGTCCAATTACTTGATCGCGTCGGGGCACTCCTGGATAGCAGTCATGCGGGCATTTTGTCTCCCGCTGCCAATCAACGGCGCGCAATTGCTTGTTATAAGGCCTTTTGGGCCATTGCAAGTCTGTCTATACCATCTGATGGATCAAATGTCGCCCATTCTCTGGACCTTGCAATGTACATTCAGTCGATCTTTCGCACCTCTCCGAATTCGGGTGGTCTTTCCAACTGGGCTATTCACGCCATGTTATCTGGAAATTCAGACGCTTCTCCATACTTGATATCGGCGTGGGCAATCATGCAGTGGAGCACATTCTTCGCTATCAAGAGACATCTCATCAAGCTCCGAGAATGTCTCGTAAAATATGAAGCCGACCCCAACATCAAGGACAGCAGTTCTGAGGTGGAGCAGGTCTCGTCTTCCCTGAATAAGATATGGGAAAAGTTTTATATGCTTCGCATTCAGCCGCCACCCCCGAATTCACACAGTATTCTCCAGCTCAGGTCGCTGGTTGAGGAATATCTAGCTGAAATTCCTTGGTTAATTACCTTGGAATTCCTTTCACAGTCAGCCAGCATAGCGTCTGCCCCGTACAATTGGGATGAAACACGCTTTACTATCAGGGTCTCTGGTGACGTCCCCCCTCCTATCACCCAATGGGCTGAACTCGAGATATCAAACATCATATCGACCCATATGGATCGCCTGAACTCTGCTACAGACCTCAGGTGGATTGATACATGCATATCAGAGTTGGCCTCGCTTTGGCGACCAATCGATCCTAGCTGCATTCCACGGGGCATTATTGTCTTTTTGAACCGACGAGAGTCTGAATTGGGTTTGACGACACTTCTGGTCGAAAGAAATACCGGCCTTCGCCTATTGAATTGTTTCCCCATAACTCTATCTCAAGGGGCATCAAATTCGTTGTTTGGACCGGGAAACTCTTCATCTCTTCCCCGAGAAGACTTGTTTACCGCGCTGTGGCGTCTGGCCTCCCTTAGGCTGGATCATTTCTTCGACAGCGACGATTTATATTTGGTTTACCTCGAAGCTGTTCTCGAGGCGCTTTCAACGACAGAATTCCGTTTCGCCCGCATATCCAACTCTATCGTTGCCCTCCTGAAAATCCATATTTTACAGCAATCCATTCCCGCCGAACTAAAACGCTGGAGGAAGCGGGGCTAAACCACCATGTATTCCCCGCAGAAACCGCGATCGAAATTCCGGATGAGTTGTATGCCATGCCGGAGACAGGCGATATATCAGGGTTATGGGCATTCGAGAACTTCAAGCGCAACCGGATTTCAGAGGCCAGCATTTATCTTGTTGCAGAATACCTCGAGCATTGCGCCTCTGATAGTCTGCCTTATAATATCGTCAAAACGTTGGACATCATGATGATCATCTATTACCTCCCGCCAGAAACAGCCATCCACCCCACCCATCAAATGCGGTTGGCAAACAGCGTTGGCACCGCTTTTGTTGCTGCGGCAGGGTTCACCGAGCTTTGGAATGCAATCTTAAACTGTTCGTGCTGGTCACTGTATGCACAGGGGCCTAAAACTGAAGAGCAGTTCAGAGCCCATCACGGAAGAGTCAATTCAGGGGACCGTGTCCTTTGGCCCTGGCTAGACCATCCTATCGCTCGGAAAATAACCAAAGAAGCTTTTGCGGACTACGCAGAGCTCTTGATGCAGTCCGCGGACCAACTGACACCCACCCTCGCCCGTCTACAGAGCATACTGCTGGGACTTGAATTTTGGCACCCCGAAACCGACCCAGTCCACCCGGACCTGGGCACGGAGAGGGAAGAGTCCACATCCGGCTTAGGACTAGCTGACTTCTTCGACACATAGAACCTGTAACGTCTTTGATAACATTTTTATACTCCACTAATACTTTCCCTAGATCGAAAGTAATGCACATTCGGTGATGTTGATGATGCGACGTAATTTCAACAGGTAGTTGGAATTTACTATGTAGTTGTTCCAAAGAAATTCGATGATCTCTAATCACGCGCTTGAGTTGAATGTCGAGCATGAATTTGGCAGTTCAGTTTCTTACAATGACCGGCCTTAGCATGATGGTGTTGCCCTTGACTTGGAAAATTGATGTAGCAGCTCGTATCATATAATTTAATTTGTTGGAGGTCAGGATCGCGCAGCCATCTCATGGACGTCTGTGGGCAGGCAGAGGAGAAGATGTAGAAGATGGACGACCAGAGGTGTGGAGATTCAATGTTCAACTACAGCCATATTTTGGATGAGCCCAGTGCTCGGCCCCCAGCGCTCAGCTCGTGCTCTGATGCCGTATCTAACAGGAATTTTGTTTCGCCTTTCCAGTCAGAAGGCGAACATTGGTCGAACGAGACTAAGGGTGGAGATGTTCATTATAGAGTAGATTCGTCCAATGCCCAGAAGCACAATTTTTGTACGTATATATAGTGATGAGTGTAATACTAGTTACGGAGAGGAAAACGAAACGAAGGTCAGGGGTAATCGATCCACTCAGGTTCGGGTGGTGTGGGAGGCGGCCGCGGCGTAGGTTCGGGTTTCATCACCTTCTTGCGCCGGCGGGCCACAGCCGCAAGGAGGTCTGTATATTTCTTTCCGCCAAGCGAGCACTCTTCGTGCTCCCAGTCAACCACCACCGGCCAATTCAGGACCTTCGGTCGGCGTGCAACGAGCTCAGCTAGGGCCTGCGCGTTGGTGGGCGTCTCGCGCAGCGTCGGGAGCGCCTCTTGGCTGAGGAACTCGGTGAAGGACGGCGCGGCCTGGAGTGGGAGGAGGAGGCGAAACTCGTCGGCGGTCGGTGGGCGCTGGTGCACGGTGAGCTCGAGCTTGAGCGGGCCATGCCACTGGGCAGACAGTTGTCGGGTGAGCCGCGGGTACATGAGGACCGCGGCTTGGAGCGTGCTGAGAACGTGGACGGAATGGGGGTTGTCGGGGTTATGGCTGCCAACATATTAAGATTATTTTTTTGACCATTTATTTGGAGAGTTTGTAGACGGCATACTAGACGGCGAAGGTCGTGGGTTCGATTGCGGCCCACATCTTTTCTGTTGGACCGGTGGGTGGCGGCTTTGACAAGCGCCTTTTGTTTTTTTCTTCGGATGGGGCAGGAGTTGTAGGGGTATCGCGGAGGCCGTACAAGCCACGGGCACGGACGAAGGTCAACGTGGAAGGCCGGGTTTGGGCGAGAGCATAGCGTGTCGTGTGGTTGGAGATACACGATCGAAACATGCTCGAGGTGATGATCGCCGTTTTCTGCGAGGATGTGTGTGGATGGTTATTTGGCTGCACAATCATTGATTGCATCAATTACGATCACGCCTCCCGCCTCGTCTCTTCCAGTTCTCTTCCAGTTCTCTCACCCAAAGGCCATGAGTTCTCGAGTGCCAAACGAGCTATGGCGTGAAGTGTTCAGCTATCTACCCCAAGATACCCTTCTCGACGTCTCCCTGACGGCCGTCTCTTCAGCAGCAGATCGCGTTCCTACATTTTCGCCAAATTCGATTTTCATCCGTATGTGTTCTCATACGCGTCGATAACAATGTGCGCCAATGATGTGCTACTTCCGCCACCCAGTGAAATCAAAAGATCCCTGCAGCGTCTCAAATTTTGGACCTCCCCTGAGATAGCGCCACTAGTTCGGGCATGCGCCATCACACCATTTCGCCGTCATGCCAAGGGCTTGAAATTTTCTACCACAGACCAGCCATTCGTTCTATTAACCGCGTTATTTGAAAGCCTCATGCACTTCACCGGCGTCCAAACTATTTCCGCCGCCCAGGTTCATTTGACCCAAACCGGTCTGGTGAACGTGTGTCGCATGCCGGATTTGCGGAGCCTCTCTGTCACGGATTATATCTTGGCCCCCGGTCAAGTCCTTGACTTTTCTTCACTGGAATCCCACCACCTATTCCGCCTTCAACTCCATAACGATCAGTGTGGAAATAGAAGAGATCACTCCAACTGGTTGCCCCTCCTCCGTCCAGATACCCGAGCTCCAACTAACACTGATCCCGAAAGATATTTTGGGAATCGATTTCGCTCCCACATTTCCATACGTCCACAAACTGACGGTGACGCTCGATCTCTCCGCACAGACTCCCAATCTTAAAAGAATCCTGCCCAAATTTCCTGCCCTGCAGGTTCTGTCGATGCACGATTGTGGCATGGATAATATTCACGGAAACCAGCAGATCTTCGTGTGCCCCTCCCTGGGTTTTCCGCTCCACTCAAAGAGTACACGGGACCCTATGAGTCACTCAACATGTTCCTTCATATGCCTACTCACCATCGACTACTGCCGCGAACCGCACGTTCTAATCAACGAGTTGAAGGGAGTTGAACGCCAGAACAGTGTCGCTTCCTTATCTATCAGACTGGGCAGCTTCAATTACGCGCTCTTCGATGCTTTATGCGGTTTTTCCCCCGTCCTCACCAGACTTCGTATTGATGTTTTGGCGCCCGAGGACAACGTCGACGATGTAGAACTCTGGGACTGGAAGGTGAGCTCTCAGCATGCCTTTGGTTCGATGCGCTGACTTATAAACCAGGTTCCCGCATTCCTTGAAAGGCTCGCTAACTTCTCACCGTTACCCCCAAACCTCAAACAACTCGCATTGTTCTGGAATGAAGAGATGTTCCGCCTAGAAAACCCCGACTTTGCTAAATTCAGAGACGACCTCACGGCGAGATATCCTGCTATGAACGCCATATGGCTGCGGGTCTACGATTTCACGTCCTGCTGGCACAAAACGTCGGATGGCGCAGTCCGCTTGCGCGACACCATTCTGCCCACGACAAACATTGAGGGTGAGTGCATTCTACCGGCATTTGTACTCGACGACGACTTAAGAAACTTCAATCGAATAGTAATGATCGGGATTCTGCACGACGATTTTAAATCTTCCTGGCGCGAGGTGGAGCTGCATATTTGAAATCGCACTTCTGACCATGAAATTTGCCAATCACTTTTTTATGTTTCTTGACATTGTCTAGAAAGTCGCCGCTTAACGCCCTAAAATCCTTAGTCTCTGCCACGACTTTCAGGCTTCAAATACATCTCAAATGTAAGGCTAATCACCTGATTTATCGCCCTGTATAAAATTATGATATTGCTGTCCGTCCGTCCGTCCAAAGCCTTTCCAATCTCCAATATCAAATTTCAGTTTCCGCCATCAGCTTCGTCTTGTAGACCTTTCCTTTCAATGTTTCCACGGTATCTCCATCGCTCAAGCAGAGTGACTCAGAAAGATTCAAGGCAACTCTAACATATTCACTTGGCTTTCATTAGAACAAGATAGTTGCTGTTCCAGCCGCCATCACTTCTCCTTCAAATATGCTCAGGTGATGAGCTCATCCTTCGTTTGCAGGACGTACACAACTAACTGAAGAGGATACTGGGCCGCTGGTTACTGTAACACTATGACAACACACTATGAAAGTCAGGACTCCCAAGTGGCGCAGGTCCGAAGTTGACTGCCGCACTTCCACTTTGCCCCGAGGGTACATTAACTTCGGTCGAGATGCCACCACAACACAGCCGGTACCATCTATCCCGCAGCATCCCAACTTTTATCAACCGCGAACTTGCGAATTTGGTAACAAACCGCAGCTATTGAACTGGATTCCACCTCGCTGGATGAATCCCCCTGCTGTCATTGCTGATAATCCTTTTCATGTCATCGCCGATTCTGAATGGATCGCATATTTTTCAATGGGGCTGAAACACTGCAAGACCTGTGGTTAAATAGGACTACCGTTTTACGGTCTATGTATCACACATGGCTCTCTTTACTCATTCTCTGAAGCTGAATGCGATTACCGCACGCACTCGGTTCGAGTCTTCAAGTATTGGCCAACTCCGAATTTCAGTGGAATAAAGTCAGTCGACTTTTTTTCGCCTTATTTGCATATTTCGTGCTCAATTTGGCACATATAGCTCAAAGCAACGGACAAGCTTGTCTGGACCCTTGTTACTCGGGATTCCAGTGCAGTCTGTTGGAAGTTCCCTTGGACTACTCATCCGCCGAGGCCGGAACAGCTTCCATTGCCATTGCTCGATACCCCGCTAACTGCACGAAATCGGATTATCGCGGCCCAATACTCCTGAATCCCGGTGGTCCGGGGGGAAGTGGTGTCGACTATGTGGTGGAATCCGGTGCAGCCTTCGCAACCATAATTGGTGAACAATTCGATCTGGTTGGGTTCGACACCGAGGTGCGATTCAGTTTGCGACTGAGATGTAGTTTAAACTGCTGACGTGAGTTCCACTGGCAGGGGTCAGCTACTCGACGCCAGCGGTCTCTTTCTTCCAGACGCCGGCGGAACGTGCACTGTGGATGCCTCCAACATCGAATATCGTTTTCCCAGCGTTAAATCAAACTGCGGACGCCATAGCCCAACAATGGGCGCGGGCACAGATCGTGGGGCAGTTGGCCACAAATCGGAACGAGGGGAGCTACATGCAGTACATGACCACAGACAACACTGCCAGAGACATGCTCCGCATCACCGAGGCATTTGGATTCGAGAAGTTGCAATATGGGGTGTCTCGTAAGCTAAGGGAGTAAAATTCTCAGCAAGCGTATCTGACAATTGTTCCAGTCACGGTTCCGTGCTCGGAGCGACTTTTGCGGCTATGTTTCCGGTGAGCTGAGTTTTTTTTTTGACTTCCTCGCCAGCGTCAACCGGGTCTTCGTCCAGGACAAGGTCGGCCGTGTCGTCGTTGATGGTAAACCTGCCCGTCTGTGTGGCTACTCGTATTAACTTGCAATTTGAGGCGTCCTCCCTATTGACGTGTGGTACAACGGTAAAATGGCCCGCCTTCCTTGTTCCTGATCTAAAACTCATAGTTCATGTAGCGAACTTAGCGCACGAGGCGGTAGACACCGGCGAAGCCTTGCGGACGTTCATCGATGGCTGCGCTGCCGCAGGACCAGACGCCTGCGCCTTCAGCGCTCCTTCCTCCACTGCAATCACCGCGAATCTAGATGCTCACCGCCGCCATCGAGATCCAGCCGGTTCCCGTCATCACGCGCCTGTCGTACGGTGTCATTCGCCCCCCTCGCACAGGGCCTCGCAGATCTGGCGAAGGGGAACGCGACAACCATGTACGCTGCGACGGGTTCCCCCGTTCAAATGCGAGTGCAACGCCGTTCCATGAGAATGGATACGAAGTTCTACTAGCCATCTCGTGCGGGGATATGACGCCCCAGAACGATAGTGTCGCAGCTACAGGCCTACTATGCTTCGTTACAATCGATCTCTAGCCTCGCGGACATGTTCGGTAACTGGCGCATCGTTTGCTCGTAAGCCGCATTTTCGACGGACCATTGAATTATTAAAGCGAGCCTATTCTCAGCGGCTGGAAGCTGCACCGCGAGGACCGCTTCAAAGGCAAGTCAGTTCCCTGTTCCCCGGTCCTCGTATGCTTACACACTGCCAGAACCGTTTGGGGCCCCGAACACCAGCTTCCCGCTTCTTGTTATTGGCAACACCGCAGACCCCGTCACTCCCATCCCAGGGGTTTGTTTCTCCTTTCCTCCCAGTCCAACGCACGCTGACCACCCTCATCAGGGCTAAGTCTACCGTGGACGCCTTCCCCGGCTCCGTCCTGCTGACTGTTGACACGCCCGGTGTACGTCGTCCATGCTCTTCACGACAAATTCATTCTGACACACATCTGCTAAGCACACGTCCCTCGGCGCGCCGTCGACCTGCGTGTACCGCTATCTGCGCCAGTACTTCCAGAACGGGACGCTCCCTGGACAGGGCACGGTGTCGGAAAGTGTGGCGGCGCGCGAGCTGGATGCCCGGTGGGCACACGATTAGGAAGGCAATGCACCGCGTGACGGCACATACGTTCGCCGTGTAGAAAATATATGATTTGGACTGAAGCTTAAAATGCGAGACGCTAGAGACTGTTTGATATGAGTCGACGGAGGAACTTCGAGGAAGGGGCGCCTGTATTATTTGGAGGCAAATACAGTGGGTGAAAGCGGAAGACTCGAATTTGGCGAAGACGCAGGAACGCCGTGGCCCCCGGACGAGATTATGCTGCAAATGCCAAAGATTGAATGCAAATGTGAGTCTGTGAGGAAAACCAAAGGAAAACGTCCACAAGCGCACCTCTGTGTAGATGGCCAAGCAACTGGATCCATAGCTCGGTTGGAAACCGCTAGCTCAGCTCCTTGCTAGCTCCTCACGCACATTGTTGTTGGATGGTACGTTGAAGACTTGAAGTCTCGGAAGTGTCAGTGTCACGCATCACGTTCACCTGTGTGAAAGGACCAGTGCTTTCGCATGGCAGTACGAGTCCACTTTTTGATTATCCGCAATGATGCGACGCAATCGGACTTTCAAATATTGAATTTCTAACCGGTACTAACTACACTCACGTCTATCACACATCTGCGTATATTGCGACGAACAGCTGCTCTTCGTTATTCCGATGTAATGCTCTCAAGTCTAAGACCTCTTTGATGTTCACCATGCGCGTGCAGGACCTTCTAGTTGTTATTCCATCGTGATACCACATCACACCAGTCTTGTTCAACACTATGCTTGTGAAGTGCCGCACCGCGGTGTGGTATATCAGGCCTCTCAATCGCAAGATTTTCTGGTTTTCTGTTGTTTCGAAGATTAGCTTTTCATCCATCAGCAAATTCCTTATATTAATCCCTATGATCATGAATGTAGGCATGGCCAGTGTCCCCGGAAGAACAAATAGACGGTCTCATTCGATGAATTTCATTTGCTCTGTTACAGTTTGGGCACTGCGCCTTTTGTCTGTCGAACTGGTGCTCGAACCATTGCTTGGTGATCATTCCCGTAGGATACGTTTCCGTCATCCATGTTTAGTGTTGCCGATGTTCGGTTCGGTCCGGTTCTTTGCCAAAATTTCCGAACCCCGAACCTGACCTCAGGTCCGGTTCGGTCTGGGGTTCAGGACAGGTTCGAACCTTTTTGAACCTAAAAAGATTCCCACGCACCAGGAGCCAATTCTGTGGCCCGGGAAGCCTTTGAATGCTGTATATTTTATGTTCCATCTCAGCAGAATAGGGCATTTGGACGACTGTGAGGGGACAGACATCAATACATCACATTCAATAATTTCTGTCCTGTCTGATCATCCACCAATTCAACCGCAACAATCATATTTGACTGTAAAATGTATTGCAGCTCACTGTGCACAAAAGAGACTGTGGTAGGTTGGATTCCAACTCAAATAATCACAGTTCTGATGCATTTAGCGCATCTAAATAGGCCGATTTAACCTATAGGTTCGAACATGTTCGCGCCGGTTCGGCAAAATCGAGAATCTGCTGAACCCCGAACCAAACATGGGGTCCGGTTTAGTCTCTCATAGACAGACGCTACAACAAATTGGTGCTCGTACCTCGCATGTTGTAGTCTGTTGATAACCTTGATCGAGTGATCGCTAGCCTGCTTATTACAAATCACAAAAACAATTCGGATGCTAATATGCGTTCCAGAACACATTTTTCACAAATTTGAAATCCCAGCAGCATTTAGTGGCATAAATTGAGCAACTTCTCCCCCTAACTCGCAACGGCAGAGTTGAAGAACCGTGAGTTTGAACTTTGATGGCTCAATGTATGACAAATCCTGACATAATCTGCTGTTTTGATTCCGTGAGCATGGAGGTTGAAGAAGCAAATTGGAGGGAATGGTTGGGGTCAGAAATTGATTTAAATACCCTTTCTCTCCGGAAGTTTGAGGACAGGAGTCCTGGAGGTTCTAAATAGGCATCGCAAGAATTCAAACTCCGATGATTTGTAATAACGCGGCCACCTATACACGATGGCGCGGTTAACTACAGACTAGGTCCGGTTCGGGTTCGGTTCAGGTTCGACATCGGTTCAGAACCGAACACCGGTAACACTATCCATGTTGGAGCCGAGATGTCAGACGTCTCGACAGTCGTCTCGGCGGTAGCTGCATCGATCGCAGCTCGTCACGGCAGACCCGTAAGTTCTTCTGTCGGCCATGGCTGTTAACAATCTGTTTAATATTATCGGCACTGGCGCGATCGGGAAGAAAACTGAATCCTGGAAATGTAGCAACTGTCGAACTGCGGCTCTAGCCGTCTCTGGGACGCTGTTTGATTGAACCATTGGCAGAGCCCATAAACCTAATCAGGGACTGCATTCAGTCAATTTTTGTGTTCATAATGCAGGTTCGTCTCTCCATATCTCTCCTAGGGGCGTGAATAATGAATGCATCGTAGCCACAGCTATGATTCACACTGTCCCATATATGACCTGTGGGTCCCGGTCTTTGGATGTTACCTTAAGGATACACTGCTGAACTGATGTGCGTTTTTTTATCTGGAACTTTTGACATCGCTTCGTCCGCCTTTATTTTTTTCAGAGAATTTGCCATGGTCTTCTTTTTAGGTAACGTAGGTTTCCATTGACTGGATTGAATCACACTATCCTTGTTGTCTTGTTTGGGATCGAATTGAATGGCTTTGTGAAAATGCCTGGGGTCTTGTGCTGTTTTTCTCTTCCAGATGCGGTAACTTGCAAAGAATTGGCCACGGTACACTCCGGTTACTGAGCGAGGTAGGCTATTTTCATACCGCAAGCGAGTGATCTCATCCATGCATTTCCAGTTCGCGAAATTCCTGTTAAGTAGCCTGACAGTCCACTAGTGATTTTTTTCCCCGTCAAAGCGATGACAGTGTCCACTGCTTCAGGACCTCTGGATAAAACTACGTAGTAGGCTTTGTAGGAACAGACTGGTGCAGAAGATGGGGAAAGGTCGTGACTCCTTGGTGACTCCGGACTGGTTTGAGGAGCACGTGCAACTTCAAGGAAACCGGACTGGACTTGATGGCTAAAAAGTGGGCAGGACAAGCACGTGCATCAAAACGGACAACAAACAACAACAACTTCAAGAAAAACGGACTGAATTTGATGAAAATTTTTGCGGACCAGCCGCTGACAAGAACGAGCCTAAATAAATTTAGGACTCGTAACAGATGCATATGGCTTGATGCTGTAGCCTGTGAATTAAACACGAACAAATCATTCTCAAAGTTCAAATGATTTTGAACTTAAGTCTATTAGGCGTCGCGAGCCACAAATTCTGTCATAAAACTGGTCTACCGTTGCGGCTATTTAATGTTTTTCTTCTCCCCAACTGTCCCATGCAAACTCTCCAATCAAACCTGCTCATTGTCGGCCGAGAAGAGAGACGTCGTACGCGGCGTTGGAGCAATACTGGGGGGAAGTGCGACCGTGTGTGGCGTGGAATCCCAGGTCTGCGGCCGCGGTGGGGGCGTAGCGACGTCGCTGCTACTCAGCAGCGTCACCGCCGGCGTGGCGATCGCGACGCCGAACGACGGCGGCGCGAGCTCGTCCAGGGGCGGCGGGATGTCAGCATAAGTCTGCTCGGGGTGTATCGCCAGTAGAGGCTCGGATTGGGCGGCGGCCCCCGACGTTTGCGATATCGAGGAAGACGCGTCCGAGGGGGCATAGGGCGGCGGGGTGTTGGGAACCACGGTCCCGGGAAAGTATCTCGGGATAAAGGATACCGGGCCTGACATGGGAGCCGGTGGGGGCGCATTGCCACGCTCCAGCCGCTCTCTCCGCGCAGCGCGCTGTCGCCGTCTGTAGATGCTGAAGGCAGTACCGAAACAGAGGATTCCGAGAACGCCTAAACTCCCTGCGACCGCCCCGGCAAAAGATGCCCGTCCGCTCTTTGTCGTTCGACTATGATACAAGTGTGAGCCGACGTATCATGTCAGGCATGTGACGTACTCTTCACTCGGGGACGACAATTGGGACTGTACTGGAATGCTCGATATCCTGAAACGAGTTGGTTAGGAAAACAAACAGGAGAAAATCAACAGTCACTCACGCAGAATTATCCGCCACATTCCTCGTAACCAGTACATAGTCCAATATAAACACCGAATTCGGAGCGAGATTGGCCCTTAACGTATGAGGTCCATCCATCAACCCCTGTTTGAAGAATACGTTCACTCCAGCTGCAAATCCAGAGGCAGAGGACGATCCTTGGTGGATGAAGGGTGATGCGGGGACATTGTCTAACGAGAAGGTGAGGTTCATCAGCGACGGCTGCTGCGGGGACGTCGCCACGCCCAGCGGTTGTATACAAAATACGTATACCGCTGTGCCTAGCATACCGTGAATAATGAGAAATTGATTCCCATAAAGAAAAAAAATACAACTCACCGGTGAAATTGAACTGAGCGAACACCGGAGTATCCACGAAACCCACATCATCAAAATCAAGGCGTGGTAGACGAACACCACGTCTACGTGACCCTGGTTTTTTACCAGACGACTTTTCGCCAGTGCTACCGCCATTCTTTCCGCCGTTGGCATTCTTTCCGCCCCCCTTATCATCGGGTTCCGCTCCAGTGACACCTCCAGTCGGCGCGGAGGAGGCTGTCGGTGAGGCGGGCTTCCCGGCTCCTGTAGCTGGAGGGGGCGGTGGGGGTGTTGGGGTATTAAGAGGGGGCGCTGGCGGCGCTGCAGCACTAGGAGGGGGCGGGGGTGCTGGGGGAGGCTCACTCGTCTCCGTCGAAGGCTGCGTTGACTGGGCTGGGGAGGTGGGGGAGTCGTCTCCGTCCGGGAGCATCAAATGTATGCCCTTGTGATACGTCTGCTGCGATGCGACCAAAACAGACGGGTTGTCGCAAGAGGAGCACACCACTTGACTCGAATTCCATGACATTGCAGGTGTGTAGACGATGGATGGATCGATATCATCAACGGTGACGTTCACTTGAGCTCCGCGCGCAGACAAGAGTAGTAGAAAGTAGACGGTAAAAAGCGAGTGTCGGCTGTCATTTTGCGGGTTAATAAAAAGCAGATACGGCGCGATGATTACTCGCCTCATTTCAGCGTACAATATTGACCGAGTCTGAGACGGCGGGGCGAGAAGAGGGCTAGACTCGAGGATGTGGGGAAACGTGAGAGGGAAGATATGTGGCTTCCATTAATAGGCCACATTTGTGTCCGTACACACGCAGAAGACTCGGAAATGGCGGTGAACCAGTACCCGTATGCTTGGTGATTGCGGAGACAACATACCCGATATGCGTCACGTGCAGTACCATTTCCATTTTAGGACTTTCTTCACGCCAACTCTTTCATTCCGGCATCGCTTCACGCGTTCAATCCGGCCAATTATACGTTAGCCCCTCGCGCTTGGAGAGAGCTACCCCGACCTCGGTGTGGTACTCTAACAGCTGTGGTACCTCTCATCGTCTTCTTGCGCCCCTTCGCATCTTCCTTGCGACAGCACCACAAGTCTCAGGAAACCCTCGTTTTGAAACCTATATTCAGTTGCTCCACTCGAGCAGGGTATGACTCTTCGCCGCTGCGCGAAATTAGTGGATACCAATCCCGGCCTTACTTTACAATGACGAGGACCTGCTTTCGAGCCAAGATGGAGTGGGAATATACGATGGGTGCGTCCACTCCCACAGAGATACCCCTGATTTCCCGTCAGCTGAACAAATATATTAGTGCGCAAAAGTCTCCCAACCACCAGTCTGGAACGGTGCATGTGACAACGCATCGATTATTCTACATCTCCACGCAACACGAGTCTGCTTATTCTTTGCCCTGGACCTATCATACATGGCTAGACGGATTACTACACCGGGCTATTCAAGTCTTCTCCAAAAGTCACCTTGCATATTTCGGTCGCTTTTGTCGCTTCCGGCGATTCGGGTTCAAGTGATGGACCGGATACCCCTTATGAGAGGTGGGAATGCCAGGTCTGTGGGTATCGAAAACCTCCTGGACTCAGCCCGGCTGCCGCACGAGTCTGTGGGCTTTGCGGGATCTCCCGCGACTATGTCCCTGCATCGACAGCGGCCACCTCGCACCAGCTCTCATCATACAAGCAAATCACTGCCTGATCTGCTCCCGCCATCGGATTCGTCGGGAGTTCACCGTCGACAGCCAAGCGCAATAGCATACTTAGCGTGCGCGTTCCTGAACCACCCATTCTTGCGCGAGTGTGAGATGTGTGCCACGGACCTGCCCTGGCGCCCACGTCACTTGCCATGCAGTCTGCACCGTCCTCCCGCCCCGCATCTCTGGACCCCAGCGACGATGACACAGCGTCTTCCCACATCGTCAAGATCAGTTTTCGCAAGGGCGGCGATAAAGCCTTTTACGGTGTGCTCCGACGGGCTTTTAAAAGCAAGCGCTGGGCGGTATGTTTTGTTTTCCTCTTAATGTGCAATGACAGCCGCTTGATCTTATTTTGCTTTAACCTTTCCAGGTTGGCGTGGGGAGCAACACCGCCGCGGCACCGGGTGCCTTATCTGCGACCGATGCTAATCGCTCGGGCATCAGTGAGTGCAAGCTGCCATTCAAGGACCTATCTTTAATCAAACTTCATTCGCAGCCGGCATTCTCCGGAATGTCGAAAACTCCGCGCACGGGCGAGCCACCGCCTTCCAAGGTTTATAAGCGCTGAGGGTCAAAGCGAAGGATATGGCTCGGTCGGCGGCGGATCTGAATGAGCGCCTGACGGCTTTGTCGACGACTGCGTCGTCATCATTCGCAGGTGACGCGCTTGTGCCTTCAACCGAACCTGAGGAGGCGACCTTCATTCGGTCATCGCTTTCCCAGCTAGGTCTGGAGATGACGAACGCGCCCATAACTCTAGATATGATGAAGGACGAGCGGCGGTGGATGGACCAACTGGCACGGGAGCTCGCCGCGGTCCTCCAAGGGTCGTCGAATTCGGGCAGGATACCCGCGGTATGATGAAGGAGCGCGGAATTATCACCCTCGACGAAGTTTGGGACGGTTGGAACCGCGCGCGCGGTGTTGGTGAGCGCGTTTTTCTACTTCTTCCCTGAGAATGGGTTTTAATTAGAATGTCTGTTTTTTATTTCCTCGTGGCGTTGATTCCCCCAGCGACGCTCTTGCAAGTTATCCCGTACCTGGTGGCGTGCACCACACCAACAATCCGCATGCGCACGTTCCCGTTCAGGCTGAGCGTTCTGCACACGCCGCCCTATTCGCACGTCGCCTTCGCCGCGCGCCTCTCCGGGCTCCTCGCGCTCGCAGGGCCGAAGACCACAACTGAGGTTGCACGCGAGGAGCACGTCGCAGTCGGACTCGCAGCGGAGGTGATCGGCGCGGTCGAGGCAGACGGGGACATCCGCCGCGACGACGAGGCGTGCGCGACCAAGGGCGGTGGCGCCGAGGTGCACTTTTGGGGCAACGTTTTCCACGGGTATGTCTGGGACGGGCAGGTGAGGACCAACGAGGAACTTTCATATTAGCTCGTGTATTCTAACTCCGAAGAAATTAATAATGTATCACTCCACTGGGAGAGAGAGTGGCGTGCACTGCCAAGCCTGTTGAAAACAATATGTGCATAAGTGGAGAGAAGCCAAGAGAAGGCAACCTTGGCGCTTTAAAGTCGGTTTCTTCTGCATAAGCAGCGCGTGAATAGGCCGAGCTCTACTCAAGGACGCCGTTTTACTTCAACTCGGTGTGGATAATTGGATCGGAACTTGTAGAAGTGATGGGAAGAACTGGAAAAATGAATAGAAAACCTTCACAATGGTTCCAAGCCAAGCCAGCTATGATCAAGCTATGATTGCCGGTGACAAAATCGGTTTTCACCCACCTTAAATGCGACCATCGAAAACCTTGGCGGTTAGTCGACGGCTTTATTTTCGCAGTTGTTCTCACATGGTCTCACGGTTCCAACTCGAACCGAGCTTAAAAGCCGCAGGCTTGACGATTCTCTATGTCCTTGGGAATGATGACAGCAACCGGAAGTATTTAGTCGAGACGCCGCGGGAGAAATGGGTATGCATGTTCACATGAACCTAATATGAAACAGTAATAGCTCAGGTTCCAAAGAGTATACCGACCCCGTTTCTCTCACTCGTGCACGCATTGGGTCATTCTTCCGCCGAGAATCACACAATCCTGGCGATCAATTTGAGGAAGCGCAGTCGCTGCCGAAACCCGTCGTATATGGGCAGTCGGAAAAATCTTTCAATCTAAACTGCAGGATCTACTAATTATTTCAACACTGTTCAGCCATACTGTTGGTCCGAGTTTGGTTCGAAAGATGCATTGCCACAGCAGACTCACAGTAGCCCTTTTTGTCGCCCTTTTTGTCCTTTTTTGTGCCCTTTTTCAGGTTTGGCAGAAAATGTAACGGAGTGAGCTATTAAATTCAGAAAAATTCACCCAAGTCCTGTTTGAACATTTGAGGTGCCATGCAACTTTTGAGGAACAATAGGAACACCCAGAGTGCGTGAAATGGAGAAAAGGAGCCAAAAAGGGTCAGAAAAAGGGCAGAAAAAGGGAGCTGAAAACCAGAACGTTCACAGTAGCCTTTTTTCGGCCCTTTTTTGTTTCCTTTTTTTCTGATATCATCTAATATCGCATGCTGGACCTATCTTTGGGAATTGCACCTTTTTTGCATGTTGAAATTGAAAAGGGGAAAAAAAACCCCGGAGAAAAACGGATGGAACACTCCCTACCCGTCAAGTCCCCTGACCAAATGGGACAGGGAGAAAAAAGGGAGCAAAAAAGGCTACTGTGTACGACCCTCAGGCTCAATGTGGCACACATGTACAAACACTTCACTCTCATCCTCTCCACCTCAATAGTTCCGAACGAGCTATGGCTTGAAACCTTCGGTTTCGTGCCCAGGGATGCTCTCATCAAAGTTTCCCGGAGCAGCCGCCCCTTTTGCCGTTTTAACGCGTCGTCACATTTTTGCCAAATTCGATTTCCATCCGAGTTCTATGCTTGCGATACGTACAATAGGGTCGTTCACAGTCGACTTTTTCCTGCCCTTTTTCTCACCTTTTTTCGGGCTTTTTGTGTTTCCCGCCGTTTTTCACCGAGTTGTTTTTCCCCCTTTCAATTCTGATATTTAAAAAGTGTAAAAGCGAGAAGAACGAACTTCCCAGCTGAAAAACTGAAAGAAATCCATCGAAAAAGGGAGCGAAAAGGGCGGAAAAAAGTCTGCTGTGAAACCCCCCACCGCGACTCCCTTTCTCCGCCCTTTTTCGTGCCTTTTTCGACTCCCCTTCTCTATTTCATGCAGTTTGGGTGCTCCTATTGTTCCTAAAATGTTGCATACCACTTCAGATGTTCAAAAAAGACAGGTGAGTTTTTTCTGGATTTTATAGCTCACTCAGTTACATTATTCGAAAAAAGGGAGTGAAAGGGCGCGAAAAGGAGTGACTGTGAATGACCTTAATGATAACCTATGTGCTCTTTCCACCGGCCCGTATGGCCACAAGGCCGTGGAGCGCCTCAACTTCTTGACTTCGGCCGAGATAGCACCTTTGGTCCGCATATCATATGCGTCGTTACCCATTCGACCTCAGGTCAAGGTAGACCTCGATATTTTCCTCCCGGTTACTCGCTAAATCCCTTTGTCAAGATTCCCACTTTCCTCGAAACACTTTCCCCGCCAACGGGAATCAAACAGCTCGCGCTGCATTGGAACATCGAACACGAACACTTCGACGGACCACCAGAATTTCGAAAACGGATGTTCTCATGACGTAATTCCGGCTTTGAATGCTCTTTTTTGCCCGAGGACGAAGAATATGGTCGGTTTATCTAGTTTTTTTGGTTGTGTTGATTGATGGAAATTTTCATAGCCGAGGTCTCTCGCATGTGCAAGGATTTTGACTCTTCGTGGGAGGCTGTGGAGAATAATATTCCTGTCCATCAACCCTGCGTTTATTTCTGACATCATTGGACTTTAAAATTCAATAACAGATATGTACGTTCCACTGGCACTCCTACAGTTTGAGCTAATTTAGGGTCGTTCGTCAGCGGTGTACATGTGCTGAGGTGATTTTGGCCCGTGTTCTCGCAGTGACGGGCATGACTGTCAGCCATGGATCAAGGCTTCTGTCGTGCGGACCGCGGTTGTGTGCGGGCTATCTCCACGTTGTCTCTACGTGAGAATTTGCCTATCGAAGACTTGACCCATCCCAGTTAGCCATGGCGCCGCAAACAACCAAGTACTCCAACCGCACCATCCCCAGGATTTCCTTGCGCGACTTCCCCTCGCGCATTGACATCATCACGTCCCAGCTCCTCCACGCCGCCGAGCAGGACGGTTTCTTCGTGCTGACTGACCACTCCATTCCGCAGTCCTCTATCGACGCCCAATTCGCCGCAGCCGAGCGCTTCTTCGCGCTCCCCGACGCCGCCAAGGCCCGTGTCTCCTTATCCCACCGCAACGCCGGCTGGGAGAAGAAGGCGCAGATTCGCCCCTCGACGGGGCAGCCCGACCAAAAGGAGAGCTACCAGATGCAGTTCGGCGCCGCCGCGATGGAAGGCCTGTGGCTTCCCGAGGACGAGCTCCCGGGCTTCCGCACCCAGAGCCTCGCCTTCATGCAGGAGTGCCGCGCGCTCAGCGAGAAGCTGATGGTATGCTTTGCTCGGGGATTGGGGTTCGAGGACCGTTATTTCGTCAAGGCGCACGACGCTTCGAAGGATAATATCCAGACGATGCTACGTGTACTGCGCTATTTCGCACTGGACCCAGCGGTTCCGACCCCGGAAGGATACTATCGCGGAGGCGCGCATGCGGACTGGTGTCTCCTGGCCCTACTGTTCCAGCGGACGGGGCAGAGCGGACTGGAGATATGTCCTGGGAGGGAGTTATTTACCGAGTTTGGCGTGGGGGATGAGTGGACAAAGATTGACCCAGTGGAGGGGGAGATTGTCTGCAACATGTGAGCGTCTTGACATACATGTGCACTGTCCTGAACCTTGATTCTCAACAGCGGGGATCTCCTGATGGCCTGGTCGGATGACCGCTTCAAGAGTACTTTCCACCGCGTCAAGACGCCTACTGACCCCGCCGTCGATTATTACGGCGAACGGTACAGCCTGGCCTTCTTCAATCACCCCAACAGCGACTGCGAAATCCAGGGGCCCCTGAAAAAATATCCCATGGTGACGGGTGCGAATTTCACCGAAGCCGCTATGCGGCGTAACTATGCGGCACTCCAGAAGACGAAGGAAGCTATGGCCATCTAACGCTCTACCTCCTGTGGTTCTTTTCACCGTTAACGGCGTGGAATGTGAAGGCGTCACGGGGGTTATATCAAAAAAAACGAAATCTAGTGCCAAACAAGAAGAAGAAAAGATCACTAGCTTGACGTATTTCACAAAACTTATGTACAGCTATCCATCCCAAGTTCTGAGCCATGGGCATGCTCCGATTGCCTGGTATTCCAACTCTTAAGCGTATAATGCGACTCACCCGTTCCACGACATGGTTTATTTCACTGTTGCTCAGAGTCAATTATTGATTTGCGGCCGTGGCTATTCGGGCTTGTATGGTAGTCGCAGTTGCAACCCATAATTCCTTCCGTCGCAAAATTGGAAGCCGATCAGGCTTTCTTTCTTTCGCGCTCCATTTTACAAATGAGCTACGATGTTGTTGCAGGATATAATTATGCTCGAAACACAAATTACAGTAAACATTCACAACCCTCTTACATTATGTTCAATCCGACTCATCCACTGCATGTCCTTAAGCAATTATGCGAAAAAGCCAAGACACTCAACAACAAACTTCACCGCGGCACCAATGTCAAGATAATAGTTCCTAATGATCCAAATCTATTCTCTGGCTTTGGAGGAAAAGTGAGGCCACTCACAAATGTTCCGGCAGCGTAAGGAGGAGCAGAATGTCCAGAAGAGGTACACCATCGCAGACCACATCACCAGCATGGCAAATTATACAGGTGTTGGAGGCGGGGACTCCATGGACAGCATTGCCGTTGTCAGGGTCGCCCTACACATCGCCATTGTCAGCGCATTCATCGGGCTTTTAAGTTTGCACTCACAAAAATTACGACACTGCTTATGCGAGCCGCAACATCGGGAGATAGGAGTTTTGCAGAATTGTGCACCAGTTGGCCGCCTTGGCTATACCCCGCCGACACAAGCCACGTCTGGGTATGGGTCAAAATTATCAATAGAGCTTGAACGTAGGGAACTCACATTCGGACAGCTGTTCGCAGCACTGGTTAACTGGAAAGGGAGACTGTCTGCATGCGATGGGAGAGTCTGTCAGATTACTGACCTGTTGAGCCATTGCAACAGACCCCTCGGGGCTTCCGCCTTCGAAGAATCCGACAAATTCTGCAGGGTAATCGACACCACTGAAGGTCAAAGTCTTGTTCATCGACACCAAAAAATTTTCAAGCGCAAGTTGGAACGGTATACCAACCCTGGATCCAATTGGAGGATCCTCTGTGGTTCCACGCGCAAATATAACCTAAATATGCCCTGTTAATGATTTACATCCTCTGGATGCAAAGCAACCCAGTCTTACAGTAACGTCGCTGCACCCACCACCAGAATCACCCCCACTTGAATCGGATTCATCCAAACCAGTTAATTCTGCCAACTCGACAAGAGCCGAGACCTCCGCCGGGAGGTCACCGAGTAAGCTGCGCATATCTGGCCTGGACTTCAATGCGGTGGGTTCATGTTGACTAGCTCGGACAGCATAGCAGGATAGATGTCGTACCACTTGCTCTATTTGGTGCTTTGGGCGCTGGGCATGAACGACGGTGTCCTGAGAGGTATGGAATCGTCCTGAAAAAAAAGTCAGCTACAGGCCTTGGTGGGACGTCGTCGGATGACCCTATGGTCATGTGAAACGGTGAGCCAAGAAGATGCGGTAGGACTCACTGGAATCCTTCTGTCAACCACAGTCTGCACCCCAGGGAGCCGGCCATTTTCGCCAAGGCGCGCGTTGCTTGGAGACGATGCAACGCTGGCGAATAGGCAGAAAAATATGACGCGGAGGATTGGCATTTTCGTCAAGAGCAAGGTCGAAGATTCTTCAAGCGCGAGCCTCGTGGTGCTTAAGGTGGCTTGAAGCGAGTTGGATCCGAAGAAACGCGACTTCGAGATTGATCCGCCCTGGCAGTTGCCAGTAGTATATGCAGCCCAGAACGGAGAAAAATGGAAGCCTCTGAGCCACGCTACGTTTTGCGGCATTTCCAACCTGTCAAGACAGAGTTTGGGCAGATTTCAAGTCCAAAAATGCTGCGAATGCCCGCTAACTCTAGGTAGTGGGTCCTGTGGCGCCCTAATTTACCACGGTGCCCACCAATTTTGAAAATCCAATCCTGGAGGCCGTGTTTCGAGTCTCTCCGGTCGTGGTCTTTTCTTTGTCCACTCGAGCTCCCGGGCGGAGATCGGCGAAGAAAGTAAGCCTCGACGTCGTCTAGTGGTGGGGGCAGGGGGTAGGCTACGAGCTGGAAGTGAGGTCCTCGCGCTTCGTATGTACGGATGGTGGAGACGAGACTTGCGAAGAGTCCACTTAGTGTAAACCGTGAAATATATACAGGCTTTGGGCCTTTCTCCAGAACAAGTACGCCGAAGAGCGAGATATGAACGGATGCTCCTTCTCTGGCTTTTCGAATGCTGACTATACGAGTGTGTGATGCTCAAGCTTAAGGCACAGTGGTAAGAACTTTGCGAACGTTGTCAGCATGCTACGAAATACAAATTTCGCTTGGTACTTTGGGTCATTTGTCCTGCCTCGCAGCCTCTGTGCAAACTGAGAAGCGGAACGGAAATAATTCTTGTAAGTGCTGCATGTACACTGGAAATACACAAATGTCACAGTTACCTGGAGAAACCGAGCCTGTCGAACTCCCTGAGCACACTCTCCTCTCCTCCCTCAACTGGCTGGACGTCTTCGCGCTTCGTCGACAGGCGGTTGAAGTGCCAGTCCTCGGCGCTTTTAAAACCGGGACTGTAGCGGGCGGGGATTGTGTGCGGCCATTCATAGAGCATGGTGTAGAATGGTTTTCTACCCTCCGCATCGCACGGACTGGCCAACGTGAATGCGAAGACGTTATCGCACGCTTTCGGGATGCAGCCGGCAGGGATAATGCACCCGATAAATCAACATGCGAGGTACGAGAACATTTTGTTGAAGCGTCTGTCTACGACAGACTACACCGAAGTAACGGCGGGCTCGACGCCGCACTCCCAGGTTGAGAGTGCGTCAATCCCAGAGAAGAATCACTAGTCCACTGAGAAGGCCATGTCGTTGATGTGGTCGGGGACAGCCTCGGAGCTCCAGTTTGCACGGTCTATCATATATTTTCCGTCCGCGCGGGTGAGCCATGCAGATGGAAAGCCCTGATCGCAACAAATCAGCTCGCAGCCCATCTTCGAGGCGAGGCGAAACCATACTCGGGCGGTCGAAGTTACTTCTGGGTAGTCGCGCACGACGAGACTTGGTTGACCGTCTAAGCACAACGCTGAGGCGAACGAAGGAGTGAGAGCAGCGAGCTAGCGTACCTGCGACATCGTAAACGGAGGAAGCATGGAAGGAGAAGCGAGAGGAGACCGGCGCACGTCGCCAGTTTCTTGAAACTGCAAGTCAAAACAAATCAAAAAGCCCGCTTGAAGCACAAAAGTCGTCGGCCGCTTTTTCCATGAGCTCCATGGTAGCTTACATCCAGCCGCGTAAGCTTTCTATTGTAAATTTGTTGAATTCGAAACAACTTGGCGATACGGCCGCCCAACCTTTGGTGTCGATGACGATGCGTTTCGTCATCCGGTTCCGTATAAGTTACATAACAACCAAGAATGATGTTGTGCTTGGTTAGTAAGGATAACCACCTGTACAGTACTACATGTTTGTCTTCCATAAACCCGCTGTTCAGCCTGTGGACCATCCGAGTATAAGATCCCCCTCGCCGACACTGATTTAGACACTCGCCGTCCACCGCGATCGAATGGCAACACGAGAAATTATTCTTATTCAATAATTCAATATCTGGATCATTGTATGGATTGTGGAATTCTTCCATCTGATGTATTGAGACGAAATTTGAACTAGGTGGCCTCTGATAAACATTCAGTCCAGGAACCAAATTAAATATGTGTCAGCTGAATTTCAAGTTTACGCCCAGTATTATTTTTCTGAAATGCTTCCCAAAGGTTTCTTGTTAGATGATGAGGTCGGCTACTGGCGGGGAGCTAAAACATACCTCAAAATATCATTACTGTACTATTTCGACCAAATGTTCACGGATTTCGGATTTTTTGCTCGCCGAGATGGCCGATAAATTTTCTTTTGAATTAAGGCGATTTTTAAAGACCTCGGAAATTTGGGGTGTCACCCGTCACCTGAACATTTGGTCGAAATAGTACAGTAATGGCAATGTTCCCGAAGTTGAACACTTCAACGCTTGCTTAGATTACGACAGCCTACCACAGCAATGCTAGAAATTCAACCGGAGTTAGCGGCTAAAGCATAACGGCAATGAGAGGGCGTTTCCCCTTTTGGCCAGAAATTGATCCGGGCCGGTATTTAAAAGTCTCGATTTAGTCTCGCTTGTTCTTAACCCTTGTTTACGACCTCATCCCATTCTTTGTCTGCCTAAACACCTACTTTCGTTACTTTCTCTTAACCACGGCACATGGCGCCAATACTTCTGGCGTTTCTCCTTGCTCTGGGGACCTTTTTCGCCTCCACGACGGCGAAAGCCCTGTTGTACAACATCCCCTCTGTCGTCCAAAACGGCACCAGCGAGGCGCAGTTTGTGTCCTCTGCCACGGGGCTTGACGCGCCCAAAATCCAGCCTATCAACGGGTCCGCCTTCGACTGGTGGTACTTCGACGTCGTGTCCGCCGATCCGACTGTTTTATCCTCGGTGGTTGTCACCTTCTTTACCAGCTCGCAGCACGCATTCCCCCTCTTGGACCCGTCGGAATCTATAGTAGTTGCACGTATATGGGTGTCCTTCCCCAACGGAACCCTCTGGTCGGCGGCCTCCAATGGTGACGGCGCTACGGTGGAAGCAGACGGCGACGGTTCTCGTGGCACTTGGCACGGGACGGGCTTCAGTTGGACAGTCACCCCCGCGTCTGGATACCTCATTGTCGTCGATGCCCCTGATGTCGGCGTTACAGGGACTATCAGTTTCCAACCTGTACGTTACATCACGTCCATGCCAAATGCTGATGACAAGCTATTAATGTGATTGCAAGGTGGCTCCGGCACACTATCCGTGCGGCCCTGTAGTGGAGGGCGCAAGCTTGGAGGTTGGTCCTCACATCGGGTGGGCGAACGCAGTTCCCGACGCTGCCTCTTCCGTCAATCTCAGCATCGGTGGTACCCGTCTTGCTTTCAAGGGAACAGGGTATCATGACAAGGTACGTGTTTCCGAATTCCGCCGTGTACGGAACACCCGATTGACAGTGTACATGTAGAATTGGGGTGACGAGGTCTTTACCACGCATGTCGCGTCGTGGTACTGGGGTCACGGACGCATCGGGGATTACTCGATCGTGTGGTTCGATTTCCTTGATCGAACGGGCACGGAATTCGTTAGCGCGTATGCCTCGAAGGACAACGGGATCGTCGCAGCCAGCTGCAGTCTAGGCAGCATCACGGTCCGTCCCACTGGGCAGAATTCGACGTACCCCCCTGTAATCAGCACTGGGAATCCTTCCGGATATCATATCAGCCTCGATATCGGTGCGGATGGGAGGTAGAGGTTGACGTCGCCGTGTTGGCTAACCTCGTCGGCCTGAACCCCGAATATGCTCGCTCAATAGGGAACATGTCGGGATCAGTCGTCCCGTCAGCGGTGATGCGATAACGGGGCTCACGGGGATGGCGTTGTTCGAGCAGTTCAAATTGACGTTCTGATAGCTGGATTGTGTTTCGGTCAATATTATACAGCAAACTAATTGGTACCCGTGAATAAATTCACAGGCATTCAAGTTGTTTCTTCAGTTCCTGTCAATTGTCTCCAGGCAGATGTTTGTTATATCCCGTCCCCAGTTGGCACTCCCAGTTTCCCGTTAGCTGTTCTCGGTTTGCCTTTGGCAGTTAAACCTGGTCCCAGTTTCCCGTTCGCTGTTCCCAGTTTCCCGTTGGCTGTTCCTAGTTTCCCGTTAGCTGTTCCCGGTTTCCCGGCCCCAATTTCTTGCTAGTTGTTTCCCGTCTCTTGTTGGTTTGTGCCTCATTGCCCGTTGGCTGTTACCCGTGTGGACGTTTGATTTGTTCGTTGGCATTGATGCTGTTCCGTGTGGCTGTGACCTTCCACTGGAATGTTTTTATGTTGGCTATTTTTTATATAGATAGATAGATAGATAATGGCAGAACATTCCAATAGAACATCAACTTGCTGTTCCAGGAATCCATCCACAGACATGCTCACATGCACCGACGTCATCGACGTAAACTGGGAGGAAACAAGCAAAAAACAACCAACGAAGGAAATAACCCGGGCAATAATAATCCACCAACGAGCACTGGGGGAAACTACCAACTGGGGCTTGAACGGCAAAACAAACAACGGGAAACAATTAAGACGGAAATTGTCCTGTGTATAAGTTTATTCACGGGTACCGAACCAGTGGGAAGCAGCGGCACAGAAACAACTAAGGAATAGTAAAATAATAACCAACAGGCAACAAGGAACCAACTAACGGGAAAGGGACAATCAACAGCAAGTTGAAACAACCAAAAGAACAGACGTGGCCGTGAATTCATTCACGGGTATGTACCGGGAAACAGAACATAGAAAGATTCTCACAACAGAGTCTTCCGTAATTTATTCACGGTATCGGCTTATTGATAACGAAATGTACTTCAATGAAATAATCAATGTTGCTCTCATCCCGTGAACTCATCCCGTGAATGGGTGCTGAGTGAATTCACGGGATGAGAGCAACGTTGATTATTCTATTCATTCGCGGGATGAGAGCAACATTGATTATTCTATTGAAGGACATCAAGTTGATATACAATATTTTTAGTGTACCCTACTCCTGGTCTGTGATTGTTTTCTTCTGTATTGAGTGAGAAGCACATATATGATATCCCTAGTTGCCTGTGAGCAACTACATTATGTTCATAACGTAGGGCCAGCAAGTCAGTAGATCGCAAGTGGCATAGCTGGAATGGAAATTTAGTTGATGCATTCGTTTTAATTCGTAGATATAACACGTGTACCCGCCTGTTCGGACTCCGGCTCCGATTTCCCGCTTACAGCCCGTGCCCTCGCTGAGGTTCGCTCCCTTGTTTGATAGGCCGGTGAAAACATCTTGTCCAGCGTCAGCCAGATGAGACGCGTAACGGCATAAGCCTCACCGTGAAATCTGTCGAAACATGCAATGGCAGCCCGTTAATAAGCTCGACATCAGTGCGCAAATGTTGCGACAGCATCGTCGCGGTACAATAGACACATTGCGCAGCAGCCACCGAGCCACCTGGTGACTGATTTTGTGTGCGCAACCCTGGCTGGTGGCTCATCAGAATTTTGAACCATGGCTAGCATATGCCTCTGAAAAGCGAAGTAATGAAGGCAGCCATGCACTTCTGCCTCGGGGAACCGCTCTGAATGGTCGCACAAGTGTTATTTTCGCTCAAATGCGATTCATTCGCCTCTTGTCAGACAGCTGGAAGCCTGAAGTGGCCCTGTGCTTATCAACACTCAGTTGGATACCAAAATGAGTCAATTTAACCACAAAGAAAATCTCCAGTGGTTGGCAATTTGAGCCACCAGCCACTGTGTGCGCACGGCAAATCAGCCACCAGGTGGCTCGGTGGCTGCTGAGCAAGGTGTCTAATGTCGGGTGGGGCAAATTGTGCGGCGCGCGATGTGGGAGGAAGAAAGAACAGGGTGCGCAGCCTCCTTCAGCTATATGTGTGCGTCCCTGCATAGCAAGTGTCGCCTTTGCGTCGCGCACGGCTCTCCCATGCAAAAGGCGGCTCTGAGCTGCCTTTTCATTTGAAGTGCCGCTGTTGCCAAGTGGGCCGCTTTCCGCAGCCCGGCGTGCTTCCCGATGTTTGCCGTTGCTTGTTTATATGTTCCGGCGCGTTATTTATGTCATTAACCGTTCTTTAAGCAAATGGCTCCTCGGCTGTGCCATTTCCCCGTATGTCCTTCAAGTTACTCCTTTTCTCTTCCTTTGCGTTTCTTCTCTGTTTAACTCCTTTCATCCCAACTTTTGCTGTGATTGCTTCTCACTGCGGCCCGTCTCGTGTTCAACCACGGTCCCCGTTTGGACACTGCTTCATTTTTACGTCTACAAAATTTTCAATCTCACACCGCCCCAGTCTCTCGGAAACCAACCTCGACCAAAATGGCTAGCAATTCAACAGTTCTCCAATTGTATCGCGCTAGGATCGTCCCGCTGACCTATGCACAGTACGAGCCGCAGGCAGACGCAGTTGGTCGCAGTAGGCTACTCTGTCAGATTTTTGTCAATTTAACAGGCCTGCCGTTGCGCAGATCCGGGGATTCTCCACACATAAAAGGGCCGATTCCCCGTCCTTTCTGGTGACGATTTACCTGTAACTTGGTCTATCTTCCGTTCCCGCAGATTGCATTCTTTGATCATGAGAACTGCTAACTGCTTGGCCGCTGTTGGACTTTTATTTGCTTGGACTACTGTGCTGCCCCCTTCAAGTTTTTGATCCCCTGCTTCCTCGTCTCAGTGTCTGCCTCATCTGCCTGTCGCTAGCACTGGAAATGAAGCCTTGCTTTCTGGATTGTCCGATATTGCTTTCGATATGATCGCTTCAAACCGCCTCAATTATGAAGTTCTAGATCTGCAGGGATATCTTCCACTCATACAACATGAAACTTCATCTACAGCAATTGGTATTCAAAACACGGATTTCTTTGGGGCCCGAACGCTGTGCAAACTTCGTACGGGACCGCTTGGTTACCTTTCTTTTGAGTCAACGGTTCATTAATTATTCACTTGCCATTCAACAGCTGCCATTTTACGGGGTCTTCTACCATTGCAGTTCGGAGGTGCGTTCTGTTCGCGATTACCTGTTGAATAAGCATCCATGGACCCCGTTTAAATTATCTGGAGCATGTAAATTTCCGTCTTTGTTGCCCTGTAATCTTTCTGCCCACATTATCAGGCTTCCGAATACAACAAATTTAAATATGCATACTTAACCGTCTTATCGCACCCACGGCGTCCCGAAGCGAAGCGAAGGATTGGCTTGTATCTGGAAACGTGCTCTGATGTTTCATTTGGAATGTTCTTTGGCTCCCCCATTTTATCATATTATAGAGATTTAATGACTGCTGGCATCCATTCATTCTATTTTCTCATTCAATCTCGACCTTACAAGTTGCTGACGAGTCTGACGGGTCAGTGGGGAGGACTGATCTTTTTCGGCGTATGCCATATCAATGTCTGGATGTTGCATTGTCATGGCTTGGTTCAAGCTGGACTTTTAACATTTCTTTGGTGAGAGGATGCTGACTCGATTCTGACTCAATTCGTTACCGTTAGACTTGAGACTTGACTGTTCTCCAGACCTGAGTGTATTCAAGAACTTCAACTTGAAGAAGATTATGTGGGAGCGGCGCGGCGTTACGGCATAAATGCCGAATCAGATTCGAAGTCGGCATTTGCTGCAGTCGTGACGCCGAGTGACCGGCATTGGCGAAGATATCAAGCGGAGATCGCGGAGTTTAACATGCTTTTTTGAAAGTCCATGAAAACAACTGATCTCTTTCCGCTATTTGTACTGATAATTTGCTCTACATTCCATCAGAACCTTGTCGTAAATTCTTTCCAATGCATAGTTTCCGCCACCATCGCCAAATGATGTAGTTCAGGGGGTTCAGGTTCAGTTCCACGGAATAGAGAGCACAGCGGCGAGATTTTTTCCATTAGTACGAAGTAGCAAAATACCATTCACTTTGGGTTGGACTTGATACGTGGCAAGCTACGTATTTACCAATGTAACCCTCAACTTAGCCAGTTCCTGTCAAAGGTATCAAATTTTTTGTCTCATAAATATATACAAGTGCCGCTACACATAATATCTTGACAAACAAACACTGTATTAGATGCCGATGTGAATGAATGGTGCCCAACGTTCATAAGGAACCTTTGTATTCTTTAACTGCTTGATCGCAAGTTGTAAAGCCTCGGCAGCCTCAGAGGCTTGAGGCTGTCGGCCATCATGGAACAGGTGAGAGTAGAAAGTTTCCGCAACAGTGGGGCCATCCTGGTCATCCATGAACCACATCGCTCCAATTGCCCCGCGGAAACCCGCAGCAATGAATCCACCGCCGAGATGGAATGACTCATTGACTAGCTCGACATCTCCCATTGCAGTCTCGCTTGCAGCGAGGAACACAAACTGTGGATTTGAAAGACGCATCCGAAGGATTGTCTCCAATTCCAGAGTGCCCTCATAGAGTTGGAGATGACTTTTTATGGGTTCCTTCAGATCTTGATGTCCGTGACAAGCTAAATGCACCCAGGAACAATCTTGTAGTTTCAGCTGAACAGCATCCACTGTTGCTTGCTCCCCTACAAGGCACTGGATAGAAGGCTCCTTGACAACAGAGATAATTTTCTGGACCTCCTGTTCCACTCCCTTGAGAAAGTTGCTTCTCTTAGAATTAGTGTGAGTTACTCCGATGAGAGCCAGTTTGGGTGCAGTGTTGGAGGATTTTTTAGTGTAGGCATCAAGTAGAAATCCAAGAGTTGGTGTGTATGAATGGATAAATTCATCTGTAGGTGGGCTTGCATGCAAAGGCAGTCCTACAAATGCACCCGTTGGCAGCCACCATAGCCGGTCATTGAAAATATCATGCTATGAAACAAGGGAAAGATTAGTTGGGAAATACAAGAACAATTGTTTGACTGACAGATCTTAAGGCCTGATAGACAGGGCTCACAACATGAAGCCAGAGCCAGTCCAAAATATCTTTGAAAGACTCCTGTGTTGGTTTTTTTGACAAGTCTTCATGCTGACCAAAAAGTCCCGAGACTGATGACTGGCCTCGGTGTCTGACGTTGCAGTGATTAAGCAACTCCTTCAGAGTTTGACCTTGTGATTTGAGCAGGTGCAGTGTTGCACTTGGAAGTGGAACATGGATTGGGTCTGAAGTCGGATTGGGGAGGATTATTGCATCACAATGGTCTTGGTGACTGCTGAGGATTACTACAGGACCTCCTTGGGATGCATCGCGAAGACGATCATAGGATTTTGGGAGAAGGTAATCTTCAAACCCTGGTTGTTTGCGAACATCTTTGAGCACTTTATTTCTGTCTTCAACAATGCCAATTGGATTCGTAGATTTTCCGCTATAAAGCTGGGAGGATAGATCCGACAAATGTTTGGCCTGATCGGCAGGGAGACCTTCAACATCTGTCTTCAACTGGAGCATTTGTTGGAATGTAGTGGCAAGACCTTGCTCAATTATTTCAACTGCAGCACGAGGATCAGACAGATCTATGCTTGTTTGCACAGCAGTTGAAGCTACATCTGAAATATTAAGCCTACGAATGGCATCCTGACGCACAGGTATGGAATGTCCGATCCCGAGAATTTCGGGGAGTAGATGAAAAGCTGCCTGAAAAGCAGGTAGGGAATCAGATGGCTGGGGCTGTTTGGCAAAATCAGCCCAGGAGAGAGCCTGCTGCCACGATGTTTCAAGATTTGAAGTAGGGAGTTTGGAGGAGGCATCATGACTGCGGACAGCCTCAAGGTCCTTTGGGTCTCCCACTTGCTGTCGATCTATGACTGACGTAGCAAGTTTTTGCAGCTGGCCTGCTTGATCAGGATGCCCAGCTGGAGCCTGGTCCAAGGTGTTGAAGTTCTCGCCAGAGACCACCACCTGATTAGCTGCGTCCTGCTTTCGGTCAGTTCAGGTCGAACAGAGGAGCAGAAATTCTCACGGCTTTAAGTTCTGTCATTTGGTACTCGAGAGTCAAACAATGGTGGTCTGAGCAATGGGAATGTAATCGATGGATGTGGATGCCAGATTTATATAGATAACTCCAACAAGCGCCGGACTGTCAGATGCCAGATCTTCCCTCCGGCATACACGCTGACTTGTCATCGACTACGCTTAGAGCCCAGCTATAACTGACTCCAAGTGCTAATAAATCAGAAATCCTCTCAAGGGTTCTATTGGTATTAGAATTCCGTGCGTTCACGCCCACTTCCATTTCACGGATGATATGGTGTTCTCGGGGTCACGTTTGATTTCAATATACATCTGATATAGATCCTACGTGTGTGTTTTTTTTTTCCTGCGGCACGTTGGCGGCACGAGGAGACTCTGGTGCCTATGTAATAGTATATGAAGGAACCAGTCGCCGAGACTATATATATATATTAAATCGACCATCCGCCAGCATCGAATATGATACCATTCACCCCTCAAACTGAAGTTCAATCCAATTAACCATCACCGGCGTTGCTGTCTGGGCCGATTGCAGCCAACTGGTACTTTTAATTTTGCGCCCCAGCGCTGCGGACAGAAGTTCGTATGTAACAGCTCTTAAAACGCCGAACATTAGGGTAATTCAGCGCTTTGACAGCGTTTCCAAGGTTCCGGGCCCAAATATCCAGAAGCGGGAGTCCGAGCCGCACTTCCGTTAAATTCAAGAGAATCGGAATGAATGGAGAGGCATAAAAACGTAATGCAACGATCTGAAGGAGACTGAGGGCGCTCGATGGGCGCTTCAGAGACTTGAAAAACTTGGGTTTAAACGTCCATAACCGGAGTATAAAGGGTTTAGCTGCATAGGTTTACTTTCATGAAGAGAGAAAAAAAAAGCACAGTGGGTCAGGTAAACCTGGAAGTATAACAATGTTGCACGCAGGGACATTGGTGCCGATATAGTTAAATTGACAGGCCATCCAAAGTTTCGGCCTCATACTGACAGCCGCATTTTATAAAGAGAGGGAATGAAACATGGTTTTCTCCTTCACGACAAGTAATTTTGAAAGGGCTCCTTTTACTTGAACCCTTTCAGAGACTTTACGGACTTCAATTTATTCGCTTGCGTGTTCGTGCCATTTGCACTGCACACGACACTTGCACGAGACTCGGACACAAATTTTTAAACGTAATTTGTAGGGAAATTTCTCCGAGAGACTTAGGCTACTAGACCCGAGGGATCTCAATTCAAATCCGCAGGCAGTGACCTCATACGATTTTCTGAAGACAAGGTTGCTTGAGTTTCATGAATTTCACGTGGTAGTTGCGTGGCAGTGTTGTTGTGTATGTTTGGATCGCAAGCCGACGGCATCACTGCATCTTTCTCCTGCTCCTCGCAGCTGGAGTGCCCAAACTCTCCTGGCTCCTGGGCTCTGCAATTTTGACCAGGAATCTCCCGTGGTCTGGGGCGATATTCTTTTCAGCGGAGATCTGTTCCAGGCGCTGTTTTCCGGATCTGGCAACTCGACCAACCCTTGCCCAGCCTGCTGTTAGCCTGCAGTTTGGGATCTTATCCTATCCCTGTGCCCTTTACCCAAACAATTCTCTTTCCTTTGCTTTGACTCTTCTCTATTCGTTTCCGCGCCCTGGTCCCGGACCACCAAATCCTCATTCTGATTCTGATTCTGATAATCCGCCCTCGACTCAGAGCCAAATCAATTTAATATAGATTCGACGAAGGCACATGGCGTCAGCTGCACCCTCCCTGCCTCCTCGTCCTCCTTCTCCTTCAAGACGCCCCTCCCGCCGTCCCAGGCGCAGGCGTCCGGCTCTGGCTCTAGTCCCGCACAGACGGCGGCAGTGACAGTCGCCGCCGGAACTGTCGCAGCAGGGCAGAAACAACGCCGTGTCTCGCTTGCACTCCCCTCCTCCCCCCGGCTCGTTCCCGCATGGAACTTCCGCGACGATACGAGCGTGCCATACGCGGACGCGGCGCGCAAGGGGAAGGTGCGCCGGATTGACACAAGCGCGGACGACGAAGACGACGACACCAAGGAGGAATGGGAGATAGATGGGGAGGAGAAGGGGGAGGACGGTGATGCTGTCACCATCGCGCCTGGGGCCCCAGAGAAAGGGAAGGAGAAAGAGAAGAAGGTGCGAAGGAAGTGGACGCCGGAGGAGACGCAGATGCTCGTGGACGGGTGTAATATCGTGAGTGCGATTATCTTCCTTCGCTATGATTCTTTTTTCCTTCCTTTCGAATCTGCATTCTCTCGCTTCCGCTTCTTTCTTGCCTCCCCTGTTTGTGATACATACCCCCACGTCCTGGCGCCATCCTCTTCAAATTCCCCGTCCACCATCTTCTCCCTCTTCCCATTTCTTTCTTATTTCCTTATTCCTTCTTTCGTCCCTCTTTCTCTACACTGACACCCACACCCAGCATGGCGTCGGCAACTGGAAAACCATCCTATCCGACCCCAATCTCTCCTTTCAAAATCGCTCGCCCGTGGATTTGAAAGACAGGCGAGTCACGTCCATCACATTTTCCTTTATTTTCTTCTTTTCCTCGTCGACCCTTTGCTTTTCTCTTTTGTGATCAGGGGACTTCGTCTGTCGGGCTTCTCTCTTGTGGTTGCCAGTCGCAGAGCGGCGTTCAGGGAGGTTGGGGGAAAGTGTTGTCGTGGAGATACCGTTGGGGAAACCAGTGTCCTCGACACTGCCTGCTTTTTTTAGGTCGTTGCTGCCGCTTCGTTGCGTTGATGCAGATGCATCTAGCCCCGACCGCTCTTCCCGGGTCCCGGCTTTATTATTCCGAGGCGCGCAGTAGACGCTGGGGAACGACATACGGATGAGATGAGACGTGGTGGACGTCTGTATTTTGGTGCGCGGAAGCGAGCTGGTGTGAGCTCAGGAGTGCCCGCGGAGCGGCAGCACGAACTGCGTGGACACCGTGCACATACGCGTTTTGCCTCCCCCTACCGTGCGCGCCTGAGCTACGGCGCGAAATGTAATGTTTCGCGCGACTAGACTTCTATGAGGCCGACAAAGGGATCTGATACGCGGCAGTCAGCAGAAGCGGCGCCGCGTGGGGGCATCCCTCTGTGGCTACGAGTTTGACGTGGAGAGCGACTGCTCACGAATGGAGAGCGAGTGCACAGACACATGGAGGCCGGCGTCCTGCGGTGGAAGTGGGTGTGCGCCAGAGGCAGGCCGTTACGGCGATGTCAACGAGGAAAACGGCCTCTCGCTGTGGTTACTTCGCGGATTTTATTTTTCTTCTTCCCCCTTGGTGCTACCCCTTCATTTCTACTGCGTGGCCGTCGGTATTTCGGTGAGGGCCAGAGATCGGGGGCGCGGTCAGGAAAGTACGTGGAACCGCAGGGCGTGGCTGCGGACCGAGCTGGGACCTACTGTCACAGCGGCGGCACTAAATGGCGCAGCTTAAGATTGGAGCGAGACATGTGCTACCGGCGGACGTCCCTCGTGCCGCTCGTCCTAATTGTGTCCAAGAGACACTGTTGGGGAGTGTTTTTCCACATCGCATTTTTTCTCCGTCCGCTTATCGTCATCCTTCTTGTCGCTTTCCGTCTTTGTTGTTTCAATCCTACTGCCAACGTCCATCGGTAATAACTTTTTTTGCTTTTCTTTGCAGATTCCGTACCTACTTCCCCGAAGCCTACCGCACACACTATCCCAACGCTCGCACGCACCTCCCGCCCTCCCTCGCGCGCGCCGCCTCGCCTTCTGCCTCTGCCTCCGCCTTGCACTCCCCATCGCCTCCTCCTCCGCCAGCAACTTGCCCATGTCCTCCACCACATCTAAGCCCAACCGCTCCACGCATCCCGACGGCACACCCCTCTTTCCTCTCCCATCCCCTGCCCACCCTAAGCGGCGCCCCTTCAGTGCCGAGGAGGACTCTGCCTTATTGGCGGGGTTCAGGAAGCACGGCGCAGCGTGGGCTGCGATCGCCAAGGACGCCCCGGTGTTTGGGGTTACGGGGCGCCGGAGCATGGATTTGAGGGATCGGTTCCGGAACGCGTGGCCTGGGGAGTATGAGCGGGCGGGGTACAAGGCGAGGCCACGCGCCGTCAAAAAAGTTAAAGATAAAGACAAGGACAAAGAAAAGGATGGAGGGAAGGGGAAGAATAAGATGAAGGAGGAAGATAAGGAAGGGAAGGCGAGGGTGAGGATGAGCCGCGCGGACGGGCGCGTGTGGGGCGCGCTCAGACGGACCAGGGGCTTGCGCACACGCACACCGCTGCCACGCACTCCCCCAGCACGGCAGGCGGTGCAGTCAGGAGGCGCCGTCGCGCGCACACGAGCCAGGGGTTCAAGAGCGTGTCGATGCCGCCGAGCGTTGTTGGTTCGGACGACGAGGGTGCGTCGGACTTCGGTGGTGTGTTTGGCTTTGGTGCGGGCGGGGCGAGCTCGGAGTTTGGGATGAACTTTGGGAAAGGGGGAGGGGGCGACTTTGGTTTTCGATTCACGCCGGGTGCAAATACTGGGGCGGGGACGGCGAAGGGGGAAGAGATAGCACTCGTGGGCGGGATGCGGCACCTCGATATGGCTCCAGCGGATGAAGCGATGCCCGACGCACCTACTGTGCCAACGCAGGCCCAGGATACATCGTCCCAGGACCCGCAAACGCCACAAGACACTGTTGCGCCCATGCCTCCGCCACCGCCCCCGCCAGCACCGAGCACGCTCTTCCAGGCACATTTCCTGCAGCAGCGCCGCGCGGAGGAGCTCGCGTTGGGCATGCACGCGCACACGGGCGGTGGGGGGCCGACGATCGGGCGCAGCGCGTGGGGCACGCAGGACTGGTTCTCCGCTAACCCGCGGCTTGACCCTCCGCCGCAATGCCCCTCGATCCCACCGCTGCGCAGGGGTTCTCACCTGCAGAGCTCGCCGAGTTAGGGCTGGCGTCGTATAACCACCCGCGCGCGCCACACTCGCCGCCTCTGAGCAGTAGCGCGTCGTTCTCCACGCCCGGCCGCGAGGGCGAGGGCGGGCTGTTCGAGCGCGCGCACGGGGTGATGGAGAGGTACGACTTGGAACCGGCGGCGGCGCATGCGCATGCGCATTTGCATCATCATCACCACCGTATCGTCGGTGGCAGGGGCGAGGGGGCGCGTACGCAGTTGGCTCGCCCGCGTTGTCGTTCCATTCGGCGTCCCTCTCGCTCGACACGCATTCATACGGGCACTTTTCGCGCGACGACGCGCGCTCGCTGTCGCACCACTCATACTCTCACTCGCTGTCCGAGGTGGGGACGCGCGACGAGGGGGACGATGTGTTCGACGAGGATAGCAGCGCGTTCTCGATCGCCGATTCGGAGCCCGGCGGCGGGGGCGCGGCGTCATGGGCGGGCGGCGGCCCAACGGTGGTGGTGGAGGGGGAGGGGGTTTCAGGGGGTTCACGCACCACTCGAACACTGCAGGTGATCTGATTTTCGGGGCGCGGACGCACCAGCCGATTTGGACTGGCATGGACGCGTGGGGCGCGCGCGGCCTCGGGTTTGGAAGGGGGACGGGGCTTGCGGGGATCGCGGAGGCGCATGGAGGGAAGCGCGGGGAGGAGGCGATGCGGAGGCAGACGCGGAAGCGCAGGCGGGGGAGGATGGGGACGACAAGGCGCTCGGCTTGTTCAGCCTCGACGACCTTGTCGACCTATCGCAGCACGACGCACCCGACGCCGACATGGAAATGGACGGGGACGGTGCAGGCGAGAGTGGGGTGGGTGGGGCCAGCGGGGAGATGCAGATGGCGTTGGAGCCGCCGCGGACGCCACTCCTCCGCGCGTCGCCAGCACCTGCACGCACGGTGCATGTACACCACCACCACCATCACCACCACCACTACGCGGCCACCGCCCGCTCCGTGTCCGTTCCACCAGGAGAGGCGCCGGAGGAGGGGTTAGGATTGGGACTCCTGGGTTGATGAGCGCGCCGGCGACACCTGCGCTCGGAGCGGCTGCGACGCTCACGCCGCCCAGTGCGTTCGCGCTGGACCCTACGCTACTTGGGCTCAGTGCTGCCGGCACCATGCACCCGCACCGCGCTATTGTGAACACGCTGCACACGACGCCAATGGGCCCGACTGCAGGCGCGCACGGGCCTGGGCATAGCGAGGCGATGTACGATCTCCCGTTTCTGGACCTGCACTACTTCGGTGGCGGCGGCTCAGGGGTGGGTGACGCGCAGATGCAGCAGATGCAACTTGATGGGTGGCGTGGCGGGAGGCGCTCGATCTTGCGCGGTCAACGACGGCGGAGCGGTGGGGGACAGCAGGCCTTTGCGCCATCGGCGTTTTCGTTCGCGGAGCCGCAGCTGCCGCAGACGGTGTCGCAAGCGCAGTCTGGCGTTTCGCCTCCGCCCGCGGTGTGGAAGGCGCTCGGCATCCCTGCGTCATTGAGGCAGCACATTCCGGCGCGACCGTTGATGAGGCGGGCGAGTGCGGGACCGCCAGCCGCTGGGAACAGGCCCGGGCTGGTACGAGCGCGAGTGGTGTTGCTGGAGGTGGAGGTGCACATGTGCGGAGTGTGAGTCACCAGCGTGGCCAGAGTGCTGTGGTGCGGCCGCAGGACCTCGTCTTAAATACCGAAGCAGCAACCTCCGGTTCCGGGCCCAAGGGGAAGAGGAAGCGCGCGAGCTGGGACGGGGCGGATGGTAGTGCGTACGGCGTTGCAGTGGTTATACTGTAGGCCCGGTGATTCGGCAGGTGTAGAGCGTGTGGTCGTCCGTTACGGTTTAGGTGGAAGGCTGGATTTGTGTTTCCTTTCTGTTTGATTCCTGTTCTCTCTTTCTGTCGCATATTCTTTCGCTGTCGTTGGCTGCATACATACAAACTCATTCCCATCCATCTCTGGCCTCGTCTCGTCTCGTCTCATTTACATCACGCACTGCATAGTCATAGTCTATTCATCCCCTTTATCTTTTGCTTTTAGTTATCATTGCACATATTGAATGAAAACTACATAGATTCTGACTTCCGAGACAATCTCGAGCCTCAGGTTTCGTGCAGTACACTTATATCAGGCATAGATGAATTCTTGTATACGCACTCCACATGCGACGCCGGAAGGTAAACTATTTCATACATACTGGGCTACTATCGCCCACCCCGTGTCCAGATCTGTAATTTTTCCGCAATTTCGTGGAGTCTGTGAGCGAACCCAGGGCTGAGCGACACGGAGAGGCTGATAAATGATGGGTGAGGGATTCTCGGATGATTTCACAGGCAGTTGGATATCCAGCCATACAGATTGGTTTCCCCTCTGATTGACGCCGATAATAATGCTGAATACCCAAGATCTGCCACAGCTTCCAACCTCGGCGCTTTCGAAAATCGGAACACTGAACCTACAGCGTTGGCAAAACGAGTTGCGCGCTCTTTTGAAATACGCCCTCCGGAATCCGGTCGGCGAGGGAAGATCAAGGAGCGAAATCGTTTCCAGTGCATTGTAGGGTAGCCGAGGAAGCTACACGTCTCTAAGAACTCTGCGAGAATGGCGACGTATGTCTCCGGCTTCGAGTTTCCAGAGCTTCACGGAGATTGTACCATTCGTGTTCCGCAGCTGTGCATCATCGGTCCGCAGGTCGTCCGTAGTGTCTCGCGGAAAGAGTGGCCACTCATTTTCTGATAGACCTCCTCGTTGTCGATCTGAAGCCGCTATTCTTACTGGGAGTCAAAGTATTCAAAGAACCGCCTTCAGAAGGGCGGACGACTGACGACGAAGGCGCATTTATGGCAAGGGCGCAAGAAAGGACGGATTCGAGAATTTGTGGTTCGGGAAACATATTGTCGGAGGGTAGGTCGACGGATTTTACGGTCAACGCGGAAAGGTGCCATAGCGCCGTCAACGAATGGTTAAATCGACCCCACGTCGCCATGATCGTCGGTAACACTCGTGGCCATGCAGGACCACAGCGCATTGTGATCTATGTTCATACAAGACGCGAACGGCAGCGTGCGAGTTACGCTGCGCATGTATTGAAGTACGGCCTGTGGTACTGGCACCGTCCGAAGATCATCCTCAGTAATCCGCCAGAAAGACGCAAGTGTGGCGAGGATTTCATCGATCCAATGAATAGTGGGATTTTCACGCAGTACGTCGAGATGCCTATCCACGATTTCTTTGAGGACCCATTCCAGGCGCGATCGGACTAGCGCGAGGGAGGTCGAGCCGGAAGCTGAAATAACCCTTGGGTCTCAACATAGGCGTATGGTAACCGATCCAAGCCAGTGGCTGTTCCAGGTAATCAAATAAGATTAGGTAGGGAATATCATGGCGAAACGACTGGAGACAGTAAAAGGCCTTTCAAGCCACAGTGATACCGCCAGAGAACCGACTGGAATATTTTTTTGGGCATCGTCCAGTCCCTCGATTCGCCAATACGGGACGAAAAACGATTGCTGCACTTGAAGCCGGTCAATGCAGGACACCGCAGGTCTAAGGTCTGGTATCCGTTCCGTGCTGACGACGTCTTGGCATAATTTTATGTACCGAAGAGTTTCTAGCACTTGGGTCTGAATGGAACAAAAATATTCCATCTCGTCATCGCGCGTGTCGAGACTGCATAGTGGTTGACGCCGAGTTGTTCAGAAAAAGGAACTCGGCTCGTGACGGACAGGTCAAACATGTCATTGGCTGGCCTTCGTGAACCCGCATGATCGGTTAAACTTGCGATGCACCATAAAGCTTTGAGGCACAGGATTTGACGGCGAATCATGGCCTCGTTGGAAAGCAGTCCAGTGTCGCAGCTAAGGAGCAAGTCCTCGATGCGAGCGGAAAGATGAACGTCAGAATTGGTGGCAAGTTGCATGACAGAATCATCGTGCAGATATCGTCTACCGTCCGGGCCCCACAACAACTCGGGATACTCTCCACAAGTGGCTCGAGCTCATTGTCATCGGCCAAGGATTTCAGGGTCCAAATTAGCGCTCGACGGTCGCGGTTGGTTCTCTCTTCAGAAGATTCCACCGCACGACGGGAAATAGCCGCAACCATTGTGTGAAATCTCGAAGCGGCGCACTTGCCGTCGACGAAGCGACATCGCACCAGGCTCCAAGACATCCTAAGGAGCGCAAAGAACCGCCATAGTGCACTAGATAGCGGTGTATGATATGGGCAGTCGAGATACATGAGAGGAAGGACGGTGATGACGAAGTAGCAAGCGATAATGATGCCCAAGAGGGCTGCTGAAAGGATCATTATCTGGCGGTGATGGGGGCCAAGAATGCGACTAAACCTGCAAAAAAGAAAACGAGGGCGGCATGCAGAAGTAGCGGAACAATTTCCACTACGGTATGCATATTGAATCGTTTGAGCCCGTAGTACAGAAAAGAGAACATCCGGGCACGGATAACAGGGGCTGAGCACATGTCCGCACGGTGGATGAAGTTGCGGGCCCATTGCTCCAATAAAGTAGCAACCAGGGCGCAAGAGAGACTGAGGGCGAGACTGATAAACCACAGAGTGTTACAGATCAATGCTGAGGTCGTAGGGATAAAGACGGCCGAGGCCGCGGTAATGGGCATAGTTCCGTTCGAGCCGGGTGCGAGTTGGTGCGAAATCTGGGCAAGGAGGAGTTGAACAGTCATGTTATGGGACTCGGGGATGAGACTCTTGTAGCTTTCGATTAGGAAAGCCGTCAGACTTCCAGAAAAAAGACCAGCCTGCGTTGTTTTGAATTGAAACCGCGAAATAATAACAAGAAGTGCGCACAAAAATGAGCAAACCATCCATATCACTTCTCCAGCTCTCGACGAGCGCCTTGTCATATTTCTCTGCCTCTGATATGTACACGGACCAGAGCTTGGCACTGGAGGCTTCATTGGATCTAGAAATGTATTAGCACGGCAACATAGATTCAGGCCATAGCCAACCCATGTCGTGCTGTAGAATCCATTCTGGAATCGACTTGCGCGCAACTTGCGCGGTGGTCAAGTAGTAGATCAAATTTTGACGGCCGACATGCCGAGGGCAGGCGTCACGAAGTCACGTCACGCTCCCGAACGTTGAAGCAGGCATCACACATCAGAATCAGGATCGATTTTCTTTTCCCAGTTTCACCCCCAATAGAGCCTCCACCACTCTTGTCCGCCATATTTTATCTCCTATAATTCGCAGCAGTAGTTTCGGTTGCACTTGTGCGCAAGTGCCCGCAGTTGGGGTTCGATTGATGTCGACGCAGGAAGAAAATGAGGTCGTTTCTGCGCAGACTGGTTTCGCCTTGACCAACATCCTTGGAGACCTCGTCCCTTCGAGCGCCAGTCTCAAAAACCGGCTTGTACTCGATGGAACTTCTCCGTTGAACTCTGACCAGATATACGGCGACAAATGGGACGGCCAGGAGGATGTAGAGATGGCAGAGGAAGACGACGACGACGTTTCGCCCGTTCAGTTCACTGGTGCGTTTAAACCGGAGAGATCTGTCGAAATCATCAAACAGCGAGTCGAACGTCCGAAGAGCGTGTATGAACTCTTCCCGACTTTCGACACCACCAAGATTCTGGATTTTACTGAGCTGTTCAAGGGTTCCACGTTACAAAGGCCTCGCGTATCCAAGAGGCCATTTCATAGTGAGCCTTCATCTACTTATCCTGACAACTCTAAACGTGGCTAGTTGAAACTGTGTATCCGAAGAAGAGAGATATTCAAAGCGGTTACCTAGAGTCCGTAATCAGCGACGCCAAACGCCAGGTTGGGAGCCAAAGGGAAGAAGATATCGCTGCTCCTCGCAGGTTGAATTAGAGCTTTGCCGAGTATTGGAGGTGTGTATGTTTCTTCTTGGTCGTCCCGTCGTAACCTAGGTGAGTTAGGAATGCAACAACACTGGCGTTCCTGTATCTTTGTCTCTGGATGATCGTACATTCGACCTGGTTTCACTCTCTGATTGGGAGAACCAGATACTATTTGAACCGGTGAATGATCATACCAATAAATCCGAGCCCACGGACTCGTCGCGAGAAACGTCCGAATTCACTTGTGTAAAAAGCCGTCGTACACCTGTGAACACCGACCTGGAGTCTGGGGCGTGGACGCAGAGTATTATTTGGAGTCCTCGAGCACCATTCCAGGGTTTTACCCAACCCGAGTTCAATCACCAGAACGTAATTCCGGAGGAGCGCAGCGGTTCGTGCTTCATTTCGCTAGCAGCTGATATCATTTTATTTGTTATATAGTTGAAACGGTTCGACCAAGAAAGCGACTCCGAGCCGACGCAGGGGTCCTTGACAAATTCAACTTGTCCAACGATCAGTCATACAAAGTCTCAAAGGCGGTCCGCCAGACCTCGAGTCATATCGCAGTTGAGCACGCATACCCGGCTCGGAAACTACAGTTACCATTTGTGCATTTACATATATGTTCAGGATGATTTTCAATACTAACCCCCTAGTCGTAGTATAAAACTGTTCTGTCCAAGCAAGACGCGCGATCGTTCCATCGGCCCGCACTGCAATTCACCTTCAATGTTGAACTTCGCTTCAGCAAGGTCCGCACTGCCAAGAAGACAAGGGACAAGGCGGGGCGAAAACTGAGTAAAGGTGGAATCGTCAGCGAAGGATTACGCAAGGCGAGCGATTTGAGTCTTCAGGATACTAGCGACTTCGTATTGTGGGAGTTTTCTGTGAGGATTTCTAAAGTATCTTCCCCGTAATTATTCAAACTCTTCGACAGGAAGAACACCCGCCAATTATCCAGAATTTTGGTATGGCCAGTTCGCTCATGAATTATTATCGCAAAAGGGGAGAGACAGACGACGACGTCCCAAAGGTAGGTAGCACTTTCTATGCAGTCCTTCTCTTGTAATGCAGTAAATAGTATGATCTAGGTGCCCCGTTTGTTCTGAAGCCTCACGAAACCCCGTTCATGAAATTCGGATCGATCGACCCCGGCCAGACGATACCTGCGTTGTACAATAATCTCATGAGGGCCCCGCTTTTCCGACACAACCCGTATCCAACTGATTTCCTGGTTGTAAAGTTCGCCATTCTGTCCTGAATCCCCATTCTTCTGTTCATGTTGCTTTAGGAACACTGTCCAGGGCAAAACCAAGTACTTTCTGCGAGAAATCACGTACCTCTTCGTCGTTGGGCAAACATACCCGGTCGCCGAAGTTCCTAAGCCACGTTCCCGGCAAAGTACGAATACGCTCAAGCTTCGGCTACAGATAATCACGCTCAGACTGCTGCGGAAAAGTGCCCACGAGCGTTTAAAGATCTCTCGGCTGACGAAATATTTCCCAGACCAGACTGAGGTACAAATTCAACAAAGATTGAAGGCGCGTCGCTGGCGCTCCCACTGATTTCCTGCCAATGACAAATTCCTAGGAGTTTATGGATTATCAGAGGGAGGGTCCGCATCGAGGGTTCTGGCGGCTCAAACCCGGGTGGGGGATCCCATCCGACGTAGAACTGTTGGAAATGGTTACACCAGAGGAGGTTGTGTTGGCAGAGAGCATGCAGGTTGGACAACGTCATCTTTTGGACGCCGGATACACAGATACAGTCGAAGAGAAGGGCGACCAATCCAACATTTCCTTCGAGGAAAAGTTGGCCCCATGGAAAACGACCGAGAATTTTCTGCTGGCTACACAGGGGATGGCCATGCTTCAACTACACGGCGAAGGGGATCCCACAGGTCGAGGGGAGGCATTTAGTTTTATTCGTAAATCAATGAAGGAACCGTTCTTGAAAGCGGGGGAAAAACACCAACACGAACAGGAAGTTGGCAAGTACCGCCAACATTTTACCATCATGGCACCATGCTAATCCCGAGAGCATCAGCCGAAACAAAAGGCCTACCTATGAACCTCGAGGAGCAGAACCTAAAATACAAATCGGAGATTGAGCGAATATGGAAAGCTCAATTCGATTCGCTCAGTCGCAAGGAAGTGATAGACGACGAGAACGAAGATGTCCCGAAAGTTCGACAGGAACCGTTGCCGCCCGCATTTCGCCACGGCTCACCCCACTACCAGGACCGGGACAACCGGGAGAAGAGCGTAGGCCCAGATGGGAACAGGCGGGTGCTGAGAATTCAGCGGTTAGTAAGTATTTGCTTAACCACAGAGACTCCAGGCTCCGAGCTGACTAGGCCCAGATCGATGGCGAGTGGCAAACCAAAATTGTCCGCGACCCAGTTGTCATCCAGGCTATGTTCGTGTGCGCCAGGCAAAGGAAGATGAAGCAACCTTGCCAGATTCGCTCGCACCAACAGGCGATGTCGACAAAGATATGAGGGCCAAGAAACGGTAACGTGTTTTTCCATTATTTCCCGCCAACACTGGTTGGGCTGATACGTACTACCTTTAGGCTCAAGGAAGAAATTGCTCGGAGGAAGAAGAACCAAAGTAAACGCCTGAATAAGAAGAACGCGCAGATCGTCCAAGCGGGTGGAACTCCAATGCAATTGAAGCCGGAAACAACGGTACGAGTTGTTCTTTTGGCCTTTTGTTATTCTATTTATGCCGATCCAGAGACGGTGCGGGAACTGCGGCCAGCTTGGCCACATGAGTGCGTCCTCGTCCCATTGCGCTAATGGTTGATTTAATCTTTTTGGTGTTGTACGCAGAATCCAACCGCAAGTGTCCGCGATGGGCGGATTTCCACACACCGGAGTCCTCGACGCCGATAGGGTCCTCAGTGGGCTCAACGCCACCCGCTGGTCCCAACCCAAACCTTTGAGCTCCCCCCACCACCTCGGTAACCAAGATCTAGCTCACATTGAAGTAATTTTGAAATGTCGTCACAAATTATTAGTTCTTGTTGCATAGTTCACATGGCGCCAGGAGTTGAGTTGGGCAATAGTTGTGCTTTGGCACTATACTGTATTTGTTGATTAGCGGCGTCTGCTCCCTACCAGAAAAAAATATTGCTTTCTGTCTTATGTTCAAGCTTGATGTCCGCCGAAACCATAAACTGTAATAGTTTGGACCAGTCTGTAATCGTACTGAAACGACTGCATTCGTGACAATGTGGGAATAGTAGGTACAATGGCACCAACGCATCCAGTTCTACTTACGTGGCACTGGAGGTAGCCAGAGACGCACACCATCATCAAGACTGCGTGGACTGATTCGGGGAAGGAACATAAACTTAATAACCGAGACAGTGCGTTTGTCTCCGCTTATCGCCGTTCATGAATTCGAATTGGTTGAAATTGATTTCCAGATGGCGCCCGGGTGATAGCTGGACGGCCCAATGGTAGTCAAAGGCTCGTAGTTGAACATGATCCAATGTCCGGATTTAGATGTCCATATAAAAATTGATTTCCAGATGGCGCCCGGGTGATAGCTGGACGGCCCAATGGTAGTCAAAGGCTCGCAGTTGAACATGATCCAATGTCCGGATTTAGATATCCATATAAAATTTGCTCTTTTTCAGAAACATCCACCGTAAAGTCAGAATATTATGGTACCTGAACGCTAACTCCGTTATTGTTTCGTGAATTATGCCCCGAAAAATGGATGCTGAGAGCACGACATCGGCTCTTTGCCACTTCCTGCGCAATGCGCTATTTTTTGAGGTCAAGCGGTGGTCATCATTTTTTTTAAAAACATCCGAGACGTTAGAGGTTCCGTGTATTTGATTGTCCAGCGAGATGCAAGAAGGAGAGAAACTCAGGAAAGTCGCCTCAAAAGGTGCTTGAATCCAAAAAGGCTGACACGATTTAGACACGATGCGAGAAGTTAAGAGATTGGATGTGACGCTCTCAGCCGAGTATATCAGAGAACCGGATCCGTTCGTGGGCCGTGCGCGAGAATTCTCGTCGGCGCTGCCATCCAGCAACAATGTCCAGAGAATATCCTGAAAATGTGAGATTCTGGTCACTCCAAGCCAGGCCCCGACCTCGATCCAAACATAGCGTGGGAGGGACCACATGCGGAAACCGCCGGCGAGCCATTGATATCGGAGATGGGAGGATCACTAGTAGAGTGGCCAGAACACAGACGAGCGAGGAGTCGTAGATTCTTAAGCGTTGGACGGACCTCAAACTTGACAAATTTACGAGCTCTCTTCTCTGGCGACAAAATCGCGTCCAGGTCGAGTACAGGAGGGAATCCAATTTCTAAGAATATCTTTCGCCGAGACCCTAGGTGCACGCCGAGTCACAAATTGATCCGCCGAGTGAGGTGTGCGAAAGTGGGCAAGTTTAGGCGCGGGTATAAGCGCCGACAATCATTACAACGCAGCCTCGCGCCATGAGAGGTCCAACGAGGACAAGCGCATCTGCAAGGCCATACGATACGATATAGAGACGATCGATGTACAGTTGGGAGACGATAGGTATGAGGTGAAGAGATATGGGAAGGCTGGGAAGGGACGACGATGCAGGGATGAGTATGATATAGGGAAAGTGGGGATAGATCAGGAAGAGGGTCAATATTTAGCAGGTGCGGGACGAAGGAGATATGCGGACTGCCGCATCAGCACCCGCCAGTAGGAGCAGGACCGCCGGCGGCACAGCCCGCCGTCAAGCCCGAAGACGTGAGGAGGCGGTGGCAGCGACAGCACTTCGCATGAAGCGCAGGCGCGGCGTAAACCGATCTTCCGCCTTTGCACCGGAAGATCGGCTTGGCGGAGATTTCGTCGCAAGGACCTAGGGAGCTATCATCGTAGCGTGTATTCAAAGCAGGGAAGAAGGCCTATTTCTGTGGATCAGGTGGTGGTCGCCACGGGCAAGACGGGCGGTGTGAAAGCACATCATAGATTTTGTATGGAGACAGAATTCCACCACACAACCAGTGACATGCTTCGAGTCATGCCTCGAGTCAGGATTGGAGAAGACAAGCAGGACATGACATAGAGGTCGTCTCTGCAGACTTCCGAGTCGCAGCAGCGGGGCAAGGGTGTCCGAGAAGAGGAACAATGCATATAATGTTGACCGCTGGTCCACGGATTTCATCGGCGCCAGCATCTTGGAGGGAGAGGATGTAGAAGGCAGGAGTGTGCGCTGATCAAGCGCTGATGGCGTGTTCGAGGTGGCTTGGCGACTCAAACACACCTGCACCGCCACAACCAAACTCAAGTTCAACCTTCTCAGAAAATTGTATGACGTCAGTACTTCAGTACTGGCCAATTTGCATCGGTTTATCTCCCAACAAGTGTATTAGCTTTATTTATAAACTGATAACTTGAGACCTAGGCGACTCATGTAACGATTCCATGTCCGTTCACGTCGCATGATGCATCTACAGTGATCTAGATCCAAAACATTAGTACTGTAGTAATATAACTTTTACCTATTTCTGAGGATCGAGCACATCAATGGATTTCATAATCAGTGCGCCAATACGGCGACAGATGGGCAGTTGAACAAGCTTATGGGCGCCGATATGGCTAAAATTAACAGGCACTGCCGGGCTCAATCCGCCGTCCATATCCGTGGGTTCAGAGCCACCCGCGGTTTATAAAGATAGAAGAGAATACACCAGAAACTTGTAGCCAACTTGGAGTAATCTAGCAAATGCCAGGAATGTACCTATAAGGTACCTGCTTCGCAAAACGCTCCCATTGCTCTCCGAACTGTGCCTTCAAGTAAACGTCCTCCTTTGCACCCCTCATGAAGCCGTTGGCAATAAGCCCCGAGGAAACGATGAGGTGAAAAGCCAATATCAAGCCCCATGCTGTCGCATATCCTCCACCAAACCACCAAGAGCCTTCCCACATGTAGATGAGGGCGGCGCCAAGGAGAGTCATGTTACCACCCGTGTATGCCGGATGCCGGACAACAGAATATGGGCCGGTGGTAATCAGCGAGTGGCCATCACGGAGTGAAAGGGCGAATGTGAAGTGGCGACCCATCTCTCGGAAACAACGGAATCGGATGATGGCTCCAGCGACGACGAGAGAGGTACCGGAGATGAGTGCGACGGTGATGCGGTCCGAGGAGTCGTAGGTCCCGATGACTCTGGTCACGATGTGGTCTGCGCGAGGCGAGACATCCAGAGTACTGGCGAAGATCACAACCACCTCAGTGAAGGTGAAGGCCCAATAGGACATCTGTGTTGAATAAATATTGGCGGACAGAATATCGTGAGGTATATACTCACTCTGCACCAGAGTGGGATAATGGGGATTATGATGCCTTCGTACCAGCCGATGGTGCGGTGGGCATTGGTTTCAGTCCTTTTCTGTTCCTCTGGAGAGGGAGGGAGGGTCGGTGGGATCAGCGAACGATCGTAGAAGAGAGCAGACAAGAACAAAATTGCAAGCTTTGCAAAGGACGCCATTTTGGGCCACCAATTGTGCTTTACCTTCATTATATAGATATCCGAATCCTATTTTGGAACTGAAAATGGCAGTGACAATCCAGAATGGTAGATTCTCGGGTAGATTTCAAGAAATGGCAGTGATAATCTAGAACGGTAGATTCTTGAATGATAGATTCCAAGATACAGTAGTGCCAATTCATGCACACCCAGATTAGATTACATATGGTGCCCAGAGGGTGCATCAGAATGTTAGTACGTCGAAATTCCACGATCCTGGGTACATTTTAAAGCCATAGGAGTCGCCCGGAAAGTCTACAAATAGCGTCGCATAATGGTACATCCGAGACCCCGAGAGTGCATCCGACACCACCGTCTCCGTGAGATTCACTGAATTTGTCACTGGGAGTATGATAACCTATTATATTAGTATCATCTCCAAGCCGATGGAAGGTTGAGGTAACCTGAAATCCGCAGTGATCGGCCAGCTAGCCAAGAGATACAAAAAACCTTGATCATTCAGGCTGTGTCCATCACTCACGAACTGCTGGCAGTTCTTCTACGCGCCGCTACTTTGCATCCGAGTGGTAAAATTCGTCGAACTGAGAGATGAACTCATTATAATCAAGTTGTGTATTCGGATAGAATCGTAGAAACATTTCATCCAGGATCCCCGCAATTCCATCTCTAATTTTTTTTAAATAAAAATAAAATAAAAAAGGGCTTAGAAAGTTGAGTCCGAGTAAGCCAAAGCTCCTGCCAATTATCCGCCCTCTGCGGTTTCGCTGGATTATTCAGTCTGATTCCGAGTGAGTAGATTTGGGGCCTTATTTTTGGTGCAGTGCACGCTTCTCGAAGCAGTCCTGGGAATGTTTCAGGAAACAGATGAATATCAGATCCGCGGAGGTCCAGATTTAGATATCCATCGCCTTCGTGGCACTCATCTGCTCGCATACGGCCGCCGGCCGCTTCTGTTGACCATCTCCCACCAAATGCTTCGTATCACGGTGGTTGTGTGGCTCTTGCATGGATTTCATTTCTTGAAGAACATCGTTGGGCGGTACTTTCCTTGATTTGGCTCCAACCATCCCAATCCTCATCAAAGACTGGCTTGTGAGAACTCTTCTCCAGGTATACCTTTACGGTCTTGCGGTAACATCGTGGGTGCCCGGCTGATATCGGCATCATTCGGCATTATACGGCACGCTGGCCATGGGCAGGAATGCGCGAGCAAAAGCTTCATAGCACCAAACTTCGGCAAATCTTCAAAATAAATGATGGGCACGAACCCACGGCGAAGTCCAAGATGTGTCCCTCGATTTCCAACATGAAAGATGCTAGTCAAATTTTCAACTGACTTGTGTCCTACAACAATGTGCAAGTACAAGCACTCAGGTGTTGTACCGTCTGTTTATAAGAGACTATTTTTGTCACGCAGCTAGGCTCTCGGCGGAATGATTGGAGTGGAGCTCCGACATATTGTTCTATAATAATCCCCAAAATGCTTCCTTCTTATGGTAAACGGGTTATTTCCGTGCTGACCAATTCGCGCCGGTAGCAAGGACATTTGATCATGAGGGGAGCAATTCTCTTCTGTCACGCTCTTTTTAAGTAACCTTCCTCCGCAATCACCAGCTCACGCAGCCTCGCTCATACAATCGCGACTGAGACTCACCATGGTTGCCACCATTCCACAGCTCCGCAGTGAGTCTGACTCTGTTATATTGGTGGCAAAACTCGATTAATATTTTCTAGTTGTTCTCTGCGTCACTATTCCCTTCGCTTGTCTCATCACCTACCTTCGTCTTTATGTGCGGTACTCCAGGGGCAAGCTCTGGTGGGACGACTTCTGGGCTTTCATGTGCACCTTGTGTTCTATCACTTTCGTTGCGGCATCTATGCTTCACGTCTCCGATCCGAGTATTCGATCCATTAAATAGTTGGCATTTTCTCTGACCCCAGTTTACAGCTAAGATCCCGCAGCATATCAAGGTGTCAATCTATTATATGTGAGAACTCGTTTCGGAGTGCCGACAGCCTCCTAATATTTCCTAGGTGTGCCCAATTCTTCTACGCCGTTGTCTGGTAAGGGAGGTGGAACAATACTGGTGCAATTCTCATTCAATTCCAGGACTGCCCGAATCTCCATCCTGTTTACTGTAATCCGGTTGTCTTTCGGACAGTTTCGCCGAATGCTTTTTTGGACCGCCATCGTCTTCTTTGTTGCCTGGCTCATCCTCTTTTCCCAAGTATGGTGGGTGTGCGAGAGACAGCCTGGATGGAAGGAAAACCTTATCCCGCAATGCGCCCTCGGTTTGGATGTTGCCATCGCCCAACTAATCAGTACAGTGCTTTTATTTCTCCCGGACAGAGAACTGATTTGCTCAAAGCCGATGTCATATCCGACCTCTTGCTCGTGGCGGCGCCCATGCGTTTGCTGTGGCGGGTACAGTTGCAACGAGGCTTGAAGTTGCGTCTCAGAGCGGTGTTCGCGACCACTTTAATCGGCACCGCCGTCAGTCTGTATCACGCATACTGTGTCCTACGCTTCAGTGGTATCCCCGAGTTTTTGGCGGCTACGCTTCAGGTGCAGTGTATTCCTATTTAACATGTGCTTGCTAAATCACTGACTTGCGATCTTCCAAGCTCGCGGTCAGCCTCCTCGTTGCCAACTTGCCCGTCATGGTCGCAGTTGTATTCAAACTGAAATCCGATTCCGAGAACGATAATCTCGAGCCTCTTTCAGTCGTTACTATTGGCGCCATGCGGGCCAAAAAGGATTTAACCACCACCTTTGGCTCGACGACAATGGGGGACGGTGCAACGAGACTTAATGTTCACGTTCTTCAAACAAACAGCAGATGGACGGACTCAACCACCGGCATCGACGCTAAAGGAGATGAATTTGACCGTAGAGTCGAAGAAACTGGTGCTGCCGATACAATGGAGTTAAAGGTTTTATCGACCGACGATGCTTTTGCTCGGTGATACTGGGATCACCATTCGCTCGACCGGTTTTACTTATTCAATGTACCTGTTCCTACTCGCGCTTGAAGTGTCTTATCCCTACTCTTCTTCGAGGAATGTTTTTATTTATTCGTTCGATTCGATCTTAGCACCGCGGAAATCCAATTGCTCCGTTGGCAGGTGGCATCAACTTTTGTCTCTCCATAATGAGGAAATTTCAGTGCCACATACGCTGGAGTACGATTTTGGTGTTTACTGAGGAATGAACTGTTTGAAAATCAATGACCTGAAATTGGGAACCAATCCTCCCTTAGGATCTCGTCATTTCGAACTCAGGGAAGTCTCTGATTCCTTAAGGGTCAAAAAGAAGACCGCTTGGGACACCGCGGAGTTTGGGAGCGACGAAGCTGATCCCGGCTTCAATTCTCATGCAGTCTTGCTCCGAGTCCTCGTTCAATGCTGGGCTCCGCGCCGCCTCTGATTAATTAATTTCGACGGCCAAGGATTACTGTCAGAAAAGAGACTGGAGTACCCGGCCATTTTCAATAAAGCCAACAGAAGTCCGAATTGGTCTTGGTTATCTTCATCCTTGGCGGCGGAGATTAATTACAATCAGAGGCACTGCCTTGGCCAGTGCACGATAAATCAGGATTGAAACCGTGACCAAGCCTCGTCGCCAATTCCTACAGAATACTGTAGTAGTCCAACGAGGTATTCACTGTCACCCGTCACCCATTTTTATCCAACTCATTCTGTCGGCAATCATGGGAAAATCCCCATAAATGGCAGGCCAACGAATGCCGAACAAGACGCCGCCATTTTCTCAATCATTTTGGGCCGCCTTCTCTAGCGCTTCATTTTCCAAGGACCGGTCGCCCGTGACCTGAACACTTGGACGGATTGCTACAGTAAATCATTCTCACGTCGTGTCACCCCAGACGCGCTGGGAACGGAGACACTTTGCAGGAGAACTGGTTCCCAATTTCAGGACATCTTCGGAAGTACATTAAGTCTACCCAGCGTGCTCTCATTGCCAGAAGATGATTAGCAGATACTGAGACAGAATCCAGGTACTGAGATGTCCCGGGTACTGAGATGTTCTCCCGCAGACGTGGTTGGTTTCCCAATTTGCACTGGAGCTGGTGGTGCCAAGCGGCGATGATGGCTAGTACGTTCGCCGGGCTGGCATTTATATAACTTTCCCCACGATTGCCGAGACTACACCTTCAGTGACGGGTGACACCCTGGTTGGGTTGCTCCGGCACAGTAAGTTATTTTGAGACCGAGAATTGCTTCCACGGAAACAATGATCATCCAGAACATCTTCTCCCGCTCGTTGACAGATCGGTCTACTTGGCTAGGCCATGCGGTGATAGAGCCTCCTCGTTCCCTGGCAGAAATGGCGATGGCAGGACCCAACTTCAGTTGGACGTAAGCACCCCGCATAGCCGAGACCCATTTGGTTGCCGGCACAGGAAGTTATATATATAAGCCCACTGCCGCCGTCTTTCCCACATCCACAATGACCTCCCTCCAAACCGACACCAAAATCCTCCATTCTGAGGATGGGACCATCATCTATGCTGAAGCTACAGGAGCTCCGCACAATCCTCATGTTGTTCTTCTCGCCGGATTGTCATTGAGCGGCTGCATATATGACGATCTTTGTGCCGATCCGCAGCTCTTGGAGACATTGTACATCGTACGTCTCTGCTTTCCGACTCGCATGGTAGTAAACCATATCGCAGGTACGCTACGACGTCCGCGGTCATGGACGTAGCGGGAAACCTACTACTCCGGAAGCGTACGAGTCCAAGAGGTTCGCAGACGATTTCAAGCCGTGATGGATGGCTTCAAGCTTCACAAACCGTTTTCGTGGCATGGTGAGAAGGTTCAACTATAAAGGCTTCATAATCTTTAATTGTCCGTTCCACAGGAGCATGGGCGGTACGTTTGTTTATGACTGAGTTTCGTACAGTCCTCAAAGTTGTTATTCCACGCAGCTGCTGTTGCAACCGACATTTCGGCTCATCTTCCACCTGCGACGCTCTCCGGGGTACTCTACCTCGCTGGAGTGCCTTGCACAGGCGAACTCCTAGGGGAGCTGGTCGCCCCTGGCCTCGCCGTCGCCCTCCCCGGCCTGTTGGCCAAGGATGATGTTGCTGCATTTCAGACGTCAGCAACTATATTCATGGAAAGCTCTTCGCCAAGCCGGACACCATCCCTACCGGGTCAAGTGTTTGTACCTCGGTCACAGCTTGACTCCGGAAATTATGAGTCTGAGTCTCAATCGACCGATGGATGTCGAGGCCCTGTTCAAGGCAGGAAGGGATGGGTTGCCGCTGTTGATTCTCCACGGAAGCGTCGATGGACATCGGATGGGCGGGCCGAAAACTGTCGAGGACGTCCTAAAGCCGAACTTCAAGAATTTCGAGTGTGTTTGGTTGGAGGGACGAGGCCATGCCTTGCACGAGGAATGTCCACAGGATGTCGTGCATCATCTCATTAAATTTACCCAGAAGGTCTCGGGCAAGGCAAGTAAAATTTCTTTGGCTGCTCGCCGCGAAACTGATCGAATTCGGTTGATTACAGGACTACCGTACTGCGTAAATCTTTCTGAATCCAGGATATCAATCCATTTCATGAGGCGAACTCGTTCGCGGTTGGAAGTATTGACATGTATAATCCAGAAGCGTAAATAGCAACCCAGTTGAACATTTCTTTGGTCGTATGGAGGCATCTGTCAAGGTCGACTGTTTAGTCTCCAGTCGAACGGTTCGTACTGCTAATATCCAGAGGCACATTCGTCCTACAGGTTTCCTGCTTGCCATTGAGTCACGAAGTACTGTAGCGGACGCAAACTACGGGGAAAATATAAGTTCCGGCACCGAGCTACGAGGAATTGAACCTCGATGCTTGCCGCATCCCCGCGAAATCGAACCAATGGGGGTTGTTGTGCAATGTCGTTTGATAATTGTGTGCGGAAGCCCCATGGTTATATGGCCATGAAATTTCCCTTCGCATCGATTCAGCTGTTAGCGCTCTCCGTAATAATAATAGAAGGATCGACAGGCAGAACGTGTCCGCGATCTTCCTGGAAGGATATGTATTTATTCTATCGTTTGAACGGTGGCCAGATCTGCAGATGTCAGGGCCAGAGAGACTGAAGCTGGACGTAGCTCGGAATCTCTGCGGGATCGAGATTGACATATAGAAAACGCGAGAGCAGGGCTAGAAATGTTTTTGCGCGCTTCGGGTTGGCGCAAGCATGGCGAAACCTTATATCTGGCGTATCAAGAGACCACGCGTCACAAACAAACAAAAGCTAGGATCCTAGGAGGTAGCACCCAGAAGGATGGCAGTAGCCGATTGAGAGTAATGTCGGATCTGTATCACGGCAAACGCCACGGTTACTTAAACCGATCATCGAGCTCATGAAGGAAGGACAAGAGAAATGATCTTCACCCACATCAGAGGTGCGTCTGGACGACAGTCCGAATTGGCGCGCTGGACACGTCGCTGTGACGATGAGGAGCAAATGGACGCTCGGTAATTCCGATTCAATTTTTAGGGCACGTTTAGGCACATGGGGCTCGAGCGTCGCCATCGAAGGAGGTGCCACCATACGAGGACTAGAAAATTATGGATGTCTGTGAGCCAAACTCAGCGGTCAGAAAAATGGAAGTGTTCGAGCAGGAAACTTGCCGGACCGGTCAAGTTTATTACATACAGAAATTGAAATATGTGTTTTGTGTGCCGGTGCCCAGCTACAGTAAAGGGGAGCTTGCGTAAATACAGAGTTTCTGATGAGTGTGTACAGTGGCGGATGACTTGCATGATCTCTTCATGTGTAAATGCTGGATTGACTATGATTCGGGTTCGTTAATGAAAATTGGAGCCTCCAGAGATGTCGCTCGTTACCTTACGAGTCAATTTCTTTTGCATCATCTTCTCTTGAAGCCCTATACACCGATTCAACGTTGATTACTTTATTCTTCTCTAGAACTTAGACACTGAACTACATATATTTAAATGTGAAAACTGGATGAAATCAACCTGCATTACTTTCCCTCTGTCCAACCATAAAACATCAACTTGGTTTAGACGGCCAAGTGAAGGTCTTCAATCCACTTGAACTTTAAAGTAAAAAATAAGGGCTTTTCATGATCTTTCTCGGACATTATCACATTCAATCATCTTGATATTTATATGGATGAGGAGAGACGAAACTGTAGTGCTTCTCTAACTTGCACTCTGGAAGTGCTTGGGACTTGGGGTTGCAGGAAATCGAGGTGCCTTGAGTCCGTGGGAACATCAGTATCAAGTTACGAGTCCTAATTTATTAGGTCTCGTTCTTGTGAACGGTTTTACCCTAAGATTTTGGATTAATTCAGTACCATGATGTCATTGAACTTGTCGTTATTTGTTGTCGATTTTGTTCCCATCTCTGATTTCGCCGGTAATTGATTTCGAACGACATCCCTTCTCTTTTTTTTTTTTTTTTGGAGTGTTTGGGATAATGAAACTCAGTCTGAGAAGCATTCCAAGCTCATCCATCCGCTTGTGTTGCTGGTTTTGAGCCAGGTCTTGCCGGGGAAATCGTCCAGGAGGAAATGCCATTACGCACTTTGTTCAACGCAGTGTGGGACTCCAGCCTGTAGAAAATTATCCTATCCCAGTTTTATCAGTTTTATCAGTCAAAGGCTGTATACCCACTAAAACCCCTCCTCATTGGTCCAGTCTTCCGGCAGTGAGTCTTCATCTAAAAGGAGGCCACTCCAGGTGTTTAATACCAGCTGTTTCTTGAATGCTAGTGCTCCAAATTTTATCTTGCTTGTCAGCAAACGGTCTCGATTGAGCGCCATATTAACCATTTTCACCCAGTGGTTATGAATATTACTTAAGGTTACCACAAGATCTGGGTTTCTCAGTACACGGTCAATGCGTAGGTTCCATATCAAATGCCATGCTACTGCAACAAGTATTGCAAACAGTCTCCCTTTATGAGGCAATACAACACCTTTAGCGGATTTAAATTTTACGAGATTGCAACCTAAAATCAGGCCCCAGTTCAGCTTCGGCCAAATCAGAATAGTTTTGCGACCAGAGTTGTTCCGTAAGGGTCCATATCAATTTTTGGCCCGGTGCAGTGCAATCTAAAGCAATGTGTTCTAAGCTCTCAGGAACGCCACAGACGTGGCATGTCCCCAGATCTCTAATGTGTCGATGTGAGACCAAAAGTCTCCGACTCTGAAAGTATTGTGTATGCACTTCCAGAAAAATTCTCGAGTGAGACGCTGTAGCGTGATGGACCGGATAGATCTCCAGATCATTTTGTCGGATGGTGTGTAGTTGGATGTTTCTTCAACAGCGCATCTGATACGATCGAGATTGGTGAATGTGGATTTTCGTTGAGGTCTAGGCCGTAGCAGTTTGATGACCTTGGTGAAATATCGTTGTGAACCTTGCGATAAGAGTACTCCCGGGACCTCAAACATAAGGTCAATCTCTGTATCAATTTGGACCGGGATACTACGATCATTTGGAAGCACTGGTCTAGCTGGATTGTCGGAAACATTTTTGAACTGAGTCCTTGCTACTCTTTCATTCAACATTGCGAGCACGGATTTCAAGAGCGGAAAGTTTGGCTCCAGCATGTCATTTTCAAATTTTACTCTTTCTTTGATCAGTGTTCGTGCCAGGAAGTCCGAGGAGGAGCAGATCAGGAGTGGCATATTTTTCGGAGTATCCTGTAAAATAAGGAGCAATCCGCCCAGAAGGGCTGAAGTGAATGTTAAGGGTATCTCTGGTCTGTCAAAAGTCAAGGACAGTGTCTCGCTCTTCTGCATGATGTTGGATATTTTCCTGACACTTAATTTGGCTATTGGTTCAAATTCACCAGGATGGAGCACAAATGCATGTAAATATACCGTCGATAGACTTGGTGCATCTCTAGGTATTTGGACTCTTCTCGCAGGGATGCTATGGAATGATTCTTCAAAGGCAAAGATCCGGAATCCTCCTTCTATATTGGACAGCGTAAAGTTAGAGTCAAAAATCATTGGTTGGTCTATAGTTATTGGCAGTCTGTTAGATTCCTGTTCATCAGTGACATCCCTTCTCAGTTTGTTCTCAGTCGCATACACTGAAGGCTTTTTATTATGAGGTAAGTGAGAGCCAATATGAGATTACGCACAGCGCCACCATTAAATATTTTCTGACTGAACTGAGTCTCGTGCGTTACATTTCTTGGTGCGAGTCCGTACAATTCCGTGATTGTCCGGTGACAGTTCCGTGATCGACCGGTGGCAGAACTGTGCAGTACGCTACTATGCCTCTTCCCCCGATGATCTTCATGTCCTCAACCTCTGTCGGTGGAGCGTACAAATCTTTTGTGACTCAAAGCTCTGTGCTTGTTTGGGCCATTATGTGCAAGCGTGGTCTCCTGTGTACGTGTCACTTTCCCTGAAGCTAGCCTGTCTATCCGATTTGCCTTCAAGTCAGTCGAATAATTATACATTTATCCGCTTTATTTATTTCTTATCATATTTTTCACTCTCCGTCCTCACTCTTATTTCTTCTTTCTCCTGTCGACACTTGGCCAGATTTTATGCATTGTGATAAATATAATACATGTTCTCGACTTCGAGATTGGCCACAATGGGGTTTCCCTTTGATCACACGTTTCTTTTGTGCCTTTGCGAAAGCGGAGCTCCCAGGAGCGGTACACCATATGTACGTTACATTGTTCACTCAACATCTGAAATTGGACTGGGGAAAAGGCCGGACTCGTACTGCCATGCGAAGCACTGGCCCCAAAGCCCACGTATTAGGGCTGCCACCCGTGCCGTTACGGCCACGGCCGTCGAAAAACGAGCCGTGGAGTGGTGGAAGTTCTCGTTGACGGGACGGCACGGTCAACGGCACGGCCGTGACGGCCGTTGAACGGGTCTGGGGGATGTCGTTGGCTCAATTCCTTCCAGAATCGCATCCCTGGGTAACAGATAGTACTCGAGTACCCATGTGAGCTCTTCAGGCTCCTTTCCAGAAGTTTCGGTCCTCATACCTCGAAAAGCATCATTTTTACCCATACTTGAGCGGATTCAAGCTCCGCCATCACTTCCGGCAAGTGCCGGAAGCACGCCGAAACTTGAGCTGCAGTTTTATTTGAGATTCAACTACATGGCTATCTTGTGTAAACCATGGATTGGGGCGCAATTATAGTCGATGTGAAGAAGAATTACGCCCTGATGAATGTTTCTGGTGGAGGAAGTTATACACCTGTTGAACGGCCGTGACGGCCGTGTTTCAACGGGCCGTTGAACTTCCGAAAAAATGTCCTACGGAACGGGCACGGCACCCGTCGCACGGGTGCCGTCCAACCGTGGCCACGGTCACGGGCGGCAGCCCTACCACGTATGCTGCTCATTTTTCCTTTCGCACTGGCCGCCAAGGATGGAATTTTATCTAGTCTCTCATAGACAGACACTATAACAATATTAGTGCTCGTGCCTCGCAAATTTTATCGTGGAATGGACTGTAAATCTATGACACTAAACAACCAACACTCTACAAGGACTTTAGAAGGTCTTTGGCCACCGTGGGAACATCACTGTCGCACATCTGATTTTGGGCATCGGTCCGCAAAGAGGGGGGGCAAGCTCCAATGACTTGTAGTGTACGCAGTGGTGTGAAAAATAGAACCTCATGTCCTATTTTGTCAAACCACCAGAATTTATGAGGGAACTGGGGCAACTGTCAATGACATGGTCTCGCCGAGTCGCCGCTCTATTAATACAGTGATGATATCGTGTCTAGAGATTTCCTTAAACGGACTGCTGGGAAAAAATCTGAATACAAAGATTGGTATCTGTTGGCATATCATGAGATGTTGACAACCATCTGACCGGGGCGCAGAAGCTCTGCTGTGCGCATTACAGCTTTGTTCCCTTATCCCTCCCACCATGTCCGCCAATAGCTCTCTGAAGGCAGCAGGATTCAGCTCCTCGAAGGATGGAACCACAGTTCAGATAGACAACTCTCTTGTCCATCAACCAAACTCAGACTGGATTGGAACTTCGCTCCTAACGGCAAGGGCACTTGCCGCGGGAGTGGAGTATCTCGACTTTCCGTATGTCAGAAGTGTTTTTAGAACTGCTGTAGTCCTTCTGGAGACAGTTGAGGTTCAGTATTAAACACTTTCCCTCTCAGAAAGCAGGCTGACTATCAGTGGTATAGACAGCGAGAAAGAATCGTGATGATCTAAGGGGACTTTGCACAAATACGATCGATATCATGAGAATTGTTCAAAACCAGATATCACGCCACGGAGACACAGCTCCCTCGGAGTTCCGGGATCTATGCAAGGAGTTTGAAGAGTAACCCTATTTTTTTAGTGCTGTGTGTATTTTTCACAGATGATGTTTAGGTGTTTGCATGGTGTTCTCCAGGCAGTCAAACAATTGCAAAAGGAGCCTCAAGGCTTCCGCGGGCATTTCAAGGAAGTCATGAAGGCACGCAATACCACAGATGAAGTCACCAGATACCAGGAGAAAATCAAGGAGTTACGGCTGAATTTGATAGTAAGCAGGTCCAACTTGACGAGAGAGATCTGCCTAACCAATATCACAGCTCAATGCCACTGTAGACACTAATTTTCAGGTGCACAAGGTTTTGAATGCAATGTCACCTGGTAAGGCTCCGATTTGGACACAAGTTTGCTGCAATTTATGGTATTCTTGAGGTCCCCAAACAAATGAAACACAAGATTCTGATGTTGTGGTACTCAAGAAAAGAGGCAGCGAGGGCCATCCAGGCACCTTGCGTTTCATCGCAAATTTGGCATGCTCATATCACACACTCGGAAGATGGACAGAAGCAAAAGATCTTGAGGTTTTTGTTTTTGAAAAGCAAAAGTCAACTTTGGGTGAAGATCATCCAGACACTCTGGATACCATGGGTAATCTGGTATTGACATTACACAAACTTGGCCATTTCAAGGATGCTGAACAGCTTGGACTTGATCTTCTTGAAAAGCAGAAGAAAATACTAGGGAAGGACCATCCAAACACTCTTATTAGCATGGTGAATCTGGGCAGGACATACCAAAAACTTGGCTGGCTGGAGCATGCAGAGGAGCTTCAGCTTCTGGTGTTCCAGAAACAAAGGATTCTACTTGGTGAAGATAGTTCACAGATCTTGCATACCATGGGCAGTCTGGCCTCAACATATCATAGCCTTGGTCGATTCAATGAGGCAGTGGTTCTTGAGGTACAGGTTCTCGGCAAACAAAGAAATCTCCTGGGTGACAGTGATCCATATACTCTGCTGGCCATGGTTAATCTGGCAGAGACATACCACAAGCTTTCTCGATTGAAAGAGTCAGAGGAGCTTGCAGCAGCAGCTCTCAAGAAGCAAAGGAGTCTCCTTGGTGATTACCACCCAGACACACTGCATACTGCAGTGGTTCTGGCATCACTATACAGGTCATTGGGGCAATTTAAAGAGGCAGAGGAGTTGGGGATCACCTCACTAAATAAACTGCAGCATATCTTGGGTGAAGATCATCCAGACAGCTTGACAGCCAAGAGTGGTCTTGCAGGAACCTACCATTTGCTTATTAAACTCGAGCAAGCAAAGGAACTGCAGGTTGAAGTGCTTGACAAGCGAACTCAAGTGCTTGGTGCTTCCCATTCAGATACCCTGCTTACAATGATGGAGCTGGCATCAATATTCAGTACTCTGGGGCAGTTGAAAGAAGCTGAAAAGCTTGCAATTTCCGCCCTCCCGAAGCTGAAGAAAGTTTTAGGCAAAGATCATCCTGCCACTTTGATAGCCATGCATGAGCTGGCATCAATCTACCGAGCACTTGGTCAATTAACAGTGGCACATGAACTGGCTTTGCTTGCACTTCAAACTCACAGAGTTATTTTGGGGAAAGACCATCTGGGAACTCTGACTTTGATGAGGAATCTGGCTTTGACATATAGTCAGCTTGGCCGAATGAAAGAAGCACAAGAGCTTGAACTTACTGTCTTCGAGAAACGGCAGCAAATTTTGGGTGAAGACCATCCTGAGACTCTAGATATTATGAATAATCTGGCTCTGACATACCGCAGTCTTGGTCAATTGACAGAGGCCAAGCACCTTGGAGTCATTCTGCTTGAAAAGAGGCAGAAGATTTGTGGTGAAGATCATGCAGAGACTCTGACAGTGATGAATTCTCTGGCTTGATCTATTTGACAGCTGGGCAATTGAATGAGGCTGCAGATCTTTCACGTACAGCACTTATTGGGCTACGTAAAATCTTGGGTGAAGAGCATCCAAGCATCCTGACCTGCATGAGTAATCTGGCACTGATCTGCTCAAGTTGGGAGAGTTCAAAGAGGCAGAACAACTTCAGCTTGTTAGCTTCCAGAAAAAACAGCAATCTTTGGTGAAGATCATCCAGGAACACTCACCACAATGGGAAATTTGGCATTGACCTACCTCAAACAAGGCTGCCTGAAGGAGGCTGAGGAGCTTGGGGTCAGGGTGCTTGAGAAGCGGAAAAGGATTTCAGGTGACAATCATCCTGACACCCTGATGGCAATGGGGAATTTGGCAGTCACATATGATAAGCTGGGCAGGACAAAGGAGGCACAGAAGCTTGAATATGTCATTTTGGAGAAGCGAGAGAAACTGTTGGGTGAAGATCATCCAGACACTCTTTTGGCAATGGCAAATTTGGCAGAAAGCTACCGGCAGCAGGGCCAGCTGAAGGAGGCCGAGAAGCTTGGTGCTGTTGTCCTCGAGAAGCAAAAACGAATCTTGGGTGAAGATCATCCAGCCACTATGATATCTATGGGGAATTTTGCCTTGGTCCTCCGAAAGCTAGGTAGGATGAAGGAAGCTGAGAAGCTCGAATCTGTTGTCTTAGACAAGCGAAAGCAAATCTTGGGTGAAGATCACCCAGAGACTATGTTGGCCATGGCAAATCTGGCAGAAATCTACCGGCTGCAGGGCCAGCTGAAGGAGGCCGAGGAGCTTGGAGCCATGGCATTCCAGAAGCGAAAGAAAATCCTGGGTGAAGATCATCCAGCCACCCTGATATCAATGGGGAATTTTGCCCTGGTCCTGCACAAATTGGGCAGGATAAGTGATGCAGAGAAGCTTGAAACTATTGTATTGGAGAAGCAAAAGAAGATTCTGGGTGAAGATCATCCAGACACTGTGTTGGCCATGGCAAATCTGGCAGAAATCTACCGGCTGCAGGGCCAGCTGAAGGAGGCCGAGGAGCTTGGAGCCATGGCATTCCAGAAGCGAAAGAAAATCCTGGGTGAAGATCATCCAGCCACCCTGATATCAATGGGGAACCTTGCATTGATCTATTACAAACTAGGCCAGCTAAACAAATCGGAGAGCCTTGGAGTTGTGGTCCTTGAGAAGCGAAAGAAAATCCTCGGTGATGATCATTCAGACACCACAGTCGCAATGACCAACCTAGCATTGACCTATGAGGGCCTAAGCAGGCTGGATGAGGTTGCGAAACTTCGAGTTGCTATCCTCGAGAAGCAAACAAAACTTTTGGGTGAAGACAGTCCAGAAACCCTGACAGCTATGCACAATCTTGCTGAGACCTACAACAACCTGGGACAATCCACGGAGGCAGAGCAGCTTCAGCTCGCTGTACTTGAGAAGCGCCGGAAAATTTTTGGTGAAGATCATCTACAAACTCTCCTCGCAATGCATAACCTAGGATGGATATATCACCGGCTCAATCGTTGGGGTGAGGCAGAGCAGCTCGAAACCCGAGTTTTTGAGAAGCGAAAGGCGATTCTAGGTAACAAGCATTCTGCCACTCTAACAACTATGCGTAATTTAAAACAGACCTACGAGAAGTTGGGTAAATTGGATGAGGCAGAGTCACTTGGTTGTCTTCTCAAGAATGTGTAGTTTAGCCTTTACAGTATACGATTTCTGGAGCATGTATTTTATGAAGTCTAGGATAGCTTCCCTTCTATTTCCAACTGTTGATCTATCTTTTTCAACCCAATTCATATTCAGTAATTTGAAGACCTACGAAATACGATCACCCAAATTAAATATTCTCGATGTCCGGATTGCGACATCCACTGAAAGAACCATGCATCTTAGCCTGTCACCGTTCGATTTAATTCGTCAGCCTGTCTGATCTCCTTGTCTAGATGTAAGCTTTTTTGAGGCAGATTTGATTTGGGGAAAATCTCACCAAAATTAAATTACTGATTTAGGGATTTTGAACTTGCTTCAATTGCGTTAATGTAGCCCGTGAGTTCAGAGATGCCGACGCCAAGTCACGAATTTTTCGTAAAGAAATTGAGGTCCACGTGGGCTTGTCAGAGTTGAAGCTTACTTACCAGAGCACAATTGAACTAGATTCACTGGAATTTGTACAAGTATGGCTACTGCCCTTACAACTCGTCCTGCGAGAAGACTGTGAAGAATCGCGGGACTTCACAATCAGGTTTTAAGCTGAAATTGCCGGTGCGAATCCGGGCTCACCGGATAAATCTTGACAAAACTGAGCGCCAGATCCCCGGTTCCTACAAGTCCGGCTTCCTCAACCATAGGACTACAGAATCGGCATACATAGATATAACTCTCCAGTCGTGACCGCCAAGTGATGATCCGACAGGAGGAAGCGTTACAATTTGTGGGTAGGTAGGTAGGTAGAATTGGGGACGGACTTTGCGGAAATTGTCGCCTTCAAGAGCTCCACCCTGCCCCCACCCACAGTCTCCATGATTTCATCTATTTGGCTAGCAGAACCCTCGCCAGTTGCGGAAGCCTGGTATTAACTGTTTTGCGTGTCACTAGGTCGTAGCAGGATGAAGAGCAGGATATATCATCCTGACGCACAAGGCATAGTCAGGGCAAAACTTCCGGACCAAGAGGTCGAAAAACCTTTTCGACCCTATATCTTTTTTTCGAGTCCCGATTCCCCCTTGTTCAATACTCGGCAAAACCGCACTCAGGCTTTACCTCAAACTTACCTAGTTGAATATCCTTGAATACGGCCGAGCCTGTATTATATTCGTATTCATATTCATATACTCGTACTCGAATGGTGGGCCCTAGACTCGTCACCAGTCTGCCCAGAGACGGCAAAATCTTCGTGCAAGCACGTTGCCGTAGGCAGACTGGTAGTTCTCGGATGCTGTGCAAGGGCTGCGCGCGGAGTTTAAAATTTTTCCTTCTCTGCTGTTCCGTGCTCAATTTCAGTTATTTCTCAAAGTTCTCAAGGTATCGGGCCTTTATAATCCAAATATCTTGAAAACTGCTTCTTTAGATTTTTTTCTAACGCTGCCGTGCGCGAGCACGCAAAACCTCATTTATAGGGCAATGCACAGCCACAATGATGCCGACCATCGGCACCAGCCAAAATTTCAAACTCCACGCGCAGACCAATGACAGCTTCCGAGAACCACCAGTCTGCCTACGGCAACGTGCTTGCACGAAGATTTTGCCGTCTCTGGGCAGACTGGTGACGAGTCTAGGTGGGCCCGGCGCCGTATCGTATTACTAACCGTGGTTATGGGGCCGGATGTTTGGAAAGGAGGCGGGATGTAACAGCTAAGCACCAGGTTGCAAAGGAGGCTTGGGTCATGAAATGCAATATTGACACAAGACAGATGCTACATCTGCGTGGTACAAATTAAGTCTCCTCTGTTACTCCACTACATGTGGGAGTTGCGTTAAAGCTGCTGACAACCAGGACAGATCGTGTCGATGATAATGCGCGTCTTTTCGATGTCTTCAACATACTACTCGTGTGTGAGCTTCAACAGACGCCACCTCAAAATAGCATTGACCGCGTGACATGTGCGGTTTTGCGTGCCATGGATATGCTTCGGGGACGTACGGCAGGTGGAAAAGTCGCAACGGTCAACCTTCCTGCTTGTGTAGTGGAGCCACTCTCGGTGCTATTCATTAGGGGAAGTCAGAGTGGCGGATTCTGGATCGATTCTGACATCGATTCGAGTCTCGATTCTGAGTCGAGTTTCGAGCAAGAATCAGCCCTCTGAGAATCGACGGGGAACTCAAAAACTGTCGATTCTGATGACGGCACGATTTGATTGTGCAAAATCGAGTGCAAAATCGAAAACAGAATCAGGATTGAATCTCGATTCTGGCTCGATTCTCAGAATCGCGTCCAGAATCCGTACAGAATCGACAAAGAATCTCAACTCTGACTTCCCCTATTAGATGAGCCGAATGATAACTTGCGGCAGCTCGCGGCACAACCAGAGAATCATAAATATGTACCTGACATACGGTGTACCTGTCTGTCATGCTGGTGAAAGTCAGTATGGGACATACTCCGCAGAAACCGACGTACATCTCGTGTTTGCACATGATAGGAGATTCGGAAGTGCCGAGTGTGTTAACGCGTTGTGGAAACTGAGAAGAGCTCTGGCACTTTGCGCCTTTTAAGCCGGACCGTTTGTCTCTCCGAATAACGTCCCAAGCACTGAAGGGCCGGTTGGCCGAAGCATGACTACCTCATGATCGGATTTTCCCGCCGCGGCAATCGATTCCAATATCGCCGGGACGACCACACCACATCAGGAAAAACCTCCTCTGGAAATTACCTCCAATTTGGGGCAATTTCCTTTCTGCTTTCCAAACCAGAAAAATTGGAGGAAATCGAGGGAAATATCCTTGTCATCCGATATATATCTGTGTAGGTCAATGTTGAAAGATTTACCTGCTAGTAACGTGCCTTTGCTCGTCATTTGGAAACAACAAGACGCTCAATATCATCTGTTGAAAATGCAGCTTGCAACAACTTCCGCCATATTCAGGTTCCCACGATAATGTCCGGCCCTTGGACAACGAGGGGGATATTAGAGTGTAATTCGGAGATGGGAGCCCGAATGGAAGTCCGCCTGACGGAACTGATCGGCGGACTCTCGAACCGCATCGTGACGATACGGCCCGCCTGCACCGTGCGGATCAGATGGGTCATTGAATGTCGTTTATTGGACTCTGAGGGAGGTTTCAAGGGATAACGAGAATTCAATTTATTAGTCTTGGAATTTACTTTGCACGGCTTGCATGTAGTCTCTCATAGACAGACGCTACAACAATATTAGTGCTTTTGCCTCGCATGTTGTAGCTTGCATGAAATTTGTGCAATCAGCGCGAACCGATTCGACCCAAGGTGCTAGCCGAAGTACAGAAATTCAGACGCGTCATCTGCGATACATGTAGCATGTCACGGTATGCCTCGCAGGCATACATACTGAGGATGGAAGTTGAATTTGACAGCGATAAACAGCAGAAGAGGCGGCGCCGCGGCTGAGTATGACGTTCAGAATGCACTTTTAATAAATCCCTATATACTTTCGTGTTTTTCGACTTTCCGCTACATATATCATAAAAATTGTGTATTCTCCCCACATTCAAGACCTAAAGTCCTACGAATGTAGGTAGCGGAAAAAGTGAGATTTTCCGCTAGCTATATTGAAGGGAATGTGATTCCCGCTACCTCTGTTGACAGGTTTGTGATTCCGCTACATATTTGATGGCTCACCAAATCCCTACCTTCGCCCTACTTTTGTTGAGTCAAATTTTTCTTCTCCCTATATTTAACAGCTACGTTGCAGGATACGTAAGGAGTACTGAAATACACTGGGTAGCTACGTGTCGTATAAAAGAGTGAGACGCCGAGAAGGTCCCATCAAAACGTCACGATCACGTGAAGTTGTTCTCGACCGAGAAAAAAGACTCGCACAGGACACAAGGTCGCGACCGTGAGTATTGAATTGAATGTAGTCTACGGAAATCAGTGTGGCGAGGTACGTAGCACAAGTTACGTAAATTAAAGTCAAAGAGCGAGCAATTAAAACTTGATAAGTCCAACAATGCTATCACGGAGAGCTGCACGAAGCGGTACGGCTTACACTGTCTTTCACCTTCCCCGCTGACTTCGATGTCCCAGAGTTCGCACCCACGCCTTCAACACCTCTGCCTGCTCGCATGCACACGGAGGGCACGCCGAATATCCTCCCTAAGACCGTCACTCTATGGAGGACGACTCTTTCAAACCGGAGCCACGACGGCTGGCATCCTAGGCATCAGGAGACGTTCGGTTAGCACCCGTAAGCGCAGCCTTCACCCGCGGCATGTGCTGCTTTGTGCCTGCAGTGCTGACCTCGCCTTAGGGATGCAAGTGGCTACCGACGATGCATTACACGGACATTATACGACACGTAGCTACCGAATGTATTTCAGTACCCCTTACGTACATCAGACTTTTGACATTTGACTTGTGAGCTTGTACAAGGCCAACAAGGTCACAAGCCCCACTAAAATGTGGACAAGCTCACAAGGCGACAAACCTATGTCCGAATTTCACAAGCTTGAAAATCCCGTCCAAATTTGGCATGTCTTTTGGGCGCTATGAGGGCTTCTGTGTAATTTTATGTGTGCCAGGGCATGTTTTATGATTTGTGGAGGTTAGTTTCTCTATTTTCAGGTCAATCCCTCCTCTCAGAGGGGGGTTAATCTCTGAGTTATGACCTTGTTCGAGCTTGGCATCTTGTCGCTTAGCGTTGCCAAGCCCACAAGCCGTAACAAGCCGCAAACGAAATGTCAAAAGGCTGATGTATCCGGCAACGTAGCTGTTAAATGTAGGGAGAAAAAAAATTGACTCAGGGATGAAGTGCGCGAATGCAGTGATTTGATGAGCCATCAAATATGTATGTAGCGGAATCACAAACCTGTCAACAGAGGTAGCGGGAATCACAATCCCTTCAATATAGCTAGCGGAAAATCTCACTTTTTCCGCTACCTACATTCGTTGGACTTTAGGTCTTGAATGTAGGGAGAATGCACAATTTTTATGATATATGTAGCGGAAAGTCGAAAAACACGAAAGTATATAGGGATTTATTAAAAGTGCATTTTGAACGTCATAGCTGAGAGCATTCTTAGGCACGTAACCAAGAGGAACAGAAATGAAGATAAAATATTTGCACATGTGTGACATTTTGTCTGACGACTGGCGATGCATCTGTGAACCGAACTTGGAAAACGACAAAGGCTGAGAATTAAGCTAGTTCTGTCACATGAGCAGTGTTCGAAAATTAGTAAATTTTGCAGTTTGAAAGAATTTTCATTCCCACTAATTGCTTCTCTGTCTATTCTTTATTTCTACCGCGGCAAGTCGTATGATTGTGACCGTGAGCTCGGCTACGGGATGATAGAGGAGTCCAGGGACCGTAGTGTACACTAGTGCCTGTACACTCAGATATTTCCTGGGCCCCGGCGTTCCTAAGCGGGATCGGCCGTGTAATCCTACCTATCTACCTACCTGGAATGCCGCAGCACGACTGTTCGCGGCTACACATCCTGTTCAACTTGAAATTCAGTGAACACACGTACCCATTCCCCGCGCGGTGCCCCGGGTGAGAGTAATTCCAGAGAACCATAAGAAGAGGACTTGTGGCCTTGAAATGGAGTTTAAACCAATTTCTTTTTGAATCTCGTCGGCGGACACCTGAGCGTATTTTGTCTAATAAATCAGGCATCGTCTCGGGCATCTCGGGCAAGTTCAAATTGGTACAGGATGCGAGTCTAAAATTTGTTTCGCTCCATAAATGGTACGACCCACCCAATCTCCGCCGGGTCCTGTCCCACGGCGAAGTATCGCCCGCTGCGCAAACTCCATTCATAATTGCTCGTCACCCAGTTTGCGATCGCCGCCACATAAATTTCTACGCCATTGCGCATGGCGACGGACCTACACGGGGGCAGGTCCCGCATCGCGGTGCAAAACTCACGATACCACGCGCCCACGAAATCCATCGTATCTTGGATGGACAGGGTCTGCTCCGGATCCTGCATCACTACAATAGCAGCGTTGTGGATATCGCCTCCCGCCTGCTCGGCGTTGATAGAGAGGATGTCCTGCGAAGGGAGCATTAGCACCCCTCAAGATCATAGGGCCACGGCGCGCGTACATTTCCCACACAGATAAGATCATGACCTAGCCTCTCTATTACGAGTCTTAAAATTTTATTTTTAAACTCGTTTTTTATTTAGTCACGTTTTGCGAGCCAGCGAGGTCGAAAATCGTCGATGATGTCAATGTAATGTGTTGGAAGTATTTACTTTTATGGTAATTATACCGCCTCCATTCGGGCAAAACGTACTGTGTTTTTAGTCATGCCTTTCCCTTTCCGGTATGTTGTTGTTCTTTTGTTGTGGACGCGGATGGCCATCTGGTCTGTTGTTGAGTTGACTGTGTACTCTCACTAGTAATCAGTCTTATGTATTGCCCATGTAGTACTTGGTTCCGTGGGCGGAAATGACCGTGCTGCAGCAAGAAGACAATGCTGCGGCCACTTAGTTTCGCGCATAACCGAGAGCCCATCTATGAGGGCAGCCTGGCATCAGCCAGTGAAACGAGAATCTTCAATCCTGTAGGCGAAAGCAGAGAGTAAATAAGTAAGAGCAGTGCACAAGCGGCCCGACATTTGAAAGTCCGCTCGTATCGAAAGGATACTTGCCTTTTAACTCTTCATTGTTCAAGTCGTACCGGCTGCTTCCGTGGGCCTCGAAGTATTTGTTTTTGGATACAGGCCCAGCCTAACAATATACCGTGTATAGAAGTACAATTTAGGATCAAGACAGTTGAAGCTCTGATAATAATATCTAATTTTTTGTTCAACCTCGCATCAAAATTTGCTGATGTAACCTCGCATCAAATCTCGCGTGTACTGGCGTACATATTTTCCCGGTCGGCGAAATACCCGCTTAATTTTTGGGCAACCTTGTTGAAGTCCCAAATACTCCCAAGGTGCAAAGTTACTCCAATAACACTGTATCCTGACCCTGTGGTTTACTGCAAGCCAAACTTAGTGGACAAGAGTTGGCGACAGCCGTTGTTAAATGGCGGTGGTTTTGCGGCCAATTTGGTTCTATGCTACTCATAGCTTCGGTGTTTGTTTCCTTCTCTTGCGGCAACCCTGCACCAGTAAATATACTGACAGCTGGGCATCAAGGACTCGGACATCTGCACACATTTCAACTGTTCATGCCTGCAAAGTAGTTATTGCTCTATCTTTTTGACATCCCGACATCATATTCAAATTCACCCCAATGGCCTCAGTATAACACATAAATAATAACACATAGAGAAGAGAAATGCGCCGACCAAGCACCGACAGAGGAGATGTCAAAAATTATGCACGAGAAAAGAAACAGTTGACCTTACACATGAATCAACTGAGGGATTAATATTTACCGAATCTTTTGGTTTCAAAGTGGTACGAGACCTTCAAGTAACCGCAGAGTATATGGTCCTATTGCTCTGCAAGGCATCGGACTAAGCCAGAATCGTTGCCGCTTGCCAAAATTACCATGGTGAAAATCAAGAACAAAAGATGCACCAGACTATCTGATTTCACTTGCCAGTGCCTGCTGGGAGATAGGTCCAGGGAGTTTGCCAAAGCAAATTTATTTGGTTTTGTTCTGTGAGGTCCTTTACTGGGGCGGGCAGTCTTCAAGAACCACGGAAGTGAGTGCGGGAAAGTGGATTCAAGAAATCTCAAGATACATAACTACTTAAATCGTACCAAATTTTCTCACTGCCAAGGGCGTCGAGCTAACTTAGTAGATGTCGCGCATCCATGAATCTAATCTAATCAGAAACGTGGCCCGGATCACCGGAGTCACTCTAGCGGTGATGTGAAAGGTCCATCCAATGATCCTCGCACAAGTTTGACTCTGCTCATTTTCCCTCTCCAACTGGATTCCTTTCACCTCTTCTCTTCCCAATTCCATCGCCTTCCGATCCACGTCCTCGGTTCCATCATTTTCGGACAATGGTCTCGTCACTCCAAAAGTCTAGATCTCCAATGCAATATTTGAGTTCTTCACTGGAGTCCAACTGGAGTCCGAATCATGTCCCTCATTGTCTGCGTCACATTCTCATACTCAATTTCTGTATGTACATGTCCACCTTCATTGTGGTCGGACAATCCAGATTCATCTGACTCAGACTCTTCCTCACCTCACTCTGATACCGCATTTGGTTCAGTGCGGTTGCTCTATGGCTGAAACTAGTGCACCTGGGAATAGGAGATGGTCTCACATATGCTATACTGACGAATAACTGCCCAGTTCAAGGCCTTCATCGGCCTACTCACCGGTGGGAACCCAGCTCCCCCTGTACTCAGGTGGAATCTCTTCATGGCTGACCTTATCATGCTACCTGACCCGGAAGACCTGGACCCTATCCTTTCGAAGGTTAGGAATGCGATCATGGCCCAATCAGATGAGACTTGTTCTCGCTCTTTGGCATCTAGTCTGCAGCGCAAGCTCAATGCACTTGATATCTAGTGCTCAAGGAATTTCATTGCCGTTAGCCTCATCAAGACAATAATATGTGTCTTTAGAACTATACTGTGCCCAGACCGCTCTCATATTTCCAACTTGGCAGTAACCACCTTTTTGAGTCTACTTCCGAACGGACAAACACAACATCTTCGAAGATCAATGCAAAAGGATAGCAAGTACGGCGCGATGCTGGGTCCATCGTATTAACCAGTTTGCGCAACAGCCACACTATGGCTTACGGCTACCAAAAATTACAATTTTTGGTAAATTGGCCACATATTTTCTCCGGTCTTGGGTCCTCAAAATGATGCTCATGTAAGCCTCTATGGGACCAGACAGAACCCTGGACCAACTTGCTATCTCCGGCCAAAATCGAAAGCCATAAAGTGGCTCATATAGCTTTGCGCAAACTCTCTATTATAAGACTCGGCTGGCCGTGGTGTAAATCAGCTTGCCTTGTACACTGGAATAATTCCTGGATCTGCTGTTTGTTATTCGGACCGTGCCGCGCAATGCTACCTACCTACCTACCTAGCCTCGATTAAAGATATTTCCTCATCGCTGGGCCAAAGTTTGAAACACGATTCAAATGTCCTTTAATCTACAACGGCCCTCCTGATGCAATCTGTGATATTCCTCTGTGCTGCTGGGCCTCTGCATTGACTAGGAACCGGACTCAGTTCCGTAAGAGAGCACTGCTTCCACCTCTTCATCAGATTCTTCTCGATGAATTACATATCACTGTCTTGATCCAGATCCAAAATTAGGTGTGTCTGAATGGTCCTGATGCCATTAAAGAATTTTGTGTGTTCTCGATGGCAGCATCGCTTGCCCACCCTCGATTATAATGCGGACCATGGCCTGATCAGGCGTGTATTACCTCAGTTTCAAAGGCACTGTTCGCCGCTTCATGCCAACTGGCATTCTCGAGCAATTGCTCAATAGGGTTTTTATCCTTATCTGTGCAAGCTGCCGCTCCATAAATCTCACGGCCAGTGTTTCAATGTCACGTTGAAACTTTGACACATTATTCCTTCCTGAAGCGCCCTGGTAAGTTGATCTCGCAATCGTAACTTGAAATCCGGTGGAAATTAAATAATGCCTCATGTATAGTTTCCACGGTCCAATCTCATTTCCGAGGTGCTACGTGTTTCATGAAGAACTGGCTTAGATGGTCATCTGGTCACTAAGGTCATTCCCACATTCCATTCACGCCAGTTGTCAACCTCCCAAGTCCATTCCAAAATAATACTCCGGATGAGCACTGGTATCCATATTATTCTGCGGTGATTGGATATTGCGTCAATGGAACCTATAGGCTTTGTAATTGTTTGAAGCCGGCACAGACTAGTGGTGCCTCAAGGTGTTGATATTAATTTGTTGAAGGAGCTCATGCCCGAATGAATGACACTCATGGAATGCTCGACTTGAAGCTGGCACGCAGCATCTCGAGGTGCCGGTTTTGATCTGAGAATCTCAGATGAATCATAAGGAGGCTAGTCAGTGGTCCAACCTGAAGAAATCTAGCCTGAGCACAGCCTGAGTTCATAACACATTTAGAGAAGATAATAAAATTAAAGCCGGAGGCCCGACGAGTACTGCCATGCGCAAGCAATGGCCCTAAGCCCAAGTATGAGTGATGCGGTGGTCTCCTAAAACTTTAATATGTCGTGCAGAATTTCGGCTGCTATGAGCAAATCGAAACAGCATTTTACCGCGCCGGTATCACGGCGCATAGTCAGATATGCGTCCATAGAGCTTCGGATGGTCTGGTGATCGCGATCATTGGCCTCATCGATGACAGCTTTCAGGTACATGTCGTAGTTTGTGAGGAATCTGTCCATTATTTCTGCGCTGGCCACCAGGTGAAAGCGCTCCGAGAAACTTTTGGGGTAAGGTGAGTCCACCGAAATCTAAGAATTTTGCCAACCTTCTATGCACCTCGCCTACAGGATGTTCACCCAGCGGTCTAGGTGTCTTCCAATTGCTGGGAAGAATTTCAGTGTGGCTTCATAAACGCAGATTAGGCAAACCGTAGAGATTTTAGAGAAATTCCGGCGATAAATCTGGCCTCCTCCACAGACATCTTATCTGTCATGTCGTCCAAGACGAATAGCAGGTGAACTAGTTCGCAGGCGACTCTGAAATGATGGATATCCGTGAAATAGGTGTAGGCCATAGACGCGAAGCGGCCGAAGTTGTCCGCTTTGAACCTCTTCATTTGGGGAGCGGATAAGATTGAGAGAGTCGATCCATGCCAGACTCTCGGCCACAATAATTTCTTCCCGACGGTTGTAGGCAGCTGGAAAAGGCCATTTTTCGTGGATATCGGGGAGCTCCAAGACTAAGGCGGTCATCACGGTTCAGAGAGGTAGTCAAGTTTGTTATCTCTGCACAGCGGGACAATCAGAACAAGCAAGAGAGCATGGGGGGAGTAAATCACTTCAGTCCCCACAGACACGGTTAGGAGTGGTACGAGCTCCGTAGGGAGGTGAGGTGGGTACAGAAAATTTATACCAAGTACTTCGGGCTCCCAACCCCATGGATAAGCAGATGAAGAAATAAACTGCCGTGTACGTCACATTTTCCCATCTGGACCGTGGAGGCCCGGCTTCAATGGCCAGTCGTCCAACCAATACCAATGTCCAATCTGCCCTCGGTAGACCGCAGACCGGGCAGGACGTGTCCGTAATAGCGGCCGTCGCACTTCTGTACAGTAATTCAATAGACAGACTAGGTTTTGTGGATTCAGGTATACGGCCGTCGGAGCGGTGGTCATAAAATGAGGGCCCGCAGTTCGGGCAGACGGTATCACAGCATCGTAATTGACGGCAACCTTCCGAAATTTCAAGCCGTCGGTATCCAAATGATCCCTGCTGTCCTTCCTCCCATAACCCGGCTGTATGACGGATGTGCGTGCGCTGACATCGAGCGGCGCAATATTCCGAAGCTTTTCCCCTTGCAAGAGCCGCAATGCCCCGTGCTGATCCAAAACTTGCGGAGAACGGGCAATACGGAGGACCAGCGCTAACATCGCAGACCTGCTCATCCTTTTAGTTTAGTTCTTTTGTTACAGGTTTTGCATAAGCACTGAGACTAAGACGAAGGGAAAGCTAAAACCTGGTTTACAAAATTGTAAGCCGGCTATTAGGTAGAGATTAAATCTGCCTTACCGATAGGACACTAACCGCCAACACGGGAAGCTTTTGGGGAACGCGGCGGGCGACACGGCAAACTCACATGCTTCGTTTATCCGTTCAAGATTGGGGACTGAAATAGAAGCAACAATGCCCCTGACTCCCTTAGACCCTTCACCAGTCTGCACGAGTACGGCAGATCTTAGTACAAGCACTATGCCGTAGGCAGACTGGTACTTCTCGGGCGTCTGCGTGTGGAGTTTGAAATTTTGAGTTGCGCCGATCATCGGCATGATGGTGGTAGCGGAATGAACGCGGAAGACATCGGCAAAATCCGCCTCATTGCCCACTGTGGATATGAATGTGTTTGGTCTTCTGCCTAAGAGATACATCGCAAAGGTGAGTACGGGTACAAGCAAGCATTGGCCGGCTACTAGAAGTCCATGGTCCCAATGATACAATCTACTACACGGTTGAACAGCGCGACAGTGCCCCTCCCGATCTAAGACAGGTATTCCAGTTCAGTCATGCGGTGTTGGGAAGATGTAATGATCATGACACCCATACCTCGACGGATTACATACGGCTCCCGATCTTGGCTCGAGCTTGGCAGATTTGCTTGCAAACGCTCTGAGCCGTCATGGTTTAGTCCTCAGTAATCGCAAAGTGGTAATATTTACCTCTGCCTTGGAGTTGGAGTTGCCCGACCCCGATGACGAATTGTTTCCCTGGCCATATAATGAGTGGGTCTGCTTGACGTATTTCGGATGGACGTACATAGTTGGAATTCTTTGAGCCGTTGTCGTTGTTGTTGCTGTTGTTGTTGCTACCGCTGTTGCTCCCGTTCTGAGAGTAGTCAGGCTGTTAGACACGTTTTCCCCAAAGTGAAAGGATTTTGCTGACGCGATTGGGGGTGATTTTTACTTTAACAGTGATATCCTCGCCGTTGGACTGGTTTGACTGTTATCGGGCCACAGTTCAGCGAAGAAACGTAGCTTGATTTGGACCGTAACGCACATTCCGGTTATTATCATTATTGTTGCTCCGATCGTTATCATTATTGCTATTGCCATTACCCTTCTGCGAATAGTGCCTGAGGCTGAGCCATGGAATTTTGAAAGAATATTTTTAGCTCACGCCCTCAATTATCGTAACCTTGATATCGAAATCGTCTAGCTGGATCGTGACGTCCTTTCTTTGGGTGTCATCGGACCCGTTAGAGTCTTGGTTCGAGTTTTTCGAGGATGAAGAGTTGTTGTTGTTGGAGCTAGGCTTGTTGGACGCTCCACTAGACGGGGAAGAATTGCTCGACTTTTGAGCGGACTGTGCCGATTGAGTAGAAGACGAAATGGAGTTGCTTCTGACCTGTAGGCACGAATTTAAGGCTGAAATCAGAAAGAAAAAAAGTATCTCCATACCACAACCACGTCTCTTGACTGAGAAGATGTCAAATGTGAGCATCGAGGGAAACGGAAGATCAAGGCGTTTTTAATTCACCAATTTACGAGCCTGGTGGATAATGAGCTCGGAACCGTACGGAGAAAAAATCACTGAACTTACCACCAACGACGAACCCATACGATGGGGTGCTGCCACAGCTGACCCAGCGAGAGCAGCGAGGAGGGAAAGAACGGAAAGATTGAACAACATTGTGATTGGCCGAAAAAGGGAGGGTGCCGTCGAAGTAAAAAAGGACCGTGGTGGACTGCTCGGCAGTTAAAGTGAAGGACTAGCCAACCACAAGCTTGCTTGGGGGAAGAAGAGAAATCGACCGCGGGTCGACCTGTGACGAAAGAACAGAAGGCGACCAAGAGCACACTAGGGCCTCGAGAATATTGTTGCGTCCTCTTTATATTGGGAGCATTCTCGTCCACTATTCTGGTCCCCCAACGCCTCCCAACGCATACAAAATATGCAAAGCGGGTCTAGACCAAACTGATGGTGTCGGGTATGATGCTGCTTACCTCCTTGTCGACTTCCCACAATTTCCGCGGACGGACTCTGTCGCAATGCAACGATCTATAAGAAGAGAATGTTCGACGAACTCGACTTTTTTGGGTCCCTGTTCAACGCAACCATCTACATCGCCACCCGATTGAGGCTGCCGCGGATCTTGCCCGGATCAAGAAACGATGTTTAGATCGTATTTTTAGCCGCCGGGTTCGGCTACGTCGGGGACCCACAACACAACGACAATATTAATGTGTGGTAGTCGAATTCATTGCAGTGCGAGGCCGACAGCATAGTCTTCGGCGGCGGAGGATACCATACTGTGACTGATCAGGAGTTTGTAATATACTACTTGAGAAATGCAGTTTCCGTCACAGGAATCCCTGAGCTCTTGGTGCTCACGGCCTTCTTATCTTTCAGTAGCATGACTAACAAGATGACCCACAGAGCCTTGTACAGATCAGTGTCGCATTTATGCGATTCTCTAATATAGAGGGAGCATTCGAGGAACGGTGAAGTCGACGAGACCCTTCAAACTAAAATCCAAGCAAATATTCCTCCATGGCTCTAAATACCTCAGAATGCGTGGTACATAAAAACTGTCTCGGTAACCATCGGTAACCCACGTTCTGTGTGATTTATTAGCGTATTTAGACTCTTAAACTCTGTTATCTTATCTGCTTCGGACTGATCCGGCGGTGCTTGAATAAATGATAAGGAAAGATGGGTGCATTGCAAATCACGAAGGCGTTGCGCAATCTCTAGAGATGGCGCATCCGCCGTTCACTGCACGCCGGAGCTCTACCCGCGTATCGGTGGTCCAAAGGTTTCAATAAAACACCCTGCGGGCGCTGGGAACTCGGCAAGTTCCGGGTAGTACGACAAGTGAAGTGTGACTGACCTTGTGACGTTCCTTCTATTCCCTCCTCACCACCATGTATCCCTCTGATTCAGGATCTGAGGCCACTTGAATTCCAGCTACCTTTTGTTGCCAACCGTGAACTTACCTTTGATCGGTTCGGCACCTCAAATCGCCGGCGTCCCCTCCAAGGACGTGGTGCCGTGACGTGGCGACGTATACGTTTTTGGGTCTCTTCCAAAACACTCTGAGCAGTTAGACAATGAGGGGTGAAAAGGATATGGAGGAAAAAGGTGAAATTAATTCCTGAGATTCGAAGACATCATCTGACGGCAAATGTAGCCGTTGACCCCGGAGATGAGGCCGCAGCTGCCAAACTTTGGGCGGTGTATGTATTAGAGGCGGAGAAATACGACAAAGCTTTGGTAGAGAGCTGGAAGAGCGATATGGAAGGACTTCTCATATTTGTCCGTTTTTCTTCACATTGATGTAACCAAATTTTTGACGCGTGAACCGCAGGCTGGTCTCTTCTCCGCAATTTTAACTGCTTTCCTCATCGAGAGCTATAAAACACTGAACAACAACTCGAGCGATCTCACAGTCCAACTTCTGGCACAGATTTCAGAGCAGCTAGCAGCTTCAGCGAACGGGACTCCCCTCCGAACACGCCCCTTGGCCCCGTTCACTCCAGCTGCGACATCGCTTGTATGCAACGGGCTGTGGTTCATCAGCTTGGGATTCAGTCTCGCCTGTGCCATGGTTGCGACCCTCGTTCAGCAATGGGCTCGCGATTTCCTCCACAAGGCCGATATGCGTTCTGCGCCCCTCATACGGGCACGTATCTTCTCGTATCTTTATTATGGGCTGCAGAAATTCCATCTGCACACAATCGTCGAGATCATCCCCCTACTACTCCATGCATCTTTGCTGTTCTTCTTCTGCGGTCTTATCGCATTTCTCATCCCCGTGAATATCGCCATGACAATCATAGTCGCCGTTCTTCTCTTCATTGTTGCAACGGTCTATTCCGTCCTAACATTTCTTCCTTTGCGGTACCTGGATTGTCCCTATCACACACCGCTGTCTGGCGCATGGTGGCACCTCCTGCAAACCTTCAGGCGGATTTGGTATCATCGTCGTATTCTAGGCACCCACACCACCCTCGAGTCAGGGTCAGACTCACTTGACTCACTTCCGGCGTTCGGTGTCGAGTTGCTTGTGCCGGGGGAAGAAACCATGATGGAAGCGATGTCTCGTGCTGCCACGGAGAGTTCCCAGGAACGATTAGAGAGAGATCGGAGAGCTCTTATCTGGACGGTTAAATCGCTGGCTGATGAGATTGAGTTGGAACCTTTTGTCGAGGCGATTCCAGACCTATTATGGGGACCCAGCGGTCGACGCTATACGTATGCAGATCACATTCGACGGCTGGTGCAAAATCCTGGCGTTCAACTACATAATCGCATCGCCTCACTCCTCGATACCTGCTACACGGGGATTCTCTCTTTGGATGCAAGTAAACGTCGCCAAATTACGTGCTATAAGGCACTTTGGGCCATCGCCAGTCTAGCGACATTCACTCAGTCCTCTGAAGAGCTGAAATTTGCAGTGGATTTCGCTCAAGTATACCAGCGATCCGCGTTTACGAAATTGCCCCCCGCTAAATCAGAAATCTTTCCCTATTTTACTTCTGCCAAAACCATGATGCTATGGAGTACTTTTTGCGCCGTGAAAGAGCGTCTTGTTTCCATCCGGGAAGACCTTGTAGCTTTCGAAGTCGGGGTCAGCGCTGTCGACAATCCGGACCTGAGTCTAATCTCATCTGCCACACGGGACATATCTGCGAAATTTTCGCAAATGGTTTCGATCAAAAACAGTCCATCTGGCAGAAGAGCCTTATTAATTCCACAAATCAGGCAAATAGTAGATGAATTGCTTTTCCGCCTTCCTTATACAATATTGTTCAACTACACGAGCGAGTCTGCCTCCTTGGATTCTCCGCCTTATTACTGGGACGAAACTCGGGCTGCCATTTCGGTGAACCCTTCGGTCCTTTTCTCTGCCTTCCACTGGCATCTCGAGGATTGCCTGGAGGCAGTTGTATCCACCCAGCTCGCCCGGGTGAATCCTGCTTCCGACCTCGCGGCAGCGACCTGGATCGATACAGGTATTTCGAGATTGTTGTCCTTCTGGAGGCCGGATGATGTGGTCTCCATCCCTCCGCGATCATCCAGTTGTTGAATCGACGTGATTCCTCGTCTGCCTTGGAGAATATCTTGTCAAATGGCGGAAAAATCGAATTCTACCTTTGGCGTAACTTTCATGCCAGTCTTCCGAGCGGGCCAGCAGAATGGGCCGTGGCAAGCAAAGGCTTGCGAGCCAGTGACGACTCGCTCACCGCATTGTGGCGTTTGGCTTATCTTGACTTGAACCTTCCCCTTCAGGATCTTGAATCACGTCTGGACCTCCTCGAATCTCTTTTGGATGTGCTTGCAAATATCAAACCCGCATTCACCTCCATATCCTCCTCCATCATTGCTCTCATAAAAGCCCAGATCTTGAATGAAATCTCTCTCTCTACCATGGGAGCTGAGGACCAACTGCTGACTTCGCTCGACCATCACGTCTTTCAGCAAGATTCTGTGATACAGCCGGATAATTTTATCATGCAATCCGGGGAGTTAATAGTGGACTCGAACGGGATCCCGACATTGGTCGGTTTCCTAGACGACATGTGGGCAGAGACTCGGATGAACATCCTTGCTGAATTTCTGGAACACTGCAGTTCCAGTGGTTTGCCTTATCGAGCGGCCGAAACTCTTGAAAAAATCAACCGGAGCAACACTATTCCGGGCGAGGCGGCCATACACCACACTCATCAGTACCGGTTCACCAACAGCATCCGCGGCGTTTTCGATGCTGGGGTTACGCACCTGATAAGCCAAATCGTAAACCTCGACTGCTGGAATCTCTATGCCGAAACCGAAAAACCTAATGAGGAAGGCCAAAACCTTGCTGATGCTGCCTGGATTCCGTGGCTCGATGATGTATCTGCCCAAGATAAAATCAAGGAGGCTTTCGGGGATTATGCGGCGCAATTGACAGCGTCAGCCGAATCGCCCGACGTTCTGAACCGCATAAGGAGGATTTTACAGGGAATTGATTTGTGGCACCCAGAACCAGGATTGATATTCACAGTCGCACTATCAGACGCAGACGCAGACGACCAACCAATGTCGGATGAAGGGTCAACAGATTGGAGAGCATCGTCGGACGAAACCGAGTTAATATTCAGAGTCACTCCCTCAGACGCAGATGGGGAGGGGGACCGACCAGTCTCGAATGATGGGTCAACAGATTCAAGTTGGAGAATACCGGCAGACGAAACGGACTCGCGATCGGACTCTCGGAGCCCGGATGAAGATGCATAATATCCCATATTGTTCTGTATTATAGCCTGATTTGAGAGATACCCCGTGATTTATTCGTACCATCTGACCACATTCCTGCACACCGGTGTACTCAACAGGATGCTTGTGGGACCCGCAGTTAGAGCCTCAAACTCATTGAAGTGAATAAGCGAGATGTTCGATGAAGGTACATATCTATTGATTTTGTGCTCCTTATAATACTCGCGAAGAGAATACAACGAAGAGATAGTTGTCTCAGCGCGCCAGAAACCTCCATGCCACCCCACTCCAGCACTCTAAACAGCGCAGTATCCGATACATAATCGACATCCACACCCACGACATCTCTCCACCGCTCCGCGGCGTTGATATCTTCCATCGGCTGCGCGTCTTCCCACTCATCCAGCGCCTCCCGGCGATGTCCATGCAGAACACAAACACGCACGACGAGATCAGGGACGGGGCTAATTTCCAGAGCCCCATCAGGCTCGTAAGCTGCCTGCGGGAAGAAGCATAGCGCGTGCTCCAGGGACGGGAGCCAGTATCTGCGGAATGCGTCCTCAGTCCACACGAAATGGAACATGGGATGGCGCACTTTATGAAGGAGGTGCAAACCTCGGTGTGCAGCCTCAGAGCGAGAAGCACGGTGCGAGGTAGGGAGTGGTTCTGCCTACTAAAAGGAGGACGGCGTCCGCGGGCGACAAGTCTGTCAAGAAGGACTCCCCCGTGTTGAGGATGGGGGGAAGCTGAATGCAATACCATGATTGGTGCTGCAGCAACGGTGGACATAAAAAGTGCGGAGCAAACATTCCACTGCTCAATGTACCTCCCAGAACAGGTACGCGAGATCCAGGCTAGTATTCAACAGGGAGAGGATTCCATCCAAATACGTGCGCAAATTCTAATGGATGAGCTCCCCAGCGCGGGACGGTGGCGACTTCGCGGCGACGGCCGGATATCGCTCAAAATTTCCACTCGCGCGTCAACATCAGTGCACCAATACGTCAATGTGGGGGAATGCAAATAGATAGGTTTTCACACCGCATTTCTCCTTCAACACGCCAAGTGTCGTTGTTCTCCATCTCGGAATATTCCGGCGCGGGAGGTCCCGTGTGCGACGGACCTGTCAAACAGCCGCTACGATAAAGTGAGCTTTTTCGAGACTGGTGTTGGGTTTCATTCGCAAAAAGAACGGCCCAGAGTGGATATCATGATCTAACAAACCTCAGAGTGACTTTTTCCTGGGTGTCGGAGGGAATGTGTTAGGGAAGCCGCTCAAAGATAAGCACACACACCTGATGCCGCGGCAACAACTGCTTGCTCAACTCGTGGTACCGTGACTGGTGCTATTGTCTCAGAACACTCCTGCCGTTCTAGGACCACGACCGAGGAAACCACAACTCCGAGTCCTACGACGCGGAGACGATACATCAGTAAAAATACAGGTTTGTCTTTGGCATCTTACGTCTTTGAAATCTGTCTTTGAGTGTCTTTGTCTTTGGGCACGGTCTTAGGTCTTTGGCAGCGAGTCTTTGATGCGTCTTTGTCTTGGGCACGACCTCTTAGTCTTTGGTGGGTGTTTTCGGTTTTGAGTATTTCACAAAGAATTTTTTGTACATACATCAGCCTGAAAGGTTTGGACGTTCACCTTGTGGCTTCTCAACCATGTTTATGAAGGTCTCCATGTTGTCCATCGATGTGCGCACGGTTCAGGGAATTTAACGTGATTTATGAAAATAAAGGTGGGAGCAACCTTCTGATAGGACAAAGAAAGTATATAAAATGCGAGGTACAAATCCAGCTCGGAGAACTAGCCATCTGAAGGGGGAATGCGGGTTTGGGTTGGTTGGTGGAGAGAGCGAGAACTTTGAAACATACAAGTCATTGAAACTCCGCTCGGATCAGTCCCGTTGTCACGCAATCGCATGACAGATGGATCAAATGGTTCGTTGCCTTCGTCGCTCTTGCCTCTTGCCCTCATCTTCCCCCATTCCCCGCCTTGCATTCCTGTCTTTCATCGTATCCTCGGCTCAAGATTTCCTGTCCAAGACATTGGCTTCAATCCCTCTGTTGCTGTACCCCCGCTTCCTACGCAAGATGCGAAGACTCCCAAGAGCCCCGCCTGAGCGCCTCTCAATGCGCGCATCTCGTCAAGTGCTCAAGGCTCCCTCAATCCTGTGACACAACCATCTACCCTCTGAGCTTATCCAAGTCCCAAGGCCCAAGCAACATTGCTAGCTGCTGTCGAGTCCCCCATCATCAAGCCCATCAAACTCCCCTTCGAGCTGTCCGCGCGCCGCCAATCAATGCACTGTGTCAGAAGCAATATCAAGTCTACCGATAATTGGTTCAGAGGTTCTTTTAAGGTGCGTTGAGTATCATGTTGACCATGTATCGGACTGATGCCGGCCTTTACAGCGCCCTTTTCTGTTGTTGGTGCAGGTGCAGCGTCATTATTCAGATTTCCGGTGGAGCGCCCGAGCGCAAGTCCGCCGCGACGCTCGCGGCTAGCCCGTGATTGAGGTGAGTATACTCTCTGATTCAATATTTAGCTTGTCGTTGTCTACACTTGCTCAATGAATGACCGTTTTCCCCAATCAATTGTCCGCTAAGCCTACATGAGTAGCCATTTGAGTCTTTCGTGCCATCTTTCATGCATCTTTCTGAGTATCTTACACAAAGACATCGACATCTTTCCAGTCTTTCCCAAGACATTTGTCTTACCCAAGACGAGGGGACCTGCTTAGCGAAAGACGTCGCGTCTTTGCAAAAATCCGTCTTTGGCGTCTTTGACGTCTTGGGAAAGACGCCAAAGACGTCAAAGACAAACCTGTAGTTTTACTGATGTATCCATCAATTCCTCGTCGCAGATGGTGAGTTGGTCTTTATAAAAGATCGTGCCTTCCACTTTGCTTGAGAGGAAATGCCTGCAAACGGCGTCTGGGGCACGGTGCTTTGGCGGTAGAAGATATCGTGATTGGGAACGGGACGAAACTTCGCGACGAAAGGCTCAGTGCTGCTCACCTCAAGGCTCACCTTGTAAGTCTTCGGCCGCAGAACAAGAACGCGCTTGTGTCCATCTGTGAGAGCTAGGAGTGAATCCTACTGTTGGTTTTCGTGCATCGTAGTCTTCGCCCTGGGCATTATCGTGGTCAACACCAAGCGCGTCACGTTGGCGTGCGTCAGACCGTCACGGTCACACTACTTCGGTAGTCTCTCCTAGACAGACGCTACAACACAAGGCAACCTCGTACCTCGGCGTGTTGAACTACTTCGGCGAATGCGGCATCGAGCCTGACGCACTGCCACCGACGGCCTTCTTCCAAACCTTCCAGTAACTTACGAATAACCTTCCTTGCCAATCCACCGGCAAGTCTTCAAACCCAAAAGGCCCTCTTATTGTTTATTCCCTAAGTAACGTTTGGAAGCGACTTGAATCGGACCAGCTGACGACAGGATCCAAGTCCAAGTCAGCGCACTACACACATTGTCACAGAATAATAGCCTCCGATATAAGTACTTCTAAAGGCGACCGCCGACTAAAGCCTCCAAATCAACGCCTTATCTCATTCTTCCGCAGGGCTCACGTCAAGATGGCAAGCTACTTAGTTTCCCGTGTACCGAGGTAATCGGACGAAGAGAAGGAGCTGCATATCGGCTTCCCTTCGGCCTGCGAAGGATATAAAGGGAAACGCTCGAGTGCACTGCCAGCTCATGATGGATCCTGTCTCTCCTGAGTACGATATCATTTTTGCAGGAGGTGCGCACCTTCGTGCCAGGAGATCTCAAGTCTTGATCTTCTGTCTTCAGGTGGAACAACGGCCTGCGTTATTGCGGGTCGCCTTGCTGCCGCTGACAGTACTCTGCGTATATTGGTGAGTACAGGCGCCGCGGCTAAATTCAACTTCCTTCTGACCTTGCTTACGCACCCAGATTGTCGAGAATGGACGTTTCACGAAGGAGCACCCCGTCCACGTCCAGCCGGCGCGCTTTCTGGGAAACCTAACGAGTCCCACATCCGAAACTTTCACATTCCATGCGGCCAATCCTGTCGCAAACCTCGGCGGCCGGGCTCCGAACGCTGCCCATGCTAATTGTGTGGGCGGTGGCAGTAGTGTTAATGGTACCGGAAGTTTATTTTTATGTCCCCGACTACGCTCATTTGTGCAGCTCTAATGTACAATCGCGCACCAGCGTCGGACTACGATGACTGGATGAAGCTCGGGAACCCCGGCTGGGGGTCTGCGGATTTGATACCCCTGGCGAAAAAAGTAGGTCCGATCCATTATTCAGCTCCTCCCACGCTACCCGCATCTGCGTTCTAGCTCGAAACGTATCAGGTGGGGGTCGTAGGTGCCACGCACGGGTCGTCTGGACCGATCAAGGTCTCGCATGGTGGGTATGATACGGAGGTGGGAAAGGACTTTCTCGTGGCTGCCGCGGGATTTCCCCGAGGACGTGGCGTCGTCGACGACTTGAATGATTTCTCCACATGCAACATGTACGGGGTGGGTGTTGCACTCCGCAATGCTGGTATCATGCTGACGGCATCATTACAGAGGATACCGAAGTAGTCCCTTTGCCCGTTTGTGAGATTTTTGTTGACCAGTGTGAAGGTATATCGATGCCAAGACCGGTCGCCGCTCCGACGCCGCCCACTGTTATGTTTACAACCAGGGGCACAACCCAAACGTCCGATTTCTGGATCACGCTCGAGTCCACCGCGTTCTTATTGAGGACGGGAACCGTGCGGTGGGGGTCGAATATCGCGTAGGCGGAAGGCACGCCGCCCTGCTAACTGCATATGCTTCACGTCTTGTGGTAATCTCCGCGGGGGCGTTTTGCTCACCTGCAATTTTAGAACGGTACGGACCTCTGTTTTGTCTTACACATTTCATGGACTTTATACGGCACAGATCTGGGATCGGAGCCAGGGCTCTTCTGGAAGGACACGGTATTCCGGTGATTTCCGACCTCCCTGGCGTAGGGCAGAACTACAAAGGTAAATCCTTTTACAGAATGAGGGCCCTGGTGTCTGATCTGAAAATATAGATCATCACCTTGTAGTGCTATCTTATCTAGCACCTGACCATGTGGTGACATTGACTGACCTCGCTGAAGATAAAGATGGAGGTAAGTATGTCGACTTTCGGGTGCCACCTTTCAGACCAAACACTTGTGTTCAGTGCTCGAGGCTCAGTGGAAGCAAGATGGGGAGGGTCTGTTGGCAACCAAGTTCGTCTTTTTTTTTCCAGCCTGAAGTAACCAAAAATGGTTCTCACAGTGAAATTCAAAAGCGGAATAGATGCAGCGATCAAAGTTCGGCCAAACGAGCAGGACTTGGCACAACTGACTCCACTATTCGCCCCACGCTGGAAGTCATTTTTTTCCAATGCCCCAGATAAATGCATGGCAGCCGTTTGGGCGTGCGCTGCGTAATAATTGTCGTCTCTCCGCCGCGTTTGGTACTCATAGAGTATAAACAGTAATTTTGATAACATCGCCCCAGTGCCATCCCGCGCAATCTACGGTGTATCGTATTTTACGGTTAGACATCGTCGGCAGCTAAAACGTAGGTTGGATACTCACCAACCTTAGGCATACCCAATCTCCATCGGGTACGTCCATGTTACCTCGGCAGACCCCTATGCCCCACTGGAGATAAACAGCGCCCTACTTGATATGTGAGTTGTTTTGTCAGTTCGCAGCTCCCCAGTATTGAACCCGCTGGTTTAACAGGGACGAAGACATGATTGTGATGCGCTGGGCATACAAGTGGTCGCGCGAGCTTGCGCGTCGGATGGACTGTTACCGGGGGGAACACATTGGTGGACATCCACAGTTCTCTGAGGGCAGCCATGCGAAGTGCGGGCCGGCGGAAGGTCCAGTCGGCGTTTCGGTGCCGGAAATCCAGTACGTTCAATATGGAGAAAATGATGGATATTGATTCTGGATTCAGATATACGGACGCAGATGACGAAGCGATTGACATGTTCCACCGTGCACGTGGTTCGTCTTCTCGTTGCGTGATTTATAAATTAAGTTTTAAATCCTGAGCAGCCGGCTTGGGGTGGCATTCTGTTGGTCGACACCCATGCACTATGTGTAATTCACTGATTTACCTATTTTAGCTCGGAACATGCGCGATGAAGCCGCACCTAGAATCCGGTGTTGTCGATCCAACGTTAAATGTCTACGGTGTCCGGAACCTGAAGGTTGCCGACTTGAGCATCGCGCCGCTCAATGTCGGTGCAAACACGTATCACACGGCGCTGCTGATTGGAGAGAAGGCGGCGGTCATTATTGCCGAAGAATTAGGAATCTCGGGTGTTTGAGCAAGTAGTCTACCAGTTGGAAGCAGAAAATCACACCCTCTCTCTTTTTGATGTGAATCGATTGTTCGTGTTTGACTGACTTGCGAGGTATTGGAGCTCTTCACACATCGGCCGGACTCTATCTTATATCATCCGGCAAATGAGCGGAGGAGTACGCCGTTCGGTTTTTTTCCATGTTCATCGGTGGTCCATAGTCCTATATGTCTCCGGTCCGCCTTCAACTAGACTTGCACCACTTGTGTGGGTTGATCTTTCTTTCTACGGAATCCCTTGACCTGCGCTGAATTCAGCAGACGAGATCGCCACTGAATACGGGATGTGATCTGTGTAATGACGGCAGATTGACCTTTATCCGATATGTACCACCCTAGTTACCGCTAGTTAGCGCCTCTTATACATCATGCCGTGCAAAATGAACCAAAATTGTACGAAATTGAACTTCCCCGAGATACCCGAGATCCTAGTGAGAGGCTTAACGAACACTTGAAACGACATACATCACCTTGTTCAGTGTTTATTAATATTCAACCCAGTGGATTCGCAGCTCTATTATCAATCCACGCTCGGGATTCTCCACGCATTGAGTAACCATGCAGTCTTGAACGGTCAAGTCAAAGCTGGGGCGGTGCCCAATAATGATCCAACAGTATCATCCCTCGTTATAAATTTTTTGAATTGCCTTCGAAAGTACAATACAATAGATTCGTCACCAGGCCGCCGAGGACGGCAGATCTTAGTTCAAGGCATCTGTCCTCGGGCAGACTGGTAATCAGTCTACAATGCAGAGTAAGGAAGGCAATACCCTCAAAAAACGATTCGGCCGGCGCAGTCTCCGGGTTGTGGCTTTTTATCACCTTTCGGGTACTTCAGGCAGATTCTTATGTCGGGATCCGAGAAGGGAAAGGAATAGATGACCTATTCGGCGAACTGGGCGTGAAAGTCTAAAAGATTCTTGACGGGAGAACTTGGAAAATGTGCGAGTAGTAGGATGAATCTCGAGTTTCTGTATAGACGTTACAACATATCTGTGCTCATACCTCGCATTACATGCATCGCGCAAGCTTGAAGGGGATTTGCGATACTTATTCGAAGTCAAATCACAGGTGTCCCCATAGTAAGAGGATTTACAATGGAGAATTTAATGTTTGACCAAGGTACAGTAAGATATTCTCCACGCCTACAGGTTGCTGCAGAAAAAGGTGCTGGTCCACAGATGAAGAGGAATAATAGTTGAATTGAATGCCAACAAATTCGTTCGTTTCCATGGTGGTTGTACTATCGTAGCACTAAAAATTCGAATCTAGGTGAAAACGTGGGTGTAATGGACACATTTATCGCTTCAATTTATCTCAGGGGTATGAATGGCGGTAACTTATAAAAGGGGTGTTACGACCATCAAAATGTAGTGAGGGACTTCAGGAATATTTATTGCTGTGAATTTTGTCACGAATGGCGGCAAGAGCATGGCAAGATACTTTGAATGACCCCCGTTGAGATAGTGCTGAAATTCAAGTTGAACTTTGGGAGCGTTTATTTCAGACGCCATTTGTGGTTGTTTGTCCTTGTTGAAATCCGACTCTTCCTCGCAACGTCATCTGGATCCTTTTCACTTCTTCTCTTTTATACGCTCGGCTAGGCTTGTGGTTTAACTGGTTCAAATCCTGGGTCTGCCTGTCTGTTTGAGATGTCCAGTGAAACCACCGCCCGTGTCTCGTCCAATCCTCTCCGGCGGCGCATTCATATCCTCGAGCGCGCCAGTCGTTCCTTCACCACTGCAGATTCGAGTACGCGAAACGGGGATGCAGACGACGAAGACATGCAGTCATTGCCTTCACCTCCAACGTCGTTTGAGGCTGGGGACGATGAAGATGATGAGGAGGACCGGGTCCCAAGCGGCGACGACGGCATTGGGGGTCCCTCGCAACCGACAGTACCTTTGACTGAGGTTTACGAGGAGGAAGAAACGTATCATACGCCTGCACCGCGTCCATGGTACAAGCCATCTATACCAGTACTCCTTGCAATAGCGCCGCCAATCGGCAACTGGCTCACAGGCGGCGATCACCTCAAAGATCTGCTCCTGCTCCTATTACTGATATTCTATCTGCATCAGCTCGTCGAAGGTATGGATTCCTTTAAATTCGCTTTCTTCCTTACTCTGACACGCTACAGTTCCCTGGGGTCTTTATCATTCCGCGCGACCGCGTCGTTCTCCGTCTCCCAATATCTCCAGTGCCCCCACTCTTACCACCGTTCGCGCAAAGTCAGAGCTCCGCATACTCGAAATCTCCCTCCTCCTATTCTGCCTTGTCACACCCGCTCTCGGAGTCATTCTCCTCCGCTCACTGGGCTCATTCACGAACCCTGGGTCTCCTACCGAGCCGATCTCATGGTTCTCCACGACCATCTTCGCGCTCTTCACAGGGATCCGCCCCCTCCGCGAGCTCGTCATGCGCATCACCTCCCGAACAAGCACACTTCACGCACTCGTCCACGCGCACGCCGCGCCGACACTCGACCCCCACGTGGCTGACCTCCGCGCACAGCTCGCGCACCTCGAAGCCACCGTCGCGCAGCTCGTGCAACGCGAGGAGGCGCTGTACGCATACGTCGAGGACGCCGTCGCCCCTCTCGAGAAGGGCGTCCGCCGGGTCGAGCGCCGTGTCGGCAAGCTGCGGAACGCGAAGAAGGAATTGGCCGCCGCCGGCACGACAACGCACACCAACACCATCTTCGTCCCCGCACCCGCGAAGCGGAGCCCGCAGTCGCTCATCGCGTCGTGGTTCGCGTCACCACCAGTAGCGCCCACCGCCGTCTACGCGCCGCCGCCGATATCGCCTACGTCGGGCAATGGCAAGACGCGACGGCTGGCGCTTGACTCAATACCGGAGGAGGGCGAGCCCGGGAGCTCGCAGACTCCCGTCTTCGTTTACCCGCCCGCCTCTGCTCAATGGGCCCCGCCGAAGAAGCCCGCTGCTGCGCCGCCGACCGCGCCGCCTGCGGTTTTCGCGCTGCTCGCCGCGCTGGTGCGGCAGTGGCTCGCCGCCGGAATGGCGCTCATGCTGTACCCACTGTACCTCGTGCTCCTCCCCGTGCGTGGCACGCTTCGGTTTCTCGTGGGTGTCGTATAGCCGTCCGCTGCATATTCTCGTTTCTCCTCTGGACCCACACATACATCCAGCCACCTTCGTTACCCTCTCTTCTGCTTCTCCTCGCACCGCCTGCCCTTCCCTGTAGCGTACTCGTACTCGTGCCCTTGGTCGCACCACTGTCCCTTCTCCCCTTATCGCATGGTCCCTCTATCTCCTCGTTCCGTACTTTATTTCTGGACAGATCATCTTATTGATCGTCTCCTTATCGTATCGTATCGTATCGCACCGCGCATAGCACCAAATGTATAATACACACACGCTTGTACTCGGACCATTTCTCTTGTACAATTCGCAATATAGATTAACCCGCGATGTACAATATTTGGAAGCCACTTGCGCCAGATCGCCACTGCGCTGACCAGAACTAAAGCGAATGTTGAGGAACGGCCGAGATATCGACCCCCAGTCTGTATTCCTCATGTGTCGCAGGATAAATGTCGACTGCGATTTAGAAATTAGACGCCCAGATAGACGCCGGCACAATTTCCTAAAAGGGCAATATTCCTCCTCCCTTGACTGGCCCCTTCCCTCGCACGAACGCCTCCAAGCCTGTCCGCCCCCGACGCGCGGAGTCGACAGCAAGTGTGTTAAGGAGGCTCGGGATGGCGCAGACTACCGGTCTTGTGTTTGGCTCGATGCTTCATGCGCTTATTTAAGTTATTTTGTCGAATGGAGTAGGTCAGGCAAGGGAGTAAGCGGTGGCAGCAGCTCTCATGTTTATCGTGCGGCCTGTCATCAATTCTGCGAGTTAGGGCTAGATTAGCAGGGAAGAGTCCAGGGCGAAGGTGTAATTACGCTTGTACACCGGGAAAATCCCTGGAACCGGCGTTCGTGATTCGGACCGGCCGTGTAATGATACCTACCTACCTACCTTCAGCGTCCCCATAAACGACTGCTTCAAGTCTAGATCTATGCCTGGTCTGTCGTCGGCGTCAACCGAAACTGGGACTTGTGGTCTTTTCGCTTGCTTTTCGCCAGGTCTAGACTCCCTCGATCCCGGGCCAGTCGATTTTAATAAAGAATTCCACCGTAAAAGAGCGTAGAATTCGCCAAAGAAAGCGAGAATCATGCCTAGAAGCAAGGAGGAGCTCAGAGTTGGAGGCAATGGATTTGAAGTTAGCCGTGTTATTCGGCTCCGATGGAGTCACATCACAGAGTCACGCTTCGTCCACAAAACTTCCATGTCCCCCATATCGGGTGAGGATGTAAAGCCAGACGTGTCTAAAATCCGGATCACCGTGGAGTTCAACAATAAGCGTGTGTATTGTCGTCGCTTTCTATTACGTCTCGCTTCATTTGGCTGTACACAGAACTGACTTTCCTGTACAAGAAAAACAAGCCCCTTGGAAAACTTCTCATCATGTTTTGCGTGAGCCCCTGCCCATATTCCCCCTGTTTATCATGGTCTTGTGGAACTGATCCAACTGTACGATTTCAGGAAAAAATAAATGTCGACCGAAGTGAATTACACGGATTTATGATTACCGCTTGTGAATCACTGCTCATCGCTATTATTTCTCCTTGACAGAAACCTTACGATTCAACTACGAAGGACAGATGATTTCGCAAGAGGAAACGACTGCCCAAGATGTAAGTCACTCTTGATCGCCAATTCTTTTCTTGATTCGTATTCTTTCTAGTTGGAGATGGAGGACGGCGATATCATCGATGGTCATATATTTCAGGTGGGCATATTTAACGCCTATGTATTTCGATCAAACCTCATCGTCAACTTCAGGAGGGTGGACATGTTTAAGGCTGCCGTAAATGACAATGTACTAGTATCGAACTTCGCTGCTCTTCGGTTTTCCGCACCCTATGCACAAGCGTGTACGACAAATAGTGCAGGTTTGAAGCGAGGGTTCACGACCTCTCGCAGGTGCTAAGTGCTAAACCCACCCTCTCGAGAAGTAATTAATCACGATTACACCGCCATTGGCACGCCAAATAGGCATCGCAGCAAAGTTGTGGCGGTTCTTTTCACCCATGCTTGTCAATTGCTAATCTATCTACAGCCGCGATGATACGCCGCTGGGCTCGTCAAACATATCCTCACTTTCACGGTGTTGTCCACAGTTGAAGGAAACTCGAGGGCTCGTCGTGAAAGTTGATATTAATCATAATCTTTACTCCTCTCTTTCCTCCAATCGGCTGGGACTCCCTTCCCTGGGAGATCGTCAGGATCACCTCGGAGTGTATCAGCTAAGCTGTCCCGCGTGGGTCGTTATCACGATCCCCAGGTTCCCGTATCGTTGTACGGTATAATGTATGTGTCTGCAGTGCAGCCAAGTTCCAACACTTGAGCGACAGCCTCCAGGTGCCCAATCATTTCCCTCGAGGTTTTTCTCTTAATTACCATATTGTCGGATGCACTGATATCTAAGCCGCACCAACCACTTTTGAGCCTCCGGCTGTGATATTTGGCACAGCCTCTCTGTTATCCGGCTATGCCCCGAGTGTCGGGGATCAAGAGAACTTCTTCCCAGAATATGGTTCTCCGATGCACTGCGTCTCGTCTGTACTTGTGTTTCTTTTCATTTTTGGGCAGCCTGCCATCTTATTTTCCTCTTTCCAGACGCCAGCGCCTTGCGCCGCTATATTATTCCGAAGTTTCACGTCCTCCAGAATGTTCGGCCTCCGCACCGCCAGTGTGCAGTCGTCGTCCTCAAAAGACCACGCCCACCGGGATGAGTATCGTCTCTGCCTCATCCCAAGACCTTCTCCTTCATCACCGAAGCTTTCTGCTCGGCCACCGCCAACACACAATGACCATGAATCCATTCATACAGGGCTGGTCCGCTTCACACATTGGCTCGCACGCACCCCCGACCTGGGGCACCCAGCCGTCCCTCTACGGCGCCCTTCCGTACCACAGCTCCACCCGCATCTCACTGCCCGCCGACTCATTTGTGACCTTCACCTTCTCGTCTCTCGGTACCACGATTTTGAACTCGGTTCTCGTGGGATCGGACGGCCAGATGTACTTCTACATCACTACCGACGGCTCTACGCAGAAAACCGTCGTGGAGGACGCGAATCGGGGGTGCGTTGGGTTGATTTCATGGGGACCGCAACCCACTATCGTGATCGACGACCTTGCCTGGACGATGCGCACGTCGCAATGGCTGTATCTATCTTCCAACCGAGAGTGCGTCTGGATCATCCGCCAACCTTGATTTTTTTTTACCAATTTTCTCTTGAATAGATGCAGAACCATGATTGTTGGCGGAGAGAAATTTAGCTGGCGGCCAAACGGCGGCTTCATTGAAGTGTGTTTCCTTCTTGATAAATATCGAATCCGAAACTGAAGGATAGACTTTCAGCTATTTCCCCTCGATAAATCGGACTCACAGCCGCTCGCACGGATATCCCAAGCGCCGAGCGGAACGATCCTCCAGCTGACGCTGAAAGCCATCCAAAAACGACTGCTCAAGGCGGTTGTGATATCAGCCGTCCTGCTGATGTCGGGTCGAAGGATCGACTGATTGCAGTGACTCCTCCCATTTCTTATCTCTCGTTTCACATTGCTGGAGCAACTGCTTTGGTTGGTGTGTTTTGTAGGGTATCAAAAAGTATGACCTCAAAATCCTATATTCAAACCTATTAATTTATCATACTGTAATAACTTTCTGTATATGATCTCATCGGCCTGTAGAGTTTTTGGTTGTATCAAAATATCTCATTCATTCCGTCAATGGCCCAAGCAATTTCAAAGATACTGAAGAGCCACCACCGATTCACGGCGAGGTAATCGACCGCCGAACGGGCAGACTGGTTGCGAGTCTACGGGCCGCCGTGTACCGCTCAAAAACGGGACGGTGCCAGAAGCACGAGACTAGGTGTCAGAAATAAACCTTTCCTGCAAAAGAAATTGTGCATCATCGGGTATGCCCCAGTGATTCCTCTCCATGATTCACCTGCTGAGAGAAGGAAGCGTGGAGGACTTAATTCGATTTCTGGAGCGCGGGGCACGATCATGTGGATTGTTGGGACTAATAAATAATTCAATGCACCGTTATGGTGGCAGTAATTAATATCTAGCAGAGTCGAAAACTCACTGACCTGAATATATGTTTAAATTATGGCCATACGTGGTGGAAGGTGAACCATCTTCCAAAACTGCGCACGGCCGCCAAGAGTTAGGCTTTGACGCTGTTGAGATTGTGCTGGAGCTGGGTTTCTCATCTTAATTCTGGGTCAGCCCTATTAAATAATACGAGGATCAAAAAAAAAAAAAGAAAAAAAGAAATCTCCACATCCACTGTCAAAATTCCCACTCGACTTATGATGACACGGTGTTCCTCTCTTTCGAATGGTTCAGCTACTGTACATAAGTACAGCTATGATTATTCAAGAGCTAGAATAATATCTCAAGGATGGCTTCACATGAACAGAAAAAAAAGCAGTTTAGAATCAGTAATATACATGGTAATTCAAAATGCACTATGAATACCGAAAATCCGCGACAGTGTCCCTGATATTCCTCGTTGTGACTCGCGTCGTGTTGCCTGCGTTCATGCCTCGATCGCAAATACCGGGCTGCAGGCAAACCAGTGGGCGGTGGTACTGTATGGAACAAATGTGTCAGATGCCTACACAAACTCCAAGCACTTACTCATTATCAACCGCATGCAGGAGGCAGCCCTCACTACCCATCGACACATTAGTATCTTATACTGGCCCTTACTAAATCAAGCTCACATCGCTGGCATCGTCGGGAGCTGCGTCGTGATCTGGCCGAGCTCTTTCTGGAGATTTTCCCCGATGATCGCAATGAGGCCGAGGTCGAAAGGCTCTGTGCTATTCATGAGGAGTTGAATGACGCGGGGTCCGTCGCGCTGAAGTCCCAGTGGATCTCGGTGATTCCGCCCGAGGTCGAGTCATCAATCGTGGACGCTGAGGCAACGGACGCAAGGGCGGCAAGGAAGCTGTTCGTTTAGGTACAAATCATCAGCGCTGGAGTGACTGAGAAAGGGACTGAAAGAATGACCTGGTGTACAAGATGAGGCGCATGCTTGACGGATGGAGGCTGGATTGCAATTGTGGGATCCCTCCTGCCTGGTGGCCTTTATATACCATTGGTACTGCCCGAAAGGGTTCCTAAGCCGGTCCCAAGGATTGTGTGAGGCTCGGCACTTCAGTGGACTTTTCTGGCAACAGCCATTGGTAAGGAGAATGTACAAGCCGTGCCACCGATGTTGAATTCTGGGTCCGCAAAGATTGCAAAGCCGGGGCCAAGTATTGCAATACGACACCACGCGACTTCACACGAGACATCTATCAGTATGAGGATTATATACGCGCAGCACCTTGCGCAGCACCCAGACCGAAGTTAGATTCTGGGCCCGCAAAGATGCCAGAGCCGGTGTCAAGTAATCTACACGATTTATACGCCTCAAACCACCCTCCGCTCCGTCCTGGGAACAGAACTGTGCGCGCCACCAATGGCCAACTTCGGCCAGAAGAATTTAACGCTTCGTATCGTCGACGTGCGAGCGATCCTAAAAGTCAACACGTGGTTTTAGCTTGGTTCAAGTTCCCGATTCGGCGGTGTTCAGATATTCAGTGAAGTTGGAAAGCAAAGAAATGATGTTGATACAGAGCGGACGGAATAAAAATTGATTCTACGATGTACTCTGGGATTAGGGAGCAGAGCATGTACGTTCGCGGAGGGCTTGAGTCATTATATCGTTTTGCGCCAAGAATGGAGCCGGAAAATCATGTCAAGTTCTCATTTTTCTCTGGAGTGATTGGAACCCTGTGAATGGTATAATCGTTGGGATCTTAGAGTGGCCGCTTACGAATTTTCATCAATTTTGATTCAACTCTTGGTCCATTGTTTGGCGCTGCTTGGAAGTTTCCCAAGACGCGAACAATCACCTGACCTCCGGACAATTTGACTCCGGTGCCGACACTGAAACCATTTAGCAGTGTATGTGGTTCTCACCGGGCCGTTGCATCGAAAACGAAGCTCATCATGAGTCGGACTTCAACGAGCATGCGCCGCGCGTTTTCCCGATGAACAGGCGACACAAAAGCACGAGGGGCAGAGACGTCCAGCAAAGCTCACTGTGATGCATTTCCGCAGACTCTTCACGTTCACGGTGACTCTGCTCGCCACTCAGCAAGCAGTTGCTGACACGACTACAATAATCAACCCTAGCGCCAACTTCGGGACGTGGGAGGGATGGGGCACATCGCTGGCGTGGTGGGCGAAGGCATTCGGGACACAGTCGGCGTTGGCAGACATCTTCTTCACCCGCAACAGCATCACCTTCAACGGTCATGTCCTGCCGGGGCTGGGTCTTAACATCATCCGGTACAACGCCGGCGCTTCCAGCACCAACAAGGACCCCGACGGCGACTCTATGGTGGTCTCCCCGAATATCAAGGCGTCGCGGCAGATTGACGCCTTTTGGCTCGACTGGACGAGCACCAATGCAAGCTCGAGCAGCTGGTCGTGGACCGTAGACGCAAACCAGCACAACATGATGGCCCTTGCGATCGCTCGCGGGGTTAACCTTGTCGAGTTGTTCTCGAACTCGCCCGTGTGGTGGATGTGCTACAATCTGAACCCATCGGGCTCCACCAGCGGCTCGACCGACAACCTTGAGTCGTGGAATTGGGACCAGCATGCGGTGTATCTGGCGACCATCGCCTCGTATGCGGCCACCCATTGGGGCGTCACATTCACGTCGGTGGAAGCGTTCAACGAGCCCTCGGCCACATACTGGGTCGGCCCGACGGGCACCCAGGAAGGCTGCCACTTCGACGTGAACACCATGTCGAACGTGATCGGGTTCCTGCGCAGCGAGCTTAACTCGCGGGGATTGACGAACATGATCGTCTCGGCCTCAGATGAGAACACGTACGACCTCGCCGTCTCTACTTTCGGCACCCTAACGTCCACTGCGCTCTCGCAAATCGGGCGCGTCAACGTCCATGGATATCAGTATGGCGGCGGGCGGCGCGATACACTGTACTCGAAGGTGTCGGCGGCGGGGAAGAAGTTGTGGAACAGCGAGTACGGGGACAGCGACGCCACAGGTTCCGGCCTTGCCAGCAACCTGATCCTAGACTTCGTCTGGCTGCACCCAACTGCGTGGGTGTACTGGCAAGTGCTGGACGTCAGCGGCTGGGGCCTCATCACGGCAGATAATGACGCGAAGACGACCGGGGCGCCGAGTCAGAAGTACTTCGTTCTAGCGCAATTCACGCGGCATATCCGGGCAGGGATGCGGATGCTCGATGGCGGTAGCGCAAATACAGTCTCGGCGTACGACGCGAGCGCCAAGAAGCTTGTCATTGTCGCTGTAAACTGGGACGCGGCGCAAATCTTGAACTTCGATCTGAGCAAGTTCACCACGCCTGGCGTAAACGGCGCATTGGTTCAGCGGTGGGCAACGCAGATCGGGTCCAGTGGCATGCAATACACCGCCTTTAACGACACGTTCATCAGCGGCACCAAGTTCTGGTCCAATTTCGGCCAGAACGTGATCATGACCTTCGAGGTGCAGAATGTTGTTATTTAGTAGTGGTTTTCTTGTCTGTGCGTATATGGTTCGGCGAATATACTGTTTGTATGTCAACACTCACCGACAACTTGGAGCACACTGAAAGTATCAAACCTTAGCAACCGGTGCTTTGCAGTTCGACGCTCCGCTGCCGAATAGTATTTAAAGTCCTGATTACTTTCCTTGCCTCCCATTAATATTCACTAGTTAAAATCCAAAATTCCTGGAAGAAAACGAATGGGAGACATAGAACCCTTTCGCCTTGCCATGACTGTTGAGCCTCCAACTTCAAGTTCAACTTGGACTGTATAAATCAATGTTGGGTGCTGAACGACTCGGACCTTTCCAGGACACACCAGCTATCCGGAAAGAAAATATTTCATTTCGCTCGACTGTCCTTTCGGGCGATTTTTAAATACATGGACAAGTGGAAATAATTTACGAATGTATTGAGCTGACAGTAGTGGTGTTTTTAATTATATAGCCCAAAACTCCATCTCCGGGTCACCGTAGAAATGTTCCTCCGTTTTTGCGACGGTGGGCTCCAATGGCAAGATGCTACCATTGGAGGAAATGGTGGGTGCCGAGGACGCGCCTGAGTCAGGGCGAGAGGCGGACATGTAGTGAGAAGGTGGAGGAGTGAGATAAATAACACTGGAAGGTCCCCCCGATGATGCATTGTGCCGTAGGTCAATGAACCGTCGGTCGGAAAAGGTGCCAAGGCTGGATGCGTTCACTGATGTGATTTCAGGGGTTGAGGAACGATGATCCATTTTGAGCACATTCCTGCGGACCCATCTGAACAGGCGCCTATACTCCTTCATGGCGTCGTTGCCAAAGGCGAAAAATAAGAAGAAGAAAAGAGAGCTGATGGGGACTGCGGCCCACAGCAGGTACGTCAATAGTAAGATGCTCTCCGGAATCCCGTCGTTTGGATATGGTTGGATTCTCGAGAAATTGGAATGCACATCGGACCATCCGGTCCAAGGTCGCAAACCCTCGCCATATGTCGCCCGCATTCCGATGCTGATGATAACAGCATTCCATGTGCCTAGGACCGTCGTCATGGACATCAGCCTGATATAACTCGAAGTGGTGAGGCCAGAGTCAGATGCATTGATCATCCGGATGAAAGCGGTGCGGCGTCGGAAAAAATAGAATAATGCCATGCCACAATAGACAAGGACCAGGAATGATGCGACGACTGGCGGGAGGTCGATCAATAACAGGGATAAAAGTGATATGTAAATCGCTGGTCGGCACCCAAAGTCTTCGACGATATCGAAACGGTGACCCTGCACGATGTAATCTAGGATAAGAGCACCTCAAAGATTTAGATGAATATTATGCACAGGGATGGGACTCACGTAGGGCCATGATCAAGAAAGGCACCCCATAACATAGAGTCACATCTAGGACGACACCCCTTCGACCTCTGCCGGTTTCAAGGGAGCTTGCTATAGCATGCAGCTGAAGTGCTAGACATAAACATGACGAGGGTAGCGCAAAGGTCGCGCCGATCTTGATCTTCGTGACTGCGCATATGAGGAGCGGAATACATGAACGACAGTGTAAACTCACCAATATCACACCAGATGGGGAGGACGATGTCCACATTTCCTGCCCATATGACAGCATTTACACCGTAGCTCAGATTGAGAATGAAAAGCCATGCGATAATGGACAAGATTGCAATGTTCCGAGCCCTCCAGTCCAAGTGCCACGGAAGGGGTACGAGGACCAGCGCTGAACCAATGAACGCAGAGGCGACAAGTGCCGCGGGCATGTAAAGACAGAGTGAGGAGGATCCTGACAGAGAGGATGGAGGATCTCCCTTCGCACGCACACGATAACCAAGCGTTCGGGTCCGGTTTCATTCCGGCTCTTCTGAACCAACAAACTACTGTTGACATAAATGATCTGCACTGTTGAATGATGTGCAACATTGAATATTTTTGCCGGCTCAAAATTAGTCTCCTGTTAATTATAACAAGACCAGCATCTAAGTGACGTCTCCCATGCCCAGGGATTCCATCTGTCTGGAGTCTCGATGAATCAATGTTCATTACTCCGCATTGTCCGCCATCATTGTTGTTCAACTTCAATTTCAAGGTTCTATGCACGCACCCCCCTACATTTACTGTATTTTTGTGATACAGTCCCAGTGCAGCTTCTGAACATAGAATTTCGGCGCATATTCTGTTGGGAATACGAATATAGTTCGCTTGACGGGCTGCCATCTTCCGTCCATTCTCCCGCCTGTTTGATGGTGGCGCCGTTTCCAGTTTTAGCGGTTAAATTCCCTTCATCAGGTCGTTCTAAATGATAACATGCGTGTCTCTGACTCTAACTACGAGATCCGACATATACGTCGCAAGGCCCCGAGTAGATGAACGTTCCATCTCACACCTGGCTAGCAGCCAGCTTGCGCTCATTTACGCGTACTCACTAATGCACCTCGTTGCTCGAATTTATTTCTTCTCCGTCCTCTGTCTCGCTTCTCTAGCTACTCCCTTGTCCCAGGAGGGGTTTCCGAAGCGCGATTTTCTGGGAAAAAGAAGGCACCCCGAGGCCGACTCAGTGACGGTCAGCGCGGAGATATCTGCTCTCCTCGACGACTTGACGCACAACGCTGTTGAGGTTCGCCCATCGCCAGATTTGCGTTTTGGATTATTTGCGCTCACACATCCTCAGACCCCTTCCTCTGCCGGCTCGACTAAACCCACTTCCGTGGCCCCACAAGATCGGTTGATAAACCCCAAGGTATATCTCGCAGATTGTATGAACTAGAATTACTTCATCCTCGTGGCAGTTTTCATCCTTCAAGGACCCAATTGCGACGGTCGCTTCCTCCGCAACAGAAATCAATATCCAGACCCAGAGTGAAATTGAGGTTCGCTGCGAGACTTGTGTGAGGAATTCCTTTGGCGCTCACACACCCTCAGACCCCTTCCTCTACTGGCTCCACTCAACCTTCTTCCGTAGCATCCCAAGATCGGGTGAAAAACCCCAAGGTATATTTCGCAGATTTTATGAACTAGGATTGCTTCATTTTCTTGGCAGGTTTCATCCTTCAAAGACCCAATTGCGACGGTCGCTTCCTTCCCAGCAGAAGTCAATACCCAAACCCTGAGTGAAATTGAGGTTCGTTGCGAGACTTGTGTGAGGAATTCCTTTGGCGCTCACACACTCTCAGACCCCTTCCTCAACTAGTACTGGCTCCACTCAACCTTCTTCCGTAGCATCGCAAGATCGGGTGAAAAACCCCAAGGTATATCTCGCAGATTTTATGAACTAGAATTGCTTCATCCCAGTGGCAGGTTTCATCCCCCAGTTCTGTCAATGACCCACTTTCGACGGTCGCTTCCTCTGCAACAGAAGTCAATACCCAAACCCAGAGTGAAATTGAGGTTCGCTGCCAGACTTGTGTGTGGAATTCATTTGGCGCTCACAGTGCACACCCTCAGACCGCTTCCTCTACTGGCTCGGCTCAGCTTACTTCCCAGGCGCAAGATGGGTTGACCAGCACTACATTTTCCCATGTTAGTATTCCCGCCAGCTCGATTCACCACTTTTCCGTGACCTCGCAAGATGGGTCAATCAATACCAACGTAAGTTACGCCTTACTGTTTCATGAACCATTGTTTCAACCCCGCCGCAGTTTGCTTCCCCCACTTCAGACTCGCTTTCGATCGTCACTACCTTCGCAACGGAAATCGACACCCGAACCTTGTCGAGCACCAGCAGCTCCGATGTATTCACTGTGATCGCCCTCCCCACGCTCGGAGCACCCTCCAAATTGGTGAGTGGCGGCCAGAAATCATGCCCTCTAACCTACGTAGCCGCTGATAAATTCACTAGAAAGCTGCCCCTTCGGCAAGCAGTTCGATTTCGCCAGCGGCATCTACGAGTGCCCTACCGGTGATTATTGCACCAGGAATGCCTGGTACGGCCCCAACAGAGACCGGACCTCCGGTGATCCAGGCAGAAGACAGGGGTTGGGGCGGGTTCTGGGGAGGATGTGTCATTGGATGAAAGAGACATCGTTGCTCGATGAATAACCCGTTTGCTGCCTCGTGATGAGATTGGATTCATATACAGTATTTATGTGCCTTTGCCGTAGCGTGTAAGAATAACAACCACCTTCGTTTTGCGTCCATCGAACACTCCGAGGCGTGGTCATGCCGCAACAGCATAAAATACAAGAAAAATACACAAACGTAGATCGTCCAAATTAGATCTACTTGGATCAAGCACCACCAGAGCTCACTCACGCCGGATCAGTTGGAGCGCATTTTAAGGGCAAAGTACAGCCTGCGAAGACAAAGCTATTAGTCCCCGAAAAAAACAAAAGAAGAGAGAGAGACGTACGCAATGCGATAGATGATCGTGATGCCGATGACGATCGCCGCCCATTTTCCGTATGAGATGTCCCCGATCTCGAGGTAGCCGAGGACGTCCGCGCCGGAGACGGTGCACGTCTCGGGCGTCGACGACGGGTAGGCGCACACGCACGAGCCGTTTACGAGCGTGCCGCACTGGAAGGTCAGGCCGCGCAAGTCGGACTGGGATGCGAATCGTGAGATGAGATGAGATTAATGGTATCGCGGGCGGCGGGAGCCAAAGTGACAGAAAGGGAGGAGATGGGACGTACGTTGGTAAGCAGCTCGAAGGCGTAGCGCTGGTAGTCCATGTAGTGGAACGAGTAGAACCAGAAGCGGGGGAGCGAGCGTGCTTTGATGCTGCGCGATGGACGTGAGATGCGGTGGAGTTTAAAAAGGAGTCTGGCTCACAAGTATCCACCGACGCTCATCCAGAACCCGTTAACGCTGAGAGAAGGTTAGGTTAGTCGTGATTTTCCGGTTCGCGTACAGGAAGACACTCACAAGGCGCCGATGGCGAGCGCGGCGACGAAGATAGGCATCATGGCCGCGACGACGACCATTTGACTCTCGGCTGCGAGAATCGCGAGGTAGAGGAACGCCAGGAAGCGGAAGAAAGCTTCGCCGCCGGGATGCAGGCCCTAAAACGCGCGGAGCCATCAGTCAATAATTCTGTTCAGTTTCAGGGAGGAGACGTACGATTGCCCAATAGGATATCAGCGTGAACAGGAGCGTGCAGATGAACAAGAAGGGCATGTTGACGAGCGTGTTGGCCAGGACAAAGGGGAGCGTCGAGTATAGCCCGTTTTTCGTTTCCCGATAGTATACCGAGCGTTCCTCGAGGACTGAATGAAGGTCAGGGTGCAGAAAATAAAATGAATAAGGTATCGTACATCCGGGAATTCCAGCGACGGACATCTAGCGAGGGCTCAGAATGTGGACGGTGAATTTTGGGGAAGGAGCGCTCACAAAGGCAAGGAAGGCGACACTGTAAAAGTGTACCGAAAGTCTATCGTTTATCGTCGAATCGTGGGTGCCGAGTCGGATCCAAATGGTGCTGAGGTGGATGGCGAGTCAGGGAACGAACAGTCTTCCAATGACCAAGACGTACGCGATCATCAGCCCCATTCCTATAATTCAGGTGAATAGGCTGTAAAGTCAACAAAATAGGACAGGAAGACGCACCTGCGTACATGCCAGCTCGGACGCCGTACGCGAGCAGATTGCGCGAATAATTGACCGCCGACCGCTGAGACAAAACCATCGCATTCCAAAACAACGTCGCGAGCACCCCAGCCTTTCCATGTTCGGCTTCCGCCTCGAGGAGCGAGCCAGAACCCTCCACCCGTAAGACGATATCCGGGAGCGAGGGATTCGTCGACAGATAGAACTGGCGGAATGCCCGAGCTCCGGTGTTTGCCTCGCGTCCGGTGGCCTCCGCAAAGTCATTGTTGAGGAAGTTCATGGCGTGATCGGACGGGTTTGTCTGAAGACGCCGTTGATACGTGCGACGCGGATACGAGTTACTCTGCGCAACGACTCACGAATTTGCCTACGGGGTGCCCCCAGCGCTCGAGGAAGCGTTCGAGGTCGCCGACCTTGCCTGAGAAGCACGTGCTGCCCTCCGCGAGCATGAGGAGGTCCGTGAACTGCGCGAGGGTCTCGAGCGACGGCTGGTGGATGGTCGCGATCACGATCATCCCTTCTGAGACTGCCAGCGTACGGATGGCCGACATGACTTCCCGTGCAGACGTGCTGTCAAGCTAAATTTCAAAAGGTTAGCTTCGTGGACGGACATGCGGCGTTCATTGAGGGGAAGAACGTACACCAGAAGTCACCTCGTCCAACAGTAGAATGCGACTTGAACATATTGATAAGTAATTGAAGCACTGAAATGAACACGTCCACGTACGGGAATGTGACCATCGCGCACGCGGCCGTGACACGACGTTTTTGGCCTGTTCGAATACGATCAAGAAGGCGCGTCAAATTGTTAATAGACACATACCGCCGGAAATTCCGCGGGAGATGGGAGTGCCAATTCGCTGGTGCGCACAGGATTGTAAGCCGAGAGCGGTGAGGACGCGGTCGACTCGAGCTGCGATCTCTCGCCGCGACAGCATTGGCAGACTAGCAACGTCAGAATCAACGCTTCGCGAAGCAGATATGTCGAGGACGTAGGACGTACTGCAGTCGCAGAGCATATGACACGCTCTCACGAACAGTCAGAACTCCAAGCAAGGCGTCCTCTTGCTCGACGAAGGTGGACATTTGCTGCATGGTCTTAGCATTTAGTGGTTCTCCATTGAGACTAACCTGCGGTGATAATCGGTCATCTACGGGTGACCGATAATTTATGGATGAAAAACTTACTACTGCGCCATCCATCGGAGTTTTGCGGAATGCCATAAGATCAAGAAGGGTGCTTTTGCCTAAAGAAGATCACATTTCAATGGAAACCTGGAGCCCATGGCTCGACATACCGGCTCCAGAAGGACCCTATCGGACAGTGTGAATAGGTCCCGTAAGTAACGGGAACACGACCCACCATAATGGCGAGCAACTCGCCGGCCTTGACCGTCACTGAGACATCGTCAACCAGCAGCTTGCCCTTGCTTCGTTTGGAGTCAACTTGGTAGCTGAGGTGGAGAAAGGAGAGCGTCGATCCAGAGGGGTTCACTTCATGCAAGGGCTTTTCAGTCTCGGGCTGGGAAGAGAATGTCGACATGGTAGCGGCGGGTAGTGGATAGCAGATTCTATAGGCGCGCCGCGGTGTCTTATAAGAATATCCCGTTAGCACCGGACTGGATTTGGGAGTGTTGATCCTGATCGCTGTCCGATCAAAGGCACAGTGCCTTCAAATCTCAGCAAGAAGTCAGGGGGTGTCAGTGCTTCTTTCGGCGGACATTAAATGCTTTGAGTTCGTTGAGTCGTGTGTTGAATCGTGTAAGTGGCATGCAACAGACGAAAATGCGAGCCGGAGGCAGGAAAAATCCGCGAAAACTTCGTTTCAGCAAGAAATGGAATTGCATCGCCACAGATATGTCCGGAAATTCCGAATTATCGTGGCGTTTAGGAGAATTTCGAGGTTTTGTCACCGACAATCTTAGCGCTTTTGCTTGAGGCCGACAAGTTCGGGGACGGCGATGGTCGGTGGCAAGTGGCAAGGTGGCTGTGTACGCTTAGCAAGATTCTAAACACGATCACGTGCGTGGCCTGATGAAGTCCGTGACCGTTTTTTTGCTCCTTGCTTCGTCTTGGGTATGACCATCATTTAGTACACACAAATTTTCTTTTGTTTTTGGTCGGAGGAGTGCCTGGAATTAATATTACACGCGGCCGATATGATTATCGAGCTTAAGCATGGTGCGTGTGCGTAGGCAGTGTAGCCCCATTCGCGCGATTGTCAGCGCTTGCTATACAATCCGAAATTTCGCCGGTTAGCGACCTAAATTGCGCGGACCAGGGAGGCACGGTTTTGCTGTTTCTCTCATCTCGCTATGGAGATGCCAGCTTGTCGAAAAAATCGGATGAACCTGACCGCGCCTAACGGACGGATCAGGACTTGTACGGGCTGGGACATGCATGGAGTACGAGCCCCGGCTGTTCTTAACAGGTCCGCGCCGGAATATACTTACCTACTTACCTACAGGTAAGTACACCCAATGTTCACCGCTGATTAATATTGGCACATCAAGTTCCGACTGCGTCCGAGCCTCTCTTGAATAGATCTAGTTGATGGTAGAACGGAGCTGGCTCTATCGAATTGTGTATCTCAACGGGCGGCAATGATCTGAGGGTATCCGTTGCGCTCACAAGAACGCCGTCAAAACCCCGCCTCCCTGGAAACCTCCTGGGCCTACTATCAACGGCTCCGAATATGATCTCCGCCCCATATATCTTCTCCTCGGTGCACCGTCTCGATACGTTTGGCTCCCCAATTTTTTGCTCATTGCCACGACCAAGCTGGACTTGGCCGCAATTTTTTCCACCCAATTCTTTCCACTCCTTCGTCATCTCATTCTCTTGTCAAAATCATTTTGGATCATGCGCCTCATATCCGCCGTCCACGTCTCTGCGGCTCTCTCGTGGTCGGTCCATGCAGCTCCAATCCCCCTGCATCAGATGCATCCGCTACATCAGAGGCGGAGGTGCGGGATTAGCCGTCTCCGGTCTTGGCTGATCAACTGCGCCAATCCTTAGGTGCTACCAATCTCTCTCGCTGCCTCTGCCTCTACCACCGGGTCGGATGTTTACTCAGCACTCACGAGCTCATCTTTGGCGGCGGGGATTAACCCTCTCGATGCGAGCACGAATGTAGGTTCCATTTTCAAGTCAACGATATATGAATGTTGAACAGCTCCCATATCCAGCTTCTCTCAATTTCTTCTGTGGAAGTCAGCTCAAGCGACGCCAGTGCCAGTCCAAATGTATTCACGACGCTCGCGAGCGCTGTACCGGCTGAGACGACTCCGGTAGTGCCTGTACGTTCCGTGCACTAATATTGTATCTGAAGTTCATGTTGATATTGTTTCATAGATCGCGGGCAAGGAACGGGTTGGGGCGAATAACAATGGTAGTTGTATCATCTCTTGAGAGTGGGCTCATTCGGATATCGCAGCGGGGACTCGGTGTTGCAATTGTTTGCGCAAGAACTCGTATAAAGTACCGGTAGTAGAAGCACCAAGGACTCGGAGGTTTAAACCTCTTGATTATATGATACTTATCTCATACGGTTGTCAGTGGTTGAACTTTCGGTAGGTATGGGGTGCAAATTTTCAACACTACTCATAGGGGAATTTATTATACTCGCGAGGTATACGGCATGAACGACAAGAATCTCTTAAGTACCCAAGAACGGAAGCATTCTGAAAACATGTAGGGTGATTTCGGCAATCACTAAATCATTGATACCAACACCATCAGATTCGGAGCTCAACGTGGCTTTTCTCTCACCACCACCCAAATTGAAGCAGGTCTCCGCTCGCGACAAGATCCTGGACGCGGCGATGCGCGGTGATGGGCATCTACGTCGCAACTATGAAAGATCCGAATTCCCCAAACTATTGTGGGATCTGTTTAACTGGTCTCATTTGCAAGATCCTCCCCTCGGCTGACGTATACCATAGTGTCCTTGCTTCGCACCACGAGTTCTGGCCTCATTTCTCACCCAGGATCGCAGCGACGAGGCCGTGGAAATTCTCTTGAATCGCTTGTCTCAATGCGAATGCTCGATGACAGATCCATATCTACTTGACCTGCATTCCACGAGCGCTCGCTACGAGCGTGGTTGGCAGGATCGGGGAGGTAGTTTTGTGTCTCCGGACGCGTCCTACGTATCGCGGACGCGCTTCCCTCGCATACTCCTGGTCACATTCTTTTGAGCCTTGATCATGCCTCATATTGCTCACTCTGGGCTCCTCGCCCTCATGATATCGTCGGGGAGAGCTCTGTTCGACTGCCCATTAATCACGGACTTGACTCGTCAAATGTCGATGAACGCCGTCGATGTGCAAACACCTTCCTCCACCAAGCAAATCCTATCGATGCCGCGTCGTCTGCTGCGGGAAAGAGTGTCAGACGCGCGCGTGGGAGGAGGAAATGTATCCGCACCGGCGGCTCTGCTGCATATTTGCTGAGCTCGCGCGCATCGCGCGCGATGCCGCCACGGAGCTCGGGCCAGGAAACCAGGCTGTGGCCAGCTGGTCCACGACTGGTACGATCTTGCGCAGGTAGCAAGTACCCCACTCTTGCCTAACGGTACCGAGTGACGTCCTGGCTTTGATGATTATGATGAGGCAGTTACACGGTTCGGGGTGGATGGGCGGGGTCCAAAATGTGCGTTGCATTTGCTGTTCGTACGGAGATTATCTGATTGCCTGTTGCTCTTTTTAGCATTTCTTGTCAATCCCCTGGTGCGGTGGCCGTCTGAGGTCGCGAAGGTCAGGGCCGCACACGAGGCTCTTCCATTTTACGGGGAGGAGTTTATGGAGGATTAGGATGATTTTGTGCTACCGAATTGATCAGATTTCAGCTGCTATAATATTGTACGCATATTTGCTTCTGCCACATGCAATACAAGTCGGCGAACGACGCCGCTCTCCCATCTGCCTAGGTGGCTTGTCCGCCAACAAACTTTCCACTGGCCGGTATATTACTCCTGGAAGTCATATGTAAACGGAATTCAGCCATTTCTCAGCAACCACCATCGCGGCCGATCCCGAAAGCGGGGGGAGGTAGGCCTGGCCCAGTGATCCAGTTAGACTCGTAACAAGTCTGCCTACGCCATTCTAACAAGGCGAGGTTGTACAGCTCCGGACAATCAAAGTCAACAAATTTACCGACCACTTACCTGCACCCCGATACCCATCGGAATCGAAAGGAAACAGTGAGAGGAGGTCCCAGAAATATTTTGATCAGAAACTATGAGCCGTTGCGGAGAAAATGTGGCTTTTCTTTTGTGGGACCCCAAAAATTTGGCCGCACACGAAAATAACAGGTAAAATCATGAAAATATTTATTTGAGCCTTTTCCACATATTTGAGCATGATCCTGCACCAGGCAAATATTTTCAACGAGCTGTTGCGTCGGAAATGCCCCTGAAAGTCGGGTGTTACTGTGACATAACAGTCACACTTGAACCAGCTTTAGCGACGATAAGTTCAACGGAAAGATGAAAGTCACTTTCAGGGATGGGAAAACAGTCCTGGAGCTTATTGAGGCCCTTGTTGCTTATTAGGATGGTAGCCTCAAGTGATCGGTACCCTCGAGCGGCCCAAAGAGGTACACACAATTTTGTTCAGATGGCCGAAAATTTTGGCCGAACCCACTTTCTCGTGGGAAAATTCAGGAAAAATAGGTTTTAACGTATTTCGGGGGGCTGAATCTGAATCTGAACTCGGCTAAGCTCAGAAAAATAGTACTTAGGCCGCTAGAAAATTTGTTGACTTTGATTGTCCGGAGCTGTATACATCTTGGCGTGGAATCACCTATTTACCTTTTTATTGAGTTCACTGGCAATTTTCGAGCTTTTTTTCCAGCCATAGCGCTCATAACAATCCGGAGATGATGGGGCAGTGGTCATTCACGACTTATATTTCAAAGGTCCCGCCTTTCCTTGCGTGTTAACAACCATCTTTGATTGTCAATGCCCCACACCGCTGTCGTCGAGGTTCAATCGACGGTGTTAACGACCATCATCGAGAAAGTAAATTAACAAAACCGCGGATGTCAAGACAGTGTTGTGAAGTAGGCAGGATCCGGATTGGAGATGATGACTGTGAGAGACATCAGATAGGTGACCCCGAGAGACGCAAACACTGGATGTACAGCAAACGCTGTGCCTGCCGGCCCAGGGCGAATTGAAGACGTAAACGGCTCGGGATAGAATCGCGCGATAGATGTGAAGAGAGAAAAGAGGTGGCATGCGACCATTACACGTCCGTGCACCAAATCTCGAGTTTGCCCTCCGGCTTACCCTTGGAACTATGGCACGCCGTCCCGATAGCGAGCTCATAGTCATCCTCGTCTCGTAGCGACACCTTGATCCCATCTTCGTCCACGAACTTGAGCGTGACGGTGCTGCCGAACCTACTCGTTACTTTGTCCATGAACTCATCGAAGGGCGTGTCGGGCGGAAGCATCATCCCGCGCACGTCGTCGTTATGGTGGATCTGCAGAGGTTTCAGTTCAGCTCTTGTGAAGAATGATATACAAAAGGAAACTGGGCCCACCCTAATTCTGATCAAGTTCAACTTGCTCCTGAATGGGCCGTCAAAATCCTCCCCGCTGACATAACCTTCCTCCTCCTCCTCTTCCTCCTCCTGGTTCCGTTGGTTGGTGATCCGCCTCGTTACGCGCCGCGTCACAGCTCCTTCATACAAGCCCGGGGCGTAGCCGCTGGGCGGGGTGCCTCGGGTCTCTGAGCGCTGGATAAGGTTCGGCTGGCTTGTGTTCGGTTTCGGTGGCTGGGGCCCGTCTGTATATGCATCAAGGTAATCGTCATAGAACTCTGTCATGCGGCTGGAACTGGGTCCGTCTACCACGGAAGGCGTTGTTAGCCTTCGTTTTGTTTGGGATAAGGAATTTAGGGTATGGTACCTTGAGCGAGAGGCGGCGGTCCTACGTTGGCCACGGAGGGCGCTCCACCGCGGCGCACACGGAGACCACGAGCAGGGCCGCCGATGCCGGGGCTGGGCAATGCTTGCCCGGTCCTGAGCACGTTGCTGCGCGCGGGCCCACCAGTCATTGCGGATCTGACTGAGGCGTCATTGCTGCTGGGTTTGCTGACGACATTGCGAGTCGTCTTGGACCCGACAAGCGGGGGCGGTCCGTCGTTATTTCCTGAAAGCAGGTCTAGACCCACTCACTACGTAATGAAAAAAAACTCACGTGGTCCGGTCGGTGCGCGGGTGTTGCTGCGAGCAAGCCCGGTCTCACCTTCCATGAATACACCGGCGGGAGTGATACCTTGTCGCAAACGGTCGATACCAGAGAACCGACAGTCGTGTCTCGAGAGTCACTGGCGGCGACGAGTCTCTGTAGATGATGGGCGGTTAGAGGTGACTCAAACAAGGTGTAACTAGGGAAACAGACGAACAGCTTTGCCCAAATAATCTTTGGACTGTATATTCTTCATTTTCTTCTCCGGTGGTCTGTAGATCGCCCCCACAGGCTGAACCGGACGTTGTTAGAGACAAATAGGTAGGGAAACGCGAACGCACAATACTGAAGACGGTAAAATCTTTCCCGCACTCCGCAATGGCCTCATCAATAACATTATGGTCGTCAGTTGCCTTGGCCCGTCTTGCCTCCTCCAAGTCGGCCAAACCCTCCTCCGTGCGTCCCATGTATATGAGGGACAGACCCTGGTTAAACAGGACCTCAGCGGAATACAGTCTGAACTCGAGGCCGAGTTGCTCATAGTTGCTGTAACAGGATGAATGAACGTGCACGAGGACGAAAATTCAGGACGCACATGTCCGGGTTTCCTCTCAAGGCCAACATGGCTCGTTCGAAATCCTCGTACGCCAATTCGTATCGGGTCAGGAGAAAGTTGGAGACACCACACTGGAAATATCTGTCCGGAAGTGAGTGATATGGTAACAGCCAAGAAACCGTTCTCAGCTCACGCAACAGCGAGGTAGGTATCGAAACCTGTGGCCTCCGTGAACTGTTCGACGGCAGCCTCATGCTCCCCTAGAGCCGCGTAGATTAGGCCCATGCTTGTGGCAAATCTGGAGGACCGCTCGATACGCTGGGGTTTCTTTGTGTGAAAACAAGCGCGAGAGAGCACTGGGCATATGAGGGGAACTGACTGAGAAAAGGTCGAGCGCGTTCTCAAACTCCCCCGCATCGTAAGCGTCGACGGCTGCAGCCCAAGTTTCGAGTTCTGGTTTCGTAGACATGGTGGTGAAGCGAGAGAAGGCGTCCCCGAAGCGAAAAGAGCGTAGCGGGAGAAGGTCTAGAAACGAAGAAAGAGGTCTCGTTGGTAGCACTAACGACGGCTGTGAAGGCCAGGTGGCAGGCGTGTTGGAGACGACTGAATCAGTTGTCAAGGAGTGTGATTGTACACATGCCCTATTGAAATCTCACGCAAGTCGCCGTGGGTCAAAGGGCTCAATTTTGCGATTTTCGGGATTGGGTCCTATCCGCCGCCTAGTCCGAGTAGTCGACGCGTATTGTCACCTCTGGGTCACGTGTGACATAGGTGACGCGCGACTGATGTCTTCAACCCTTACCCTAAGAGCTTCATAATTCATTCCACGGGCCGATTTTGCAATTTGAAACCTTTCCGTAAACTCGAGGCCGTCGATAGTGTCCATTTCTTCTCCTGTTCAAGAATATTCAGGAGCAAGCAAGGATTAAGACTTTCGCCGCTAGTAAGTATGAGAGAAACGAATGGCTGGATACAAAACATGAAGCAGTGATTAAGCAATAACATCGGATCAACAGACGTCGATGACACTCTGGAGGAATACGTGTTAGCGAGAAATGGACAGTTAAGAGGAGCGGTGAGAAGTACCCCCACCACGTCTCTTCTGTCGTCGAAGCAAAAGGAAACTACATATGCAATAACGGTGTGAGGAACGATTTAGGTAATGAAAGACCCGGCGTACCGGCTCTCCAGAATTTAGTCCACCGAAAATTTTCAGCGCCGCTGCATGAAGGTCAAAATCCATCTCGAACTCCACCGTTGGCGAATTTGTCATGGGAAGAGTCGACAGTGTGGCCGCTAACTGCGTGCATCCCACTTCGTCCAGGGTGTCGGTGCCAGACATGATGGAGATCACAATGGTACGGATGCGATTGGTGGGTATAATCGTGGACAGCGTTGCGAGCGCCATCCGGGTACGGGCTGCGGCAGAGACAAGCGGAGAAGCAAGAGATTTGGGAAGGCAGCAAGGTCGATTGCCCATTTGTCTTCCTGCCATAAAATTCCGTGGACTGCAACATCCAAGACTTGAATGGTTCGAACCACCGGGGCAAAATCTTGCCATGACACATCCACGCCCGGGCCGATTGACAATGCGTTGAGCTGAGAGAGGTCGAAGGGGCACAGGTTCTGTGTCAGTCGGTAGTGGACGCGTCCTCGGGATCTGATCCGTAGAGACGAGAGCTGGACGGCTGCAACGCAGGGAGGAATGGCCAGGAGAGCGTCAGCAGATCGAAGGTGGTATTCGAGTTCGAGATGTCGGATCGTGGGAGAACAACGCTCCCACATTTTCCTGAAGCTGGAGCTTTGGGGGAAGCTGAAGGTCAATTTTACGCAGCGGATTGTCGGGAGGCTGAATAACTGCTGTATTTCGGCGGCTTCCCCCACGATGGACACAGCCTCCAGGTGACTAAATGGTAAATTACAGATCTTCTCGAGCGTTGGGGGTGGATATCCACTACCCTGAAGTCGAGCCGGCGAATGTGTGAAATAAGATGCGGGGAATCGTGGAGTGTGTCGTAGAACCGACGCCAGGAGAGCACTGGGGTAAATGGATTATATACGACCTTTGGTGCCCTGAAAAGATAGGACTGGGCAGCATGCACCCAACAACGGGCAACCAGGGCACAGGCCTTCAGATCCGAGTTCGATTCAGAGAGGAATGTAATGCAGTGGTCCACCAGTTCCTGGATATCCAACGGGCTGGGGCGTCGCGTCGACTCGTAGGGTAGAAAATGTGAACTTGAAGGCATAGATTCCGATGAATGAACTCTGATGATTGGTGTCAGATCGGGCTTAATCCGTGGGGCAAAAATTGGAAGGCGGGCGAGGGCTTTAAGTCAAAAACCGCGCGAAAGTAAAAACGGAGGAAAGAAGACGACAGCCACTTCCAACACAAACAACAATGTAGAGCGGAACAAGGGGGGGAGGGGTGGTGGGGTAATGAAAGCCGAATAGGGGAGCTAAGAATAAACAGACTCGCCTTAATAGAACGACGTCCAACTCGAAAATTAGGGCTTAGATCCTACGAACTAGAAATTCTGCCTATGTGGAAGTTGCGGAAGTTACGAGTTCAAAGATTATGGAAACTTGCGGTAATTGCCCGCGTACCGTTGTCTCAGCTCTTCGCGAGTTGGTTAACAGCGAAGATGGCCGCCGAAAGCGTGGAATCCACAATCTTTGTAACCCTTGAAGGATAAAGTTGGCCTGCGAGTGTGTATCAAAGCTTGCTCAATAGTCTCAGGCTGCACCCCGACAGGATAAGACTAGATGGTGGCACCACTGACTCGAAACGACGTGACACGTGTGTCATGTGACACATCAATTTACCAACAATTACGCCAAACAAGGGTTCAAACCATGTTTACCCATTATCAACCCAACTCCTAGGCTATAAGTAGTCCGGAATATAAATTCCGCGGATTTCTTAGGTCAGTTTTTTTTTTCGTAATCGATTACTCGGCCGCGGAATCAAACGGTTAAACATCCTGGTTCTGATCCCTAGCTTGGAAGTCGGGATTTTGCGGCCAAAAAAAGTCCGACGGAGGAGAAATGAAGAAGCAAAGTATGGTATTATTTATTGAAGCGTCTGGTTTGGAGCGAGCATGGATATGAAACCGGCTGAATTGGTTCAGCACAGGTAAAAAAGTCAACAATCAGTCCCAGATATTTGGTCATGAATTCCCTTAGCTTGAATTGTGGCTCCTCAGATAGTTCATTCCTATTCCTTGAGTGAGCCGAAAATTCAGGACTATTTCAATTAAGTTGCTTTTCGGTCACTTCATTCTTCGACACTGGATTATTACAGTAAATGCCACATTAATGTAGGAGGGAGAATTTACAACTATTCTGAAAAATATAATGTAATTGAATGGACCTGCCATGATTCGCTCTGCCCCAGACCTAACCTGATGTGTTGTCGTCCACTTTCGACTCTGGGTAAGAAGAGTTCCTGTCGTGCATCTTCACCTCATCCGCAGAGCACAAAGAGACATCATCGAAGTCGGGCCTGATATCGATTATATGTGCACCCACGCTCGTTTCCCGGGTGAGCGAGAGATGTGCGCCGGACGACGTCGATGACGCAGGATTCCCGGGCCCGACGCGGTTGGAGCGCGGCACACAGGCAAAACCACGCGCCACCCGGCGTGCCCACGGGCCGTACTCCGCCACCGCGTCCTCGCCAAATGAGAAGGAGCAGAAGAACGACAGCCCGCTAAACGGGATCGTCCACCACGCGATGTACTGCCACGGGAGGACATCCTGCGGAATGAATGCCGTTGGGTATTGATCCACGCGCGAGAAATCAAAGTGGACGTCCGCCCAGGAAGTGTAAGGCCGGATGCCTCCGCGGAAGGTGATGCCGAAGACGAGGCCTATGACGATGGCCTCCCATATTGCGAGAACAGTGGTGATGACCATGAGGCGCACATACCGGCGGGCGGTGAAGGATGATTTTTTGTTATGAAGGAAGTCTGTGAAGGTCCGGCGTCGTAGATAGAAGGCGCGGAATGCGAGACCGGAGAAGATGAGGGTCAGGATGACGACAACAGCGATGGGGGTGTAGAACAGGAGGATGGCCGGGACGGAGACATAGATGGTGGGGCGGCAGCCAAAGTCCTCGACGATATCGAAGCGGTGCCCTTGGATGATGTAGTCTAGACTCTTGTGAGTTGAGAGATAAGCAGAATGTTTGGCACTGACGGAGAGCCATCGTGACAGCCGGGTAACCCCAGCATAAAACAAGGTCCACTATAAGAACCTTTTTCTTATTCGCAGTGTTGGAAGCCGACGACACGCGCCACAATTGGAGCGCCAGTGATAAGCAGCAGGCGGGCAGGGCGGCCGTGGCGCCGACTTCGAATTTTGTTACTGTCCGCAACGTTCCATCAGTTACCGCCGAAATTTCAGAGACTACGAACCGATGTCGCACCAGACGGGAACAACTTCGTCAAGGCGGCCAGACCATATTATTGCATTGATCCCGTAAGCTATATTTGAGACAAAAAGCCAAGTGAGCATGGAAAGAGTGGTCGTATTCCTGGCACGGTAGTGCCAAGGAAGGGGAACAAGGACGAGGACAGAGGCAAGAAATGCGCCGAAAGCCAGCTCTGGGTGCATCGCGGAAGATTTTGGGAGTATGCTTATGTGTGCTCGATCGACCTTATCATCTCCTACCCTCACAACGTTTTATACGCCGCCCAATTGAGTCGCCATGTGGTCGTACCTACAGTCGCTTGAAAGCAGAACGCCGTGATCGTTTGTCAAGAATTGATAGCGGGGGAGCGCCGAGCACACAAGTTTGCCGAGTGATGGCCGGAGAGCATGGCACTGAACTACTCAGGAACTACTGAAGGTTAGCGCTGAACCTATTTCGGTGGTTTATTGGCAATCAATTCGATCATGGGCCTCTACTAGCTATGCCGAAGATTTGCACAGATTCCATTTTCCAGAGAGTGTAAGGGACCAGGGTTGTGTACCGGAGATGCTTGAGCTTTTTTCACCATCGATAGCGCTTCAAGGAAATCGAGATGGTAAGACTCACTAATCATTCCATTGTAATGCCAAGGAGGCTCTTACTGGTGGATAAGAAGGAGAGAGTAGCTTCAAGTATATACATAGGGAGAAAGTTGACATTATCTCACTCCGCTCAAGCATCCCGCGCTGCCTCAGACATTTTTGGAACCATACGAGTTCCCACCTCAGCATACGAATACCCCTTAACTACTGATATTTTCGGGTGCAGTCTAATACTGGTATTTAGGCTTCCGCCACGGCTAAAAACGACCAAAGTCGCAGATCTGAGTGCTCCACTAGAGATGGATCTATGGACTGTACCACGTCCGCGGTTAATATTGGCACGCCGTTTTCTGACACGCCTGAGAGCTCCAACTATGTTGGGAAGTTTTCGCCCAATCAACACTGACAACCTTCAATATATAAAAGCCGCTCGGGATGATGGTAGGACGGTGTTTGGAGTAAGTTCGTGTATATTTCAGCCATCAAACATTTACCCGCCGGGAAACCTCTGACGTCTAACTGATTTTCATGATCTCAAACGGCAGATGATTTGTGGCTTCAACACGGTCCCGGCTCGCCATCCTTCGTCTTTCTCTTTCCCTCAGCCTAGCTGGATTTAGTCACTTTTCTGTCTTTTTCTTTTATTTCTGTGAGATCACGGGCAGTTTTCGAGCAACGCTACTTACCCTTTTTCGGAATCGGCACATTTTGGGGCCCACCTCCTACCTCTTACGGATTTTCTGTCGGTCTGAATAATGTCTAGAGCCTAAGGGACCCATCCCACCTCATTCCTTTATCAAAACTGGCTCTGTGCTATATTATAGTGATCCATTTTCTTTTGATGAACGTCCGTCGTTAAAATGAACTGTCAATCAGATCGACGTGTTTCATAGACAAACGCTTGATCGACTGGCGACATGGGCAGGCTGACCTGACAGGTGGGTAAGTATCCTGATATATAAAGTATGTCAACATATAAACACCGTAATTCGAAGTGCCCCGCCCCCATGCGTTTCTCCACCATCCCCACCCTCATCCCCCTGGTAGCATTGGCGTTTGTCACGCACGTCTTCATCATGATCCAAACCTGCAACGGTGCGAACACTGGGAGCCCCTGTATCAATTGGCAAGACACTCTCCCCAGCGCGTGCTTCAACCTCGCCACTCAGGGACAGGATAATGTTGTCTCGAGCGTGACACTAACCTTCAATGTTTGTGTGTACTTTGTACGCGTAAGTGCCGTCCATAAATGATATCGATGTCACCCACGACCACGAACGGTATCATGTTGGAACTTAGCTGACTGAATATATTGCATTCAGCGACGCGGGATATGCGGGCAGCTCGTTAACCGAAAACTTTCCTCAACCTGGTGGATGTCGGGTTCGATAACGTGGTGTTGTCGTTCAAGTGCGCGTCTGCATAATAAAGAATCAGTGAGCTGTTGTATAAGTTTGTAATGCCTTGAATGAGTATTGAACTTTGATAGAGTTCGTTCTCGAGATTCAAAATTTTCTTTCCAAGCGATCATGAGGAGGAGACCCATGCAGAGAATTCGGCGTCGGTTGGGTAACTTATGTTAACTGCGTTTGAATTTATATTTCTGATAACGGCGAGAAAATCTCACTCAAGTGCCTTGGCGGGAAGAGTGTGAGGTACATGCATATGTCTCCGTAGATATATGCTTTGACTGAAAATATCACTGGCCAACAGAGTCGCTCCGGGAGCTTGAAGGGCTGCAAAGAGGAAAATAATTTGGGGTTTAACGCAGCATCATAGAGTGGACCCGCGCGGCTATAGAAAGGCGTAGAATCTAGGTTATATCGCCGCTTTGAGAGAGACATACATTATCCGGCGCAATCTGAATGAGCACGTTATCAAGGATGGTGCCTGAGATTCAACTTGTCGGATAATAATGGATTGGTCCGAGTCGGCGCACTCTGAATGAGATCAAGCAGCGCGCAGGCCGAAGTGCAACGCCAAACAGCCATCAGATGGCGCAAATTGCTGCATCGCAAACTCTCGGTTCTGCGACGATGAAGGTTGAGGGAGGAAGTCACGAAAATGACCGGGAGGTCGTCAAGAGCCTAAGGCTAGCCGTGGCGGTGCAGGCACAGCCGCTGATCGCTGATCTGCGAGTCGATGGACGACTGGCTGCATTGGCTTCCTTTCTTCTCAGATGACCCTCTCCTACCTTGATGGTTTGATTTATTTGTCCCTGTCCCCGACTCTTGCCTTGGGATCCACCCTGTACAGTTCCAGGCGTGCCAGAACTCGGAGACGGCGCTCTTAAAGATACGGACCTCAGCAACGCGCTCATGTGGATGGACCACCCCCATGTTGTCGATGGCGTGATATCTGGTGCGTCTTCATTGTATTTTATCCTGCTCGTCGTCTTGGAAGGCTTATTTAGCCTACAATGACTTTACAGCTACGAGACTGCCGCAATCCCAGCATCGGCGCTGTGCACCGGCAGGAAGTGGCGAGGTTAATCAATCTCGCAATTGGGCTTGGATAGTATTAACGATTATTTAGAAGAATCCGTTGTACGGCTTCTACTTCACACCTCACCGCCTCCCAGTCCCGCGTCCTGGTCTGCCTCCGCCCAATGCACACGGACTTTTTTGTCAGCCTCGAGGTGCCGGGACTTTTTATTGTGGGAAACTGCCCGCCCTCTTCTGGAGCGAAAACGGGGACAAATCCAGGAGAGCTGAGTCGCTCTGCGCGCTCGGGTTTGCCGCCAGGTACGCAAGCGCTACCGCATCGCATTCAGGAAGGTGGCGAAGTCTCCTCCCGTGACGTCTTGCCCCTCGGGTTTCCCAGCGTGCGCTCGAAGAAGCAAACCCGGGTCCTCCTATACCGAGTGAAGAGCCTACGCATCTCCCTACCTCATCCCCGTCCCCGTGAAGCAGCGCGCCGCTCTTAACGATACTACCGGCTTGCCGACTATCTCCCTGCCCGCCGGGACATACGACAACAATGAGAACGCGCACTCGTGCATCTCGTGCGCGCGCGTCGTTGTCGGCACCGAGAAGGACGTGGAGATTTCGATTTCAGTGGAGAGGGGATGCGAGTCGGTTGTGCGTACTATCCATGCCCTCGCAACCGCCCTCGCCCCATCCTCTTTCCCACTGCCCTCGCGTTGGCACTGCAGCGAGTACGGTTCCTCCTGGAGCGACAGGTATCCCCTTTCGATTCTGAAGAAGAGGGTTACGGTTCGGATTCCCTTCCGGGATTTTCAGGTACGCTTCCAGATGCCGAACTCCGAATATTGTGTTCATAGGGCGCCGGGACATGTGTTGTAAGAGTAATCAACTGGTCCGGCTTTTTTTTGTCAGCGTGACTCCGAGCGCCTTCGTTTAACGTGCAAGTTGAGATATCAAACTTGGGGGTAATGAGAAATGGGGGAAAAAATCGACCGCCCGTCGTTATGCGACGCCACCCTTACCACCCCAGGTGCTAATGAAGGGAACAGCAAATACCTTGTGTCGGTGCTGGCAACAAAGTTTACGTTACAGGGGCTCCATCACTCAGAACTCATAGTAGTGCCACACAGAGGTATTTACGGTGGACAACCTAAGTGAGATCAAAACTTCTTTCGATCTCATCCCCACCTCTTCGTTTCTTCGGAATGCCAGGCGCACTTCCCGCAGTTGCTTTCATTGCGCTCATTCTAGCGATCGTGCCACTTGCTCTTCATTGGAGATCCCGAAACATTCACTGCGTTCCGACCCTCTCTAGACTCAGCTGTGGCTAGACAACCTACACAAAGCTACACAGAGGCTAGACAGATGTCTCTGTTTAGGTGACTAGACATGGTCAGTCTAGCTGTGTTCGGGTCAGTCTAGGTCTGTCTGGGTCAGTGTGGGTCAGTATGGGTCAGTGTGGGTTGGGCAGCCTGATTTTTTGGTGAAATTGAACTTTGTGACGAAATGTCAATGTTTAGCTTGGGTCAGGCACCCCCAAAGACCTAAACTTAGCCCCACTTATCTAGACAGACCTGTGTTTGGGACCCATACAGAAGCTAGCCAGAGGCTAGACAGAGGCTAGACAAAGCCAGACAAAATCCCTGTCTGGTGGGCTAAAAAGGGCCTGTCTAGGGGCTATGCTCACCTAGAAATAGTGAAGCCAGATGAAGACAGATGAAGACAGACCTACACAAAGGTGAGTCTAGAGAGGGTCGGAACGCAGTGATTCCTTTGCTTTCCATCATCGCGTGGCTTGCGCTCTCCGACTTCATATATGCAATAAATTCAGTCATCTGGGAAGGAAATGTAAATTTGGCCTCCCATGGTGTGATATAAGTGCGTGAATCAATGTTTCAACCCGTTGTGTTACTGAGGGGTCAATTACAGCAACCAAGCTCAAAATCGGCGGTGACATTGCGCTGCCAGTTTCGGCCCTCGCGCTTGCGCTCCAGGTACACCGTATCACGCTTCAGAAGAGCCGGCTCGGAATATGGTTGGAGTTGGGTATTTGTGTAGGATTCCCAGTTCTAATCATGATACTCCGTGAGTTCATCTTGGCATACTTGGGTGTTGGATGCTGGATTGACGCTTTTCGCTGTCCAGATACCATCGTTCAAGGCCACCGTTTCGACATCTACGAGGATTTCGGATGCAACCCGGCTATATTCCTTTCCACAGCCTCCATTATCATTCTCGACATCCCTCCCCTCATTGCAGCCGCCCTCGCACTTGTCTACTGTATCTTGGCGCTATTGAACTTTTCGAGACAACGCCAGGCTTTCATTCGCATGCTCCGAGATTCCCAGGGCGCTGGGCTCAGCAAGTCCGGCCACTTACGGCTGATGGCCCTGACGTTCATGCTCGGAGTATGGAACGCTCTGGTCGTTTCTCTGACCCGGGCGAGCGCCTATAGGAACGGGCTTCTGCCCTGGACCAATTGGGGCGATGTGCATGCCGACTTCTGGATCGTCAGCACATACCCCTTGGCCATTATCCCCCGCGACGTGCTGGGTTGGCTGTATATCGGCTGGTCCTCCGTCCCCATCAGCAGCCTCTTCGTATTTGTGTTCTTTGCATTCGGGACGGAGGCAACGAGGGAGTACCGTGCATCCGTGAAATGGTTCGAAACAACTATCTTACGACGCGAGACGGGATCCCACTCGATCTTTTCTTCTGGTACCTCAAGCTCGAAGAACAATGGATCTTTTGGGTCTATGAACCGCAAACCGACCGACTTCTTAGAGGTTTGAGCTCAATTTCAACCACGTGACTCTACGGTTTCTCTTGTGTATATAATCCGATTGTACTATCAAATTCGTGATTTCCAAACGTTCGAGAAATACTGCGAGTATTGCATGCCCTCAGCTCTAACGGATATTCGTGAAGTGGTTGCCATGGTCACCCGAAATGGAGCGCGCTTCTGACGATGGCGGGTTCCAACTACAGCGGGCGCATCCGAAGGGCGCCCATGACAACAGGCTCCGTTATATATTTCTTCAACGATGTGACAGTTCTGACTCAAGCTTCAAAACCAGCACCATTCGTCTGAGTTGACACATATTGGCAGAGCGAGGTAGAATCCTGGAGTATTTAAGAGGAGGACAGGGAGCGGTCAAGTATCTCACTTTTTGTCTGTCTTCACAAGCCGTGCTTGTACTACTCTCCTTGAATTTGCTTTTGCTTTCCTCCCTCTTTGATTCACACCCTTATCATGCGAGTGATCTCCATCATCTCCGTTTCGGCAGCGCTATTGTGGGCGGCCTCTGCCGCACCTCTGCCGGAGGTGAATTTCAGTTGCTTTCTAATCAATTGCCCCTGTGTTAATTATGAGAGCAGGAATCTGCCCTTCGTCCCCGAATGGGAGCTGATGAATTTGTGGAACTCGATCTCACTGCCCGCGAGCCACAAGACATTAGCGACGTATCGGTGAGCATCATGCGTCCATGTTGAATTTCACTCAAACGATCCTGTAATTCAATAGGATCTGGAAGAGAGGGTGAGTTCCCCTATATCCAAATGACTTGCCATACTATAACCAACTATACTTTATTTGATAGACAAACTTGGAAGGCTCTCGTGAAAGAACGTCGAACACAAGTGGATGTGTCATTGCATGACGAAGCATCAATTTAACTTTGAGCGCCGGACGCTCCGCCCGTTCGCCATTTTATGTACTGATGGGCGCCGCGAGCGCTGTATGTGTTATACGCTGTGGATTGTATTGTATTATAACGCCATTTATTGCACTGAAGTGTCACAGAGAAAAGCAACCATCACTTGCGGGCCGCAAAAATGGAGGGATTTAAGGCCACCCAAATTGCACCCAAATGCTGATTTCCAGTATCCTCCCTTCTCAGTTCACGAGCTGCGCTTGTTTTCTCCTCCATCGTTTCGTTTCGCTTCACAACATGCGATTTATTTCAGCCATCTACGTGGTGTCCGCAGTGGTCTTGGCGGCATCGGGTGCTCCGCTTCCGGAGGTGCATGAAATGTTCTTGGTTAATCATACTTGCTGACTGTGAATTTAGGAGAATGGATCCTCTTCTCTGAACCATCGTGCAAGCGACGTCTTTGTTGAACTTGATCTAACGGTCCGTGAGCCCCAAGACCCAGTGAGTCGCGATCTGCTACCGGTCAGTCTTGATCTCACATGAAATTGTGTGAAAGGGAACAGTGCATCTCCGGGTAAGTTGTTCCCGAAGTGGTGTGATTTTCGAGCTCATTTTGTTTCAGGATGTGAACAAGGAGGTTACTAGTGACAGGTCTTCGAGTAGCACTGGGTGTATTGTCGCCTGAGGATTGAATAAGCCAATGATTTTCCTGGCGAAAATTGCCGAGTTATAAATTAAGAGTGGTCCACACTGCGAACTCAACCTTGAACGATTCAGCACGTGATGCTATACTGGAATGATACTGTGCCGTATACAGCCACTGATCGCGTTACGGCTCTCCCCCTTTCCCTCTGGCGCTCCAATTTTCAACGCGGGAGTTGTACTGGTTAGAAAAGCCGCACGCATCCGCGCTCATACTCGGTCCCTCAGCCCCCCCAGCCTTGCGCGGCGACCGCGGCGGCGTAGACTCCGAGTCTGTTAGCGGTAGCCCCCGGATCGGACGTTCAAGTTCGGAAGTCCAGATGACGAGTACCTGCGCACAATCTGTTCGTCTCCGTCGGTCTATGTCCGCTGTTCTTGTAGCTCTACACCTGTGTAGATTCTCCCATTGGCTAGAGAAACTCGACAGTCGCTTGCTGACTCAAAAGAGTACGCGAAGGCTGTGTGCATCAACCAATGATCAACGGCAGCGTCTTGTTTGCGACTTTCATGGCCATCGACTCTCCCGGCGCGCCGCCGCTCGACGATGACATCGTCGACCGGATCATGACCTTCTGTCCCACTTTTGCCACGCTCCAATCCGCTATTCTCGTTTCAAAGTCCTTCCACAGTGTTTTCCAATCGCACCCGAAGGTGAGCCACTTGAAACTTTCAGTCGTCTTTCTGCTGACGAAGAATTCCGCAAGTCCATAACGAGGGCGGTGGCATACAATGTCATTGGACCAGCGCTCCCGCAGGCTTTACGCGTCGTGCGGTATCCGTATTATGATGACGACGGGGACAGGCGTCCGCCCGTCCAGGCCAAGGATCTGGATCCCACCCACATGGCAGCGACATGTCCTGAAGAGCACAGCGCGATCGTCGTCACGGCGGAAGAGAAAGACAAGCTGCAGGAAAATTCAAAGGTGGTGGACGCACTCGAGAATATCTATAGTCTGACGTGCGTCTTGCGACCGTGTCTCCAATTTCCGCGCCTCACATTCACTCGTGATCAGACAAAAAGACCGCACTTCGAAGAGGAGCGTCCTCACGCCGGAAGAGTCGTGGCGCTTCCGGCGGGCGGCGTACCGCATCATGCTCTACTGCAATATTTTTCCAGGCACACGCTACGACCTCGACGAGCTCGTGGATCTGGGCAAGGCCGGAGTTAAGCGGATACAGCGCCAGCGGACGGCCGTGCTCAACGAATATCCGACAGACGAGCTGCTGCAGGTGTACGCTGTCGCGCGCTTCATGCGCGACGTCTTGGAGGTAATCGATGAGGACAGTGGTGTGTCTGATTTGCCCCAAGTGTACTGTCTCTTATATTTGCTGTCCACAGCGGACCAGGACGTAATCGACACACTGCTCGCGACTGGGCCGGATGGCGTCGTGCGCGCCTGGGAAGTCCGCTCTTATGACGATATCGACGACGAACTCTACTGGTTGGGTACCGAGTCCGATACCGGAAACACCCTGTACATCGGGTACTTCGATGTGCCCCTGGCGAACATCTGGACCGCGCGCAAAGTCAAGCCCTGGAAAGACAAGCCGGTCACCAAGTACATCCTGGACACCATTGTTGGTGCGGATGACACCTGCGAGTCTTCTCTGGCCCAGTGATGCCCTAGCTGATGTACTTGAATTACGCAGGCTCGCAGTGCGCCACCTTTGGCGGGCTCAAACTCCTCACCGAAGCCAGTGCGTCCCCTGCCACTCTCCTTTTTTCTTCTTCTCATTCCGAGCTCGTTCTGTGCTCAGACTGGCACCGCCTCATTGCGGAACCCACAAAGTTCCTCAAGGGCAAGCTCAAGTATAGTCCCACGGTGACAGCATCCTTCTCCGCCGCCACTAGCCACCTGCACAAGTCAGACGCGCTGGGGCCGTGGATCGCAGGGATTTTCGATGTTAAGCAAACGCCCGGCGCGTGGGACGGCTGGGGACGGGAAATGTCATACTGCGAGCCGTGTCTGACGAAGTTTTTGGAGGACCACGTCTGGTTGTGGTACCTGAACGAGCGCGTGCAGAGTAGGTGTATGTTGGCTCGCTTGGTTCCTGGGAGCTCACAATCTTGTCTGCAGAGGGGTGGGTACCGCCAGAGAACTGCTGGTAGGTCTCATGCGATATATACAGTATCCTCGGTTGCGTCCACACTGATGCATTGGCATAAAAGGTACGGTTACAACTGCAAGACGATGGTGCACAAGCGGAGTCATGTGTTCGCCAAGAATGTGCGTCAAGCCTCACCTCGCTTTCAATACCGCACAACTGAATGCATCCACCAGCACCTCTGCGTCCCGACCAAGGGTAATGTCTAGCCCAATGTACTGTCTCCGATGCGTTGCATATGAACGAATAGAATGGCTTTTCGCCTGAATCTGTAACTGCCCGGAATTTTCAGCGTCGATGAAATTGGGTGGTTTTCGATGTTACCCCGCCGTGAACGGGAAGTCAGACAGTTAAAAACCCAATCAACATGGTAGCATACATGGTGAGGTATCTTGGATGACCAAGTCAAATCCCAGACCCCTAACAAACCTAGCTCGTTCGCTATATAGGTGGCCGTTTGTGTCACTCTAAATCGGGTCAAGGTCTTCTTGGAGCGTAGGCGAGCGGGAGGTTATTTGCGAGTACTCCAGCAGCCGAGCCACAGGATGAGAACGGACCCCACACTTGTGAATTGGCCAGGAATTGGGGAGGAATAAGGAAAAGACAAGCGAGAAGCTTGTTATTATTCAAAACTCCCACAACGTTTGATTGTCGCCGTCTCTTTCCATCAGATCTGACATACAAGGCCCCCATGGGTCGTGCTCCGACCCACAACCACCAAATTCGCGTATTATACACTGCACTGGCTTATATTAGGCAAGTGGCCGGTTACCTAGTGTGGCCGACGTAGAGACTGTAAACGTGTCTAAAGAACTACTGGGATGCGGAAGATTGAACCAGCGAGATGGTAGGATGGGAGAACTATTCTAAAAACTGAGACCACAGATGACAGCCGTTGAGCATTGCGCTGTGAGTCCACTGGTTGAATATTAAAAAAGGTGGAGCCTCTGGCTAGCATCTCGGGCATCTCGGCGAAGTTCAATTTCGTTCAAGTTTGGTATCGCATTCTGTACGGCATGATGCATGACAGGCGCTATCTAGTGTGGTACATATTGGGAAAATGACAATCTGCCACTTTACACGGATCGCATCCCATTTCGGCCTGCCAGTCGACGCGTCCTCGCGATCCATTCCAGTCGGATCAGTATTCAGTGGCGATCTCGTCTGCTGAACTCAAGCCAGGTCAAGGGATTCCGTAGAAAATATAAAAAATCGGCCCACACGAGTGGTGCTGGTCTAGCTGAAGACGGAGCGGAGACATATATGACTGTGAACCGCCGATTCCTATGGACATACAAAAAAAATCAAACGGCGTCCTCCGTTCATTTGCCGGATGATATAAGATAGAGTCCGGCCGATGTGTGAAGAGCTCCAACACCTCGCAAGTCAGTCAAACACGAACAATCGATTCACATCAAAAAGAGAGAGAGGGTGTGATTTTCCGCTTCCAACTGGCAGACTACTTGCTCAAACACCCGGGATTCCTAATTCCTCAGCAATGATGATCGCTGCCTTCTCTCCAATCAGCAGCGCCGTATGATACGTGTTTGCACCGACATTGAGCGGCGCGATGCTCAAGTCGGCAACCTTCAGGTTCCGGACACCGTAGACGTTCAATCTTGGGTCGACAACACCGGATTCTAGTCGCGGCTTCATTGCGTACGTTCCGAGCTACCAAGGAGGGAAGTCAGTGAATTACGTATAGTGCATGGGTGTCAACCAACAGAATGCCACCCCAAGCCGGCTGCTCAGGATTTAAACTTGATCTATAAATCACGCAATGAGAAGGCTGACCGCGTGCACGGCGGAACATGTCAATCGCTTCGTTATCTGCGTCTGTATATCTGAATCCAGAGTCAATATTCATCGGTTTATCCATATTAAACGGGACATACTGAATTTCCGGAACTGAAAATCCGACTGGACCTTCCGCTGGCCCGCACTTCGCATGGCTGCCCTCAGAGAAGTGTGGGTGTCCACCAATGTGTTCCCCCCGGTAACAGTCCATCCGACGCGCAAGCTCGCGCGACCACTTGTATGCCCAGCGCATCACAATCATATCTTCGTCCCTGTTAAACCAACGGGTTCAATGCTTGCGAGCTGCGAACTGACAAGACAACTCACATCTCAAGGAGGGCGTTTACCTGCAGCGGGGTATAGGGGTCTGCCGAGGTAATATGGACGTACCCAGCGGAGATTGGGTATGCCTAAGGTTGGTGAGTATCCAACCTACATTTTAGATGCTGGCGATGTCTGACCGTAAAATACGATACACCGTAGATTGCGCGAGATGGCACTGGGGCGATGTTATCGAAATTACTGTTTATACTCTATGAGTACCAAAAGCGGCGGAGAGACGACAATCATTACGCAGCGCACGTCCAAACGGCTGCCATGCATTTATCTGGGGCATCGGAAAAAAATGACTTAATGACTTCCAGCGTGGGGCGAATAGTGGAGTCAGTTGTGCCAAGTCCTGCTCGTTTGGCCGAACTTTGATCGCTGCATCTATTCCGCTTTTGAATATCGATGTGAGAACCGTTTTTGTTATTTGTTATTTTAGGCCGGAAGAAATACGAACGTGGTTGCCAACAGACCCTTCCCGTCTTGTTTCCACTGAGCCTCGAGTGCTGAATACAATTGTTTGCTCTGAAAGATGGCACTTGAAAATCGACATACCTCCATCTTTATCTTGAACTAGGTCGGCCAATGTCACCACATGGTCCGGTGCCATATAAGTTACCATTCCAACGTGATGATCTAGATCTTCCAGTCAATCCTCCGCCCTCCTTCAGTAAAGGATTTACCTTTGTAATTCTGCCCTACGCCAGGGAGGTCAGAAACCACCGGAATAGGGTGTTCCTCCAAAAGACCCTTGGCTCCGATCCCAGATCTGTACCGCATGAGATCCATGAATGTGAAAGATAAAGCAGAGCTTCGTACTGTTGATAAGCCGTGTATCTGTCTACGCGGGGAATTTACCAATTTCCCATATTTCACGAATACCACACGCACACTTCCTTATATACATGAGCTAGCGTGAGCCTCGAATGGCTAGTTACCAGTCACATAGTTCAGATTGGCTCTCTGAGGAGAACATTGCAACAATCCTGGAAAGCATTGAAGCACGAGTCTCCGAGGAAACTCAATCAGATACAATCAGGCAGTACCCGAGGTTTTACCGGAAGCGCTGTTTTACTAGACTTGGATTCAGAGGGAGAGACGAGATTATAATAAAGTCATGACAGGGTAACCAGACATAGTCCTGGACCCGCCTCCGAGGAGACGTCAGTTTGGCGTTGTGTTGACCGGATAGTAGACGCGTTGCATCACGTGTTCTAAAGGAAAGCTGTGATCTTGAATCAGCAACGATCGAGAGTCCAGACCTAGCTTGACAGCTGTCTCGGAAAGACTGCCGAGCCCCGGAAGGATATCCGAGTCTCGGATACGCATCCGAGTCTCGGAAAGGCAACTGAAACTCAGATCGCTACCCGAAGCGGAAGAAGCCGAGTTGGCATCAGAAGGTTCAAACACTGGTTCACCCAGTCGGGATTTAGGTTCCTACAAAGGGCAGAGGAACTTCAGGATTACGGGAACACTCACCGAGGAGAACTAGACGAAGAAGACTTATCTGAGGAGCGAGTCAAACGAGGGATTATTCCGTTCCTCGAAGAACATCATTTCCAACCAAACCGGTTGTGAAGCCGCGCTTTGACCTGCGTCACTACGAGGGACCAATAGGCGTAGAGGGACGATCGGTAGACGACATATGGCGTGCTCAGTGGCTCGGGTTCCTTTCCGAGGTCACCTAATCATTATTTATCATCTCATTTTAACTGTATAAAAGGACCACATACCTACCTAGTTAGACAGCGAACTACCCGGAGCTGGGGCACAGGACAGTGTCACAGGTTTCGGTCAGTGTCGGCTCTAAAGGACATTTGCTACACGCACCTGTACTTTGTTACTCGGAAAGATTGATTGGCACACCGTTGGAATCTCATAGACCCATCCGCGTTCAATCGCATTTGAGTACATACCCGAGGTAGACCGTCTCAAAGTTTCTATTCTAGACTCAGCGGACCGTTGCAGTCGACCTCACTTCCTCTTGATATCCCGGCGGACCATCGAGGATCGTTACCCGCTGAAAAGCACAAACCCGTTCTTCGGAACAAAACACGCCAGTTCTCTGAACTGTAAACCACACACCCACTGTTCACCCCATTGCTTGTGAAACTTGTCAAGGTTTCCGAGGAGATTGATTGACTGTGTCCGAGGAGAACATTTCCTCGTACAACCAAACTTGTCTTCCTCGAAAGAATCATCTGCGCTATAGAATCTAATACTTGATTCTCACCCCCGAACACGCACTGCTGTTCACTCATTGTCACGATTGGAGTTGTAGTTTGGTTTTGGTGTTGTTATAGTTTAGTGGATATATTTCCATTGAGCTAGAATAGCATTAGAGCATTTCCACCGCACCTAGAGTGAAAGCCTTTCACCGTTCTAAAATTCCGGGTGAGCAAAATGTCCCCGCGAAGACTACCACAAGACGTGAAGCATAGGAGGTTAGCAGGTGGGTATCTCTTTCGCCTGCTTGATATTTGACCCCCACTGCACGATTCCCGTTCTCAAAAAGAACGCGGTGGACTCGGGCGTGATCCAGAATTTGGAGGTTCGGATTGAGCCGCTGGTTGTAAACATAACAGTGGGCGGTGTCGGAGCGGCGACCTGTCTCGGCATCGATATACCTTCAGATTGGTCACCAAAAATCTCCCAAACAGTTAGAAGGACTACTTTGGCATTCTCTGCGCACCAAGCCGTTAGAAGCTGACCAGATAACGATCTTTGACCCAAATTTTACGCTGTCCAATATGATAGAGGATTTTCGAATCCCTGCATTTGAGGATTCACTTCATGAGATCCCAGCGGGAAGATCTAAATTACCAGGGCAACCTACGATCATGACAGTACTTTTGCATGCACGTGTTGACCGCCCGGCCGAGTTTGAACCACTCCTTGAAGTCATGATTAAAATGGTAACAGATACTACAGAAGAAAATAAGATACTGTCGATGCCTTTTGACCGGCCAGAGATTCCACTTATTTTTTCATCAGCTCTATTGGGAGGGCTGCTCTTTGTACTCCAGACTTCACAGAGGAATGTACCACTCCTTGTTTGCTCTTCCTCTGATTTTCCCTCCCGAACACTGGTAAAGGAGAGATGGAAATTTGAAAATGACATGCTGGGTCCAAACTTTAAGCTTTTTAAAGCGGTTTTTGCGGCGTTAAACGAAAGAGTTGCCCGCATACAATTCAAGAAAGTAACAGATAATCAGGCTAATTCCTGACCCAACTCAACCACAAGATGTTGAAATTGACGCAGACATTGACTTAATGTTTGAGTGCCCATGGAATACCTCTATTTTACGGGTCACAAAGATTATTCACACGAGTTTTACGCAAACTACATGCTAAACCAGACCGGAAATCCACTTTGTGAATCTAGACCGCATACGATGTTCGGTCGAAGAAATTTCCAAGTATACCCAATCGAACCAGATGATCTGAAGGTCAGTTAGATCTGTTACTCTGCAACGCTTGCTCGAGAATTTTTCTGGAGTGCATTCACAATACATCCAGAGTGGGATGACTTTTGGCTCCATATTGATACTCTGGAGATACGAGACAATGCCATTTTGCAATGTCCTTGAACACTGGAGCACATTGCCCTGGAATGTGATGCACCAGGTCAAAAATTAATTTGGAATCTTGCACATCAAGTTTGGTCAAAGAAATACTTACGATGGGCCAACACTAACATGGGAACTGATTCTAGGCTGAAATTTAAATCGGACAAAAGGATGGTCCTCCCAGAGAAAGGACGGCTGTTTGCTATCCTAGTTTCCACTTCTTGGCATCTTATATGGAAATCCGCCACCACCGAGTAATTGACAACTCAGACAGGATAGAAAATCTTTCGGTAATTCATAACCAGTGGTTGAGCACAATTAATGCAGCCTTAACACGCACAGACTCCTTACAGATAAAATCAAATTCGGACCACTCGCCTTCAATAAGCAATTGGGTTAAACACCTGGAGTCGGTCTACTATGGATGAGGCCTCGTTGCCAGACGACTGGACGCATGAGGGGGTTTTAGTGGGTATACGGCCCATGATGGATAGAGATGAAATAGGATAATTTTTTTCTGGCCGGAGTCCCACACTGGTTTAAATACGTGCGTAACGGCATTTCCTCCTGAGCAATTTTCCATTGGCAACGACTGGCTAACAACCAGTGACACAAGTGGATGTACTTGGAATGCTTCTGCAGACTAAGTTTCATTACACCAAACGCTCCAAAAAAAAAAAAAAAAAAAACAAAACAGAGAACATGTGGGACACGCGAGCGGGCCTTGCTGCTGATGGGCGACACTCTAAAAAGGAAAGTGTCGCCGACTGCATCAAGGGCAAAACATTTGAAAAAAGCGGGGTTCATTGGTCCGAGGGAGGGCGTCAATCTTTCACCTTCATATGCGGTGCCTATACCTAAACACTCCGCGTGTTCGTGAGTTCAGAAAGAAAGTGGACGGTGCGAATCGGCGCGCGGAGAAACATCCTATACGGCCAGTAAAAGCATTCTGAAATTCGCGCACAAAACACTGCCAAAAAGTAGGCTTACCTTTTTGTCCCATTGAGCTCGGAGTGGAGTTGAAGTGCATTGATTGATCCCAGAAGACTTCCTCCTTGATGGTTGTTCCCTACCGTGCTATATATTCCACGCGAGACTCAACCGCGAGAATGGTCTGAGACGCTGACAGGAATAGTGTACGTTGGCGCACCGTCGTTCGCATTAGACAGGATGCGCAAAAGCCGCACCCAAAACAGAAGATTTGGCGATTCAGGAACATATATCTCACTAGAATACATGTAAAACAAGTGCATAATAGTAGACCGTCATATATTGAGGCTGTCCAGGTTGAGCACCAACAATGTATTAGAGGAGCCAACAATTCAGCAGCTTGAGTAATGCCGTGAAAAAACGGGTTTCCCAAGCTCTCCTCGCAGATAAATACAATACTGAAGATTCAGGTGTTTCAGGCGTTGAATAGATGTTTGGAGATGTCATGATGGTGTTTAACTCAAAATAAACATGAAATCCTCCGCGGCTTTGCACAAGAGCCAAAAGCCGCATGCGGCTTGTGCGCATCCTGTCTATTCTCGTCGAACTTGATGTCTTCACGTTTCAGCCTCACGGACTCCGTAGATATGCCTTTCAAGTACGCGGAATTGCCGAAACTCCGGCGCGCGCTCCGTTCGCTGCTTTTCTTTTCTTTCTGAATTTCGAACCCTCGCAGGGCAGGGCAGCGGTGTGTCTGCGTTTCGCGGGATGGTGTAATGCTATACAATTGGAGTGCGACTGGCATGATCGGCGATGAGTGTCGAGATCGATATCCAGTACCGCTGATCGCCTTCCCGCATTTCTATTGGCGCAAAGAGAGTACACATATTGGTCCAATTCAACCAAATCCGCAAGTTTGCGGGACGTTCGAGTGCAAAATTCAGACGAGGTTTCTCGGATTGTCGGTATACCGTGATTGTACAGCTAAATTACCACTGCCCTGCTGCTGCGGCGTAGCGAGACCAGGGAGTTTAAAAGGTAGCCACTTCTGTTCTTGTTTCTGCACACAAACTTAAATGCTTCTACAATCTGTCTTCGCGTCTCTCGTCCTGTTCACCACTCTCGGACTATGCTCTTCCCTGCAGCTTCCCCGCCAGGATTCGACAAACACCAGCCAGCCAATCGTCGATGCAGAGCTTTCGTCCTACATTCAACAAGTGCTTGACTTGAACAATGTAACCGGAGTATCTCTGGCCATCATCCTACCGACCGGTGAAGTTCAATATGCGGCATGGGGAAATAGTACCGAAGACGGAAAGCCAGTCGCTTCTGATGTAGGTTTCCATTTGCGCCGCTCTCATGGATAATATTATAACCCTGCTACATCTTAGACGGTCTTCTCCTTGGGTTCATTATCGAAGGGATTTTTATCTGCGTCACTTGGGATCCTCATGCAAGACTTTGCGGACGACAAGAATACAACGGCTCTCCCCTCTAACGTGACGGAATTTGCATGGAGCACCAAAATCCAGGATCTCTTGCCTGGAGAATGGAAGACCTCCGACCTTTGGTCAACTGAGCAAGCGGACCTCCGCGATTTGCTCGCACATGTGACAGGTCTCCCTAGGTGCGTTTACAACTATTGTTTCTTCACCATTCTCATTTTTCGCCGCTCAGCCACGAGTATTCCTACACTGCTGATGAGTCTGCTCGGGATATCGTTGTGCGTATGAGAGATCTTCGCATAGCATACGAGTTCCGTCAATATTGGGAGTACTGCAACCAGGTAAATAAATATCGCTTCCCACCATCGTGAACAGAGCCTGCGTTTGACGCGGAAAACAGATGTACATCACCGCGTCCTATATCGTGTCAAAATACTCGGGAATGTCCTATCGTGACTTTGTGGAGAAGCGTATAATGCTCCCCCTCAATATGACGTCCTCGACTATGCACCCGGATCGCGCCAATGCTACCGGGACCATGTCACAAAATTGGCCGCCACTCGGCCGAAGAATTCCCTTCTTCTTGCCGGAAAGTAAGGCAGACTTGATTGCAGGCGCGGGAGGCGTCATGTCTACGGCAGAGGATATGGTGCGTCCTCTGTGAATCATCTCTATCCCTATTTCTGACCTCACCTTTAGGCTCTGTGGGTCAAACTGTTCCTCAACGGCGGAGTGAATCCGCAAACAAATGTCACGATTATTCCTCAGACAACTTTCACCCTCGCAACTTCTGGAATCGCCGTGGAAAATAGCACCGGAACAGAGCTGTACTCGGTACCTGCCTACGGAATGGGTTGGTTGCGTTACTCATATCGTGGGCGTGAAGTAATTGGCAGTTTTTCCCCCTGCAATTGAACAAGTATCTCATGCCCTTTACCCAGGTTGTCCTACACAACGGTGGCGCTCCAGGGGTTTCCACCTGGGCCAAATGGTATCCCCGCGATGGCTTTGGTATCGTCCTTCTCGCTAACGTAGCGGTGGATGCCGTCACCGAGCTGGTCACTTTAGCGGTGGAGGATCGCCTCCTTGGCCTCAAGAATATCACGACAGGCCCTCCCGTTGCGTTCCCTGAGCCCTCTCTTCCCCCAGGCCCCCAAAATGCGACTACGGCCCCTGGATTCCCTGGAACCTACGCTAATGTTCCCTACGGGAACTTGACACTCTGCAGTCCCATGCTTCCAACTACTAGCGCATGCGCTGAAGTCGTCGAAGACTTCAAAATGGTCGATGCGGCAGCCGGTAAACCGCCTCAGCCCGCGGAGCTATACGCTGCATGGCCGCGGTGGTGGTCCACTCATCTTCGCCTATCCCCTCTTTCTGAGAATGTCTATGTTGCGACGTCGTTAAATATGTACATCAACGGCTACGGTGACAACCACACTCCGTTCGTGGACCCCATTGACGAGTGGGAGGTGAAGTTCATGATAAACAATGGCAAAGTTGAAGGCCTTGGATTCACTGGTGTAGCGAAAAAAGAGCCTACCCGGCGGCAGTTGAAATTCGGGCCAGGCGGTAGCATCCGGGATACAGCGGATGCTTGGTTTGACAAGCTCTGAAATACGCTGTTGGTGTAATACTCTTGGACTTATTCGATTATCTCTACTGTCACTCCTCGCCCCACCTTGTCCACAGAGACATTTTGTTTTCCATCTACCTACTTTATATTTAGATCTCTTTATTGAACTATTGTGAAACGTCTGCAAAGAGCTAATCGGATTCAAAGGTAGCGAGGAAAAATGTCACGCAAAATATCTGAACGCACTTTGTCAACCACCGGATCATGAGAGAGGTCGGCATCGTAGCCAGATGAGTGATCGGCAGGCAAATCGGCATGATGGTCAACGCAAATGGGATTGGGGCTCATGTCTAAGTCGAAGGGTCTTAACCAGAAGCTTTTGGAAGGTTTGAGTTTGATTATGCCTTCCTTAACTTTCTTTCAGGGGTCGAGGGTCGAAAAAATCGAAAATGGCTGATATGGACTGGCCTAACAGGTGCGGCCGACGGTCCGTCAGTTTTCCCTCAAGTGATCAGGGCCAGTAATCACTTGATGATCCCATATCAGTTTTGACTGGCCTGACCAACCTGACCAACCTGACCAGCCTGCTGCCTGACCCCTCCCTGATCAGCCACGTCCATTTTTTTTGGAAAAAAAAAAAACAGGGGAAGAAAAAAAGTAAGAACAAAATATTAGGGCTTGCACTTCTTGCACTGGACACCATCCAGCGATACCAGCAGAGTGTAGAGCAAGTATTCCCATCAGTGAGATTCGAACTTACAGCTGTTTCCGAAAACCTTGACACTCGCGAAATTTTTTGGCTCTCAACCAACTTTGATGGAGGGCTAAGGATTACTACTTTGGGCTAGCCGAGCGTAGCCGAGATGCGCCCAGCCGAGGCCACAAATGCGAACTTGCAGTCAACTATAAAATCCAAATGTTTTCTTTCCCAGGGTTCACACACCAAAGATCTTCTGTAAGTATTCTGACCACTTTTCAGGCAACCAGAATATTTTGAGGGCAAGTTGTGAGGTAGGCTGCGAACGGCAGCGAGAGCATTGCCGACGGCAACCGAAACACATGACTGATTAGAATACCAAACCAGGTAATCCTTGGCACTCAATCAAAAGTTGGTTGTGAGCGAAAAAAAAATGCGAGTGTCAAGCTTTTCGGAAACAGCTGTAAGACCTATTAGAAATATTAGAAGTAGACGTGTCAACCGCTCCGTCATCGGAGCATTGAGAAACATGGGAAACCCATGTCATAAACAAGACATGCCTTCGCTTCGCTCCGGTGTTAGCGTGGGATGCGCGCATCTTTCGTTGACGATTTGGAATTTAAGGTGGCCAATATTCGAACATGGCCGAGATTTTCGATTCATGAATACTTTCTTCTCATAAGAACGCTCGGTAAACGTATCCACCAAGGGCGGTGAGAAGTAAGGATGCGCCACATAGATGTAATTATCGTGGGATGCGAAAAATCTTTCCAACAGGCAATGAAATTAATTTGGATCGGATCTAGTACATGAGATGGAATCGAAAAAGAGAAACAAAAGTTGAAGTCGTCGCTGAGGAGAGGATCTCACGCCAGACATAAATGTAGTCATATAATTGCACCCGACAAAACGGTTACCGGAAAGTTGAGTCGCAAAGAGACACAGCGTTGCTTGGACGTATTTGAATCAGTCAGTGCGCGCCCAATAATGAAGCGAATACTGACCTAGGTGTTGATGAGGCTCGCGGCGCCCCTGTTGACGAGAGTGGCGTAAGTCGCCGAACAGCCCGCATGAGGTATTATCTGAGACCCCTTAGTGGGCCACACTAGTTACTGGGCCACTTGCATAATATAAGCCGGTGGGATGCATAGACCTAGATGTGGTACTTCTAGGATGGCATACAATGTATGAGGACGGCGTGCGTCAAATTTGGAAGAAAGTGTTGGCGGTGATCAACAGCTACGCAAAGCACCTTTTGCGATGCACGACCATCGAAGAATTCACGCTGGTGGCGGAGGCCTTCATCGCAGCATTTCCCCACCCGTACAGTACTACATGTTTGTCTTCCGTAAACTCGTTGTTCAGCCTGTGGACCACGCGAGTATAATATACCCCCTAAGCCAAGACGTGGATTCGCTGGTGGATGCTGCCAGCGCACGCCTGCATGCTGTTTCCGAGTTTCCGAGTTATGGATGAGAACCTTTGGAACTCGATCGCAGCTAACAGTCCCAGAACTCCCCTCCTCCCACCGTGACACTAGCCTCCCCGCAATTGCGACTCTGCACCTACCATCCGTTCCAAATAGCGGTGGGGGTGCTGTTCTATCCGGGCGTAAACTGCGTTGCCATCCCTGCGGTGAGAATGGTTTTGTAACGGAAGATTCCGATCCAATCGCATGCCAAAAATGCGGTAACTGGTCTCATATTCGCTGTGTCCAACCCCTCGCCTACGAGAACTCAGATTCAGACGCTAAATCTCAACTGAGCTGGCACAGCCCTCAGTTTCTTTTCGTCTGCACTGTCTGCAAGGTCAGACATAATTTTACCCCAGAATGCGACGTGGAGTAAGTTCATAATTGATTTTCTTTCGGCATCTGGATTGCTCACTCATGTTTCCCAGTCTGATACCTGGAACGATCCACATGCTGCCCGAGATTGACGGGTGGCTTCATTCCACGAAGTGGTTTCCTGCGGAGTTTATTAACTTTGACGGCTCGCGGTATGGGAGAGAGTACGAATTCAAATGTATAGTCTGGGCAGTTAGAGCTGCGCGGGACATGACGTTCTACCGCTCGATTCCCCAATGGGTTGAATTGCACGGTGTTGGACGGTTGCGCGAAGTCCAGGTACATATTCTTTCTTTTTAATTCTGACTGAGTCATTTCGCAATATCGTTCTTATCTTGTGTTCCGGCCGGGTGACGTCTACCTGCCTCGATGTTTCGAGTCTGTCCCCGAAGATGCAGAGAGCCTGAATCCATCGTTGTTACAGCTCTTCCTCCTTGCGGTTCCAACAATTGCGCGAATGTTGGTAACGGTGTCGCAGTAGCGAGTTCTCTGCTGGTAGACAGAATTGTGGCTTGGAAGTCCAGGAAATAGGTGCACAGGTGAAGTAGCAAGTGCGGAGATGGCCCCAGGAAAGTCGTGGAAGCGTGGAGTAGAAATCAAGTGTCAATAGGGGAAGTTGCCGTGCAGGCGTGGGGTACGGGTACAGCTTGTAAGAACTCGACGAGGGAAGCAAACTGATGTAGAGATGCTCGGGGTTTACTGGCAACGTGCTCACGGTGGAGCACTCGAGTCACTGGTCGCGTCAATAGTCGTGGTTGGGGGTCAAAAGGGAGATGTTTTCATATGTGTACCTACAGAACAAATATGCTGTACGATACCCGACGTACCGAGGAGTAATTAAGGAACAGACAGAAAGGGGAAGAGCGATGAGCGGGGCATCCACCCCTTCCACAACGGAAGACTCCAATCTTGTGACGCGCAATTTCCGTGATCATTTCAAAGAAATTCGATGAAGTGTCGAAGCATCTCTTCGATGGATGAGGGGGTGTTTTTTGAAGCCAGTCTGGCATTGGATGCCATGTTGAACGTCGCTTTGGATGCGCTCTCTGCGAACGAGCTCATGCGTCTGGATCCCCTGGCGAACCAAAAGATTTGGGGTCCCGGATCGGTGTTATTACAGCTTCTCGCGATCCAACACTCCCTGGATGAGCCCTGGAATTTTAACGGCGAAACTTTCCTGCAGATTCAAGCCGGCCGACTCCGGTTATCACAACCGCGAGCTATCGAGGGACTGCACGAAATGTGGCTTGCCATTGACCCAGTTGTCCGTGCAAGGGAGATTGAAAACCAGATGTCGACGAGTGGGGTCGTGGAGTGGGAGGCGAGATTCAAGGCTGCTCATAGTCTTTGAAATTTTGACCGATTTGGTTTTCTATCATCGTGACGGCGGGTGGAACCCGGAGATCATTCCATTTAATTTGCCTCCCTCCCGGCCATCAACATTGGGCAGAACCGACGCACCATCAAAGTGCCTGCTGATCTACCGCTACCTCCACCAGTGAAGCAACGGGGAGTGAAGAGGCCTTTTGTTGGTGAGGATGTTTTTGGGAATGGCCAACGCCGAAGAGGAGGAAGGAAGCGGGCTCCAAGAAATACGAGCCGAAGCCGACACCGCCTCATGCACGGAGAAGTACTCGCCTCAGAAAAAACCAACAATATCTCAGTGTGGTCTACTAGGCCCCCGGTCACTCACCCATAACTGGCTCCGCCAAAAGTCCAAATTTTTCGTTGATTTACCTTACATTTTTCGGGTTTTTGGGCGTTGATTTACCTTACGGTGGAGCTGATTTCGAAAAAAAAAATCCACCAAAATGCATCTCTAGTCGGTTTTTCCCGCATTTTTCGCCCCCTGCTCTTCTCCTGCTCCATCACCGTCCGTGCGGTCACTGGCCACAGAGTGGGCGAGTCCCGGAGCCCAACCATATGCTTCTCTTCAAAAAAAAAATTCTCGGGCTGCGCCCGATTTACCTTACAACGGAGCTGGTTTCCAATCTAACTCGTTGATTTACCTTACGGGACGGAGCGCAAAACAGCGATTTTGAGGCGTTGATTTACCTTACAGCGGAGCTAGGTATGGGTGAGTGACCGGGGGCCTGGTCTACTACGACTACATTACGGGCCGTAAAAAATGTTGGCGTCAATACCTGCAGCATGACACAAAATGCCGATCAGACAAGGCGTCAATCAACGTCAGTGTGGCGGCACTGGCGTACGTCTGGCGTCACTTTCACTGACCCCCCAACAGATGGGCAGTTGAACAAGAGCGCCGATATGGCTAAAATTAACAGGTACTGCTGGGCTCAATCCGCCGTCCATATCCCTGGGTTAAAGGCTTCGGAGCCACTCGCAATTTATAAAGATAGAAGGGAATACACCTGAAACTTGTAATCAACTAGGAGATTTGTGATTCATCGTAGGAGTGGTGGAAATGATCTAACAAATGCCAGGAATGTACCTATAAGGTACCTGCTTCGCAAAACGCTCCCAGTGATCTCCGAACTGTGCCTTAAGATAGGTGTCCTCCTTTACACCCCTCAGGAAGCCGTTGGCAATGAGCCCCGAGGAAACGGTGAGATGAGAAGCCAATATCAAGCCCCATGCTGTCGCATATCCTCCACCAAACCACCAAGAGCCTTTCCACATGTGGATGAGGGCGGCGCCGAAGAGAGTCATGTTACCACCCGTGTATGCCGGATGCCGGACAACAGAATATGGGCCAGTGGTAATTAGCGAGTGGCCATCGCAGAGAGAAAGGGCGAATGTGAAGTGGCGACCCATCTCTCGGAAACAACGGAATCGAATGACGGCTCCAGCGACGACGAGGGCCGTACCGGAGATGAGTGCGACGGTGATGCGCTCCGGAGAGTCGTAGGCCCCGATGACTCTGGTTACGATGTGGTCTGCGCGAGGTGGGACATCCAGAGTACTGGCGAGGATCAGAGCCACCTCAGTGAGGGTGAAGGCCCAATACGACATCTGTATTGGATAAATATTGACGGACAGAATATCGTGAGGGATATACTCACTCTGCACCAGAGTGGGATAATGGGGATTATGATGCCTTCGTACCAGCCGATGGTGCGGTGGCTATTAGTCTCAGTCCTTTTCTGCTCCTCTGGAGAGGGAGGAAGGGTTGGTGGGATCAGCGAACGATCGTAGAAGAGAGCAGACAATAACAAAACTGCAAGTTTCGCAAAGGACGCCATGTTGGGCCACCAGTTGTGCTTTGCCTTCATTATATAGATATCCGAATCCCAGTTTGGAGCTGGAAATGGTACATTCCAGGAAATGGCAGTGACAATCCAGAATGGTACTCGGGTAGATTCCAAGAAATGGCAGTGACAATCTAGAAGGGTAGATTCTTGGATGATAGATTCTAGGATACAGTAGTGCCAATTCATGCGCACCCAGATTAGATCACTTATGGTGCCCAGAGGGTGCATCAGAATAGAGAGCTTGCGCAAAAGCCGCACAAGCCGCACGCGGCTTTTGTGCATTGCGCAAAGCCGCGGGTTTTTCTTCACTGTTCTTAATTCTTGTCTTGCTAAATACCATTCAATGCCCCTTAAATCTCATATTCCACTCTTGAGAGTGCTATTTGTTGGATGTGCAACTGTGGGAAGCCGCATTTTTCACGCATCACCAAGGCATCATTCAAGTTCCACTTCCCTTTCCCACATTCTCACGTCTTCTGCACACCAGAGGCAATGCTGAGGATGTTGCCTCTCCCCACAGCACCTCTCCTTCACCTCAGGTAAGCTTACATTGAAATAGTTGAGTGACACCTCTCACATTTCAAAATTTGCGATGCGGCTCTGCGCAATGCAAAAGAGCCGCACGCGGCTCGTGCGGCTTTTGCGCAAGCTCTCTAATGTTGGTACGTCGAAATTCCACGATCCTGGGTATGGGGGTATATTTTAAAGCCATAGATAGCGTCGCATAATGGTATATCCAAGACCCCGAAGAGTTGCATCCGACACCACCGTCTCCGTGAGATTCACTGAATTTATCACTGGGAGTAGGATGACCTATTATATTAGTATCATCTCCAAGCCGATGGAAGGTTGAGGTACCCCGAAATCCGCAGTGATCGGCCCGCTAGTCATGAGGTACAAAAAACCTTTGATCATATAGGCTGTATCCTCACTCACGACAAGACAAGACCTGCTGACAGTTCTTCTACACGCCGCTACTTTGCATCCGAGTGGTGAAATCCGTCGAACTGAGAGATGAACTGATTATAATCAAGTTGTGTAGAATCGTAGAAGCATTTCATCCGGGATCCCCGCAATTCCATCCCAAATTTTTTTTGAAATAAAATAAAAATAAAAAAAGGGCTTAGAAAGTTGAGTCCGAGTAAGCCAAAGCTCCTGCCAATTATCCGCCCTCTGCGGTTTCGCTGGATTATTCAGTCTGATTCCGAGTGAGTAGATTTGGGGTGTCTTCGCCTTATTTTTGGTGCAGTGCACGCTTCTCGAAGCAGTCCTGGGAATGGTGCAGGAAACAGACAGATATCAGATCGGCGGAGATACAGATTTGGATATCCATCGCCTTCGTGGCACTGATCTGCTCGCATGCCGCCGCTTTTCCTGACCATCTCCCACCAAATGCTTCGTATCACGGTGGTTGTGTGGCACTTGCATGGATTTCATTTCTTGAAGAACATCGTTGGGCGGTACTTTCCTTGATTTGGCTCCAGCCATCCCAATCCTCATCAAAAACTGTCTGGTGATAACTCTTCTCGAGGTATACCTTTACGGTCTTGTGGCAACATTCGAGGGTGCCCGGCTGATATCGGCGTCATTCGGCAGTATACGGCATGGGCGAGAATGCGCGAGCAAAAGCTTTATAGCACCAAACTTCGGCAGGTCTTTAAAATGAATGATAGGCACAAACCCACGGCGAGCCCGAGATGTGTCCCTCGATTTAACATGAAAGATGCTAGTCAAATTTTCAACCGACTTGTGTCCTACAACAATGTGCAGGTACAAGCACTCAGGTGTTGTACCGTCTGTTTATAAGAGACTATTTTTGTCACGCAACTAAGGTCTCGGCGGAATGATTGGAGGGGAGCTCCGAAATATTGTTCTATAATAATCCCCCAAATGCTTCCTTCTTATGGTAAACGGGTTATTTCCGTGCTGACCGATTCGTGCGCGCGCCGATAGCAAGGACATTTGATCATGATGGGGAGTAATTCTCTTCTGTCACGCTCTTTTTAAGTAACCTTCCTCCGCAATCACCAGCTCACGCAGCCTCGCTCTTACAATCGCGACTGAGACTCACCATGGTTGCCACCATTCCACAGCTCCGCAGTGAGTCTGACTGTTATATTGGTGGCAAAACTCGATTAATATTTTCTAGTTGTTCTCTGCGTCACTATTCCCTTCGCTTGTGTCGTCACCTACCTCCGTCTGTATGTGCGGTACTCCAGGGGCAAGCTCTGGTGGGACGACTTCTGGGCGTTCATGTGCACCTTGTGTTCTATCACTTTCGTTGCGGCAGCTATGCTTCACGTCTCCGATCCGAGTATTCGATCCATTAAATAGTTGGCATTTTCTCTGACCCCAGTTTACAGCTACGATCCCGCAGCATATCAAGGTGTCAATCTATTATATGTGAGGACTCGTTTCGGAGTGCCGACAGCCTCCTCATATTTCCTAGGTGTGCCCAATTCTTCTACGCCGTTGTCTGGTAAGGGAGGTGGAACAATACTGGTGCAATTCTCATTCAATTCCAGGACCGCCCGAATCTCCATCCTGTTTACTGTAATCCGGTTGTCTTTCGGACAGTTTCGCCGAATGCTTTTTTGGACCGCCATCGTCTTCTTTGTTGCCTGGCTCATCCTCTTTTCCCAAGTATGGTGGGTGTGCGAGAGACAGCCTGGATGGAAGGAAAACCTTATCCCGCAATGCGCCCTCGGTTTGGATGTTGCCATCGCCCAACTAATCAGTACAGTGCTTTTATTTCTCCCGGACAGAAAGCTGATTTGCTCAAAGCCGATGTCATATCCGACCTCTTGCTCGTGGCGGCGCCCATGCGTTTGCTGTGGCGGGTACAGTTGCAACGAGGCTTGAAGTTGCGTCTCAGAGCGGTGTTCGCGACCACTTTAATCGGCACCGCCGTCAGTCTGTATCACGCATACTGTGTCCTACGCTTCAGTGGTATCCCCGAGTTTTTGGCAGCTACGCTTCAGGTGCAGTGTATTCCTATTTAACATGTCCTTGCCAAATCACTGACTTGCGAACATCCAAGCTCGCGGTCAGCCTCCTCGTTGCCAACTTGCCCGTCATGGTCGCAGTTGTATTCAAACTGAAATCCGATTCCGAGAACGATAATCTCGAGCCTCTTTCAGTCGTTACTATTGGCGCCATGCGGGCCAAAAAGGATTTAACCACCACCTTTGGCTCTACGACAATGGGGGACGGTGCAACGAGACTTAATGTTCACGTTCTTCAAACAAACAGCAAATGGACGGACTCAACCACCGGCATCGACGCTAAAGGAGATGATGTTGACCGTAGAGCCGGAGAAACTGTCGATACAATGGAGTTAAAGGTTGTATCGACCGACGACGCTTTTGCTCGGTGATACTGGGATCACCATTGGCTCGACCGGTTTTACTTATTTAATGTACCTGTTCCTACTCGCGCTTGAAGTGTCTTGTCCCTACTCTTCTTCGAGGAATGTTTTTATTTATTTATTTGTTCGATCCAATTTTAGTACCGCGGCGATCCAATTGCTCCGTTGGCGGGTGGCATTAACTTTTGCCTCTCCATAATGAGGAAATCTCAGTGCCACATACGCTGGAGTACGATTTTGGTGTTTATTGAGGAATGGACTGTTTGAAAATCAATCACCTGAAATTGGGAGCCAATCCTCCCTTAGGATCTTATCATTACGAACTCAAGGAAGTCTCTGATTCCTCAACGTTCAAAAAGAAGGCCGCTTGGAACACCGCGGAGTTTGGGAGCGACGAAGCTGATCCCGGCTTCAATTCTCATGCAATCTTGCTCCGAGTCCTCGTTCAATGCTGGGCTCCGCGCCGCCTGATTAATTAATTTCGACGGCCAAGGATTACTGTCAGAAAGAGACTGGAGTACCCGACCATTTCCAATACAGCCAACAGTAGTCCGAATTGGTCTTGGTTGTCTTCATCCTTGGCGGCGGAGATTAATTACAATCAGAGGCACTGCCTTGGCCAGTGCACGATAAATCAAGATTGAACCCGTGACCAAGCCTCGTCGCCAATTCCTACAGAATACTGTAGTCGTCGAACGAGGTATTTACTGTCACCCGTCACCCATTTTTATCCAACTCATTCTCTCGGCAATCATGGGAAAATCCCCATAAATGGCAGGCCAACGAATGCCGAACAAGACGCCGCCATTTTCTCAATCATTTTGGGCCGCCTTCTCTAGCGCTTCATTTTCCAAGGACGGGTCGCCCGTGACCTGAACACTTGGACGGATTGCTACAGTAAGTCATTCTCACGTCGTGTCACCCCCAGACGCGCTGGGAACGAGACACTCTGAGTTCCGGTCTCGCAGGAGAACTGGTTCCCAATTTCAGGACATCTTCGGAAGTACATTGGGTCTACCCGGCGTGCTCTCATTGCCAGAAGATGATTAGCAGATACTGAGACAGAATCCAGGTACTGAGATGTCCCGGGTACTGAGATGTTCTCCCGCAGACGTGGTTGGTTCCCAATTCGTACTGGAGCTGGTGGTGCCCAAGCGGCGATGATGGCTAGTACGTTCGCCGGGCTGGCACTTATAGAACTTTCCCCGTGATTGCCGAGACTACACCTTCATCGACGGGTGACACCCTAGTTGGGTTGCTCCGGCACAGTAAGTTATTTTGAGACCGAGAATTGCTTCCACGGAAACAATGATCATCCAGAACATCTTCTCCCGCTCGTTGACAGATCGGTCTACTTGGCTAGGCCATGCGGTGATAGAGCCTCCTCGTTCCCTGGCAGAAATGGCGATGGCAGGACCCAACTTCAGTTGGACGTAAGCACCCCGCATAGCAGAGACCCAATTTGGTTGCCGGCACATATAAGCCTACTGCCGCCGTCTTTCACACATCCACAATGCCCTCCCTCCAAAGCGACATCAAAATCCTCCATTCTGAGGATGGGACCATCATCTATGCTGAAGCTACAGGAGCTCCGCACAATCCTCATGTTGTTCTTCTCGCCGGATTGTCATTGAGCGGCTGCATATATGACGATCTCTGTGCCGATCCGCAGCTCTTGGAGACATTGTACATCGTACGTCTCTGCTTTCCGACTCGCATAGTTATAAACCATATCGCAGGTACGCTACGACGTCCGCGGTCATGGCCGTAGCGGGAAACCTACTACTCCGGAAGCGTACGAGTCCAAGAGGTTCGCAGATGATTTCAAAGCCGTGATGGATGGCTTCAAGCTTCACAAACCCGTTTTCGTGGCATGGTGAGAAGGTTCAACTATAAAGGCTTCATAATATTTAATTGTCCGTTCCACAGGAGCATGGGCGGTACGTTTGTTTATGACTGAGTTTCGTACAGTCCTCAAAGTTGTTATTCCACGCAGCTGCTGTTGCAACCGACATTTCGGCTCATCTTCCACCTGCGACGCTCTCCGGGGTACTCTACCTCGCTGGAGTGCCTTGCACAGGCGAACTCCTAGGGGAGCTGGTCGCCCCTGGCCTCGCCGTCGCCCTCCCCGGCCTATTGGCCAAGGATGATGTTGCTGCATTTCAGACGTCAGCAACTATATTCATGGAAAGGCTCTTCGCCAAGCCGGACACCATCCCCTACCGGGTCAAGTGTTTGTACCTCGGTCACAGCTTGACTCCGGAGATTATGAGTCTGAGTCTCAATCGACCGATGGATGTTGAGGCCCTGTTCAAGGCAGGAAGGGATGGGTTGCCGCTGTCGATTCTCCACGGAAGCGTCGATGGGCATCGGATGGGCGGTCCAAAAACTGTCGAAGACGTCCTAAAGCCGAACTTCAAGAATTTCGAGTGTGTTTGGTTGGAGGGACGAGGCCATGCCTTGCACGAGGAATGTCCACAGGATGTCGTGCATCATGTCATTAAATTTACCCAGAAGGTCTCGGGCAAGGCAAGTAAAATCTCTTTGGCTGCTCGCCGCGAAACTGATCGAATTCGGTTAATTGTAGGATTACCGTACGGCGTAAATCTTTCTGAATCCAGGATATCAATACATTTCATGAGGCGAACTTGTTCACGGTTGGAAGGTGTTGACATGTATAATCCAAAAGCGTAAATGGCAACCAGTTGAATATTTTCTTTTGTCGTATGATGGAGGCATCTGTCAAGGTCGACTGTTTAGTCTCCAGTCAAACAGTTCGTACTGCGAATATCCATAGGCACATTCGTCCTACAGGTTTCCCGCTTGCCATTGAGTCACGAAGTACTGTAGCGGACGCAAACTATGGCCGAAAACATAAGTTCCGGCACCGAGCTACGGGGAATTAAACCTCGATTCTTACCGCATCCCCGCGAAATCGAACCAATGGGGGTTGTTGTGCAATGTCGTGTGGTAGTTGTGTGCGGAAGCCCCATGGATATACATACGGTCATAAAATTTCCCTTCGCGCCGATTCAGCTGTTAGCGCTCTGTGGAACAATAATGGAAGGATCGACAGGCAGAACGTGAGACCACGCGTCACAAACAATAAAAAGCTAGGATCCTCGGAGGTAGCACCCGAAAGGATGGCGGTAGCCGATTGAGAGTAATGTCGGATCTGTACCACGGCAAACGCCACGGTTACTTAAACCGATCATCGAGCTCATGAAGGAAGGACAAGAGAAATGATCTTCACCCACATCAGGGGTGCGTCTGGACAACAGTCCGAATTGGCGCGCTGGACACGGCGCTGTGGCGATGAGGACCTGCCAGCAAATGGACGCTCGGTAATTCCGATTCAATTTTCAGGGCATGTTTAGGCACATGGGGCTCGAGTGTCGCCATCGAAGGAGGTGACGCCGTACAAGGACTAGAAAATTATGAATGCCTGTGAGCTAAATTCAGTTTTGAACCCCGTTTTGAAGTCATGATCAAGACTGTTACCGATGCTCCCCAAGAAAATGAGAGACTGAGGATAGCTTTGACCGACCCGAAATACCACGTGGATGCGTGGGACTACGGTGCGAAACCTGCGTTGGACGAGAAAAACGGCGGGGGCAGGGGTTAAACTGCGCTGGCGAGCGCGGGGATGGGGCAGGCTAAAAGCCAAGGAAGGGGAGGGAGTGGAGGATGTATACTGCACCCGTCCCCCCAATGCACACATTCCCTATCTGCATCCCATCCCACCCTCATCGATATCTCCATCTGTGCGTGGTTCTCCGTCTCCAAGATGCGTGAGATGCGTGAGTGCGAGTGCGAGTCCGTAGGTCCATCGACATCGACATCGATGCGCGTGAGTGCATGTCGAACGCAGGTCAGGGGGGACATGACGACGAGGGGAGCGAGATGCATAAGCTCCTCAGTCCGCCAGCTACCTGGGGACGAAGAGCCGCGTGTCTGCCATCAGAGCTATCCATTCCACAGCATGCGCATTGAGCGCCGCTCCTCTGCACCTCCGCATACTCTCCATGCGCATAGACTCAGCCGAAGGGTACGCCTCACATTGCGACATGTGTAGCGGGGGTAGAACCCGCGCTCGACAAGGACACGCACCCCGACCCGCATCTATCCACCCCCGCAGTTCTCCATCTTCATCTCCGCCCCATCGACACGCGAGTGAAAGTCATATCACTACCGCGGTGCACATGCAGAGGGCACATGCGGGCTGCCCCTCCGTATCTCCGTAGGAAGAAGACGCCGACGGCGCGGATACGCACGGACACCCCGCCTCGATCGCTCGACGATGAGCTCGAGTACGGAGGCCGCGCACACATACACGCGCGCGGCGGACATCCCCGCCGCCTCCGGGTCGAACTCTAGCTGCGAGTGCGGGGAGGATTGAAGCCTAAGCCGCAATGAATGCTCGAGGACGGCGAGGGTGTGGCGGGGGAGGAAAACCAGCCGGGGAGGAGATGGGTATGGGGGGAGCGAGGACGAGGACGAGGGCGGGATGTACACGCCCGTACCGCACTCCCGCGCTTCTCTATCTCCGTGATACCGCGCCCCTCCTGCTCCTCCATCTCCGGCTCCAGCTCCGTCAGCGTCGACGAGTACACCTTCTCCGTATCCAACTCGTGCGCCACCCCATCTCCATCTCCATCTTCGTCGACCTCTCCAGCAACCTCTCCAAAATGTGTCATCATCGTCCGTGAGGGAAGTGGCGAAAGGAAGGGGGGTGGTGAGCGAGAACGCGACTGCGCCACCTCCCGAGCGTACAGTAGACAGTTCTTGCCAGCGGTACAGCCTCCGGTGGCGAAGAGTGTAGAGCTGGAGATGGGCGGGCTTGTTCAGAAGCATGCGCACCCCAGCGACGGCGAGAAGGAGGGAAGGGAGCGCGTGTCAGCTTGCCCCAAAAACCGGCCTCCGTGGGAGCGCAAAGAACGCGAAGACCCAAAGAAGCACACTCCGACATGCGCCCACCCAGCAACGCAGCTCTCCGGAGTGTGTTTGCATGTTAGAGGGCGCGTAGAGCCGGGACAGCGTTAATAACGTGGAAGTCCGTGCGTGTCGTCCCGCAAATTCCGAGACGAGATAGAGGGCGTAGGACGTGCGGGGCCAAGAAAGGCTGAGCGCGAGATGGCAACACGGCTGGAGCCATTTCCAGCTGAATAAGGCAGCAGAGGAGAGGAGAGGAGGGCGAATTCGTCATAGGCGTAGTGGTAGCGGAAGGCACAGGAAGTGGGGAGGACATCGGATACGGAGAGGGGGCTATTGTTGCGCCAGAGGTAGCTAATGAGGTAGGCGGTCGTGGGGTAGCCCGCGACGTTCTCGAGGTTTTTGCAACACTTATTTGGACGACGAGTTCCTTTACAGAACGGTTAGTACAATTGAATGTGAGGAGGAAGAGAAGGAGCCGCACGGATTTGCGTTCGGAGAAATGTATGTTCCAAACTTCCAATCCCAATAGGTGTCGGCCTCGGAAACGGATACCGTCGAGCGCGATGCTACTTTGCAGATGAGTCTCGTCATATGAAGTATGCGAGAAGAGAAACAGAAGGAAAGACACCACACCGGCGCACATTGTTGACCTTATCCCGCCAGGATGAACTTGAAGCCAATGAGACAGGAAAGCACGATATATGTCGTTACACGTCCCTGAGTCTGCGCTCGGAAGGGGTGGACGCTGGAGAGACGGGATGAAGAGATGTCGTGTAATTGCGCACAGGGCAAGTTTTCAGAACAAAAAGCGGCAGGGAGAAGTCATTTGGGAAAGTAGGAGACCATCATGACATCAGCGCATACGCTGGAACCGAGGGAGTTCATCGGCGGCGTCGAGCGAGGGTCAAGGTGGAAGATGTTGGGACCAAGGGAAGACGGCAGCGATCGGCGATCAGCGGCTGTACACAGCTCTCGTCTTCCTTCCTCCGTCATCGCTAGATAGGCTTCGCTCAAAAAACCCCCCGACTGGAAGATTTGTCTTGGATTTCGCACCTTGCAAACATCGCTCAGTTGAAGTTCTTGAACTACCCTCAGGCTATTAGTATTAGTCTCCCTCACTGCATCCACAGACTCGGAGCAGGTCAATGCAGGTTGCGGTCCACGTTGTTGCTTTACTCCTTTGGAATTGAATCCAAGGCCTCCCAAGTCCGCTTTACATGGCTTTCTTCCTCGTCACTTCGCCCACAGCCACTGTTCTTGTCCTGGATGTCCTTGCACTCGGTGCTGCATTCATTCATCCAGATATCTGTGGTATGGTCCAGCGGTGTGTCAAAATTATGATCCATTCATTGTACACTCCCCTTGGAATCTCTTTCGCACGGTTATTACACCCCATATCTTACCCTGAGTAGCCAGAGAAAAAGAAATCTATGTCCCTTTCGAACGGTTCGGGCCTGAATCGAACAGGCGACTGCTGCAATATAAGATGTGCCTAATATCCGTTGATGATATGCAGATGCGCACCAACGCCACCGCGCCTTCCTCACTCCCTTTTTACGTTGCTTATACCCCATATCTTTCTGCCTCTGGGGTTTCAAACTCCAAACATCCACGCCGTGTAATGGCTCGGGCCCGAGTCGAACAGGCGAAATCTGCTCCAATTTATCTCATTTGGAAGAGGATGATATGCAGATGTGCACCACGCGCCTCTGAGCCTTCCTCCTTACCTTTGTACGTTGATTATACCCCATATTTTTCTTTGCATCTGCTGTACGCAATTCACGAGTGGCTAGAGAGAGAGAGAAAACCGGTTGTTGACGAGAACGCTTTGGGCCCGAGTCATACATGCAAAGTCTGCTGCAATTTACGCGTAATCGAGCCTCTCCTCCCTTCAATATACCCCGTATTCTTTCTTTGCGTCTGCTTTATTAGTCACTCTTCGCGAGTGACGAGAGGAAAAAGGTTGAGAAAGGCAGAACGGCTCGGGCTGAGTCGAACAGCCAAAGTTTGATGTAGAGTCAATGGAATCTGCACATGGTACACAGATGTGCTCCGAGCGCTACCGAGGTTGCTCGCCACCTTTGTGCGTAAAATATCATCGCTCCTTTCCAAACAATTCCATTCGTTGAGACATTCTTCACGGTCCCGGATATCTTCCATCCACCAAAATTCAATCTTAACCTCAACGAACCAAACAAGGCCTGTGGACACTGGCCACCGAAAGAACGAAGCCGAAAAAAGAAATGCAGCAAATACCACGCACGGCCCAGCCCCGAATCGAACAGGGATATCTGCTTAAATTGACACTTTCTTACTCTTATAAATCGCAGACGCGCTCCAGCGCTACCGAGCCCTTCCTCGCCCCTTTGTATGATTATTATCCCGCCCTTTTGTTTTCCCTTACATTTGCTGTTTCAAACTCAAGAGTGACCAGAGAAAAACAAATTCGTCCACCTACGGCTCAGGCCTGAGTCGAACAAGCGGGTCTGCTTCAATTTATATGAGTTGATCATAAGTGGATGATGATATGCAGATATGCACTACACGCTACGGCGAGCCTTCCCCACTCCCAGTGCATGTTGCTTATACTTGATTCCTTTTTTTTTTTTTTTTTTGGTGGTACGTTGGCCAGTAGCAACTAACAATTGGTTAGCCCATCTGGTTGGTAAAAGTTGGAACATTATTTCCGAGGGAGTGGTTTCCACCACCCATTATACTTGATTCCTCCGCACTCTAATCCTGGACTTCATCTGCAATAGCAGATAGATCTCTGCAGATGCAATGCATCCTCGACTCTCGCGTCCAAAAATATCAACTAGAATGCGATCCATCTAGATCTCATCTCGGCCGAAAGTAGATCAGGCTGGCGATCCGCACCGGAACTGGGTCTCAGGATAACGGCAGTAAATTGACGCAAGTCGAAAAGGAGAAAAAAAAATATTCGACAACGTGTACGGCTCAGCCCCGAATCGAATGGGATAAATCTGCTGAAACAACAACGCACATGCCAAGAGGTCCCTAAGATAAGGATTCGACCCACGATCAACAACACGTGACCAGATGCGATGGCTCCTTTCTCAGGTTCAAGGAGTGGTAAATAAATTTGCTTGAGAGGCTATTTGAGCAGCTAGAACATGTATAATGTTGCAGAGAGCTTTTGGAATTTTCTGTGGAGGATTTCGTTTGTCTTCCGTAAACTCGCTGTTCAGCCTGTGGACCGCGCGAGTATAATATACCCCCCCCCGTTTCGAGGTGGGTTATCACCGGATTTATGGCCTAATTGGGCTTGGCTGGCATTTCACGCAGTAGGGCACTTGCAGGAGCTCATAACCTCTGGTAATTGATATTCAAGCATATGGTACATATTTAAAGCATCTAGCATATAATACAAAAATTTCCACAGCCTGAAAACATGTCCATGTGTCGGAAAAATCCTGGGTGGGTTGTATCGTCACTCAACCGGTCCCAAGCCATTCCAAGGTCCCAATTTTTTTGTGGCTTGCAACACTTGGGTAAGGTGCATGGAACCCGGTTCCAAGCCAGCCATGGGGTTACAATTGGTTACAATCCATTCGAAGCTAGTTGGGGGATTATAGACCTTGAGACTTGTTTTAACTGGTTGTAACTAACACGCACTACGCCAATAAAAAAAATTTGAATAAAATTAGATATAAAAGTAGATTATTGCTGCTACTACAGAACAATTCACCGTCCACGCCACTCGTTGTTGTGAGAGCGGCTCGCGGCTGCAGCCCGTCGGGATGAGGATTGCCAGCTTGCACTTGCGGGTGGTACAGGTTGGCATCTTAAAGCCGAGGCAGGGGAAGGAATAGTAGTCTGCGTCCGGGAGGTGGTGCGCGATGGGTTTGATGGTTGAGCTGACCATCGGGCTAGGAGCTGAATGGCAGTTGCGGTGAGCTTGCAGAGAAGTGGCGTGAATGCGGGGGTGGGGAAGGCGAGGATGTCCGGCTTTGCCAGTCGTCTTTGTGGTTGTCCTGCAGAGGGCTGGTGACCTGTACAAATTTATTAGATCAGCGGACGAAGTTTAAAGCAGTGACACGCGCTTGGCAAGCAGTGCACTCGACGGCCGACCGTGCTTGACCAGAAATATCATCGAGCTCCTCATCATCGGATGCAGTATTGGTACCTCAAAGCGGTCGTAGAAAGCTTGGGACTTGACGGTGGCCGGTTTGTAGCCGATGAGCTTTGGGAACACGTCAAAGTGGCTTGCGGAGGTAGTGAACAATTTCACATTGTCAAGAATGAATTGAAGGGCCTCGGTGCGAAGGCGATATCCCATGGAGCGTTAGTGGTGCAAGCCATCCAGGAACGGTGGCATGGGTGTAGAGAGCACAAAAGGTTAAGAATTGATTATACACGGAGTCTTGAACCACCGCTGCTTGACCTTGAGTCAGACCTTCGGCTTCACATCGTCGGGAAAGATGGCTAAAATGTCGCGGAGTTGGCCCTGTCGCTCGCTCTCAGTGGAATCGAACTCATTGAGCACCCTGCGTCCGGTTCGCGGTGACTTGCTGGGGGTGAGTTGCTGAGTGAGAGCAAGAAGGCCGTGGAGGGGCCGGGGAGACGAGGGCGGAGTTGGTGAACTAGAATGCGGCATAGGTGCGAGTTGGTGGTGGGAAGAAGGAAAGGAATGCACTTGCCACCGTCTCAAGGAGCGGCCTTGACTTGTGCATTGTCCTCAATGATGGTGGCTCTGAGAAATGCCACGGATTCGGTCACATGGTTGTGACTTGCATTACGCTGCGACGCGCTTTGCCTGAGACACGATGCCTGCCAGGAGACAAGCAGTGTATAATTGACCCATCTGCAAATGGAGCCCGGAAGCATGATCTTCATCCAGGCTTGGAATTGGCATGTCGTGCGAGGTGTTCTACGTGGTGGACTGTATTGACGATCCATGTGTGAATGATATAGATTAGTCGGACTGTGAATACTTTTCTTTCATCCCTGCTGTCGGCTAGAACGGGTCCCCACCGCAGACATTCAGCAGCAGTGAAAGTGTAAGTTGTTATATTGACATTGAACATTTTTCGACGTAGTCACACTGAAGTCCCAGCTCCTCACTCAAAAGCTGTGTGAAGCCGTCCCAAGAGGTTTAAAGCCTAGAAGGGCCTTGGGATACTTTGAACGGCTCAGAACCGGTTACAAGTTGGTTACAAGCCACCCCGCCAGCGGCTTGGGACCGGTTGCAATCCCACCCAAGCCAACAAGCCGACCCAATCCGTTGCAACTGATTTGGGTTTTTTCCGACATGGCCAAATGGTTGTTTTTGATCGCGACCAAATATTTGGGGGGGAGGGGTGTCACGTGTGTTCATCAGTGGGTACGATAATGAGATCAGTGACCTCTTGGCACATACTATGAATCGCAGATGCGCACCAAGCGCTACTGAGCCTTCCTGCCATCCTTTGTACCTTCATTATGCCCCGTATTCTTTCTGGGGATCAACCAACTGCGACACTCTCACTCTCAGACTCACTAAGCAAAGGCCACTGAGTTGCGACACTGTCAGCTAAAAATAGCGACAGTGTCGCAAGTCATCCAATCTATAATGTTCTGTATTAGCTAAAACATACAATTATCAAGCAGTTAGGGCAAGCGGAGCGCGCCCTAACTGTGGGTACAAATATGTCGTGCTCGGTTAGAGTCCGGGTTAGTGGTTGGTGGTTAGAGTTTGGGTTAGAGGTTAGAGGTTAGGGTGGTTAGTGTCTGGGTTCAGGGATATATTTGCCTCGGAGGTTAGGGTTGGGGAATTGAATCCTACTGAGTCCCCAGGCAATGAATTTACGAGAAATGGTCTATAATTAGTCTGCCAACAGCCCATCAGAGTGTCGCAACTCGCCACAGTGTCGTAACTTACAAGAAATCAATTGGGAGTCTGAGAGTGAGAGTGTCGCAGTTGACACATCCCATTCTTTCTTGGGAGTCTGTTGTACTCGGTATTCACGAGTGACCAGAGAAAAAAGTGTTCATCAACGGCAAGGGGTAACTGATCTGTGAAAAGCGGAACCGGTGCCGGTTTTTGAAAATAAGACCCGCTCGCTGAACCACCCAACCACGTGACGTCCAAATAAGGCAATTTATCACGTGGGTTGTGGTCTTTCCGGCTCAAAATGTGTTTTTGAGCCCACAAACCACTAAAAGTGAGCCACAAGGGGTCAATGTTCCTTCTGCAACATTCAAAATGACAAAATATGTATGACCAAATAGAGCCACAACATCCTTCCAAATTGGGACGATCCTTGGTAAAACCTATCAAGATGGTCGGAAATGAGGTCTTGGGGACAGACTAAGGCAATCACAGATCAGCTACCCCTTGATCAACGGTGTTGCATGGCTCGTGCCTGAATCGGGTCTGCTTCAATTTACTCTATTAGATGCGGACCACAATATGTAGATGTGCACCAGCGCTACCAAGCCCTTCCTCTTTTCTTGTGTACATTTGTTACCCAAGATTATTTCCTTACATCTGCGTATTTACCACTGCTTTGTGACCAGAGCTTAAAGCTATGGATTGCAGACGCGCACCACGCACTACCCAGCCTTCTTCGCATTCTTTGTAGGTGACCCATCTACCCACCCTCTCACTGTCAACTCCACTCCTTGATGCTCTCAACCCAGAGTCTGGCCACTCACAGTGTTTCCCCATCGACCGAGAATGAACCCAACAAGCCAAATGCTTCTCTTGTGGACAGATGCATACCAAAAAAATTGGATCATCATTCAGCGATGGCTCGGCCCTAAATCGAACGGGGGATATCTGCCTCAACCCAATTCATCATGAATTATGAATCGCAGATGCGCACTACGCGCTACCAAATCTTTTATCGCTTTCCGCCGACGTTGGTTACACCTGCTGTTGGGTTTTTTTTAATCACCCACTGATATTTTTCACTCAAGCTCACATTCACCCGACTTCTTCTGCGCAGCGCAATATTAAGTATCTCGTCCGGTTTAATGCATCCTTCAGTTTGGAAAATTCAGGAAGATATAAGCAGGAGCTGGTTCTTGGGAGAATGAAGTAAATTGACGCAGCAAGAAGGAAAAAAAAAGAAAGAAAGAAATTACGACTCAGCCCCGAGAACATTTGCTTAAATGTCACACATTCACCATAAATTGTAGACGCACACCACGCACAACCGAGCCTTGCTCGCTCCCTTTGTCCACCCCATACTTTCCCCTGTAACTGCTGTCTTTGCTATATATTAAGGAGTGACCGGAGAGAAAATCTTTGTGAAACGGCTCGGGCCTAAGTCGAGCAGGCGTGTCTGCTTTGGTAACACCTCCTGATTCCCATAGCCATGGTTGTACTGAACCGAACTGACTTATGGGTCTGCCTTACTTGAGTTTGCAATGTTCATGGAATATATGTAGATGCACTCCGAGCACCACCGAGTCTTTCCCTCATCTTTTGTACGTCAAATATTCCCGCTCCTTTTCAAACGAAATTCCACTCGTAGATGCCCAGACAAATATTCATTATGGTTCTCTTCCCACTAAACTCTATGTTGCGCATCGAAAAGAAAAACCGGTCAAATTGAACAAGGGACACTGGGGGCAATGACCAACACATCTGAGATCAGATGCATTAAAGACATCTGGTAAGCAGTTGCTGATGCATCTGAAACAAGTTGGAACCAAATCGCGACACAGGTAAAGGGTTTCTTTGTCGCCCTTTTGTTTGGCTCCCCACCCAGAAAAACAAAAGAGCGACAAAGAAACCCTTTGCCTGTGTCCCCATTTGGTTCCAACCTATTTTGATTGCATCGGCAATTGCGTACCAGATGCCTTTAACACATCTGAAATCAGATGTGTTGGTCATTGCCCCCAGTGGGATATCCACTTCCCTGAGGTTCTTGACTTGAATTCTTGTAAAATTTCCCGCTGGGTTGGTCTGGGGAAACTAAATTCTGATATCGTTAGCTCCAGGTTTTTCTTTCTGATTGTTGCTTTGTAAATAGGCAGGTCCATGGTTGATTAAAGGTTGAAAATCCTTTCTGGTTAGTTTGACCTGTGTGGCTTTTGCTCTGGTATCTTTACCAGTTCAAGTGAAGGTACAGGTCCTGCATCCACCTATTCGAAATCAGGTTACAATGGCTAATTTAAATTTTCTGATTCCTTTATAAATATGTAACAAAAAAGCATATATAGACAGGAAACACTATGATTGAGTTGAGTCCTCAGATGCCTCCTCATCTGAACCCTCTGAAATTTCGCTGACAAAAACCTTACAATTCTTCCTCATAGTTGTAAGCAAGGGTCTCGAGCTCCTCAGCCTCAGCCAGTTTGTTCAGAGAGCGATATGTTGAGGCTAGATTTCGCATAGTCCACAAGGTGCTTGGATGCTTGTCACCCAGGACCTCCTTCCTCTTCTCTAGCACAATAACTTGCAGCTCTTCTGCCTTCCGGAATTGCCCAAGTTGATGATAGGTACATCCCAGATTCCCCAGAGTTTGAAGGGTGTCTGGATGACTGTCACCAAAAGCCTTTTTCTGCTTCTCCAGCACTACAACTTCAAGCTCCTCTGCTGGTTTGAGTTTGCCTAGATGGCTGTATGTTGCAGCCAAACTACCCATGGCCAGAAGAGTGTGTGGATGGTCATCACCAAGCACATGTTTCCGCTTCTCCTGCACTACGACTTTCAGCTCTTCTGCCTTGTGGAACTCGCCTAGATTATGATATGTTGATGCCAGATTCCCCATAACCTGAAGAGTGTCTGGATGATCATCACCAAGAACTTGTTTTCGCTTCTCCAACACAACAACATCCAGTTTTTTAGCCTTGTGGAACTTGCCTAGATTATGATATGTTGATGCAAAATTACCATAGCGTGAAGAGTGTCTGGATGGTCATCACCAAGAGCCTGTTTTTGCTTCTCTAGCACAACAACTTCCAGCTCCTCTGTCTTGTGGAACTCGCCCAGGTGCTGGTATGTTAATGCTAGATTCCCCATGGCTAGAAGTGTATCTGGATGCTCATCTCCGAGAACCTCTCTTTGCTTCTCTAACACAATTGTCTCAAGCTCTTCTGCTTGCTGCAACTCACCTGGCTTCTGATATACTGATGCCAGATTGCCCATAGCAAGAAGCATGCCTGGATGGTCATCCTCAAGAACCTGTTTTCGCTGCTCTAGCACTGCCAGATCAAGTTCCTTGGTTTCCTCATATCGTTCAGCATGGAAATATATCAGGCCATATTGTGCACCAAAATCCACAATCACCTGCTGGTTGCCATGCCTCAAGGAGTCGATATGGGAAATTAATCTCAGACCAGCAAGTTGTCGATGCTGAGTTGGGATTCCGGTAATAGACATGCCCATTATAGCTGCCATGATAAAATGATATGACTGCTGGTCTGTGATTGTTGTTCGACTCCAGCTATGCACTAGTGGATGAATTGAAAACATTTTTCTTTCTGGATCAAAGCTCATGAGAGAATAGGCCTTGATCTCGTTTGTAACTTTCACAAAGCACAGGGTGTCCCATCCACCTGTAGGGTCTGAGAACTGCAAGGAATTCCAGTGGCTTCAGCAGTGCTTCTCGGGATGGACCAAAAGGTGGAAATGTGTATGCAGCAGCCCTGCTGAAAATCTCCTCTGATATTCCATCTCGATGGAGGAATGAACAAAGCTGCAAGAACATGGCAGCCAGTGGGCTAAGCTGACCAAAACTCATTTGCCATGTTGTATACACTGTCCAAGGATAGTTGGCATGGCTCTGAGCTGGTTTTTCACTCAGCAGTTGGGCCCGATTCTTCATATAGATGTCCAAATAACTGTCTAGGGCTCCAGATTGTAAGATGAATGCTCCAGCCTGTACAATTGCAAGAGGAAGATACCACAATTGCTTCGGAAAATCACTTTCAATGGAAGTAAAAAATATACCCTAACTCACCTGTACAATGGCAGCTGCAATTCTTTCACTAGCTGGTGAAATATCTTGGCCAGCACTTTTGAGCAACAACATCACAGCATCAGTCTCATCCATATCAGACACAGCAAAGTGTGCTCCAGCATACCCACGGAGGGCAGGATTACGGGTTGTGATGATAATATTCCCATGATTGCACTGGGGTAAAAATCTGTTCAGGTCAATCTTGGGATCATCGGCATTGTCATAGAACAGCAGCCAGTCTTCTTGGGTGGTCACAAGCCACCTCAATGCATCTTGTGACAACTTTCCAACATTTTTCACTGAAGCAATGTTTTTTAACCCATTATCAATGGTTTTCACTGTGCTGCCATCAAGGAAAAACTTGTCTGTGAAACTAAACACATAATTATTGAGACAGGTGCTTACTCGTCAATTTTTTACTCACTGTGATGAGTCATTGATAAATTTCAGTGCAATTTGTGTTTTTCCTGCACCACCTAGTCCATGCAGAACACAAATATGTTGCTTCCAGGTTTCCTGGTTGAACAATTCTTGTATTTTGTCCAGGATTGCCTGTCTACCATGGAAAATTCTGGATGGTGGAGGGCAATTGTTAATCTGTTGAGCAGCTCGACCTGCAGAGATACCTGCAAAAACCCAGGTAAAAATAGAGTAACACTATTGAAATGAGAATCTTACTGGGTGGCATCACAGGTGCATGAATATAATTTAAATTTCCACCAATGAATGTCCCACCATTAATTACTCTCTGCTCCTGGGGTTGGGCATCCCAAGGTTGGTGATTAGTCCCAGCAACAGAACCTATGACCAGTGGTGCAGGTTCGCCAAATGGCTCTGTCACAAGCCCCAAGTTAGACACATCCACCATGGGTGGAAGATGAAAAGATGATCTGAATTGGGGTTGCATTTCCCCCGAAAATGTCTTGGTGGAAAATGATAGGCTTGGAACAAGCATGGTCTCAACTGGGTTATCAGAGGGTGAAATCTCGCTGAAAACTCCCGGAGTGCCCGTGGCAGATGCAAAGCTGGACAAGGGATGTTCAAAACCCCTAGAATTCAGTGAGTCATGAAACACTTCATGAGATCCAGCAGTGAAATCTTGTGAGGTGTGTAGGGCACTGAATGATCCCAAGAAGTGTTGAGAATTGAACTTGTTCTCCTGTGGGGGAAATGTACATGGTGGAGAGTTTGAGAATGATGGGCCAGGTGCAACAAAGGTGGCCCAAGGGTTGTCATTGGCAGCAAGGAGGGATGAGCTCTGCATCCAATTCAGAATCTGCGGGCGGTGAGAAATATCTTTTTGGCTTCATTAGGTCCTGCTAATTACATTGCGGATGCAACATACCATATGGCAGCATTCTCGCGATTCTAAATCCTCGGACATTCCTTTCCACCCCCAAAAACTCACAACTTGGCCCTTCCGTCTTAAATTCTAGTACCCCAATATTTTGCCCACGCATGAGCTGCGGGAGATGGTCCAGATGGATAATATCCATGTCCCCTGCATTGGAAATGAAAGTTCCGCCATTGATTTGGAACCCAGAGGCAGAGGTAAAAAGTGACATGGGAGAAGCAGAAGAGAGTGGGGGACATCGCACACTGAGCTCCACACTAAAAATGGCGGTTATTTCACTGCATCGCGGGCTATCACGTCTCTAAGGAGACTATTTCCTAAATGAGAGTTGTGATGTTGATCTTGCTTGATCCTTTCACACTGAGAGTACCGAAATTTCGGTCACTTTCAAATTGGGTGCAAAACGTGAAATTCCACATTCAGAATAAATTCGAGCTGATATTCCGTGTTTCCGTTGCGTTGAAGTCCCTCGGGGTTGCCATCGTTGCCCAGCCTTGCACAGCTTGTCATCATGCATGATCATTTTTCTGACACCGCTGTGATCTTCGGAAGTTGAACGGCACCGTCTTTCTCACCACATCTGCTACGACTCAGAAAGGTTTTGCATAGAACCTAAGCAGAATCCATTCCCTAGCCGCACTGAGAGTATCTTCGGTCTGGCATCCTCTCCTCTGAGGCTCTGCCCTCATTTCGACTCATTCTGCCCAGGGATTTTGGTACTACATTTGTTCAGGTGACGGGTGACGGAGGGTCGTGAAGTGAACGAATTCGGTACCAGTGACAGTGACATTCGAATTTTGAGGTACCTCATCATGTATGCTACTATAATTGGCTTTGCAATGCAAAATGTTCTAGAAGTGGAAAATATCACTCTACCACACTCAATTCTTGGCCGTTTGCCTTCGGAGATGGCCGAAATAAAACCGACATATGTGTACTATCAGAATATAAAGAAAGTTTCATCTAATCCGGTTGAGAACTGGCCAAGAATTAGGACACGAAGTACGAAGATCACTGCGTTCCGACCCCTTGTAGGCACACACTGTGTCTACCGCCGTAGACAAACTGTAGACAAACCTGTTCGCGTACATATGCCTACAGCGTGTAGACACCCTTGGTATACGTAAGTCTACATGTGTTTGGTATGCCTACATGGGCCTACTGCCGTAGACCATTGTAGACGAGCATAGACCCATGTGATTCACGAAATATGGAGTTGTTACAAGCACTTGAAGTCTTTAATCATCTTTTTCGGTTCGAACCTTATGTAATGTGTTGATGGTGGCTGTGTTGTAGCTACATATTTGGCCTCTCGGCCCGGTCTGCGGAACGCTGCGCAAGGCTTGAGGAGGTATTAAACGGAGAGGAAATAGCAAAGGTATCATTTTAACGGCCGAAATAGAGGTTAATTCAATGTTTGGGGAGACCAAGGTGTGTCTACGGCTGTCCACAAACTTAGACACACTTAGACACACTTAGGCGAAGTTCGTCTACATGACGTACGCTGATGTAGCCCAGCGAACACGAGCGAAGGCAACGATGTGCCGATGTCCCCTTGCCTACGGCCATCGACACACTTTAACCGACGTAGACCAGCGAACACGAGCGTAGGCAAGGGTGTGCCTACAGGGGGCTGGAACGCAGTGGATATTTTGATTGCTGAGATGTCAATCAATTGCCCCATCAAACGACCAGTCAATTCGACATATCCATAGCGCTCAATTTTTGACCGATTTTGTTTATTTCTTGAAGGCAATCCGAAAGCGAATTCATATTAGCTTCATTTGGGCCATCTCCGAAGGGAAACAGAAAAGAATTGACTGCGGTAGAGTGACATTTTTCACTTCTAGAACATTTACATTGCAAAGCCAATTATTGGTTTTTTTTTAAAAAAAATTAATTTTGGATGTTTGGAGTAAGGATACTCAGTCATCAGTCTGCAGAAGCATTCCAAGATCCTCCATCTGGGTCGTGGTATTTCACCACTTTCGCCGTCGAGGGTGTCCGAGCCGAAATGAGATAGCCTGTAATATTCCGGTGGTTGCATGGGATTCGAACCCAACCGTCTGATTTCCTATTCACGGCGGGGTTACATCGAAAGCCACCCAATTTCATCGACGCTGAAAATTCAGGGCAGCTACAGATTCAGGCAAAAAGCCATTCTATTCGTTCATATGCAGCGCGTCGGAGACAGTACAGATTCCATTGGGCTCCTTGGTCGGGACGCAGAGGTGCTGGTGGATGTATTCAATTGTGCAGTATTGAAAGCGAGGTGACGGCTTGATGCACATTCTTGGCGAACACACGACTCCGCTTGTGCACCATCGTCTTGCAGTTGTAACCATACCTGTCATGCCAATGCATTGGTGTGGACGCAACCGAGGATACTTTATATATCGCATGAGACCTACCAGCAGTTCCCTGACGGTACCCATCCCTCTGCAGACAAGATTGTGAGCTCCCAGGAACCAAGCGAACCAATATACACCTACTCTGCACACGCTCGTTCAGGTACCACAACCAGACGTGGTCCTCTAAAAACTTCGTCAGACACGGCTCGCAGTATGTCATGTCCCGTCCCCAGCCGTCCCACGCGCCGGGCGTTTGCTTAACGTCAAAAATTCCTGCGATCCACGGCCACAGCGCGTCTGACTTGTGCAGGTGACTAGTGGCGGCCGAGAAGGATGCTGTCACCATGGGTCTATACAGCCTATACTTAAGCTTGCCCTTGAGGAACTTTGTGGGTTCCGCAGTGAGGCGGTGCCAGTCTGAGCGTAAAATGAGCTCGCTCTTCAGCGAGGAATGCGAAGAAGAAAAAAGGAGAGTGGCAGGGGACGCACTGGCTTCGGTGAGGAGTTTGGGCCCGCCAAAGGTGGCGCACTGCGAGCCTGCGTAGTTCAAGTACATCAGCTAGGGCATCACTGGGCCAGAGAAGACTCGCAGGTGTCATCCGCACCAACAATAGTGTCCAGGATGTACTTGGTGACCGGCTCGTCTTCTTTCCAGGGCTTGACTTTGCGCGCGGTCCAGATGTTCGCCAGAGGCACATAGAAGTACCCGATGTACAGGGTGTTTCCCGTATCGGACTCGATACCCAACCAGTAGAGTTCGTCGTCGAAGTAACCTTTGAGTTTTCCTGCAGCTTATCTTTCTCTTCCGCCGTGATGACGATCGCGCTGTGCTCTTCAGGACATGCCGCTGCCACGTGGGTGGGATCCAGATCCTTGGCCTGGACGGGCGGACGCCTGTACCCAAGCCTGTTCTCGTCGTCATCATAATACGGATACCACACGATGCGTAAAGCCTGCGGGAGCGTTGGTCCAATGACATTGTATGCCACCGCCCTCGTAATGGACTTGCTGAATTCTTCGTCGGCAGAAAGACGACTGAAAGATTCAAGTGGCTCACCTTCGGGTGCGATTGGAAAACACTGTGGAAGGCTTTTGAAACGAGAATAGCGGATTGGAGCGTGGCAAAGTGGGACAGAAGGTCATGATCCGATCGACGATACCATCGTCGAGCGGTGGTGCGCCGGGAGGGTCAATCACACTGACGATTGCCAAATTTAGCGTGACCGGACGTTTAACTCTAAACATCAACTTTGGAGTTGAACAAAAACTCGTCCGAAAGGCATTCTCATACTATTAATTTAGGTACAACTGAAATTGTAACCTAAACTGCAAGAATAAATCGGGTTTTGGACTAGCTGAAATGTAGCTTAAATGCCAAGAGTCAGATTGCAGAACAGATGCACCGAAATTGTAACCCGAAACTTACCGTTTCAGTGCAAAAAAAAGTGCGACTGAAACCTAGCATTTCAGGTGCGCTGAAAGGGGCACCGAAATCTCGGATTTCGTATCTCATTTCAGTGCAACTGAAAGAATAGATTTCGGTCTGCATTTCAGCTGGAGCTGAATTCAAACCGAAACTATTTATTTCAGTCAGGCTGAAATTTGGTCGGCGGACGAGCGGCGGATCGTCCGCTGATCGTCCGCAGACGATCCGCCGCTCATCTGCAGACAGGCTGCCGCTCATAACGAATGGTGTGTTCAAGTAAATGAATCCACGCCGGTTCTTGACTAACAAATCTACAGGCAGGGGGCACACTTTGGAATCATGTTGATATTAATGAATGCGAGGGATGGACTTTTGGCAAGTCTTAAAAAAATACGCTGCACGTTTTTCTGACTGTAGTACACGGTATACGGGGGGCGGTGATCTTGCGGACACCAACTAGCGGTAAGTTGTTTATTGTAGATAAATCTATGTATCTACACCAAGGGGGCGCGACAATAAAATTTTGGAGGATGATGCTACAATTTTTCAGAATCCTCCAATGTCGGGTACCCACCCCCCCTACCCGACAATACTTTATTTTTGTTGCATAATTTTTGGACCCGCAGGACCCACGCCACTCCAAAATTGGCTAGTTGCTGTCTCTTTTTGATATGGAAAACATGCTGCTAGGAAATTCTTCCTTAGCTGCTATATGCATGGAGAAAGATACACTGTCATTTGACTGTCCCATTTTATTCATTGTACCTTCGCGTTGCCGTGAGTGGTTTGATGCTACTGAAAAAAACATATTTTTACTAGAGAATTATCACGACCTGCAGAAACAGCTCTCAAATGGCATTGGACAAATTTTTAGGACCCGGAAAATTTTTCAGAATGTGCCAACTTGGGCCCCCCGCCCACCCCACCCGGGGGTAGCATCGTCCTAGCAAAATTTAATTCTCGTGCCCCCTTGATCTACACTCGATAATATATGAGATATCTTCCAAGGACGCTAAGATTAGAAACGCGGCAAAATTTGAGCAGGGGACCGACCTGTAGGTCCCCTGCGGTTGCACCTATGAAGGAGGTCAAAGGTGACCATCTGCAGATGAGCGGCAGCCTGTCTGCAGATGAGCGGCGGATCGTCTGTACTTTTTACCTACGGGTTTGTACACTATATTTATTACTCGAGTTGTATAACAAGTGTTATTTATTCTCCAACTTCGAGTGAATTGAGACTGGGGGGGGCTATGTGATGGAACTTAGTATTTTCTCGTCTCAACAAACTCGAAGTCTGCTGACTAATCCACCGTACAAATTGTAATGTCAATTACATGATTAAATAGCTGAAAGCGGCACGGAATGCCGCTTTCCGCGCCATTGATTATGTCATGTGACCGCGTCTCGCGGACACAGCCTGCACATACCTTGCATATGGAACATGGAGGATTCTTGTAGAATATTCTGTAGCTACTGTAAGGGAGCAATCCCGTCATGTGAATATAATTAACCTTTTACCCAAACTATCATCTTGCTCATCACTTCGCGTGAATCTTGAGAAACACCAACGGCTATCTTGAGGTGAAGCTAGGCGCTCACACTAAGTTTAGTACAGCAATCTTAAAGGCACGAAGACTCGCTCTCGTCGTCGCGTGTAACGAAGACTCACTCTCGTTACTCGGTTGCTTACGGTAGGTTCTTGGAGGAATGTAAGTTGTTTGAAGAGATTTCTGAACTTAAGTATACTGCCATACGGCACTACCAAATCGCTCAATGCGTTATTTCATTCGCACTCACACTAGCAGACTGACCGTTTCGCTAACATATGGGCATCAGTTCAAGTTTAATACATTGAGAGGAGGGGAGAAACGCGGTGAAAATAGAGAAAGGGGGAGGTGCGATGTGAAGAGGAGCAGAAAATATGAGATGTCAATTATCTATTCGATATTATGCCGTCTCAATCTCATTCTTGGCTCGGTTTTATGGCGACGCAATTCCAAGTCGCCATTCCTGAAGTTGCTCTGAGGGGTTCTTGAAATGGATAGATACAAGCACGGGGTTTTGGTCCCAATGGTCCCAATGATGGTCGGATGTCATCAGTCGCACAACCGATTCGGCCAACCCTTGGAATCGGGGGTTGATTTCTGGGCAAATCAAGGCCTTGGAATGACCAATTTTCGATTTTTTTTGGTGATGATGTTCGTTTAAGTACGTGTCAGCCGATGCTGTAGTGTCGTTATCGGAGAAAGCAACACTTTGCTGCTTTTATGGCCACCACGAAAAAAATCGTCAGTCCTGATTGTACCTTCGGGCCTGGCCTTAGTATGTGAACAATTCTCGGTACATGCTTGCAACACAGACAGGGGTGTACACTATTTACTGGCTTGAAAAATTATTATTTCAGCAAGACTGCAGAATTCATTGCTGACGGGGAATTTGTCGTTCAATTCATAACGGGTCCGCCCGGCAGCTTCAGTGTTCATTCTTCACCCTCGTAGGAGTGGTAACCGAAAGAGAATGAAAACAATTTACCCAATTGAATGTAGTTCGTTATAACTATTCGGGGGTCATGCGGTCAGATCTCTAGAGCATCGCGCAACTGCTTGAGTTCTCCGCAGTCTGTGCCAGGACAGAGGTGGTCAACAGAGGCATTCCCAAAATCAATAACGAAAAAAGAGCCATCATTGCGGCGGAGGACGTTCCGTGGGACGAAGTCGGTGTGTAGAACCTTTGCAGTATGGAGTTCTGTCAGTGCGTCGTAAACGCGGCGCCTACGGAGAAACATTGGAAGCGAATAAAGGGCAGTAGAATATAAATCTTCACCTATCCGTCAAGGGCAACCTCAATTCTTTCCAACTATCTCCCGAACCAACTTGAACACCGATGTTCTCCAAAAGAAGGCCTGTTCCGGTCCATGCATTCCCCTGTAGCAAGGAGAAAGCACCGAGTAGTTTGGGGGTAATTGTTAGATGGCTCAGGCGAGCGTAAGCAGACATCTCTCGTAACAGATCATTTAGATCGTCCTCCCCGTAAACCTTGAACACTATTGCCTGATCCGGCTTGTGGGCGCGACGAGGTGACCGCAGAAAACTTGAGCAATGTGCCCAGAAGCGAGGCGATGGGTGAGATATAGACGCGGCGCAGAATCGATTCTTTGTTCCGCGGATGCCAGTTCATTGGGCGACAGACCGGGATGTTCACCGATGGAAGGAGGGGACGCGAAGACGGCGGCGAAGGAACCAGTTGCCGCCTTAGCCCTCTTTCGGACACTTTCAGGAGTATGTGCGGCTCCCTCGAAGAGCCAGGGGCATCAAAATGCAGGCGCTATGAGAGGAAAACTTAGTATCGGCCCATTTGCAGTGCATTCGACGCACTAGGTATCGGGAGTCAACTTGTGTTTCAACAGCCCCTCTTTCTGGCTCCGCCTTCTTGTTACCGCCCACAGGGCCGCCACTGCCTGAACTCCCGCCCGGATTCCCGCCTCCTGCGCTGGGGCCTCCAGGACTGCGGCCTTCCCCGGAATCGTCATGTTCATCCTTCTTGCGGTTCTCCGCCTCCCTTTCGGCAACTGCTCTGATCTGCTCCTTCTTGTAATTTATCCGTGCGCGTTTGATATCTTCCAACAGTGTCGACCACTTAGCCGGAGGGGAGAACGAGGCAAGTCTTGACCATGTGGAACGTGGGCTGCGACGAGGAAGGCGAGGAAAGGCATGTCGGCTTCGGGACCCGTGATCAAGTGAGCGTTGGAAAGTGCCAGTCCCTGGATAAGGTGTCCGGCTTCGTCCACCCCTTGAGCTTCAGCATGCGACATGAGCATCGAGCACGTATTTAGACGACAGAGAGGGATGCATACCACGTTTAGCAACAACACAGATGTTTCCCGTAAATATCATACCATAATTGACTCGGAGTTGAAGGTCTGTATGAGACTCTGAGTCGTCCTCGTCGACGAACACATCAACATCATTTAATTCGTAAAGCACAGGGGTGACGTCGTTCAACTGACACTCTAGACAACACATTTGAAGAAACAACTTTAAACGCAGTAAGTATGAATGCAACGCAAAAAAAAACGGGTTACTCACCTTGGAAATCATGGCTCGCGAACCCGTTTGGCGCACGTTGGTGAACACCTGGTCCAGTAGGAGATCCGAAAGGTGTTGCATAAGTACTTTGTGCGTTTTGTGTTCTACAGAGAGCCCCGATATGATCCTAGGGCCGTACTGATCGCGCTCGAAGCAAATGCTGGATTTATCTCCCTGCTGGGAGTACTTGAGGTGCGGATCCCCGGAATGAATGGTGTAATCCTTGGGTGGACTAGGTTCGATGGAGTCGGTGGCCGAGCGTTTATTGGAAGGCCAAGTAAGAATGTCCGTAAATAAGCTAGCCGCCAACTCATTGAACACCTCCGCAGCACGGGACACAAATCTTTCGTCCGTGTAACCGGTCACGGTGGAAGGTGCTCTGAGGCAACTATGCACTCCCATCGAGTTCCAGAGCTCATGGCTCCTAGGGCTGAAGACGCCCCCCTCTTGTTGGCGATGATGGCCTCGTAAATCAGCTTCAAGTCGTTCTGCACATCGTCGTCGAAGTAAGAAAACTCAGCGAATAGCGGCGACAGGTGCATCGCGCTGTAATCCGCGGTTCTCTCGGTTTTCGAGGCATCTTGTAGGATGCTTGGGAGCGTAAAATCGAGAAGCTCCTCGAACTTTGTCGGGAGGGACGGCCAAGGACCGAAGGTCTCTGGCTCTCGCCGGTACTTGTAATCAGACGGCGCCCTTGGTGGAATGCTGTCGAGAGGTTCCAGCGGCATTTGGGATGTTGTGAAGAGGAAAGGCGCTTATATGACTCATGACGTCGGAGTTTGAACCCGGTTCCGCCTTGATTCCGGGGCCGGCCCCCTGTATCGGGATTTATGAAAAATTGCTCATTCCAGGGGTTTGATTTACCCAGAGATGCGTCAAATTGCCCAGGGCTTTGTTTCCAATGATGGTCAAATTTAATCAGTCGCACGACCGATTCAACCAACTCTTGAAATCGCGGGGTTACCCATGTCTTCGCATTGGCTTCGTTCACCACAAACGCGCGGAGATGCAAAACTCCAGTGTGAGATTCGAGCGTAAGTCAAACGAAAATGCATTGATAATGTCCCAAGTCGACGATGGCACAAGAGCCTTCGACTGCGAGCTTTGGAGTCCGAGCATTGTCACCGCCGCTGAAACATCACTCCTAAGATCCAGGGAAGTCCTTGTAGGCATGCATGCGGGGGTCTCTGTCAGTTTCTGAGACCATTAAAGGAGTTTTTATTGAGAAACGAGCAGTAGTGTATATATAGTGTATGGCTTTCAAACCTCGCTTATAGACAGAACAGTCCGAGATTCAAACGAGGCAACCATTAGTCCGTCAGAACCTAGGAGTCCTGAGCTCGCGAAGGTTCTGCTCATGGAGACTAATGTTGCACTCAAATGACCCGTGCTGATCAAAATCAAACCGGTTTTTCCCCGGCCCCTCCGGCTCAATGTGAGCTGGTCGGCGCGCGAGCGTAAAAGCAATTGTTGGGTCACCTACTTACAACTGTCCCTCAGCATTTTTGAACACGTTCAACTTGAATCATCCAGTAAATTTAGGAGTTGGAAAGTCCGCCATCAGCACTGCCATCAAGTCCGGCGGCGCTTCGGCACCTGCGGGCGGAGTTTTAAATACATTATCCCTCCTTTTCATTTGTTTGCTTTCTTTCCCTTTCAGCCGTTGTTCATCGTAATTGATCCTGCACTTTTTCAGTGCTTACGGAACAATTATACAACTGCCCCGATAGTTTTTGTACTACTTCTTTAAGATCTGACTACAGTAATAAGTTCATTTTAAATTGCCTCGGAGTTTTTGGCCTCTCCTACCTCGTGCAGCTGAGATTTATCCCAAATCCAGAGTTGATTGGGGCATACATATTTTTGGTTGACAACACCCTATACCAAACTAGCAACCTATCTCCCACGGAAGTAAACCGTGCAGCGTGCGGCAAACTTCCGGGTCGATGCGTCAATAATTCATCTACTGCTTTGAAAAAAAATTAGGATGGTTTGTTAGATTGAATATATTGACCTGTGAGTGTTTTTACCCCTCAAACCTGCCTCAGGGCCTCGTAGAACGAAATATACTCTGGTTGCACGATGTTTGGATCAAAGGCATATTTGATCCGTCTTTCGGCTTTGCCTCTCTCCGTTCCCATCAGTCCGCCGGATACATCCGGCGGACCCGATCGCAGACTTTTGATGGCAGACTTTCCATTTCCCAACTGGACTCGAATCATCTAAACATTCTGCCGATCACCGGCACAAGTGCGGAGTTTGAAAAAACAAAGCACTGGCTCTTCACTCCAATCCATCCATGGCCAGTGGCTGTACTACCACTGTACTTGCCAGGCAGCGAAATGACATTCACAGCCATTCACAGCTTTCGCTTACATTAGTGTCACCGGGACCCCGATGTGTGCATTATGCCCTGTGGGCCTAAGTCTTAAGATGACTGTGATTGATCTGTCCAAGATCTGTCGACGTCAGCGCCGGTAACCGTCTCTTCTCTCACCACCACCATGAACCACCAATGCATTCCCGCCAACCCAGACATCGCTGGAATTGGAGTTCGCGTCGCAATCTATGCCCAAAACCTTCTCTGCTTCGTGCCGGTTGTGGCGCATCTTTGGGATGGAAAAATCTCTGCCGATGAAATGAAAGGGGTCGAGGATCAGTCCATCGGCATGCTCGCCATAGCTTTCGCCATTCTCATCTCCACCATCATCCAGGCTACAAACACTGTCGGGGGCCAGCCATTGACCAGGTTTCATGCGGCTGTCATTCTCGATTTGAGCTGGATGAATAATACGAGTACTTGGATCTGGTTTCTGCTATATGCCCACCGTCTCAGCAAGGCTGAAACAAGAACGGGGCACAGCGAGTCATTGCGCTGCCCTCTTTGTCGTCTTGAACCCGGCAGGGAGCCTGTTTCCGCGACCGGCTCAGTCTGGGCCCCGGTCATACTCCCTTCCAGAAGCTGTTCCCGACATTCTACGAATGGAAGGTGCGTCTCAATTTTTTCCCCCAAATTACTCACAGACTGATCCATCCGAAGCTCCTGTGCACTGCGCTTCTTCCGTATTTTCATCCGCGCTTGGGACCTTTTGTCATGGGCACCTGTGCTCATCCTTGGTTCCTTCCACCTCTCGCTCATGGCCACCATTGGACTATGGCTGTGGTTAGATCCAGAGAAATTCGGCGCCCCCATCTCCTGTGATCCGACGCTTACCATCATTGGCGGGGCCACGTCTTTCTCGTCACGCCCACTGCAGGTCTTTTCACTCGTCATGTATGGTCTTCTCCTCATCCCTGGCATCAATCTTCTTCCCCCAATCTTCTTCTTCCTCGCACTTAATATCGCATATAACTGGTTGCGCGACCGCTGGCTCCGAGGAAATATGGATCGGAAAAAGCCCTTGATACCAATGGATACAGAGTCTGAAACCGGTAACTCTTCGGGAATCGCAACTGCTCTACGTCGTCCAATGGCCACCCGCCGTACTGCTCCCCCACAAGGAGACACTCCAGCGCCACCATCCCCTCCACCAGCAACTAAAAAATCACTGCCCGCGGAACCAGTTCGCACCGCCTCCCTGATCGGCGGATTAGTGCTTCTCGTCGTGATCAACATCATCTTCGTGGTTGATATCGAACTGACTCTCTCCCGCAACAAGCCTTTTCAATTCGACAACGGAGATGATGTCTGGGGTTTCGGCCAGGTCCTTGCTTTACTTCTTCTCGTTCTCCCTCTACGAGATGCTTGGAATGCATTCCGAGACATTCAAATGGCAAGGAACAGCGTTCAGGAGCGATTCCTGCAGGCACTTCGGGACGAGGTTGCAGCAACCCCAGTTGTCGAGAGACTTGGAGCCCTGATGATTGACGGCGCTGATCCTAGGAGGCCAATTAACTCAAGTCGGTTTGGAAACTCACTTCAACTCGCAGCATATCACGGGAAGAAAGATATCGTTGAATTTCTTCTGAGCGAGGGACCCCTGAACAATAAACCTGTGATTGACACCGAACGTGGTCAGATTTCAAACTTTTATCACACGTTTCACCCGCTGAATCTTTTCCAGGCGAAGGATATGGAACAGCACTTCAAGCAGCGGCTGCTAATGGGCAGCTAGAGGTAGTAGCTTTGCTACTTAAAACTCATCGGACCGACATTCGTCGCTACCTAAAAATTACAGGTGAGTGCTTCAATATTGATGGTTCGGTTGGTAGGCTAACTTCAATTAGGAGGGCACTATGGAACAGCACTTTGTGCTGCTTGCGCGAATGGACATATTGACGTTGCCCAGCTATTGTTTGACAATGGAGCAGATGACTGGTATTATGGTCAGTAGTCAAAGATTGAACGTTGAACAAGTGGTTGCTCACGTCGGAATAGGAGGAACACTTGGACCCCCACTTCATATTGCTTCGCTGATGGGGAACATCGAGCTTATCAACTGGCTGCTGGAAAACACAAAGGCTGAATTGTATGATAGTGACAGTGAGTTGGCAGACATTGCTCGAAAATGGAGACCCTGACGGTAGGATTAGGGGGAATTTTTGGAAATTCACTCGATGTTGCTATTCTGGCGGGAAATCGAGAAGTTGTAGACCTTCTGATGAGGAAGGGCTTCTGGCGTGTAAGTAATATTGCATTTCTACTGCGCACTCGGTCACGACAGTGATCTTTTTCTTTCAGAGCGTAAGTCGCACCGTTGTCTCTACGGAAAGGCTAATTCTGACGGCAGCTCGTATAATAGGAAGTACTTAAGTATAACTGTATATCCTGCGCGCCTGGTGCTGACGAGACATTTCACCTTGTGTAACAGATTGTAGGTCACACGGTTTCTCTACTTCGCACTGAGCTGCTACTGACGATTGACTTGTGATTCTTGTGCGATAGTACGTAAGTTGCACTTTCAGCGTCTCCACTACTAGTCTGGGCACACTGCTGACGAAGGTCGTTTCGTTGCGATCCGCCAGATGGTATGTTTTACTGTGTGTTCCCGCCCACTGCTGACGACAGACCTTTCAACAGAGAGTGAGTTGCACTGTTTCGGTGCTGTGCCCGGTCCTGATCCAACCTTTTCAAACTTGTGTAACAGGAGGTAAGCAAGCTGCACAATGTCTCCAATATGTGCACGTTTCTGATATTGGCGTTCTTCAATAGAGGGTAAGTTGTACAGCGTCCAAAGTTGTGCGTGCGGCTGACAAAGTTTTCACTTTCATGTGCATCAGGTGGTACGTCTCGCTACGCCTCTCCTGAGTGCGCGCTACTAAACGGTCTTTCCAACAGACTGTACGTCACATGGCTTATCCAGTTCAGAAGGACACTGGCAGCTAACAACGGCCTTTTCTTCCTGATTCAACAGAGGGTAATCTGGATGTCCGCTACGTGATTGCGTCTGACAGCGTTTTCGACAGGAGGTAACTCGTACTGTGTTTTCGCCCCGCATACTTCTGAAGACGACCTTTTCATTCTCATGAATCAGTATGTAAGTTAAAATGTGTCTCCACCACGCGTCTACTGCTGAGGACGCCGCTTCCATTCTCGTCTAACAGATGGTATGTCCCGCAGCCTCCACCGCGTGCCAATTCATGACAGCGACATTTTCGTCTTTGTGCAACAGCGGGTAAGTCGGACGGCGTCTTAAGTGCGCACTTGCTACTAACGAAAGTCTTCTCCTGCAATAGAAAGTCAGTCGCATTGTGTCTCTAGTGTGCGTTTGGTGCTGACGCTTTTTTCTTCTAATGAACAGGATGTAGGTCGCACTGCGTCTTCACTATGCACGGTGTTGACTACCACCCTTTCATCCTGTTGCATTACCTAGATCGTAAGTTCCCCTGCATATGCGCTGCGAATCCGCTGCTGACGTCGATCTTTCGTTCTCTTTCACAGGAGGTAAGGCGTACTGCATCCTGAGTGCACACAGGCAGTGCTGATGACTTCATTTTCATTGCTGTCTGTCAGATGGTGAGCCACACTGAGTCTTTACTGCACGTGCGATGCTCCTGACGCCGTCCTTTTCAACAGGCGGTAAGTCAAACCTCGTTTCGATTACGCGGACGCTGTTGACGCCGGCTTTTCATCCTTGTAACAGAGGGTAAGTCCAACATCCACTGTACGCCCCTGCTGAAACCGGCGTTTTCGTATTGTGCAACAGCAAGTAAGTCGTACTCCTTGTCCACAGAGCATGCATTGCTGACGATGGAGTTCTCAACAGGCGGTGAGTTGTATGACGTTTCCTATATGCGTTACTAACGACGCCGTTTCATCTCCGTGCAACAGAGCGTAAGTCACACGGCATGTTTCACTACCCAGTTGACTCCCACCGCTGACAACGACCTTCTAATCCTTGCGCGACAGCTGGTAAGTCTCATGGCGTCTTCACTGCACACGTGCTACTGACGAAGCTCCTCCTCGTGCAACAGAAAGTGAGTCGCCGTGCATCTCCAGTTCGTACATGCGTCTGAAAATTACTTTTTCATCCTTGTGCGACAGCTGGCAAGTACCACACCGTCTTGACTCCGCGCTTACTGCTCACACCAGCCATTTCATGTTTGTGCAACAGCGGGCAAGTCCCACCGCATCGGTATTGCGCGTTCCCTGCTGACGATGGTTATCCCTTGTGCAACAGGAAGTAAGGGCGAACATGCCAACCGTGTACCCATCTCTGATACAGATATTCCCGGTCTCAGATGCGCGATCAGGTCTTACAATTCAGAGAATCCGAAAATCGGCTTACTAAATTCACATTTGCGTCGGAACCCCCGTAGGTCTTGTTTAACTGGTATGGAAGCAGTTACTGAACTTGTCTCGGGATAATAAGGTTATCGGTAGTGGAATGGTCGAATAAGGAGGGATATTATTGACGTCGTCGTCTTAACATCCCAGCAATGCTCGACTTCGCACAGAGTTTGAACGGGAGTCTGGGATTGGTTTCTTTTGTATCGCGAGCCGCGATTCACATCTTGGTTACAAATTTCCACCGCGCGACATCTCTATCCCCCCTTGAGTCAGGAGGGGAAGATGTGGGACACCCAAGAACCTCGATACAGCAAAGATATTCCAAAAGGAGCGTCAACGAAAGATATCCCATACCATATACCTCTCAGCAGCCTCCGAGCACGTCAGCAGCCCAGTCCCACGCAGTCCGGCATTTGAACATCCATCCACGGAGGAAAATTGGTGCACGCTACGGCTCGATCCCCATGAAAGGACGGCGAGAAACAGAGACAGCATTCCACAGAGCGCAGATGAGCTAAATTCCGATCCAACTGTTCAGGATCGAAGATTGTCCACGGCCAGAGGAAGGCGCTGGGGTCTATGTTCCGTTCGCTACGTGCTTTGAATAAGACAGTCAAGTGTTGCGAAAGGGGGGGTGGAACGCAAAAGTTTTTGGGTAGTTGGCCCAAATTGCGCATGATTCCAGTCTGCATCAACAGGAAACTCCAGCTGTAAAATGCGTAAACCTGCAAATTGCGGAAGTGTAACATCTGAAGGCAGGTCAGAAACACCCAGAGGACCATACATGTACATACCATGTTGCGCCAACACCATAAGGTCGATCCGAAATTCTCGGAGGGTTATCGAAGTCGCCTCAACAAGAGGAACGAACCAAAGGGACCGTTGAACGACAGTGAGCTTCTGCAGTCGCCGCAGAACTCCGAAATTTGTGATCTCTTTGGAAAGATCAATGAGGTTTCAAGGTGTCCATATTGATGTGTCACCGCGATGAATGTCGACCGTCAAGTGCTCAAGACGAACAGTGGAAGAAGCGCCATGAATGTCCGTTTCCGCGGCCCGGTGGGCCATTTGGAATCCGTCCAAAAATACGATATGAAAAATTTAATTTTGAATATATCCAAATATGCATGAATGATACGGCCTTGGACCTGACCACTGAATATGAATACGGGCGAATATGAATACGATGTGATATGGATATAAGTCATTATAGCACAATACGGTGGTCAGCGTATTCAAATATATTTGGACTACATCCCGCAAGAATGGCAAGGTCATCGTGAAAAAGACTCGCCCGCACCCCGCTGTACGTGAAGTTCATATCCCAAATCGCTTTGTCTCACCTTTGTTCTGCAGATTCAAGTTGGTGCTATCGGCTCATTCATCACAAGCCGGAACCGATACGCCAGTGGCGACCTCGCACTGCCGCTTGGACTGTGGCTTTTGCATGTCAAGCCCATGTCGATGTGAAACGCGTCCTTTGCCGGTTTGGCTATAGCGTCAGCGATAGCACCGCTCGTAATGCGCTCAATACGTTGATGGACGCGAGCCTCGACGCTCTGAAGGAGCAGGTACGAGATGCCACGGAGCGCGGTGAGACCGAGTTTGGAAAGATTTCCGATAACATTCAACGGTACGAACGTGTCTTCGAGCATGGTATAGGCCGGGAGAACGTGATGAAGCACGGAACAGCTTGCACTGTCTTTGGCTTGGATGATTGCGAACCCGGCGCATTCCATGCTGCAGATCACATCGAGCGCGTTACCAAACAAGAACGACAGAGCTTGAACGCGGAGAATCTGCTCAGCAGCATCGACTGGGAACATATGGACACCATAACCGACCTTCACTTTGTTCGAGTCGTCGTGGACTTCTCACCGCATCTTAACCAACTTTCCTCGCAAGTCTCGGATCGATTCCGGACTACCCTTGCACGGAAGACGCGTCTTCAGCCTCTCAGTACCATTGGTAGTGTACCAACAGCGAGCAGCAAATCCAGAACAAGGGCTATCAGGCCGGTTTCTTCGACTACGACAAACAGATGGGAATAGAACCTGGGAAGTGCGACAACCTCTTGTCTTGAAACCGCGGGGATGGAGCGACCCATGGAACGTTAATGCGTCTGAAAATGACGAATGGTGCCGATCATGCCATGAAAGTTATCTTCGGTGATCTCGGTCCGAAAAGTGACTTTCTCAATTCAAATCGCCCTGTGTGTTGCCCGCCCACGGATTTAGATGGAAATTCTGAGTAGACAGAAATGAAGCTATGTACATTCCACAATGTCTCCAAGAGCTGCGGATCGGCACAAAGATCGTCATATATGCAGCCGCTCAATGACAATCCGGCGAGAAGAACAACATGAGGATTGTGCGGAGCTCCTGTAGCTTCAGCATAGATGATGGTCCCATCCTCAGAATGGAGAATTTTGGTGTCGGTTTGGAGGGAGGGCATTGTGGATGTGTGAAAGACGGCGGCAGTAGGCTTATATGTGCCGGCAACCAAATTGGGTCTCGGCTATGCGGGGTGCTTACGTCCAACTGAAGTTGGATCCTGCCATCGCGATTCGCCATTTCTGCCAGGGAACGAGGAGGCTCCATCACTGCATGGCCTAGCCATAGACCGATCTGTCAAGAGCGGGAGAAGATGTTCTGGATGATCATTGTTTTTGTGGAAGCAACTCTCGGTCTCAAAATACTGTGCCGGAGCAACCCAACTAGGGTGTCACCCGTCACTGAAGGTGTAGTCTCGGCGATCACGGGGAGAGTTCTATCAATGTCAGCCCGGCGAACGCACTAGCCATCATCGTCGCTTGGTCACCACCAGCTCCAGTACAAAATTGGGTACCAACCACGTCTGCGGGAGAACATCTCAGTACGCGGGACATCTCAGTACCTGGATTCTGTCTCAGTATCTGCTAATCATCTTCTGCCAGTGATAGCAGTTGGGTAGACTTGGTGTAGATGTCCTGAAATCAATGGGAACCAGTTCTCCTGCAAGACCGGAACCCAGAGTGTCTCCGTTCTCAGCGCGCCTGGGGGTGACACGACGTGAGAATGACTTACTGTAGCAATCCGTTCAAGTGTTCAGGTCACGGGCGACCGGTCCTTGGACAATGAAGCGCTAGAGAAGGCGGCCCAAAATGATTGAGAAAATGTCGGCGTCTTATTCGGCATTCGTTGGCCTGCCATTATGGGGATTTTCCCATGATTGCCGACAGAATGAGTTGGATAAAAATGGGTGACGGGTGACAGTGAATACCTCGTTGGACTACTACAGTATTCTGTAGGAATTGGCGACGAGGCTTGGTCACGGTTTCAATCCTGATTTATCGTGCACTGGCCAAGGCAGTGCCTCTGATTGTGATTAATCTCCGCCGCCAAGGATGAAGACAACCAAGACCAATTCGGACTACTGCTGGCTTTATTGAAAATGGCCGGGTACTCCAGTCTCTTTTCTGACAGTAATCCTTGGCCGTCGAGATTAATTAATCAGAGGCAGCACGGAGCCCAGCATTGAACGAGGACTCGGAGCAAGACTGCACGAGAATTGAAGACGAGATCAGCTTCGTCGCTCCCAATCTCCGCGGTGTCCCAAGCGGCCTTCTTTTTGACCGTTGAGGAATCAGAGACTTCCCTGAGTTCGTAATGATAAGATCCTAAGGGATGATTGGCTCCCAATTTCAGGTGATTGATTTTCAAACAGTCCATTCCTCAATAAACACCAAAATCGTACTCCAGCGTATGTGGCACTGAAATTTCCTCATTATAGAGAGGCAAAAGTTAATGCCACCCGCCAACGGAGCAATTGGATCGCCGCGGTACTAAGATTGAATCAAACAATAAATAAATAAAACATTCCTCGAAGAAGAGTAGGAACAGGTACATTGAATAAGTAAAACCGGTCGAGCCAATGGTGATCCCAGTATCACGGAGCAAAAGCGTCGTCGGTCGATAAAACCTTTAACTCCATTGTATCGGCAGCGCCAGTTTCTCCGGCTCTACGGTCAACATCATCTCCTTTAGCATCGATGCCGGTGGTTGAGTCCGTCCATTTGCTGTTTGTTTGAAGAACGTGAACATTAAGTCTCGTTGCCCCGTCCCCCATTGTCGTAGAGCCAAAGGTGGTGGTTAAATCCTTTTTGGCCCGCATGGCGCCAATAGTAACGACTGAAAGAGGCTCGAGATTATCGTTCTCGGAATCGGATTTCAGTTTGAATACAACTGCGACCATGACGGGCAAGTTGGCAACGAGTAGGCTGACCGCGAGCTTGGAAGTTCGCAAGTCAGTGATTTGGCAAGCACATGTTAAATAGGAATACACTGCACCTGAAGCGTAGCCGCCAAAAACTCGGGGATACCACTGAAGCGTAGGACACAGTATGCGTGATACAGACTGACGGCGGTGCCGATTAAAGTGGTCGCGAATACCGCTCTGAGACGCAATTTCAAGCCTCGTTGCAACTGTACCCGCCACAGCAAACGCATGGGCGCCGCCACGAGCAAGAGGTCGGATATGACATCGGCTTTGAGCAAATCAGCTTTCTGTCCGGGAGAAATAAAAGCACTGTACTGATTAGTTGGGCGATGGCAACATCCAAACCGAGGGCGCATTGCGGGATAAGGTTTTCCTTCCATCCAGGCTGTCTCTCGCACACCCACCATACTTGGGAAAAGAGGATGAGCCAGGCAACAAAGAAGACGATGGCGGTCCAAAAAAGCATTCGGCGAAACTGTCCGAAAGACAACCGGATTACAGTAAACAGGATGGAGATTCGGGCAGTCCTGGAATTGAATGAGAATTGCACCAGTATTGTTCTACCTCCCTTACCAGACAACGGCGTAGAAGAATTGGGCACACCTAGGAAATATGAGGAGGCTGTCGGCACTCCGAAACGAGTCCTCACATATAATAGATTGACACCTTGATATGCTGCGGGATCGTAGCTGTAAACTGGGGTCAGAGAAAATGCCAACTATTTAATGGATCGAATACTCGGATCGGAGACGTGAAGCATAGCTGCCGCAACGAAAGTGATAGAACACAAGGTGCACATGAACGCCCAGAAGTCGTCCCACCAGAGCTTGCCCCTGGAGTACCGCACATACAGACGGAGGTAGGTGACGACACAAGCGAAGGGAATAGTGACGCAGAGAACAACTAGAAAATATTAATCGAGTTTGCCACCAATATAACAGTCAGACTCACTGCGGAGCTGTGGAATGGTAGCAACCATGGCGAGTCTCAGTCGCGATTGTAAGAGCGAGGCTGCGTGAGCTGGTGATTGCGGAGGAAGGTCACTTAAAAAGAGCGTGACAGAAGAGAATTACTCCCCATCATGATCAAATGTCCTTGCTACCGGCGCGCGCACGAATCGGTCAGCACGGAAATAACCCGTTTACCATAAGAAGGAACCATTTTAGGGATTATTATAGAACAGTATGTTGGAGCTCCCCTCCAATCATTCCGCTGAGAGCTTAGTTGCGTGACGAAAATAGTCTCTTAAACAGACGGTACAACACCTGAGTGCTTGTACCTGCACATTGTTGTAGGACAAAAGTCGGTTGAAAATTTGACTAGCATTTTCATGTTGGAAATCGAGGGACACATCCCGGACTCGCTGTGGGTCCGTGCCCATCATTTATTTTGAAGTTTGCCAAAGTTTGGTGCTATAAAGCTTTTGCTCGCGCATTCTTAAAGGTATACCTGGAGAAGAGTTCTCACAAGACAGTCTTTGATGAGGATTGGGATGGCTGGAGCCAAATCAAGGCCAACGATGTTCTTCAAGAAATGAAATCCATGCAAGAGCCACACAACCACCGTGATACGAAGCATTTGGTGGGAGATGGTCAGGAAAAGCGGCGGCATGCGAGCAGATCAGTGCCACGAAGGCGATGGATATCCAAATCTGTATCTCCGCCGATCTGATATCTGTCTGTTTCCTGCACCATTCCCAGGACTGCTTCGAGAAGCGTGCACTGCACCAAAAATAAGGCGAAGACACCCCAAATCTACTCACTCGGAATCAGACTGAATAATCCAGCGAAACCGCAGAGGGCGGATAATTGGCAGGAGCTTTGGCTTACTCGGACTCAACTTTCTAAGCCCTTTTTTTATTTTTATTTTATTTCAAAAAAAATTTGGGATGGAATTGCGGGGATCCCGGATGAAATGCTTCTACGATTCTACACAACTTGATTATAATCAGTTCATCTCTCAGTTCGACGGATTTCACCACTCGGATGCAAAGTAGCGGCGTGTAGAAGAACTGTCAGCAGGTCTTGTCTTGTCGTGAGTGAGGATACAGCCTATATGATCAAAGGTTTTTTGTACCTCATGATTAGCGGGCCGATCACTGCGGATTTCGGGTTACCTCAACCTTCCATCGGCTTGGAGATGATACTAATATCATACTCCCAGTGATAAATTCAGTGAATCTCACGGAGACGGTGGTGTCGGATGCAACTCTTCGGGGTCTTGGATGTACCATTATGCGACGCTATTTATGGCTTTAAAATATACTCCCATACCCAGGATCGTGGAATTTCGACGTACTAACATTCTGATGCACCCTCTGGGCACCATATGTAATCTAATCTGGGTGCGCATGAATTGGCACTACTGTATCCTGGAATCTATCATTCAAGAATCTACCGTTATAGATTGTCACTGTCATTTCTTGAAATCTACCCGAGAATCTACCATTCTGGATTGTCACTGCCATTTCCAGCTCCAAAATAGGATTCGGATATCTATATAATGAAGGTAAAGCACAATTGGTGGCCCAAAATGGCGTCCTTTGCAAAGCTTGCAATTTTGTTCTTGTCTGCTCTCTTCTACGATCGTTCGCTGATCCCACCGACCCTCCCTCCCTCTCCAGAGGAACAGAAAAGGACTGAAACCAATGCCCATCGCACCATCGGCTGGTACGAAGGCATCATAATCCCCATTATCCCACTCTGGTGCAGAGTGAGTATATACCTCACAATATTCTGTGCATCAATATTTATTCAATACAGATGTCCTATTGGGCCTTCACCTTCACTGAGGTGGTTGTGATCCTCGCCAGTACTCTGGATGTCTCGCCTCGCGCAGACCACATCGTAACCAGAGTCATCGGGACCTACGACTCTCCGGAGCGCATCACCGTCGCACTCATCTCCGGTACGGCCCTCGTCGTCGCTGGAGCCATCATTCGATTCCGTTGTTTCCGAGAGATGGGTCGCCACTTCACATTCGCCCTTTCTCTCCGCGATGGCCACTCGCTGATTACCACTGGCCCATATTCTGTTGTCCGGCATCCGGCATATACGGGTGGTAACATGACTCTCTTCGGCGCCGCCCTCATCCACATGTGGAAAGGCTCTTGGTGGTTTGGTGGAGGATATGCGACAGCATGGGGCTTGATATTGGCTTCTCATCTCCTCCTTTCCTCGGGGCTTATTGCCAACGGCTTCTTGAGGGGTGTAAAGGAGGACGCCTATCTTAAGGCACAGTTCGGAGATCAATGGGAGCGTTTTGCGAAGCAGGTACCTTATAGGTACATTCCTGGCATTTGTTAGATCATTTCCACTACTCCTACGATGAATCACAAAATCTCCTAGTTGATTACAAGTTTCAGGTGTATTCCCTTCTATCTTTATAAATTGCGAGTGGCTCCGAAGCTTTAACTCAGGGATATGGACGGCGGATTGAGCTCGGCAGTGCCTGTCAATTTTAGCCATATCGGTGCTCTTGTTCAACTGCCCATCTGTTGGAAGGAAGGAAGGAAGGAAGGAAGGTGTTAACCGCGGTGGTCCCTAAAAGGAACATGCAGGCTCTGTACTACATACACGTGCCTCAACGATGTATGATACAGACGTATTACCCAACCCAATCGATACGACAGAATGTCGGCCAGTGATCACACTTTAGACCACACCCTTCTCACAAAACGAGCCGAGTAACAGGGATAAACTTGAGGATTAATGAGTAAAGCTGGAACCCTCCATCAGTATGTAGAGATCCCATCCGGTGCTTCACAGCGAAGATTGCGCCGTGGCATGCGTTCCGGGCTTCAGAGGCTTTGATCGCGTAGTTGCGCGATAAAACATTAGCTGTGGTAAGTCGAGTCAAATGCCCACATATTTGACCGAAGGCCTGAGGATACAACTTGAATCAGATGTTTGACACCATTCGAGACTCCTATGTAGTACATAAGCTCCTTTTATCAGGGGCTGTGTGGAGCGACTGAGACAGTCGTGCTCGCTGTCCGCAACAGCCCGCAAGACAAGCTTGAATCTTGTATTTCATCGGGTTTCATCGGGAGAGGACCGAGAGCCGCGCTAGTGTGGCGTGAAATAGGCTTGTGAAATTTACATCTGCAAATTAACCCGGTAAATTAGCTGCTAATTTACCCAAGATTTCTCGAGGCCAAAAAACGTATGTAAAGTACGTTCTATTTGACCGTAGTTGACCCTCGGTTTTGGGAGTGAATCCAAGGTTTGGGGTATGATTCAACACCTATTGCTAGTATCTTTTTGATCTTTCAGCAGATTTCTGGCCAGAATTACCCGATGTCGGGTCTTCCCGCCGTCTTACCGAGCTGTTTCGTGTTGAAATGACCAGATTTCGGGAGATTTCAGCTGAGTTGGGTGAAATGTGGGCCAAAATTTGTAGGAATCGAGTATTTTGACCATTTAAGGGTTAAAAAGGGCAAAATTTAGGTCCTGGGCGGCTTCAGAGGCTTCCCAGAGCTTTGGTAAATTTCGGGTAAATTAGCGAAGTAAAATAGGTCAAACAGACCCTTTCCAGGAGCCCTAGGTAATTTACCTCTGTCAACTAGACCCCGGAGCTATCTCACGCCACACTAAGCCGCGTACGCATCGTGGCTCAGATCAGAGCGCGGTCTGGGCTCATAGCTTCCAGCCGTTATTCGCCTATCGAACGGAGTGTTAACTCGACTTTTAAATGGTGGCATATTTGGCCTGTCGCTGTCTAGTGGGTCCCAAGGCGCACTTTAGGCATCTATGAGTCTCCCGACGACATTTGTGCAGTCTCAGCCTCTTATGTGGACGCACAACGGTCTTCACTGGGCATTTTGACAAATGGATGGTGAAGGTTAGGAGGAAGAGTAGATGAACTAGGGTTAGGGGTCAGTGAAAGTGACGCCAGACGTACGCCAGTGCCGCCACACTGACGCCCTCTGACGCCCGTTCAGCCCTGGCGTCACTACCGTGATGCCCCCAATATTGATTGACGCCTTGTCTGATCGGCATTTTGTGGAGTATATACGAGAGGAATAGGACTGGGACTCCCCCAATCCTATCATCCGTGCCCGAGTCCTACTCAGTCCCATCAAACGATAGGACTGGGCCCATCAAGAATAGGACTCGACTCACTGAACACACCAGCAGTCAAACATCCATCAAATGTGTGATCCGCCGTGAGGTCGGTGATCCGTGCACGCCGTTGTGTGATGCTGTTTTGTGCAGCTTTTTCTGGCTTTCCCTCTTCTGGTGTGCGACACCTTGGCTTGGTACCGACTGCGCAGAACGATCCGACATCAATTTCGATGTGCGCTTCGAAACAAAACTTTTTTGAAACGGCTCGGAACTCCAGAGTCCAGACTATGTACTTGCCAACCACCCTGGCATCGGTTTCGCAGCACAGGTAGTGGCCTGTGCTGCAATATTTCTTTTTGTTCGCTTCACATTTCGCCTGTGCACAATGGACTAAATTGAGGTAGTTCAACCTTAAATAAAATTAACTGGCAAAGATGCAGCCCGCATCCTCGATGTTTTAAGACGCATCTCCAAAAGACGAGAGATTGAAGGATACAGAAATTTCGTGAGAGCTTGAGTACTGATCCAATAATTATTCCACTCAAGGCATTTCCGGTGGCTCTGAGAGACCCTAACACCGACCCGTTTTTTTTCGGTGGAAAATTCGACGACCTGGATTCCATCACTAGCCTACTAGCTCTATCTCCTGCAAGATGACGTGCCGTAGATTCAAGTCTCGTCAAGCACTCGGGGGAGGACATGTAGTCATTCCGAACACAGAATGTGCAGTCTACCATGTATCTATTTATTTTGTGGTCCCGCGGTTGGAGACCCAGGAGAATGGCGATATCAATGGAATTGGTTGAACCTCAAATAATGGTCTGAGGAGAAGTCAGACATGAACTTCAGATGAACTCGTCGCATCAAGTAATTGTGCAACACATGGTCTTAAGTAGCTGATAATAAATTAGCAAACTCTCCGCCGACAGAAGGAAGGCGCAAGAAAGGATTATGAGTACAGCTGGACCGTGGGAATTACTTCGTAATTAACTGCTCTTCAAGTAAATGGCTCCTCTATTTCTCCATATTATAATATTTTTTCTCTTTCCCTCCTCCTCTACCCATCCTCTTTATTTAACTGCTTCTAGGCCTGTGTTTTCTCACTGCGTGTTCAACCTTCGTCCCCGTTCGTACCAGGGATTCATTGCCATTTTTATGCCTACAAAATCTGGCAAGTCGCACTGCCTCTGTAACCAACGTAGACCAAATCCCAGTGGTTTAAGAGCTTTCCTTCCAACAGAGATGGGACTGTTCTGATGTCCTGTTGAGAGTGGACGGAGGGGGCGGTGCCAGTTTGTATTATCCCTGCGGCCACGTAAAAGCGAGGTACGAACTCAAATTTTGTTGTAGCATCTGTTTATAAGATACTAGGGGCAACGTACCACCAGAGGATTCTCCACACATAAATAGGGCCAATCCTCTGTCTTTTCTGGTCCCAATTCCTCCCTAGATTTGCCTGTCCACCCCTCCTTCCATACTAAGAACTCAAGTCCTTGGCTGCCGTTAATTTTTCGTGTCTGCATTTTTGTTGCCATGGCTGCGTGTCGCTAGCGCCGGAAAATGAACACTGGGTTTCTACTTTGTCTAAGGGCCCCTTCAGTGTCTCTGCTTAAATCTACTCCAAATCATGCTGTTCTGGCGCAATATTACGTTCAGTAACGGCGGGTTGGCGGCATTGGTCAATAATAAAATTGTAGCCATTATTAGGAGTCCGACTAAAAAAATCTGACCCAACTGGAACACACTTTGAGATGGCCCATTATACAAACCTTCCCCCGAGTCCGCCGCGCGACAAGGGATAATGTTGAAGTTGCGCATCAGCGGAGCGGAATTTGCCGAATTAATTTGATGGCGGCCTGCACTCAAGTTCTTAGTTCTGCGTGCTTCTATCCTCATTTGCTTGTCACTTTCAAGCAAAGGTGTAGTCCATCTGCCCAGTACGCGCACACTTGGATCACCGACAGCTTGGGGCGGATCACACATTGATGGCAGATCAATGACAGATTGATTGTTGGAGCGAGGACTTCGCGAGTCCTGTTCTTGATGACCCGAGTCCTATTCTTTGATCGGATTTAGTAGGACTGGGCATCAATGGCAGGACTGGGCGAGTCCCAGTCCTATTTATCTCGTCGATACTCCATTTTGTGTCGCGCTGCAGGTATTGACGCCAATATTTTTATGGCCCGTAATGTAGTCGTAGTAGACCGCACTGAGATATTGTTGGTTTTTTCTGAGGCGAGTACTTCTCCGTGCATGAGGCGGTGTCGGCTTCGGTATTTCTTGGAGCCCGCTTCCTTCCTCCTCTTCGGCGCTGGCCCATTCCCAAAAACATCCTCACCAACAAAAGGCCTCTTCACTCACCGTTGCTTCACTGGTGGAGGTAGCGGTAGATCAGCAGGCAATTTGATGGTGCGTCGGTTCTGCCCAATGTTGACGGCCGGGAGGGAGGGAAATTAAATGGAATGATCTCCGGGTTCCACCCGCCGTCACGATGATAGAAAACCAAATCGGTCGAATTTTCAAAGACTATGAGCAGCCTTGAATCTCGCCTCCCACTCCACAACCCCACTCGTCGACATCTGGTTTTCAATCTCCCTTGCACGGACAACTGGGTCAATGGCAAGCCACATTTCGTGCAGTCCCTCGATACCTCGCGGTTGTGATAACCGGAGTCGGCCGGCTTGAATCTGCAGGAAAGTTTCACCGTTCAAATTCCAGGGCTCATCTAGGGAGTGCTGGATTGCGAGAAGCTGTAATAACACCGATCTGGGACCCTAAATCTTTTGGTTCGCCAGGGGATCCAGACGCATGAGCTCGTTCGCAGAGAGCGCATCCAAAGCGACGTTCAACATGGCATCCAACGCCGGACTGGCTTCAGAAAACACCCCTTCATCCATCGAAGAGATGCTTCGACACTCCATCGAATTACTTTGAAATGATCACGGAAATTGCGCGTCACAAGATTGGAGTCTTCCGTTACCAACATTCGCGCAATTGTCAGAACCGCAAGGAGGAAGAGCTGTAACAACGATGGATTCAGGCTCTCTGCATCTTCGGGGACAGACTGGCAGCAATTTATCGAGACCCCCTAATCTAGTCGGAATCAAGTTGATCCACCTCATCCGAGTGTTCATCCGAGAAGGGCTCTTGATCTTCAGCTGCCTCGGGGTCGTCTTCCTGTTCAAATTCACTCCCAAAGACACTGGCTTCCCGGTCGATGTCGTGTTCTACTCATTTCAATTAGTACTGTCCAATGATTTCCGTCAAGAACATACCGATTGAATTATCATCATGCAGGTTGTTCAAGTTGGGATCAAAATCCTCCTGAGCCATTGAGACACCATAGGATAGGAATATTAGGTTGACTTCTGTGTTCGGAGACCCGGACTTGGTGATTCGAGACATAGTCCACAGCGGAGAAAGACCCGTCAGGATGGTGAACCGAGGAATGTGTGAACATTGAATGAGAGTGAAACCCGTAGTGAATAAAGACAGCGCCCTCACGAGAGCGAAACAGGGAGGACTCAACCCCGCATGCGCGAAGATACATAGTCTCTCCACACAGAGCACACATTTGCTTCAATTTCCGGTGACGCTCAACGGCTGTTGATGCTGGTGCAAGGTGCATGGAACATGTTTGGGTATAACATTCAACAACACCCAAGCATTGCGGCGTAGTTCATGACCCCTCTGCTAGGTGTGAGCGTTTTTAGAACCACGATTCAGTGTGGTCTCTAATGCCCAGCTCGTGGCGAGTTGGTTTGTGTCCCACAACTGCTGGCGTGAGACATGAGAACGGAATTCTCCGTCGGGCGAAAAATCCCAGCTAAACGCAATCAGTTTTAGTGAAGAAATGTCCGGCCTGGTGTTAAGGGCTGCTACATGAGCATCAGGACTGAGACAAGAGCTTTGAAGGAATGTGGCAAACCCGGAGAGCTTGGGCGAGTCTGAGACTGCTCCTCGTCTTCTCTTTCGCCAGGTAGAATTATCGGCGGCGCTCGGGAGTGAGGTCGGTTGACGAGAGTAGAATCGGGGCCGATTAGAACCAGTCCAATCAAGTTACCTGAAATAACAGTATAAATTTATTAGTGGACACTATATCGATGAAACACGCCATCTTCATCGTAGTATGGAACCAATTGCGGTTCCCTGGGCCGGGTGAGATATTCCAATATGGAGTTGAACATCCACAAGAGTCGACTGATATTGCTGACAACTAGACAGAATATGAGGACAATGTAGAGTAGCATAGTGGTCCAGTGATAAGGGGCCGGGACCAAACAAGAGCAACTGGAGTATCGTATTGATCACTTGGTTGAAATGCTTATGCGCTTATACATTTTTGATACAGTTGCGGCAAAAAAACCTGTCTAAAAGCTGTTTTAGCTCATTTCTTGACCAATTCATGTCAAATAAAATCCTGCCATGAGGTTCTGGTGTTTTCATGAGCTTTCACATAGTTTTCTAAATATCTCACCTCTGTCGTTGACCCTGAATAAAATAAATAAGGGCTTTCTGAAAAATCGACTTTGCAGAATCATCATGTATGCAGAAAAGGTGTATACAGCATGAAAGTACTTGTAGAGGCAAGCATATTGGTATTTTAGTTCATGTCAATTGATGGAGATTTGGGCTCACACCAGAGCCCGCAAGTTGGCCATTTTCAACCTATCCTCCCTTTGAAGCAGGGACATTAGCGTAAAATCACATGATTCTGCTCACTCAGCAATCAGAGAAGAAAATAAATATTATGAACAGTCTAAGCACTGTAAAACCTCTGTCCAAATTGATTGGTAAAGGTCTCGAGAAATTCCAAGCAGATTTGAGCGTGCTGGAGGGGCAACAGTGAAAACAGCTGTTTTTGATGAAATTTTGATGCGCGCCTTATGTTCCACAAATAGCAGTAATATATAGTAAAGACAGCAGTTACAGGGTAAAATTATGGGGTATGATTGATGGACAAAGGGAGTAAGCAAGGCTGGATAGTGCGTGGTGCGCGTCTGCAATTCATACCTTTAAGCTCTGGTCACTCGTAGGCGGTAAATATGCAGAGGCAAAGAAAGAATCTTGGTAATAAATGTACACAAGAAAAGAGGAAGGGCTTGGTAGCGCTGGTGCATATCTACATATTGTTGTCCACCTCCAATGGAGTAAATTGAAGCAGACCCGCCTGTTCGATTTGGGCACGAGCCGTGCAACACTGTTGATGAATACTTTTTTTCTCTGGTCACTCGTGAATACCGAATACAATGGACTCCCAAGAAAGAACACGGCGCATAATGAAGGTAGAAAGGATGGCAGGAAGGCTCAGTAGCGCTTGGTGCGCATCTGCGATTCATAGTGGGTGCGTTGTTTCAGCAGATTTATCCCGTTCGATTCGGGGCTGAGCCGTACACGTTGTCGAATATATATTTTTCTTCTTTTCGACTTGCGTCAATTTACTGCCGTTATCCTGAGACCCAGTTCCGGTGCGGATCGCCAGCCTGTTCTACTTTCGGCCGAGATGAGATCTAGATGGATCGCATTCTAGTTGATATTTTTGGACGCGAGAGTCAAGGATGCATTGCATCTGCAGAGATCTATCTGCTATTGCAGATGAAGTCCAGGATTAGAGTGCGGAGGAATCAAGTATAAGCAACGTGCACTGGGAGTGGGGAAGGCTCTCCCGTAGCGTGTAGTGCACATCTGCATATCATCATCCACTTATGATCAACTCATATAAATTGAAGCAGACCCGCTTGTTCGACTTAGGCCTGAGCCGTAGGTGGACGAATTTGTTTTTCTCTGGTCACTCGTGAGTTTGAAACCGCAAATGTAAAGGACGGGATAATAATCATACAAAGGGGGCGAGGAAGGGCTCGGTAGCGCTGGAGCGCGTCTGCGATTTATAAGAGTAAGAAAGTGTCAATTTAAGCAGATATCCCCGTTCGATTCGGGGCTGGGCCGTGCGTGGTATTTGCTGCATTTCTTTTTTCGGCTTCGTTCTTTCGGTGGCCAGCTGTCCACAGGCCTTGTTTGGTTCGCTGAGATTTAAGATTTAAATTTGGTGGATGAAAGATATCCGGGACTGGAATTGTTCGGGAACGAGTGGAATTGTTCGAAAAGGAGCGATGATATTTCACGCACAAAGGGGGCTAGCAAGGCTCGGTAGCGCTCGGAGCACATCTGTGTACCGGTGCAAATTCCATTGACTCTACATCAGACTTCGCCTATTCGACTCAGCCCGAGCCGTTCTGCCTTTGTCAACCTTTTTCCTCTCGTAGTGACTAATAAAGCAGACGCAAAGAAAGAAATACGGGGAAGGAAAGACTCGGTTACGCGTAAACTGCAACAGACTTTGCCTGTTTGAATCGGGCCCGAGCCATTCTCGTCAACATGTAATCATGCTGATTACGACACATCCGAAGTCCTTATATAGCCACGCAATTGATTAGTACTATCTAATCAATTATCTACCTTTGGTGTAGCGGTCTAGAACGCGGCTCGGACTAGCTTACACAACAACCGGTGTTTTCTCTCTCTCTCTAGCACTCGTGAATTGCATACAGCATATGCACAGGAAAATATGGAGTATAATCAATGTACAAAGGTAAGGAGGAAGGCTCAGTGGCGCGTGGCGCGCATCTGCATATCATCCTCCTCTTCCAAATGAGGTAAATTGAGGCAGATTTCGCCTGTTCGACTCAGGCCCGAGCCATTACATGGTGTGGATGTTTTTATGTCTCGTTGCTCGTGAGTTTTAAAGCCCAGAGGCAGAAAGATATGGGGTATAAGCAACGTAAAAACGTCGTCAGGAAGGCGCGGTGGTGCTGGTACGCATCTGCATATCACTGCATATCAGCGCATCTGTATTAGGCGCATAAATTGTAGCAGTCGCCTGTTCAATTCAGGCCCGAGCCGTTCCAGAGGGACATAGATTTCTTTTTCTCTGGCCACTCAGGGTAAGATGTGGGGTGTAATAACCGTGCGAAAGAGATTCCAAGGGGAGTGTACAATGAATGGATCATAATTTTAACCCACCCCTGGACCATACCACAGATGAATGAATGCAGCACCGAGTGCAAGGACATCCAGGACAAGAACCGTGATGTGGGCGAAGTGACGAGGAAGAAACCATGTAAAGCGGACTTTGGAGGCCCTGCATTCAATTTCAAAGGATTAAAGCAACAATGTGGACCGCAACCTGCATTGACCTGCTCCGAGTCTGTGGGAGACTAATACTTAGCCTGAGGGTCAACTGAGGGTTAGTTCAAGAACTTCAGTTGAGCGATGTTTGCAAGGCGCGAAATCAAGAGCTAGAATCCAAGACAAATTTCAAGTCGGGTTTTTTTGAGTGAAGCTTTTCTAGCCATGAGTCGGAGTCGGGGTCGCCGTTGATGAGGAATTTAAAGGAGATAGCTGTGGCGGTGCACGTACAGCCGCTGATCGCCGATCGCTGCCGTCTTCCCTTGGTCCCAACATCTTCCACCTTGACCCTCGCTCGACGCCGCCGATGAACTCCCTAGGTTTAGCGTATGCGCTGATGTCATGATGGTCTCCTACTTTCCCAAATGACTTCTCCCTGCCGCTTTTTTGTTCTGAAAACTCGCCCTGTGCGCAATTACACGACATCTCTTCATCCCGTCTCTCCAGCGTCCACCCTTCCGAGCGCAGACTCAGGGACGTGTAACGACATATATCGTGCTTTCCTGTCTCATTGCTTCAAGTTCATCCTGGCGGGATAAGGTCAACAATGTGCGCCGGTGTGGTGTCATCTGTCCGTTTTTCCTTCTGTCTCTCTTATCGCGTACTGATGAGGACTAGGATATGAGAGATCATCTGCAAAGTTGCATCGCGCTCGACTGTATCCGCTTCCAAGGCCGAGACCGATTGGGATTGGAAGTTTGGAGCACACATTTCTCCGAACCAAATCCGTGCGACTCCTCTTCCTCCTCACATTCAATTGTACTAACCGTTCTGTAAAGGAACTCGTCGTCCAAATAAATGTTGAAAAAACCTCGAGAACGTCGCGGGCTACCCCACGACCGCCTACCTCATTAGCTACCTCTGGCGCAACAATAGCCCCCTCTCCGTATCCGATGTCCTCCCCACTTCCTGTGCCTTCCGCTACCACTACGCCTATGACGAATTCGCCCTCCTTTCCTCTCCTCTGCTGCCTTATTCAGCTGGAAATGGCTCCAGCCGTGTTGCCATCTCGCGCTCAGCCTTTCTTGGCCCCGCACGTCCTACGCCCTCTATCTCGTCTCGGAATTTGCGGGACGACACGCACGGACTTCCTCGTTATTAACACTGTCCCGGCTCTACGCGCCCTCTAACATGCAAACACACCCCAGAGAGCTGCGTTGCTGGGTGGGAGCATGTCGGAGTGTGCTTCTTTGGGTCTTCGCGTTCTTTGCGCTCCCACGGAGGCCGGTTTTTGGGGCAAGCTGACACGCGCTCCCTTCCCTCCTCGCCGTCGCTGGAGTGCGCATGCTTTGGAACAAGACCGTCCATCTCCAGCTCTACATTCTTCACCACCGGAGGCTGTACCGCTGGCAAGAACTGTCTACTGTACACCCGTGAGGTGGCGCAGCCGCGTTCTCTCCCACCACCCCCTTGCACTCAGTCCCTCCCTGCTCGCCACTTCCCTCACGGACGACGCGCACTCGGGCGCGCGTTGCTGGAGAGGTTTGCGGAGAGGTCGACGAAGATGGAGATGGGGGTAGTGCGCGAGTTGGGCACGGAAAAGGTGTGCTCGTCGACGCTGACGGAGCTGGAGCCGGAGATGGAAGAGCAGGAGGGGCGCGGTATCACGGAGATAGAGAAGCGCGGGAGTGCGGTACGGGCGTGTACATCCTGCCCTCGTCCTCGTCCTCGCTCCGTCCATGCCTATCTCCTCCCCGGCTGGTTTTCCTCCCCCGCCACACCCTCGCCGTCCTCGAGCATTCATTGCGGCTTAGGCTTCAATCCTCCCCGCACTCGCAGCTAGAGTTCGACCCGGAGGCGGCGGGGATGTCCGCCGCGCGCGTGTATCTGTGCGCGGCCTCCGTACTCGAGCTCATCGTCGAGCGATCGAGGCGGGGTGTCCGTGCGTATCCGCGCCGCCGTCGGCATCTTCTTCCTACGGAGATACGGAGGGGCAGCCCGCATGTGCCCTCTGCATGTGCACCGCAGTAGTGATATGACTTTCACTCGCGTGTCGATGGGGCGGAGATGAAGATGGAGAACTGCGGGGGTGGATAGATGCGGGTAGCTGGCGGACTGAGGAGCTTATGCATCTCGCTCCCCTCGTCGTCATGTCCCCCCTGACCGCGTTCGACATGCACTCACGCGCATCGATGTCGATGTCGATGGACCTACGGACTCGCACTCGCACTCACGCATCTCACGCATCTTGGAGACGGAGAACCACACACAGATGGAGGTATCGATGAGGGTGGGATGGGATGCAGATAGGGAATGTGTGCATGGGGGGACGGGTGCAGTATACATCCTCCACTCCCTCCCCTTCCTTGGCTTTTAGCCTGCCCCTTCCTCGCGCTCGCCAGCGCAGTCTAACCCCTGCCCCCGCCATTTTTCCCGTCCAACGCAGGTTTCGCACCGTAGTGCCACGCATCCACGTGGAATTTCGGGTCGGTCAAAGCTATCCTCAATCTCTCATTATCTTGGGGAGCATCGGTAACAGTCTTGATCATGACTTCAAAACGGGGTTAAAACTGAATTTAGCTCACAGGCATCCATAATTTTCTAGTCCTTGTACGGCGTCACCTCCTTCGATGGCGACACTCGAGCCCCATGTGCCTAAACATGCCCCAAAAATTGAATCGGAATTACCGAGCGTCCATTGCTGGCAGGTCCTCATCGCCACAGCGCCGTGTCCAGCGCGCCAATTCGGACTGTCGTCCAGACGCACCCCTGATGTGGGTGAAGATCATTTCTCCTGTCCTTCCTTCATGAGCTCGATGATCGGTTTAAGTAACCGTGGCGTTTGCCGCGGTACAGATCCGACATTACTATCAATCGGCAACCGCCATCCTTTCGGGTGCTGCCTCCTAGGATCCTACTTTTTTTGTTTGTGACGCGTGGTCTCTTGATACGCCAGATATCAAGGTTTCGCCAGCCCGAAGCGCGCAAAAATATTTCTAGCCCTGCTTCGCGTTTTCTATATGTCAATCTCGATCCCGCAGAGATTCCGAGCGACGTCCAGCTTCAGTCTCCTGGCCTGATATTTGCAGATCTGGCCACCTTTCAAACAATAGAATAAATACATATCCTTCCAGGAAGATCGCGGACACGTTCTGCCTGGGGGGGGGATTTATTACTCGCGTGATCCAAATGTCTGAACAGCGAGTGCCTGTCGATCCTTCCATTATTGTTCCACAGAGCGCTAACAGCTGAATCGGCGCGAAGGGAAATTTTATAACCGTATATCCATGGGGCTTCCGCACACAATTACCAAACGACATTGCACAACAACCCCCATTGGTTCGATTACGCGGGGATGCGGTAAGCATCGAGGTTTCATTCACCGTAACTCGGTGCCGGAACTTATATTTTCGGCCGTAGTTTGCGTCCGCCACAATACTTCGTGACTCAATGGCAAGCGGGAAACTTGTAGGACGAACGTGCCTCTCGATATTAGCAGTACGAACCGTTCGACTGGAGACTAAACAGTCGACCTTGACAGATGCCTCCATCATAGGACAAAAGAAAATGTTCAACTGGTTGCCATTTACGCTTTTGGATTATACATGTCAACACCTTCCAACCGTGAACAAGTTCGCCTCATGAAATGGATTGATATCCTGGATTCAGAAAGATTTACGCCGTACGGTAATCCTGTAATTAACCGAATTCGATCAGTTTCGCGGCGAGCAGCCAAAGAGATTTTACTTGCCTTGCCCGAGACCTTCTGGATAAATTTAATGAGATAATGCACGACATCCTGTGGACATTCCTCGTGCAAGGCTCCAACCAAACACACTCGAAATTCTTGAAGTTCGGCTTTAGAACGTCCTCGACAGTTTTCGGACCGCCCATCCGATGCCCATCGACGCTTCCGTGGAGAATCAACAGCGGGAACCCATCCCTTCCTGCCTTAAACAGGGCCTCTACATCCATCGGCCGATTGAGACTCAGACTCATAATCTCCGGAGTCAGGCTGTGACCGAGGTACAAACACTTGACCCGGTAGGGGATGGTGTCCGGCTTGGCGAAGAGCTTTTCCATGAATATGGTTGCTGACGTCTGAAATGCAGCAACATCATCCTTGGCCAACAGGCCGGGGAGGGCGACGGCGAGGCCAGGGGCGACCAGCTCCCCTAGGAGTTCGCCTGTGCAAGGCACTCCAGCGAGGTAGAGTACCCCGGAGAGCGTCGCAGGTGGAAGATGAGCCGAAACGTCGGTTGCAACAGCGGCTGCGTGGAATAACAACTTTGAGGACTGTACGGAACTCAGTCATAAACAAACGTACCGCCCATGCTCCTGTGGAACGGACGATTAAAGATTATGAAGCCTTTATAGTTGAACCTTCACACCATGCCACGAAAACGGGCTGTGAACCTTGAAGACATCCATCACAGCTTTGAAATCATCTGCGAACCTCTTGGACTCGTACGCTTCCGGAGTAGTAGGTTTCCCGCTACGTCCATGACCGCGGACGTCGTAGCGTACCTGCGATATGGTTCATTACTATGCGAGTCGGAAGGCAGAGACGTACGATGTACAATGTCTCCAAGAGCTGTGGATCGGCACAAAGATCGTCATATATGCAGCCGCTCAATGACAATCCGGCGAGAAGAACAACATGAGGATTGTGCAGCTCCTGTAGCTTCAGCATAGATGATGGTCCCATCCTCAGAATGGAGGATTTTGGTGTCGGTTTGGATGAAGGGCATTGTGGATGTGTGAAAGACGGCGGCAGTAGGCTTATATATAACTTCCTACCAAATTGGGTCTCAACTGCTTACGTCCAACTGAAGTTGGGTCCTGCCATCACGATTCGCGATTTCTGCCAGGGAATGAGGAGGCTCCATCACTGCATGGCCTAGCCATAGACCGATCTGTCAAGAGCGGAAGAAGATGTTCTGGATGATCATTGTTTCCGTGGAAGCAACTCTCGGTCTCAAAATACTGTGCCGGAGCAACCCAACTAGGGTGTCACCTGTCACTGAAGGTGTAGTCTCGGCGATCACGGAGAAAGTTCTATCAATGCCAGCCCGGCGAACGCACTAGCCATCATCGTCGCTTGGTCACCAGCTCCAATACAAAATTGGGAACCAACCACGTCTGCGAAAGAACATCTCAGTACCCGGGACATCTCAGTACCTGGATTCCGTCTCAGTATCTGCTAATCATCTTCTGCCAATGAGAGCACGCTGGGTAGACTTCATGTATTTCCGAAGATGTTCTGAAATTGGGAACCAGTTCTCCTGCAAGACCGGAACTCAGAGTGTCTCCGCTCCCAGCACGCCTGGGGGTGGCACGACGTGGTAATCCGTCCAAGTGTTCAGGTCACGGGCGACCGGTCCTTGGAAAATGAAGCGCTAAAAGAGGCGGCCCAAAATGAGTGAGAAAACAAGACAGGCCGCCGCTTCGCTCTGACAATTCCAAGATGAAAAATCAGAGGTTAATTTGACTACACGCTACGAGGATACAGCGAGGTAACGACAAAGGATGATGGCAGGAAAGAGAGTCTGACGGAGGACTCATTTTCTTCATCATGAGACTCTGAGCGCGTGGCCCTGAAATGCCGAACTAGGACGCTTGCAAAATTTGGAGCAGGCAGGATTATACGCAAGAAAATGCGTTGAATTAGCTGCCCGCTAGGAGATCTGCCATGCAAGAGAATAAACCTCGTCGTTTCTGGCTAATGAATTTAAGAACAGAATTGGGATTGATAACCACTGGGGTGCCCAGGGAAATTTTCGCTTGAAGCAAACTCGGACAGATAACGGAGGAATGAAGGCCAGAAACTGAAGCTGGTGGGTGGCAGTCGAAGTATCAGACCGTGAGTTGCAGAGAGCTCGAACGGGCGGTGGAACAGCCAGAAACATATTGATGATCAATGCAGGCAGGTTCGACGAGCTCAAGATTCTAGACCAGTAGAAAATCTCATACACCAGCGAGACAGTTTCGAATCTGATAGCGAAAGCACCCAGGGCAGACAGAAGCGTTGATCCGGGATATTCCCAGAAGGATGTTGCAATTCCAGTAATTTCGGGTGCGCGAACAAAATGGGGAACCTTTGCCAGTCCGAACGAGTGGACGTGGGGCCTTTTATGTCTCCAGGATCTTCCGTGGACTGCATGGCCTCCCGGCCTGATAAAAATCGAATTGGGCCGCGCCGGAGGCAGCAGCAGCTGTGATTAAGTACGGCCTGTCAGAAAAAACTGTGCGGTGGTCAGCTGTTGAGCCTCATGGTGTGAAATCAAGCTGCGCGGAAGTCACTGGAGGCCGAGCCATGAGGACGACGAGAGAACCAGAGGAAAGGGGAACACTGCATGGAGATGAACACAAAGAGATACAAAGAATCACGGAGGTAATCATTAAAGAACGGTTAATGTCGGTGTCTTGTTCGGCATTCGTTGGCCTGCCATTTATGGGGATTTTCCCATGATTGCAGAGAGATTGAGTTGAATAAAAATGGGTGACGGGTGACAGTGAATACCTCGTTGAACTACTACAGTACGTCAGGAAGAACCTTGTGGCGCCAGCATTCTGTAGGAATTGTGCACTGGCCAAGGCAGTCCTCTGATTAATTAATCTCCGCCGCCGCGGATGAAGACAACCAAGTACTCTTGGCAATGCCGGGTACTCCGGTCTCTTTTCTGACAGCAATCCTTGGCCGTCGAGATTAATTAATCAGAGGCAGACCGAACTCAGAGTGTCTCCATTCCCAACGCGTCTGGGGGTGACACGACGTGAGAATGACTTACTGTAGCAATCCGTCCAAGTGTCAGGTCACGGGCGACCGGTCCTTGGAAAATGAAGCGCTAGAGAAGGCGGCCCAAAATGATTGAGAAAATGTCGGCGTCTTGTTCGGCATTCGTTGGCCTGCCATTTATGGGGATTTTCCCATGATTGCCGAGAGAATGAGTTGGATAAAAATGGGTGACGGGTGACAGTGAATACCTCGTTGGACTACTACGGATCTGTAGGAATTGGCGACGAGGCTTGGTCACGGTTTCAATCCTGATTTATCGTGCACTGGCCAAGGCAGTGCTTCTGATTGTGATTAATCTCCGCCGCCAAGGATGAAGACAACCAAGACCAATTCGGACTTCTGTTGGCTTTATTGAAAATGGCCGGGTACTCCAGTCTCTTTTCTGACAGTAATCCTTGGCCGTCGAGATTAATTAATCAGAGGCAGCACGGAGCCCAGCATTGAACGAGGACTCGGAGCAAGACTGCACGAGAATTGAAGCCGGGATCAGCTTCGTCGATCCCAAACTCCGCGGTGTCCCAAGTGGCCTTCTTTTTGACCGTTGAGGAATCAGAGACTTCCCTGAGTTCGTAATGATAAGATCCTAAGGGAGGATTGGCTCCCAATTTCAGGTGATTGATTTTCAAACAGTCCATTCCTCAATAAACACCAAAATCGTACTCCAGCGTATGTGGCACTGAAATTTCCTCATTATGGAGAGGCAAAAGTTAATGCCACCCGCCAACGGAGCAATTGGATCGCCGCGGTACTAAAATTGAATCGAACAAATAAATAAATAAAAACATTCCTCGGAGAAGAGTAGGGACAAGACACTTCAAGCGCGAGTAGGAACAGGTACATTGAATAAACAAAACCGGTCGGGCCAATGGTGATCCCAGTATCACCGAGTAAAAGCGTCGTCCGTCGATAAAACCTTTAACTCCATTGTATCGGCAGCGCCAGTTTCTCCGGCTCTACGGTCAACATCATCTCCTTTAGCGTCGATGCCGGTGGTTGAGTCCGCCATCTGCTGTTTGTTTGAAGAACGTGAACATTAAGTCTCGTTGCACCGTCCCCCATTGTCGTAGAGCCAAAGGTGGTGGTTAAATCCTTTTTGGCCCGCATGGCGCCAATAGTAACGATTGAAAGAGGCTCGAGATTATCGTTCTCGGAATCGGATTTCAGTTTGAATACAACTGCGACCATGACAGGTAAGTTGGCAACGAGGAGGCTGACCGCGAGCTTGGAAATTCGCAAGTCAGTGATTTGGCAAGCACATGTTAAACAGGAGTACACTGCACCTGAAGCGTAGCTGCCAAAAACTCGGGGATACCACTGAAGCGTAGGACACAGTATGCGTGATACAGACTGACGGCGGTGCCGATTAAAGTGGTCGCGAATACCGCTCTGAGACGCAATTTCAAGCCTCGTTGCAACTGTACCCGCCACAGCAAACGCATGGGCGCCGCCACGAGCAAGAGGTCGGATATGACATCGGCTTTGAGCAAATCAGCTTTCGGTCCGGGAGAAATAAAAGCACTGTACTGATTAGTTGGGCGATGGCAACATCCAAACCGAGGGCGCATTGCGGGATAAGGTTTTCCTTCCATCCAGGCTGTCTCTCGCACACCCACCATACTTGGGAAAAGAGGATGAGCCAGGCAACAAAGAAGACGATGGCGGTCCAAAAAAGCATTCGGCGAAACTGTCCGAAAGACAATCGGATTACAGTAAACAGGATGGAGATTCGGGCAGTCCTGGAATTGAATGAGAATTGCACCAGTATTGTTCTACCTCCCTTACCAGACAACGGCGTAGAAGAATTGGGCACACCTAGGAAATATGAGGACGCTGTCGGCACTCCGAAACGAGTCCTCACATATAATAGATTGACACCTTGATATGCTGCGGGATCGTAGCTGTAAACTGGGGTCAGAGAAAATGCCAACTATTTAATGGATCGAATACTCGGATCGGAGACGTGAAGCATAGCTGCCGCAACGAAAGTGATAGAACACAAGGTGCACATGAAGGCCCAGAAGTCGTCCCACCAGAGCTTGCCCCTGGAGTACCGCACATACAGACGGAGGTAGGTGACGACACAAGCGAAGGGAATAGTGACGCAGAGAACAACTAGAAAATATTGATCGAGTTTTGCCACCAATATAACAGTCAGACTCACTGCGGAGCTGTGGAATGGTGGCAACCATGGTGAGTCTCAGTCGCGATTGTAAGAGCGAGGCTGCGTGAGCTGGTGATTGCGGAGGAAGGTCACTTAAAAAGAGCGTGACAGAAGAGAATTACTCCCCATCATGATCAAATGTCCTTGCTACCGGCGCGCGCACGAATCGGTCAGCACGGAAATAGCCCGTTTACCATAAGAAGGAAGCATTTTAGGGATTATTATAGAACAGTATGTTGGAGCTCCCCTCCAATCATTCCGCTGAGAGCTTAGTTGCGTGACGAAATAGTCTCTTAAACAGACGGTACAACACCTGAGTGCTTGTACCTGCACATTGTTGCAGGACAAAAGTCGGTTGAAAATTTGACTAGCATTTTCATGTTGGAAATCGAGGGACACATCTCGGACTCGCTGTGGGTCCGTGCCCATCATTTATTTTGAAGTTTGCCGAAGTTTGGTGCTATAAAGCTTTTGCTCGCGCATTCTTGCCCATGGCCAGCGTGCCGTATAATGCCGAATGATGCCGATATCGGCCGAGCACCCTCGGCACCTACAATGTTGCCGCAAGACCGTAAAGGTATACTTGGAGAAGAGTTCTCACAAGACAGTCTTTGATGAGGATTGGGTTGGTTGAAGCCAAATAAAGTACCGCCCAACGATGTTCTTCAGGAAATGAAATCCATGCAAGAGCCACACAACCACCGTGATACGAAGCATTTGGTGGGAGATGGTCAGGAGAAGCGGCCGCATGCGAGCAGATGAGTGCCACGAAGGCGATGGATATCCAAATCTGGATCTCCGCCGATCTGATATCTGTCTGTTTCCTGCACCATTCCCAGGACTGCTTCGAGAAGCGTGCACTGCACCAAAAATAAGGCGAAGACACCCCAAATCTACTCACTCGGAATCAGACCGAATAATCCAGCGAAACCGCAGAGGGCGGATAATTAGCAGGAGCTTTGGCTTACTCGGACTCAACTTTCTAAGCCCTTTTTTTATTTTATTTTTATTTAAAAAAAATTAGAGATGGAATTGCGGGGATCCCGGATGAAATGCTTCTACGATTCTACACAACTTGATTATAATCAGTTCATCTCTCAGTTCGACGGATTTCACCACTCGGATGCAAAGTAGCGGCGTGTAGAAGAACTGCCAGCAGTTCTTGTCTTGTCGTGAGTGATGGACACAGCCTGAATGATCAAGGTTTTTTGTATCTCTTGACCAGCTGGCCGATCACTGCGGATTTCGGGGTACCTCAACCTTCCATCGGCTTGGAGATGATACTAATATAATAGATTATCATACTCCCAGTGACAAATTCAGTGACTCTCACGGAGACGGTGGTGTCGGATGCAACTCTTCGGGGTCTCGCATGTACCATTATGCGACCCTATTTAGGCAACTTCTATGGGTTTAAATATACCATTCATACCCAGCATCGTGGAATTTCAACGTACTAACATTCTGATACACCCTCTGGGCACCATAAGTGATCTAATCTGGGTGCGCATGAATTGGCACTACTGTATCCTGGAATCTATCATCCAAGAATCTACCATTCTAGATTGTCACTGCCATTTCTTGGGATCTACCCGAGTACCATTCTGGATTGTCACTGCCATTTCCTGGAATGTACCATTTCCAGCTCCAAAATGGGATTCGGATATCTATATAATGAAGGCAAAGCACAACTGGTGGCCCAACATGGCGTCCTTTGCGAAACTTGCAGTTTTGTTATTGTCTGCTCTCTTCTACGATCGTTCGCTGATCCCACCAACCCTCCCTCCCTCTCCAGAGGAGCAGAAAAGGACTGAGACCAATAGCCACCGCACCATCGGCTGGTACGAAGGCATCATAATCCCCATTATCCCACTCTGGTGCAGAGTGAGTATATACCTCACGATATTCTGTCCGTCAATATTTATCCAATACAGATGTCGTATTGGGCCTTCACCCTCACTGAGGTGGCTCTGATCCTCGCCAGTACTCTGGATGTCCCACCTCGCGCAGACCACATCGTAACCAGAGTCATCGGGACCTACGACTCTCCGGAGCGCATCACCGTCGCACTCATCTCCGGTACGGCCCTCGTCGTCGCTGGAGCCGTCATTCGATTCCGTTGTTTCCGAGAGATGGGTCGCCACTTCACATTCGCCCTTTCTCTCCGCGATGGCCATTCGCTGATTACCACTGGCCCATATTCTGTTGTCCGGCATCCGGCATATACGGGTGGTAACATGACTCTCCTTGGCGCCGCCCTCATCCACATGTGGAAAGGCTCTTGGTGGTTTGGTGGAGGATATGCGACAGCATGGGGCTTGATATTGGCTTCTCATCTCATCGTTTCCTCGGGGCTTATTGCCAACGGCTTTTTAAGAGGTGTAAAGGAGGACACCTATCTTAAGGCACAGTTCGGAGATCAATGGGAGCGTTTTGCGAAGCAGGTACCTTATAGGTACATTCCTGGCATTTTTTAGATCATTTCCACTACTCCCACGATGAATCACAAAATCTCCTAGTTGATTACAAGTTTCAGGTGTATTCCCTTCTATCTTTATAAATTGCGAGTGGCTCCGAAGCCTTTAACCCAGGGATATGGACGGCGGATTGAGCCCGGCAGTGCCTGTTAATTTTAGCCATATCGGCGCTCTTGTTCAACTGGCCATCTGTTGGTGGGTCAGTGAAAGTGACGCCAGACGTACGCCCGCCACACTGACGCCCTCTGATGCCCGTTGCCGCCCTGGCGTCACTACCGTGATGCCCCAATATTGATTGACACCTTGTCTGATCGGCATTTTGTGTCATGCTGCACGTATTGACGCCAACATTTTTTACGGCCCGTAATGTAGTCGTAGTAGACCACACTGAGATATTGTTGGTTTTTTCTGAGGCGAGTACTTCTCCGTGCATGAGGCGGTGTCGGCTTCGGCTCGTATTTCTTGGAGCCCGCTTCCTTCCTCCTCTTCGGCGCTGGCCCATTCCCAAAAACATCCTCACCAACAAAAGACGTCTTCACTCCCCGTTGCTTCACTGGTGGAAGTAGCGGTAGATCAGCAGGCACTTTGATGGTGCGTCGGTTCTGCCCAATGTTGACGGCCGGGAGGGAGGGAAATTAAATGGAATGATCTCCGGGTTCCACTCGCCGTCACGATGATAGAAAACCAAATCGGTCAAATTTTCAAAGACTATGAGCAGCCTTGAATCTCGCCTCCCACTCCACGACCCCACTCGTCGACATCTGGTTTTCAATCTCCCTTGCACGGACAACTGGGTCAATGGCAAGCCACATTTCGTGCAGTCCCTCGATAGCTCGCGGTTGTGATAACCGGAGTCGGCCGGCTTGAATCTGCAGGAAAGTTTCGCCGTTAAAATTCCAGGGCTCATCCAGGGAGTGTTGGATCGCGAGAAGCTGTAATAACACCGATCTGGGACCCCAAATCTTTTTGTTCGCCAGGGGATCCAGACGCATGAGCTCGTTCGCAGAGAGCGCATCCAAAGCGACGTTCAACATGGCATCCAATGCCGGACTGGCTTCAAAAAACACCCCCTCATCCATCGAAGAGATGCTTCGACACTTCATCGAATTTCTTTGAAATGATCACGGAAATTGCGCGTCACAAGATTGGAGTCTTCCCTTACCAACATTCGCGCAATTGTCGGAACCACAAGGAGGAAGAGCTGTAACAGCGATGGATTCAGGTTCTCTGCATCTTCGGGGACAGACTCGAAGCATCGAGGCAGGTAGACGGCACCCAGCTGGAACACAAGATAAGAACGATATTGCGAAATGACTCAGTCAGAATTAAAAAGAAAGAATATGTTACCAGACTGCCTACGGCAACGTGCTTGCACGAAGATCTGCCGTCCATGGCAGACTGGTGACGAGTCTGATTTGGAACGGATGGTAGGGGCAGAGTCGTTGTTTCAGCAGATTTATCTCGTTCGATTCGGGGCTGAGCCGTACACGTGGTCGAAAATATTTCTTTCTTCTTTTCGACTTGCGTCAATTTACTTCCGTTATCCTGAGACCCAGTTCCGGTGCGGATCGCCAGCCTGACCCAGTTTCGGCCGAGATGAGATGGATCGCATTCTAGTTAAATATTTTGGACGCGAGAGTCAAGGATGCATTGAATCCACATAGATCTATCTACTGTTGCAGATGAAGTCCAGGATTAGATTATAACTGGGAGTGGGCAAGGTTCGCCCGTAGCGTGGTGCATATCTAACAGCAGATGCAAAGGAAAACAAAAGGTGTAATGAATATACAAAGGGTGGAAGAAAGGGAGGAATGGCTTGGTAGCGCTGGTGCGCGTCTGCGATTTACAAGAGTAAAAAAGATTTAAGCAGATATCCCCGTTCAATTCGGGGCTGGGGCCGTGCGTGGTATTTGCTGCTTTTCTTTTTTTCGGGTTCGTTCTTCGATGCTCAGCTGTCCACAGCCTTTGTTTGGTTCGTTGAGGGTAACATTGAATTTAGTGGATGGAAGATATCCGGGACTGGAATTATTCGGGAACGAGTGAAATTGTTTGGAAAGGAGCAATGATATTTCACGCACAAAGGTGGCTAGCAAGGCTCGGTAGCGGTTGGTCAACAACCGGTTTTCTCTCTCTCTCTAGCCACTCGTGGTTTGCATACAGCAGATACACAGGAAAATATGGGTATAATCAACGTACAAAGGTAAGGAGGAAGGCTTAGAGGCGCGTGGTGCACATCTGCATATCATCCTCCTCTTCCACATGAGATATATTGGAGCAGACTTCGCCTGTTCGGCTCGGGCCCGAGCCATTACACGGCGTGGATGTTTGGAGTTTGAAACCCCAGAGGCAGAAAGATATGGGGTATAAGCAACGTACAAAAGGAGTGAGGAAGGCACGGTGGGGCTGGTGCGCATCTGCATATCATCATCGGATATTAGGCACATCTTATATTGCAGCAGTCGCCTGTTCGATTCAGGCCCGAGCCGTTCGAAAGGGACATAGATTTCTTTTTCTCTGGCCACTCAGGGTAAGATATGGGGTGTAATAACCGTGCGAAAGAGATTCCAATGGGAGTGTACAATGAATGGATCATAATTTTAACCCACCCCTGGACCATACCACAGATGAATGAATACAGCACCGAGTGCAAGGACATCCAGGACAAGAACAGTGATGTGGGCGAAGTGACGAGGAAGAAACCATGTAAAGCGGATTTGGGAGGCCCTGGATTCAATTTCAAAGGAGTCAAGTAAAAACGTGGACCGCAACCTGCATTGACCTGCTCCGAGTCTGTGGTTGCAGTGAGGGAGACTAATACTAATAGCCTGAGGGTAGTTCAAGAACTTCAACTGAGCGATGTTTGCAAGGTGCGAAATCAAGAACTAGAATCCAAGATAAATCTTCAAGTCGGGGTTTTTTTTTGAGCGAAGCCTTTCTAGCCTTGAGTCGGAGTCGGGGTCGCCGTTGACGAGGAAATTTAAAGGAGATAGCTGTGGCGGTGCACGTACAGCCGCTGATCGCCGATCGCTGCCGTCTTCCCTTGGTCCCAACATCTTCCACCTTGACCCTCGCTCGACGCCGCCGATGAACTCCCTAGGTTCCAGTATATGCGCTGATGTCATGATGGTCTCCTACTTTCCCAAATGACTTCTCCTGCCGCTTTTTTGTTCTGAAACTCGCCTGTGCGCAAGTACACGACATCTCTTCATCCGTCTCTCCAGCGTCCACCCTTCCGAGCGCAGACTCAGGACGTGTAACGACATATATCGTGCTTTCCTGTCTCATTGGCTTCAAGTTCATCTGGCGGGATAAGGTCAACGATGTGCGCCGGTGTGGTGTCTTTCCTTCTGTTTCTCTTCTCGCATACTTCATATGACGAGACTCATCTGCAAAGTCGCATCGCGCTCGACGGTATCCGTTCCAAGGCTGAGACCTATTGGGATTGGAAGTTGGACCATACAATCCTCCAAACGCAAATCCGTGCGACTCCTTCTCTTTTTCCGCACATTCAACCGTACTAATGGTTCTGTAAAGGAACTTGTCGTCCAAATGAGTGTTCCAAAAACCTCGAGAACGTCGCGGGCTACCCCACGACCGCCTACCTCATTAGCTACCTCTGGCGCAACGTCAACCATCTCCGTATCCGATGTTCTCTCCACCTTCCGAACCTTCCGCTACCACTACGCCTATGACGAATTCGCCCTCCTCTCCTCTCCTCTGCAGCCCGCTTCAGCTGGAAATGGCTCCAGCCGTGTTTCCACCTCGCGCTCAGCCTTTCTTGGTCCCACACTGCCCGCGCCCCCGATCTCGTCTCGGAATTTGTGGTACGACACGCGCACAGACTTCCACGTCCTTAAACCCGTCCCGGCTCTCCGCGCCCGCATGCAGACACACCCGGAGAACTGTGTTGCTGGGTGGGCGCATGTCGAATTGTGCTTCTTTGGGTCTTCGCGTTCTTTGCGCTCCCACGGAGGCCGGTTTTGGGGGCAAGCTGAAACGCCTCTACTCGACCGCTCCCTTCCCATCGTTGGGGTGCGCATGCTTTGGAACAGGCCCGCCCATCTCCAGTTCGCGTTCTTCGCCACCGGAGACTGTACCGCTGGCAAGAACTGTCTACGCCCGTGAGGTGGCGCAGCCGCGTTCTCTCTCACCACCCCCCTCGCATTCACTCCCTTCCTGCTCGCCACTTCCCACATAGGCGACGACGCATTCGGGCGATTTCTGGAGAATTTGATGTCGATGTCGACGAATATGGAGATGGGGCGGCGCGCGAGTTGGGCACGCAGGTGTGTTCGTCGACGTTGATGGAGCTGGAGCTGGAGATGGAGGAGCCGGAAGGCGCGGGAGTGCAGTACGAGCGCGCATGGAGCGCGCGCGTACCTCCTGCCCTCTTGCTCGTCCTCGTCCTTGCTCTGCCCATGCCTATCTCCTCCCCGGCTCGTCTTATTCCCCCGCCACGCCCTCGCCGTCCTCGAGCACCGTCCTGGGCATTCGCAGCTAGACCCGGAGACGGTGGGATGTACGCCGCGCGTGTATGTGTGCGCGGCCTTCGTACTCGCGCTCGCGCTCATCGTCGAGCGATCGAGGCGGGGTGTCCGCGCCGCCGTCGGTGTCTTCTTCCTCCGCAGATACGGAGAGGCAGCCCGCATGTGCCCTCTGCATGCGCACCTGGATGGGATATGGCTTGAGGTGTGGATGCTCACTCGCGTGTCCATGGATGGAGATGGAGATGGAGATGGAGAGATTTGAGTCTAGGTGCGCGTCCGCGCGCGGGTTTTGCATCCCTACTACATACATGTCGCATTGTGAGGCGTACCCTTCGGCCGAGTCTATTCTGTGAATATGGATAGCTCAGACGGCTCACACGCAGGGTCGTGACCTAGCGCTGGGCAGAATGAAGAGCTTATGTATCTCGCTCCCCTCGTCGCCGAGAAGCAGCTGTGTCCTCCCAGATTGGAATATTTATGGATTGCAGGAAAGGGTTCAAAATTTGGCGTGGTCGGACATTAAGGTAGCTCCTCTCGAGGAAATTTATTAAGATGAAACAAGACGTGCCTTCGCTTCGCTCCGGTGTATGTCCATAATACCCCTTTGCCATTCGGGGAATATTATTGGCTCAGAGATTTCTGAGTGACTGCTTGGACGGTTTTCAATTGAGCAAACCGAGTGCTGACCAAGATGCGGGGAACAGGCAAGTCAGATCAAGGAAATCCGAGAGGCAAGACTGGTGGCCATTTAGCATTTGGAAGTCAGTAGATCTACTGCTGTCACATTATAATCATGAAGCATGCATTGACTGTGTACAGCAGTAAGGCGGATATACGTTGGAGGTTGAAACTGCTGGAAGCTGCGGAAAGATATCTCGCACTGAACACGTCCAACATTATGAATAATTCCTGCCGCTTGTGTTAGACGGAAAAATTACTCGTGATTGTTTAGATATACATGAATTCAAGTGAGAACGTTGAGACGGAAAGCGAATGTCGCAGCCAGCCGAGATGCTGGCTGGAAGGAACATCCCTGAGTCGAATAAAATTAGCTGTGGAACCCCAGCCAATGGAACATTTAATACTTTTCATAGTGTACCACCTGGTTCAAATAAGTCTCTTGATGCGGTGACAGCGGGCAGGGTAGAGAATCGGTGAAATAATTTCTGAACTTCGGTGCTGATGCAATAAAGCAAAGGATGGCTGAGAATGCTTACCGATTGGAATACGAATATTGTTGCGCCTCCTTGCTATCGAATATTGAGACTGGACAATTAATGAGTAAACTGTTCAGCTTTGGCGAATATATGAACGAGGGAAATGGAATAGTAGCCTACCATCGCTCACACGATCCTCCTGACGAGCTTTTGTATTGTCAGGACCGAAAGATCAGTGGTTCAAAAATCCAGGCAAGGGGCTAACGGTACGAACCACGGGTGAATTCAGGGAGAAATCCAAACCTCTGCACGAAGTGGTGAGTAATTCTTGCGGGAGACGCTTCGGAGACTCACTCAAGTTACGTTTGTCGTTCTTCGTACCGCTTGGAAGTACGGGCAACAGGATGAAAAGAAAGCGAGGGAAGGGAACAGCGCGTGGTCGCAGTATCCGACCTAATTCAAGAGGGTGTAGGCTTGTAGCTTGCCGACTTGGACGTACACGTTGAACAGCATGAAGCGTCAGCCAGAGATCTTGGGCCCATAATGTCTGGAGATTTTCATTTGGGTTGGGTTGCGATCCTTGTAACTCTCGACGTCTCTGACCAGCTGGGATGCCGGTTCCCGAACTCGGTTCATATTTTAGAAGGTATAAAGGCATGCTCCGCCTCCATTACCTAGTTTCTCATCAGGATTGCATGTTACAATAATTGTGTTACCACTTGTCTGTGGTAGTCTCTCCTAGACAGACGCTTCAACAATATCCGACGTCGTACCTCCGTTTGTTGGATCTGTGGTCACTCCTAACAGGGTATTGTTTTATATCCCCGCCTCTGTAGCGTTTGAATTGTGTACTGACTACAGACTCGGTCAAGTCGTGAGTGTGAGGTGTGTATTTCATTAGATTCGTTGCCTGTACGAGTCTGTACACATGTGTAATCACGTATGTCGGGGAATGTACCGCGCCATCCATCAATTGCAATTAGGCAGAACAGATCTTTGAGTCTTTTTAAAAAACTTTCAGGAATGGTCTCTGCAGCCCCGGATGTTCTGTCCAAAGGATCTTCAATAAAATATAACACCCATCTCAGTAGCCCGCTCGTCACGCTCCGCCGACGGCGATTTCTGGCAACGTCGCCCACGGCGATGCGCTAACAATACCACTCACTCATGTTCATGGGTCAGGGTATAAGAATATATGTATCCTCCCAAGTCGGTAATGAAAGGAAATGTACAAATATATATATATATAGTCCACCATCGCCGCACAGAATAAGAGTCAGATGCATAGATTAGTATGAGGACCCGTGTGCTGACTGCGGGTCGGTCCAGTCGAGCTCAAGACTGCGCGAGAAGTCCGCCTTCTCAAAGATGTCGAAGTGGCCAGCATCATAGTACAGCGTTCGACTCTCCCGCTGCCCGCGCGAAATGCCCAAGTCGTTCCAGTCTGGGGGAAGGAGGGACCGCAGCCCCCAGTTTGCGATCTGGACGGTAATGGGGGCCCGGACCTTAGCAATCTCGTCGACCAAACGGCGCCTCGCAGCCTCCGCACGACTCTTTGGATCTGTGGAAGCCCACACAGCCGACCCGCCCCCGAATTCAATGATCTGCTTCAAGTATATCCCCTGCATTGTCTTGATCCATTCCCAAGCGCGGAGAGCGTTGCGGTAGAAGGAAGACCTTGCGAAGCCGCTATGAGCATCTCGCCGTATGCGCGACGAGTGTACGCCGCGTCTCGACCGCAGCAATCTGCAACCATGGCCACGCTGGCTTGCCTGGTAGAAATGGTCAGTTCCTCGAACGTCTTGAAGTCTGCAGTGAAGCCGTGCACACTGGAGGTGAAAAGCATCGGGAAGTGGTCGATGAAACTAAGCTGCAGGATCTCGTCTCCGCTGGCCTCCAGGAGCTGAGCGAGGCGAAGCGTGACCATACTGGACGCGGAAAATCCCGCGATACGATAGGGACCTGTAGGCCGCGCTTCTTTGATGTGCTCGAAGTAAAACTGCGCGAGGTTGTCGACGGTATCAAGGGGAGCCTCTGCAGTCGGCTGGATAGCCCAGAGCGGGGTTGTGAACTGTTCTTGGATGGCTCTGAACGCAGCGATATCACCCGCACCACCGTGAAGGATGATGAGTGGTATCCCGGTTCCGATGACGAGCTTCAGGAGCGTCTGGCCCGGTTGATTGAACGCGTCCCATGAGAACAGCTGTTCAATCGTGCTGTCCACGGTTCTCCACCGTTGTGTGCTTGGTGTCGCGCATCTTCAAGACAAGATCATCGAGACTTAGATCGCCCAATAGCTGGATCTGCGTAATCGCAACATAGGGTTTCAAGGCAGTCGACATTCTGGCAGCAGAGAGCGAGTCGAGTCTGATATAAAACATCATGAGCACTTCATATTTTTGGGAAGCATTGAAACTCAGAGCGACTTACCCGTACCACGTGAGCGGAATATTCGGCTCGAACTCCTCCTCAGAAGCATCCACGAATTTGAGGACAATCTCCTGCAGGGCTTGATATGGGTCCTCAACCTCCAGGTCGTCCTCGGTAGCATGCAACTTCACGAGGTGGTTGTACAGTGGAGACTCGCTGACAGAATTATGGATGGCATTCCAGTTCAGGTTGGGCACGTAGACCGAGATTCGCTCATCCTTCATACGCAGCAAACCGTCCTCGAGGCAGAGGCAGATCTCTGGATATCAAACAATAAACATCAGATGACATTGTTCATGGCCAATTGCCAAGTCGTACCGTAGCTATTCATGGTAGAGGATCGCCATTGCTCCAGATGAGAATTTATTGAACTGAAGAGGCCGACAGAATCAGATATGACAGGTGCAACGAAGGACCAGGCGTTAGGGTACCGCCCCGTCAGATACTCGATACCCGTGTTAGCACTGAGCGCAAGGGATGAGATTGTGATGGTAATATTGGGTCTTGCCACAAACTCACCTTGCATAGTTCGTCTGCCCAGCGACGCCGAACCCCGCCATAGACGAGACGGCGACCAAGAAGTCGAGTTTCTCAATAGCGATAACCTTCTCAAGCGCAAAATACGCATCAGTCTTCGGTTTGAACGGAATTGAAAAGCTCTCGGCATCCTGCTTCAAGAAAAGTCGGTTGGACAGCACGACCGCCGTGAGCATGCATCCGGCAAGGGGGCGATCCAGCGAGCTGATCAATGTGGTGAGAGATTCTACGGATGAGGCGTCACATGCGTCTAGCCGAAGATCAAGATCGGGAAGGCTCTTGAGATAGTCGACAGCACCGCGCAAGGCTCTGGTCTGCGGGCCCGTAAGTCGATTGACACCGGTTCGGGAGGTCAGGGCGATATGCCGCGCGCCTTTCTGTGGTCATATTCCTCTCAGTATATAGTCTCATCATGTACGGGGCTACACCTTACTCACTCGGTACATCCAGATTGCGATCTGGAGCCCCAGAGAGCCAATCCCACCCAAAATAAGATAGAATTTGTCGTCTGCCAAGACGAGAGAGTGCAACACATCGAAACTTGGTGAAAGCAATTGTTCCGGTGTGAACGAGTTGAGCACGCCGTCGTCGTGCATGTCGACCTCTTGAAGGACGCGGAGCAGGTCCGTGCTGAGCGTGGAACCGACGAGCCAGGGGCTTTGGATCACGGCGGCAAGAGCGCCTTGGTCTGTGTGATCCCAATTAAAGAAAGATACACCGGGTACCCTAGGAATAGTACGGTCAGAAGCGGCAGGGAACCCGCCCATGATAATGTCCCCGAGATAAAGGCGAGGAAGGACCATGGGGAGCGAGAGTGCAATCAAAACCGGCGTGACGCCGAGGTGCTCGAGAACGCGCGCGACGTAGGAAGCGATCCTTCCAGTGTGAACAACGACAACTTGAACTTTCTGTAAGCTTTCTAGGGACCTGGAATTGAGGCAAAGGCCGAGCGCCGCAAAGACTAGCGGCAAAGCGATACTCGCGGAGCCGCGCTCGTCAGCCATCTCGGGGATTTCAGCGACGCAGCCATCATGAACCAGGACAAAGTTAGACAGCGCAGACGGTATGACTGCAACCACACGAGCTCCTACTTGCCATCGCGATGACCCGGTGCGTGCGACTGTCCCCACGAGACCCTGCAGCCCGCCCTCCGCTTCGGACAGATACGAGATCTTGATGAGCACCTGACGAAGGCCGGGCAAGGGAGGCGCCGACTGAACAACCGTCTTTGCCTGCTCTATCACCCAGTACTTGCTATGGTCCAGAGATTCAGGAGCGCGAGGAGCATATGAGCGCAGACGGGGCACCAGCACGGCGCCCGAGCTATCGAGTGCAATTTCGAGCTCGAGGGAAGGGAATCCAGAGAGGTGCTGAATGGCAGCAATCCTAGATTCAGCTTTCCAGACCGGATCGAAGAGCACCAAACGGATCTCGACAGCTACGACTTCTCGCATCAGTGAGCGAGCGAAGCCAGTGGCAACAGCACCATCGAAAGTTCCCAATGTAGATTCGATCCAGATAGTGGAACGGCAACCCGATGACATGGTGGCAAGCACAATCTGCTGTAGCTCGAACACGCGTAAAAGCTGGAAGGTGAAGATGATGGGTGGTTCAATATCGGAAGAAGATGTCGGAGACTCGGAGGAAGATACGAGAGGCAGAGACTGTTTCTGTGCCCGTAGCACAAGGAACAAGGATTGCTCGACATCTTGTGCCACTTCCACGACGCGGAAGTTGGCTCGTGCCAGTTGGACATCCCATTCAGACTGAGACCGCCGATGATACTGCTTTCCGGAGCGTAAACCCGGCCAACGTCCTTGCGCGGAAAATACGCGATCTATCCATCTTCCACCCCGAGCATTGGGAGCCCCGTTGGCTTCCAGCGCAACAAGAAAGCCGCCGGGAACGAGGAGTCCGTTCAAGAACTGGAGAGATTGTTCCAGTCCGCTGCAAAGCCTAGCGTATGAGTCACAATAATGACATCATATGTGGAAGTCGTGAGGCCGGCCTGTTTCGAGACGGCATCGACGTTGAAGGAGGCCGTTCGCAGATCAGGCAAAGCATGCTCGTGCCCGCACGCAGTGTAGTCCACCTGAGAGTAGGATATTCTGAGACAAGCGTGGGAAGCAGCAAGTTATAGACGGATGCAGTGGCTGTGAATTTGACCTCAGGATGTAATATCACGCCATGAATTATTCAGGCTCACCGTCGCCAATGTCGAGGATACGCATAAGCTGCTTGCCGGAATTCACAGCGTGATCCAGGATGTGGCGGATATCCGCCACGCAAGTATCTAGCGAGGCAGAGAACAGACCCAGAATCGCAGACGGTTTAAGCTATGCAGGCTTCATCAACCTGTACTCTCTGCACCAAACCTAATGCTCAACTCACCTCGATCCCATCGGAAGAAATGGACCCCACAATTTCCTCGAAGCCCTTGCAGTCCTTACCCAAGGTTGTCATCAAGGATTTGTCCGAGTCCCCGATTATCCACCCGTTGGAACTGCTGTTGACATGATTCACGGATCGATTGGCTGCGTGCACTGCCTTGTGGACTGTGAGTAGTCGAATAAAGAACGCTAGATCACACACCTTCTCGTCAACGAGAGCGATTATAGAATCCAGGAAAGCATAGTCTGGTAGGTTAGGACTAGGCGGGGGAAGTTCGGCAGCAGGCATGCCAAGAGGTTGATAGATGTACTCGTAACTTGTATTTGGACGGGTGGGACCCGCGCCAGTCCAATGTTTTGACCTATATATTGCGTAAATCATGCGGGCTCGAACGATTTATAGCCACTCACAAGACACAATTCATCACGGTCACGAGCCGCTCTCCTTGTTCATTGACAATGACGGCGTCGCACGCGACAGACTCTGCATCAACGTTGAGCGTGGAGAATTGAGAGGAGATCCTATATCGACATACCGGGCGTCCACTCACGCGGCACCATATGAGAATATAGCGTATTTGGAACTCCCTCTTCAACCGCGTGGTCATGAAGAATTACACAGCCGATGTGAGAGGGCAAGTAATAGACACTCCTGTCGTTATGGCCTATGAAGACGGGATGCAGCATGCCATGGAGGCAACAGTCCAGGACCGACGGATGGAACACATAGTTGTAATGCCTACGTTCGCATTAGACTCTGCCGCGAGCGAGTAGGAACACGAGGACTTACTCCGTAAGATCCGGTGCATTTCCACGAACTTTAAAAAGAATCTCATGCTCGCCCTCAAGACACGCCTCGATTCGACGATGAAGCGGACCGAACGCCGCGACGGAGTTGAGAACAGCATAGAAGGCTGAATGTCAGAGGAACGGTGAGACCGAGTCGTGAAGAATATCAAAAGACTCGCTGGTAATGTCTGTAGGCGTACACCGCGCACGAATAGAATCAAGGTCTATAGGCCCAAGAGTCCTGTCCGCAACTTCCGTGGTCATGAATCCAGTAGCGTGGAGTCGCGGCTGAAGAATTTTGTTAGCGAAAAAATGACCGGTAGCTTAAGCTATCTTACATTTCTACCGCCCGATGAGGATGTGATACTCCACGCGTGACCGTCTAATTTGACGTCCACATTCAACACTTTCTCCGGAAGCAGGGGAAGCAGACTGCGGAGCTCGATATCCCAGATAGTTCGTGCACCCTCCTCGAAGATCTGTAATATCGTTCAGAGGATAGGTCAATGAAAGTCTGAACCTCGTACCATTTCGACAAAACCCGTGGCTGGTACAATCGGTTCGCCATTAATGATGTGCTGAGCGAGATCGGGATGCGTCTGCGCGTTTATCGCGAAGGAGTCATGGTTGAGAGGTCCTTTGCGACTGCGTTTCTGCTTCACCGCCATTTGAGAGTTCTCGGAATACAAAGGCATAGGTTTCGGGGCCAGAGGATAAACGGGAAGGGGTCTCGATATCTCGAGAGAGTCGGTGGCGTTCAGAGCATGAAAGTCAATCGTATTAACGCCGAGAGTAGACAGGTTCCCGAGAGCCAGAAGTAAGTCGGATATTTCGTTGAATTCTGTCACGTTCTTGGTACGACACATGGGGCAAATGACCTTGTCAGGCTTCGCTCCCATTTTTGAGATGTAGGAGGAGAGCGCGGGGTGTGGACCAATCTCGATGAAGATGGCCTCGGGCATCTCCTTAACGGCAGCAGTTACCGTTTGCTCAAATTTCACCGGTACACCTGACATATTTGGACGCCCATTAATCGACTGGGAATTGTTAAGAAGCGAGGTCACTTACGACCGTTGTTCCACATATATTCCGGCGTAAACTCCGATTCCCATCTCGAGCCGGTTTGCGTAGAGTACGTCGGGACGACAGGAGCACGGGATCCGGAATAACGGGAGAAGGCAATCTCCATCTCCTCGACATAACGCGCCTTACATGGTTCGAGGAGGCTGCAGTGGCCCGGTACGCGAGCCATGATTTTGCGGGCGAACAGTCCGCGCTTCTGGGCAACGGCGACCGCTTTATCGAGCATCGCGTGGGTTCCAGAGATGGTGACAGCCTCTGGGGCATTGTAACAGCCGAGCTCGAGAACGTCGTCCAACCCGCCCTCCTGCAAAACGCCTTGGATGATCTCGTGAGCGACGGAGGGGATGCAGGACACCGCCGCCATGCCGCCGTTTCCTTCGACAATTGACATCGCCTGCGAACGGCGGATCGCAATCTCCATAGCCAGTTCTTGAGGAACAGCTCCCGAGGCATACGACATGGCGGCCTCTCCAGCAGAATGCCCGAAGACCATGTCGGGTAAGATTCCGAACGCCGCGAAAAGGTCGACGAGCGCCATCTGGATCATCGCGATGCTGGGCACAGTCAAAGCGACCGGCCAGGGAGCGGGCAGCGCCTCTTTGGGCCTGGCGTCCCCGAAGAAACCAAGATCCGACACGATTGAGGTTCCGGTGAGCTCCACATGAACCTTGTCCATCCGAAGAATGCTATTCCTGAAAGCAGGGTATGTCTTGAAGAGCTGTCGTCCCACTAAACCCAATTTGTCACCAGTTCTCCGTGTGACCACTGAATCATGACTTACTTTCAATGTGCTGAGGCCCCTGACCTGAGAAAACGAAGACAAGGGGTGGCGAGCCCCGCGGGACAAAGCGCGGCGCAGGAAATACAAACGGAAGATCGGAGGTGCTAATGGCGGCAGCGCGCCATGTTAGCTGCCTCGCACGCCTTCCATAAATTGCAGAGAGGACAGAAATCTCATCAGGTATTTCGGAGGCTAGCCGGGATAGATCTACTGCAACAGCTGTAGCAGTGCGCGGACTCAGACCCGCTGCGATGAGCAACACGGGCATCCCACTAGGAACCACGGTCGGTTGATGCGACTGAAGGCGGAGCACGTTAACCTTGATCCACTACAAGGAGAGTTTAAGCACCTTTGGAGGAGGGCTTTCAACAATCGCATGTCCATTCGCACCCAAAAGTCCAAAGGCATTACTGAAAAAGGGGTCAGACACGATTACAAAAGTAAACAGCGTATCACATACATTGAGACTAGTTTTTTTCCAGAGGCATTGCGAGTGGTAAATTCTTCGACCTGGGTGGGAACACGCATGTTGTACTCGTCCCAGTGGATTTCCGGGTTCGGAGTTTTGTAGTTGGGCTGAGGCGGAATGCTGTTCGTGGCGAACATCGAACAGACCTTAGAGAACGACGCCAAAAATGAGGTGATCTCCGTGTGGCTACGTGGAAGTAAAGAATTGAGTACATGGTTCTCCCTCGGTCCGTGTTTTCTCACCCGATGTTCCCCTTTATACTGCCAATGAGCAGTTCGCGATCTCTCCTAAAGTGATTACCGACCCAGTTGGCCTCCACTGGGTCCCCGACGGCTGTGCCTGTGGCGTGGCACTCGACAAAGTCTACCTCCGTCGGTGAGCGACCGATCCCCTTGTACGCATTTAGCATGGCAGCAGCCTGAGACTCGGCTATAGGTGTCTTCACTGGCCCTGCGGAGCCTGCCAAACCGTCGCAGGAATCAAATAAATATCGCTCACTCGGTCAATATCACAACGACGAACCCGTGGAGTTGACTGCCGTATTTAACACCTGCGTTAGCCATAAAATATGAGTATATTGTGCCCGATAAAAGGTACAGTGAGCACTTACGGTTGCATAGATCTTATCACCGTCACGAATGGCATCCTCGAGCAACTTGATTACGATTACTACAACAGCCTCTCCGCGCCCGAAGCTGTCGATGATCATGAGTAAACGATGAAAGACTGCCAGGGGAAGCGTACCCATCCGCAGAAGCGTCGAAAGGTATAGACTTGCCACCAGGCGACAAAATAGACCATTGGCTGTAGGAGATCCAGTCGAGAAATCTGCCAGTGTGGGAAACACAGATTGATCAGTCATGTGTCATCGCCTTCGGAGCGCCGGCTTACCGATGATTGATCTGACTTCCGCCAATCACTGCGGCTTCACAGTCCCCTGCGCGCAACGCTTGCACGCCAAGGTGGAGAGCCGTCAACGAAGAGCTGCATGCAGTGTCGACGGGAATGGATGGCCCCAACAAATCCAAGTGGTACGAAATTCGGTTGGCCACAGCCGCTGCACCTCCTCCAAACCCATCCCGTACATCGAATTCATCCTGTTGAAATTTTAAAACAGTCGACAGACATTTGGGAAAAGGTTGGAAACAATCTTACCGCATCGGCCGCACTCAGGAGGTCGAATGCAACTGCGGAAGTATAAGCTCCGACGTTTTGGGATCGAGAGTCGATTCCTGAGTCGAGCAGTGCGAGGAAGGCGTGCTCTAAAAGCTTTCTCGTGCCAAGCCCTAGGCTCACAGCGTCCTTCGAGGAAATCCCGAATTCGAAATGGTCAAACAAGTGAACGTTCTTCAGAAAGCACGCTTCTTCCGGTAAGACCTGTCCAAGATGAGAACCTTGCCATCTGGTGAAGGAATTTAACGGGAGAATATCCGAGATCGGTGGTTAAACACACACCCGTCGATATTGAATCTCTCCCTTGGGACACGCTCGCACGCGTCGTTACCGGTAAGCAAAAAGTCAAAGAAGGATTGGTGGTCGAAGTTGGTCTCAGAAAAGGTGCCAGACGGAAACTCTGCAGAGATCCCCACCTGCTCGAGTTCATGAATAGGTCGAAAAATGCAGGTGGATTTCACAGCGTACCACAGCGACTGGCTTGAGATTTCGAGAAGATGGGGACATTATTTCCTGATGTGCTTTGGTATGATGGGTCCCCAGAGGCGATTCGAGCAAAGGGTCATCCTATGGAAATATCGAAAGTTAGATATCCATGAGAACCATCCCGCGATGAAGTCGGATTCTCGCCAGCTGACATGGATCAGTTAACAACGGGAGAAGATTACTGAGAGAAGATGGCCTAGAGAAAAATTCAGAGTGGACCTCAGATCAACCTAACCTGCAGTGAATATGATTGGCTGGCAAGACGCTGTCACCAGAAATAGAATCAAGACTCATCTTTGCGACGTGGATGAATCACTCCCGACATCCCCGGACGATCTGAAGAGATGGAAGACCCTGGTTCCAAGCTTACGGTATGGTATGCGCTCGCCGGATCTCAGATCAAACTCCACGTTCGGTTCGGTTCGGTTGGACGGGGCTCAATAATGCGACTCATAATAGATCATTGTCTCTACGGCTCCCTTGACCTTCACCAACATGGCACAACCATGGCATTTACCCCCACCTCCGCAAACCCAGGCTCGTTCCTCTTCCACTTTTGTTCCACCCCCACTCGATGGGAGTTTAACCATAGCCCAACTGTACGACTGGCACTTTCAAAACACCCCCAATCATCGCTTGTTCGTGTACGCTCGCGCAGATGGATCTATTAGGATCATATATTGGCCTGAGGCGGTCCAAGCTATCTATATGGGGGCAAAGATTCTACGAGATCGTTTCAAGTGGATTCCCGGCATGGTTGAAACGCCTGTAGTTTCGATTCTCGCGTCGTCAGGTGTGTACTGCATCCCTTGTCCTCTAGTCGTTACATGACGAGATATCCAGACGCGATACCATATTTCACCTTGATCATGAGCTGTCTTCGGGCCAACTATGTCGTCTTCCCCATTTCTCCCAGAAATTCGCCATCTGCTGTGGCGTACCTTGTTGCTAAGGCCGGGGTGAAACATGTTCTGATTGGGCATGAGCCTGCCATGCTGGAGCTTATGACTGCGGCTCTCAATATCCTTGGCAAGGAATATCCGCTCACAGATCCCCCGACGTTTCCTACGCTCCGCTATTTGAGGATCTCTTTCTTCTGGATTCAATAATCATTTCACCTGATACTCTTCCATACGAATACAAGGGCCCCGATGCAACCGCTTGCATTATGCACTCATCCGGTTCGTTGGCCTGCAATTAATCACGGCGTATTATTGACGTCCATGCGTAGGGTCCACAGCTTTTCCGAAACCCATCTACTGGTCAAACCATCGCACCATCCAAGCTGCTGTGATCCCTTGGTTTGGGGGGCGCGACCTCTCAAATCGAGTTCTTTCGTTACATAGTATGCCGATGTACCATGGTGATCTGCCCTCTTCACACCCATAACCCACTCTAACCTCCAATATCGGACAGGTATGGGCATTTTGCAAACATATTGGTCGGTGGGTGAACTACATAGCTCTTTGTGAGATAACGTTGATCTCCCCCTCAGGCGTCTTGCGGCTTGGTTTTAAGCGCGTTCGAGCCGAAGGCTGTTCCCACTATCCCCACTCCCCGTAGTGTTTTTCAGGCATCCAAGACCACAGGCAGCGACATTTTATTTTGTGTGCCTTCGTTCATTGAGGTATTTCTGCCTGCGACTCTCTGTGAATCCTTGTGTGTATGCAATCTCTAACAGGCATGGTCCCGGGAACCAGAGCATGTCAAATGGCTCGCGACACGCGATGGAGTTGTGAGGCTTGAATTTTATTCCCAAGTTCTCGCTCCAAAATTAATCCGAAAATTGTAGTTCTATGGCGGCGGCCCACTGAACAAAGAGGCCGGAGATTATATGACCTCTCTAGGCGTCTCTATATTCGTCCTTTACGGATCGTGAGCATGATTTCATCCCCAATGTATATTCGCTCAACAGAAATGTAGCGCCGAGGGCGGTGTAATGAGCACCATTCTGCCAGGTTGGCCATTCAGCGCTATGGCTCAACCTTAGAAACTGAAAATCAACAGCGGAAGTCGGTTCTGACTGGGAATACTTTACATTCCCGGAGTTGGTCACCCCAAAAATGATTCCGCACGAAAACGATACTTTTGAACTAGTTTTGGTGGTGCGTAATTCTTTGTTAAAGAGGCATGGGACGTCCAAACCCTTCTTCCCCATCAGTCCAACGTTTTCTGTACACCAGCCGTTCTGAACACGCAAGTTGGAGGGATTGATTCATATGCAACGTCCGACCTTATGATGGCACATCCGACGAAGCCGGGATATTGGAAAATTTTTGGGCGGACAGACGATCAAATTATGCACAATACAGGCGAAAAGGTGTGTGTATTTCTATTTGTCTATTTCTTAAATTCCAGTAATGATTGGTCCACGCCAGACAAATCCAGGCCCTCTTGGTAACTGTTCACTTCCCCATGCAATCCACATATTGACGCGATATCAGAGAATCTGTTGAACCAGGATCCTCATGTCCTATCTTCTGTCATGTTTGGACGCGGGCGTTTCCAAGCCGGTGTCATTGTAGATCCTAAACCCACGTTCAAGTTCGATCCAGCAGACTCGATAAAGTTGGCGCAGTTCCGCAACAAAATCTGGTCCGTGGACAGTGCTGGCTGATCGATTGACGCTGAATTCTCCTCATCAGGCCGACTGTCATGAAGATGAATGATTTTGCTCCTCAACATTCACGATTATTCAAGGAAGTAGGTACTTTTACCAACGTTATGAATTGTGTCTGAATATACCCAGATGATTTTGGTGGCGACGCCCGAGAAGCCGTGAGTAGGCTAATATGTTTGGGTGCCGTTTGTTCACCATATTTCGGATAGATTCACGTACACCGCAAAAATGACTGTGCGCCGCCAGGCTGTGATCGCAGAGTATGAGGATGAAATCGCAACACTGTATGACGTGGTCGAAGAAACTGCCGCGCTGAATATTCCACCCTTGTTGAATTGGGACGCTAAGTCGGTCCTCGAATTTGTGCGCAATGCTATCTTTAGCGTTCTCGACACTGGTCTCGGAGATCATGACGACATCTTCCAACACGGCTTCGACAGTTTGCAAGCGACATGGATTCGCAATGCCCTTTTACGCGCTTTGCGCAAATCTGCTCAGCTCGATACCCGTCAGGACACACGTAACTTCGTGTATGACCATCCAACCATTCATCGTCTTGCCCATTATATCTTTGCGCTTACCTCGGGACGGCTGGACGAGGACGGATCTGCAGATACTAAATCAAGCGCAATGCAATCCATGGTCGCCAAATATACTCATGATTTCCCTCGTCATGCGGGCGATCAGGACGTTCCCCCGCAACAGCAAGAGTCGTTCTAGTCACTGGAACCACCGGGGAGCTCGGCTGCTATTTGCTACAGAATCTGCTGGCCGACGATCGGGTAGTTCGAGTTTATGCCCTGAACCGTCCCACTCGGCATCGGATCCTGCGCGAAAGGCAAGCTTCCGCGCTGGTGGATCGTGGCCTCGTCGCGGACCTCGTTGACTCACCCAAACTCTGTCTTCTCGAGGGCGATCTCACTGGAAGCCATTTTGGGCTGTCTGCCTCAGTTTATGAGGAGGTGAGCTACGTTGATGATATCTTCACCTCAGCCGACGTGGATTCAACAGATGCAAAAAAGTATTACTCACATTATGCACACTGGTAAGTTGCGGCGTCTTGGAGGTCCCATACTTTCACTGAGCACCTAGTATAGCTTGGCCAGTCGACTTCAACCTTGCTCTGCGCTCCTTCGAACCCAACATCCTCGGCCTTCGCAAACTCATCGAATTTACCCTGGGATCCCCGTTTGTTGAGCCGCCAGTATTGATCTACGCCAGCTCTATCGGCGTCTTTCAACGTAAGCACGTCTAGGATATTATCTGAATTACCGATGGCATGTTGACATGGATTTAGACATTACCCGAGGAATGAAATTAACGGAAGCGACCATCGATTCAAAAGTAGCGGCTGGAACGGGATACCAACAATCGAAGTGGATTGCAGAGGAAATTCTCCGCAAGACGGTAGAGCTGACGCCGTTGAAATCGTTGGTGGTGCGAGTGGGTCAGCTATGTGGAGGATTAAACGGCTCCTGGAATATACAGGAATGGGTCCCAGCGCTAGTTCAAAGTGCCAAGGTGGTCGGATGTATAGTCGATGACGACAGGGTACGTTCTGTGTGTAGCGGTTCAGCGAGGCTAAATGCGTATACCGCCAGGATGTCGCGTGGCTCCCGGTTCACATCGCGGCCGAAGCGATGGTGGATTTCCTGGAATCGCCCACAGCAGAAATCGTTCATCTCATTAATCCGCAGCCCGTCGCGTGGCGCACCCTCGCGGCAGTTGTGGCTACTGAGTTGAACGTTCCGCTTGTTCCTTATACCGAATGGCTTGATCGACTCGAGCATGCTGCGAAAGCAGAGGATAATGGGGTCCCCTTGCGTGCCTCTCGCCTACTGCAGTTCTTCCGATCTCTGGATGACCAGAAGAGCGGCGGAGAGGATGCCTTCGGGTTCCCCAAGTTGCCCATGACCCAAGCTCTGGCGTCGTCTCAATCCTTGCGTACTGGGAGATGTCGACTCGAGGCAAAAGATGTAAAGGAGTGGATTAAATACTGGCACAACGCTGGTCTACTATGAATGAAACGGCTTAGAAGTACAATAATGATCGGAGCTGTAAATTATTGTTTTGTGTAAATTGTTGTTTTGTGGTTATGGATTGATTTGGGTTACATGTTGTAGACGACTCAAATCACGAAATCCTGCAGAGACAGTGCGGATTCTGGAATCTGTACAGCTATCACGAGACGCGACCGGAGAAGTTGTACAGCAGGAGGCTGAGACGAATTAGGAAAAGATGGGAAAGTATCCGCGTTCGAATAACGGACCCCCGCTCCTTGCCCGGAAATAAGATCTGTTGCCGAGCTACGGTATGGACTTGGAATCCGACGAGTGAACATAGCTAAAGTTGGGTCCCCGTGAACAGGCCGTGAACAGCGAATAATGATGAATGATTGCGGTAGGTAGGTAGGTACATGACCCACGGTAGGAACCAGCCGGCGGAATGAATCCACCGATGAGACCCCAGCCACTCGGCGGAGGTCGCACCTGTCATCTGTCAACTCTCTGTGCAGCAACACCGCACGTGTATGTGGTACAGAGCCCGCATGTTCCTTTTAGGAACCACTATGGTTAACACCTTCCTTCCTTCCTTCCTTCCGATCAGAAGATTTGCTATCTATGATCAATCGAGGTGTACCAGGGACACGGCCACGAGGGAACTGACAAACTGGTGCTAAGAAGGAACTCGAAGGACATTATGACGCTGTGACAAGTGCTTGCCACTCGCCAGAGGCACTAACAGTGTTAGTGCCATGTGTTGGTGCCTCCGGACACTGCCCCCTGTGTGAGAGAACCGCCACGAAGTTTCCGCAGTGGGATAATTTTGAATGCAAAATGGGGAAGGAATTTATGACCTTGAGGACGAGAGGAGATAACCTACATGGGCTGCCGACGAGAGATTTGCTTAAAGAACAGTTAATTGATTCAGGAGAACCAGTGATACGGCCACAATGGAACTGACGAACTCGGGGAACCTCTGTCAAGAGAACATAGATCAGTATCCGCCCTTGAAATCCACGCTACGTGGTGATCTTAGGAGTTAAGGGAGATTGGATTCATCCTAGGAGACCGTCCATCAACAAAACAGAATTTCTCTGGCACGTATGGTGCCACCTGGGCATGTCTGATGAGTCTGGCCGGTATGGCTGCCATACCGACCAGACGGCCCATAGACCACCAGATTTTCTTACCTTGCCAGTTTCTCAGTCTATTGCCATTTTCGTATCGTCTCACATTAGTTTATGTTTTTGGCCGGTTGTGTATACTTCTGTAAAATAAATGTATGACCAGCTCTAAAGACTTGCTATGTCAAGAACTAAGAATAGACGAAGACACGTCGGCATCATATTACCGACGACACTCCTGCCATAAAAAATGTGGGAGAACGGTATTCGAGATATCAATTGAGCCTAGACTCGTCACCAGTCTGCCAATGACGGCAAAACTTAGTGCAAGCACTATGCCGTAGGCAGACTGGTAGTTCTCGTCAGATGTCAATGCTGTGCGCGTGGAGTTTGAAATTTTGGGTGGTGCCGATCGTCGGCATCATTGTGGCTGTGCATCGCCCTATAAATGAGATTTTTCGTGCTCGCGCACAGCAGCATTTGAAAAAAAATCTAAAGAGGCAGTTTTCAAGATATCCGGATTCTAGAGACCCTATCCCTTTTGAATTTTGAGAAATGACTGAAATTGAGCTCGGAACAGCAGAGAAGGAAAATTTTCAAACTCCGCGCGCAGCCCTTGCACAGCATCCGAGAACTACCAGTCTGCCTACGGCAACGTGCTTGCACGAAGATTTTGCCGTCTCTGGGCAGACTGGTGACGAGTCTAAATTGAGCCATGGAAGATCCATCCAGCCACGCAGATATTCGAGGTTCGACTACGCGGCAAGAAGAGTTAAAGAAGCGGTCCAAGTTCGAGGTCGATCAACGCATCAACTGCGTGAAGTCCGTGCGCATCACGTGTTTCGGTTCGATGGTTGATTTTGATGGGCACCTTCTTTCCTCCCACCACGTCGCCGCCCTCTTGTCCTTTCTCTCGCGTCCCGCGCCCTCGCGCTTGGTCTGATTCAGCATCCCTGAGTCCTCAATGCTTCAAGTCTTCAAAGTTGAAGCTCGTTGTCGTCTGCCGGTCTTTGGTGCTATGGTGCTATCGTGGCTGATGCCTGGTTCTTTACTCCCTCAAGATCTTCAAGCTGCAAGGCCTCAAGCTTCAAGCCCTCAAAACTTCAAGTTTCAAGATTTTGGTCTTCAAGATCTCAAGCAGCTCTCCGGCTGCTCGCCGAATCGGGTGCACCAGGAACACACAGCCACGGAAACGAGAACTCGGAGGAGAGCGGCGGTGGTCGGAAAGGGACGGGTGCGTATATGTCCTGTTTTATGCCCTTCCTGTGCTCTTCGTGTTTGCTGTCTCCTGGATAGTTGCTGACGCTGTTTTAGACGGGACCTCATTGACGACCACTAATCCTACATATCCTCAGTTATGACAACGAGCCGGGTCTTTGCAGCAGACTGTTGTCAGACACGGTGGCCGACGGGTAGGTGCATGCACGGCTACTGTGCACTGGCCGTGCACTGGCAGGGAGATTCGAGGCGGAGTCGAGATCGGCTCAAGGGCTGGTGTCGGTGTTCTGCCCGCGGGAGGAGGGCCATTTCGTGTATTATTTACCTTCTCTCGTGAATATAGCTTGCATTCTACATTCTACGAGGGATTTTGATCCAGATTGTTTATGGGTACCTACCGCCACAATTGAACTTCTGGCACCAGAACCGATTGTGGCGTTATGCGTGTCATTATGGCGCCAGATCTAATTCTGGCGGTATGGCGCGCTTGGTTGGCCTGGTGCCAGATCAACCAGACACATTCTGTTTTGCGAGTCGCTAATCCGACTATTAGCGTCCCGGGACTAAGATCTGTACCCAAGCTATATTACGGGGTCCGACAAGAGCGAACATAGCTAAAGTTGGATTCCCGAGAACTCAGAACAGCAATCCAGCGATGAGACCGGAATCCCGGCGACGCCGCACCTGTCTGTGGAGTACTCGTGCTATTGTCTTGACAGATGCCGCTTAAGATCTTCCCAAATCCTTCCAAAGATAAGATTCTCGTTGGACTCGGCGAAGTAGGAGTACAGCAAATACCGATAATAAATAAACATGAAATACACAACACAATAGTGGACAATCCTTGTTCAACTCGTTTTCCTACAATCGGCTGACGGACCCCTTTTCAACGTCGTCTCCCGGAGTACCACTGCTATTGAAATTCTGCCAGAAGTCGGTGAGTTGATCAGCACAGTTTGAAGTGGACCACCTACAGTCATAACGATAGAGTCGGGGTGATGATTGTCGGCATAGATATTGCGTGACACATGCACTCCGCGACCAGGATTGACCCCCGCAACTCTTCCTCTGTCGTTCGGCTCACTCCAAAATGCGGTTTCGACCGGGCGATTGGGCATCGTGGGATGGGTGTGGGCGTGGGCGGTCGACGTCGTCCCTTGACTACCCATGAGGAATATCGGATTTCTGCAGTTGAGGGTTGCCATCAGGACGTTTGAGTAACTGCATGTATGGAGTCAGTATTTGATTAATAAAATATAAAATCCATCTTCGTACAGTTTGCCCAGCATAAGGAACCTGTTGGCAGTGAGTATGGCAGGCAGCACCAGGGAAAAATATGGTGGACGAACAGGGTGAAATGATAGTTAAAAGGTTCCCAACCGAGCCAAAGGATGGTCTCGACTGTGGCAGTTATACTGGTGAGTGCACCGGTCTCGATACTCAGGCGAATCAATCGGTTGAGTATTCCTGATGTTTCGGCGAATTTCGTTTCTCTTTTGCGTCGCCAAAGCTGTAAAGAATGTGAGGTGATGTGAGGTTAAAGAATCAGTACTTACAATGCTGGTCAAGGCCAGCGTAATGAGCACATCGCACACAGCACTTCCAGCAAGCCAGACCTATAAAATATAGAATTACTAGCTGGAATGATGGCATATCTCGACATACGGTAACTCCGCCAGACAGCGGAGGCAACACTGAAACGTGCCAATGTCCGATGTTCCACTGGGGAGACGTGGTCAAAATAAAATCGCAACAACTGGATTCAAAATTCCTTGCCTGGATCCCGAACCACCATAATCCGATGAGTTGGGCCAGCACCGCCTAGTTCGATGAATAGACGGTATAACATGAACTGTACGACTTACAAGGGCAATGGGGACAGGCAGCCAGAGCTTTTTCGTGAGATGCCAGATGCGCCAGATGTAGAAGCCTTGGGCGAGCCCTGAAACTACAAATGCCAATATTCAAAGCCGATACAAACCTGCATGGTGTGGTGCCACTCACGAACACCGCTAACCAAGGGAAGGGTTCCCCAGGTCCAGTTCAACTGGAGAAGTATTGAAACGTCCCCCCAACCGGATCCGAACATACTCCATGCCGCTATGGTCATCAAGACGGTGAACAGTGTCTCGAAGAAGAACATAACCCAGACTGAGAGACGAAATACCAAGGTAAGTCTCCAGAGAGAAAGTTGAGAGGGAATGTACCGAGAGCTTTGAGTCCGCCGCGATCATTGGGGAAAAACTCGGTGTACATGTCTTTGACGATTCAGATGTATACAGCGAATAAGATGAAAAAACACACAGATTTGGACCAGAAGCACGCCGTAGAGGCAGTAGCTCCACATATACCCGAGAATCTGAATAATGTCGAAGTTAACTGGGGATAGATGTACGGGGCATCCTGTCGTACCATTGGGCCCGTACTGCGGACGGAGGCTCATGAGGGTCAGTATGTCAAAGCTTTGGGAAATCGCACTCACAGACGAGCAATATCCACGCCAGGAATTATCGAGTTTGCCATTGAAATTTACTTGGACTCTGGAGGGGGCGGAGCGAGCACCACTGTTACTTATGGGCACTATCATTCCAGAAATACATGAGGAGCAGGCGGTATGTTATTGAAATCTGTCGACCAATGTCTATCATTCCCATTAAGGTTTCATCACTACCCTCCCCCGTGTGCCACTCAAGTGGCGCTTGTCGATGCAAGAAGTTGTAAACGAAATGTATACTGCCTGGAGATCTCGGGAGGTGAGCAAGATTGGAAGCATTCCACTGTATCAATCAAACGACTCTTCTGAGGGATGGCAGCGTAGCGTGAAGTGTCTATTCAAACCGGGGAAATACATCCAGAAAGTGCCCGGATGAAACTGATCGAAGCGATCTTGCGCTTCGAAAGTTTGAAAATGCGGAAGAAGTTATAAATGTCTTGTAAACTGCCTGGAGATGTCGGGGAGCTCTTACATACCACGCGCTAGGTTACCTAGTACTGTCATGTTTCCAGGGCTCTAACTTGACATTTTTTGTCATTTGCTCCAAGCAACCAAGAGTAGTACCGCCGCGTAGCCATATGGCGATCAATAGAACCTCAGTTCGGTTCGGTTCAGTTCAGTTCAGTTCGGGAGGTAAGGAAGCTTGGAGCATTCCATTGTATCAATCACACGACTCTTCTGAGGGACGGCAAATCAGCGTGTCTATTTATATCGAGGAAATACATCCAGACAGTGCCTGGATGAAACTGATTGGCAAGCCATCTTCGAGATATCATTGCACCTCACATTGCACAAAGATGATCTATGCGACAGTGCGGACCCAGACATAATTCTTTGATGTGCGATGTCAGGACGCCGCATGTTTTTTTCAAGGTTTTCGAGTTGAAAAAAGGAAGGGAAGTCAGATGAGTACTACCGTGTATTGTAGTATTACAACCGCAGATTCAGTCACAGGTCACACCCGACCGTTTTTTGATGTGTGCAAAAAATTTACACCCTTTTCCTTTAGACAGATCGGTTACCGGTCTACAAAAAATCGCCTTTATTCAAAAGAAAGTTTATCGGGCATCCCGGACATCGAAAATTCCCAAATCTTTGAACCTACGGTTGTAATAATACAGCATATCGGTTTAATTTACTCCTGAAATTCGCGCTTTAAAATGCCAGGAGCGCCAAAACTCAGAATGCCCACATGATTTCGGGTGATTCCCGCTTGAAAACCTCAAATACTGGATTGGGATATCTGATGATGTTCGGATCAGCCCGACAGCCAAGATTGGCAGGAAACAGAGGAGCGTGAAGTGCAGCCAACTGCACCCTCATCTCTCTTCGTTGCCCACGCCGCCTTGCTTCGCCTTTCTTCAATCAGCCTGTAATGCTGTCGAGACTTTAACAATTTGTCGATAGGGTATAAGGCATGCGGAAGGGATGTCAGGATCGTGGGGGATTATGAATGAACGAAGGCGAGCTCACTCTGGTAGCTCAAGCATAGGGCCCGTAAAGTGATGCAAAGAAGTGGTTGTTCACTGAGACTACGGAGAGCGTTGGAGGAGTTCAGTTTTGAGCCATACAATCTTTATCCACGAGACAGCGGTCTCTTTTGAAGATGGTCACGTCGAGCTACGGAATAATAAAATCGATGCAACAGAATTGGGGCGAGAGATTGGTTACACGAGTCCATACCGCGGGCGCACAGGAAACTACAAGTGTTCATCTAATCCCATAATACCAGGCGAGGTTGGTCGACTGAGACAGCAGGAAATGCATCAGAGAGGAAGCGTGGGCAAATATTGATTCGATAGGAATATGGCAAGCCATGAGTAAATCTGCGTCGAAGACGTACGATATCAATTTCGAGAGCGGTAGCGGAAATGTTAACCATATCATACCTGGGCCCCGCACATAGTCGGCACGGGCACCCGACGTTTATCCTCGTAGAGTCGGAGCCGGGGATTTAGGTCCGTAGTCTCATCGGTTGAACACCATCTGAAATATATAAATGTATGAGAAGTTGAATGAGAACGAGAGGTAGAAAGCAGAAGAACGAACGGACTCGGACTCGGACTCTATCTGCACTGTTCCGCAGAGGACGAAGCACGAGGCTGAGGCAAGAACGAAAGTCTCCGGCCAAACTCAAGCAAGTAGGATTCCGAATCGAGTCTAAGCAGGACGCGGCCAGCTTAACGGGCGACGGGTGGTCCGGTCACAATGAATTTTCCTTCTAGCTCTCGCTCTAGAGATGGAAGCGCGTCCACCATATGGGATAGAAGGCCTCGGAGATATGATACATACATGACATATGATAGATGCATGACAGATGATATTGGATGCACAAGAGCCGAGCCGTAGAGCCCAAGGGTGGGGGCTGGCTGGCGACCTCACAACACACCGGACGCAGAAGTGCTGGATAGCTAGCTGCACCAGATCGAGATCGAGATCGATACAAGCAAGAGTGAGGTACGGGCGCGGGTCAAAGGTCGTGAGTGTGAGCGGTGTCGGGCATCGAGCGTCGGCGGCGTCGGGCGTCAGCTGGTGAAGAACACGGAAGCAAGGGAACGAGTCCAGCCAAGACCAAGACGAGTGAGAACTCGGAAGGGAGTCGGTCAAAGAGAGACAGACGCCGTCGTCACAGGTCACCACGGACGCGTGTACGGTGGCACACTTCAAGCGAGGGCAAATCTGACCCTAGTCACGCACCATCCCTTTCTACCAACCCACCACGGGGATCGCCCCCAGACTCGCGCCTTCAGTTTTGGCCACAGTGGATCTGGGCGTCCGAATGCGCGATGGCAAGAAGAAGGGAGAGGACGCCCGGATCACCCGGCCCGATTGCTGCATCGTCACCTCTCCCGCCATCAATCCGATTCTACTGAATCCACCGTCTACCTTTGGCATCTGTCTTGCGACTACTACTGGGAATGGTTGATATAACGTGTTGACGATGCCGCCTAGGCATGCGTGTCGCGTATGCATGGGTCGATATTTGCATTGAATAATGTCCTCTCTGCTTATCCGATCCGTTTACTTTCCTCGTTTCGATTTCTCGTGATGCCCAGGACCTTTTATCTTGTCTTCTCTGTGATCGGAGCTTCCTCAGCTGTGCGCCGAATCCAACATCTCTCGCGTCTCCATCTATCTCCCTCCACGCTTTGTTTCCAGTGCCGACGCCGACGCGCTTCTCGAGCGATTTATACGGCGTAAAAAAATATGGTTACGAGTTAACCTCGCTGCCAACCATGAATCTTATGTCATCGTGAGGTACATATCTGCTCCGCAATCGCGCTTCAATATATTCATTCTGGCCGTTCGTTGCCCATCTCAACCATCGCTTTGATTCCTCCAAGTCCTTATCCTACTTCGCCCACTCTGTTTTGTTTCCGCGTCTTCTTCGCCGGGCTGGTTCTGGGCTGCCGTGCACCGTTCAAATGTTCCTGCCATCCCAACCTCCCTCACAGACACCCCCGCGCACCCCCGTGCTCTGGTCTCCGCCCTCTAGTATGCCAATCGGACAAGTTTGTTTCCTCACCGCGTCTTCCGCTCTCCCACCTGTTCTGTTTTCTGTGTTGTGTTTGTGATTCAGAAAATCTACCCGTCTTCTGTCCTCAAATCCATCAGCCCGCTTCCTGCCTACATTTTCTCCGTCTTCACTCCGCCTCTTCGTCTTTATCCATCACTTATTATTTATTCCTTATTAAATCTTGCGACTCTGCTGCATGCGCATGTTGGACGTCGAGATCTATTGCTGGTTATTTTACATGTTGCAACCCCGCGCATAATGTGATTCCTCTTCCTCCCCGCAGCCCCGCATCCTCCCCCTCTCATCCATACCCACCAATCCAGTGCCTGGCACGCAACACCGCACAGGCGTGCGATCCTCGCCTCGCCTCCTCTCCTTCAAGTTCCCCTCTTTTTAGCGCCCTCCTTCTTTCTTTTCGGTATCAAAGTCGCAATCGTTCTTTATCTTTATCTTTACATATATGTCTTCCTCCCTCTCTCCCGTGCCCACTCACTTCTCACTTTCTCACTTTCTACCCCTTCCTCCCCCTTCTCATTTCTCACCCCACCCTCTCCGTGCACCTTTCACCTCACATATATATAAACCCCGTCCCGTTCCGTCCGCCTGTTCGCTCCGGAGAAGATGTATCTGCGTCCCTCCGTCCTTCTCGCCGTCGTGAACCTCTTCTGTTCTCGGTGTGCTGTCACGCACTCGACTTTACTCAGCGTCCCCACGGAGTCGACCACACCCGCTACGACCGCTTTTGAATTACAGTCCTGACACTGCTAGATCTATGAGCACCGAGCGCTGTGCCACATTCACGCACGCGGAAGTTCTACCGTCTCACTGCAGAAAATGGGTACGTAAGTCGCCCGCATTTCAAGCAGTGCAACTCTGGATTGAGCAAATGGAAGCTAAGCCCGTTGCAAGTTGATCTACGCCCTGCGCAACGTGTTGGAGAGCCGGGGGTTCGAATCCTGATCTTGTGATTGCCTTCTATTTCCAAAGTCGCTTCACTTTCATTGTATTCCCCGCCTCCTCCAGGATCACGTCTGCGGGCATGCCCTGCCACGCCGATGCTTTTTGCGTCTGGTTTTGGTTTCTGTTTCCGTCGGTTTTCAACCATGTTACGAAGAATATGGGCATTTCTATCCTCTGCCATTCTCATTCAGTTCGTCTCACATCCTTCCATGTTTGCGACCATCCGTCGCCCAAATGCCGAACCACCAACCCCAAGATTGCGCTCTATCTGATCTCCGCCGTATCGGCAGGCCACCCGTTCGACGCGGGATCCGGTTGTGACCTTTTGCCGTGTCTCGTTTGATTTTTATTTTCTCTGCCGTTTTGCACTCTGCAGTCCCGAGGCTCCTTTGTTCTCCCGTGGCCATTCACTGCGACCATACAGTGGTGCTCTAAATAAGTGCCGAGCCCCGGTTTGAGGTCATTTCATGGTCGAATTCCTTCAAAAAAAATTGTAGCATGAACATTCAGTGGTTCTAAGCTTGTTTGCATCAAAAAAAACCATACCATACCTACTTCAATGTCGCGGAATAAAAATATTTGGGGTATTCTGAAAAATCGACTTTGTAGACTGGCTTGCTATGGAAAATCGGTCATTACAACATGAAAGTACTTGAAAAATGAAGCATACTGACATTTTAGTTGACTTGATTTGATACTGATTTGAGCTCACACGGAGGCTCCCAAGTTCGCCATTTGGGGTGAAAATGGACAAAAAATGCTCCCAAAAAAGCAAAAGTGACCGATTTGCAGTGCCCATTGTGAGCTCAAATGAGTTTCAAATCAAGTCAACTAAAATGTCAGTATACTTTATTTTTCAAGTACTTTCATGCTGTAATGACCGATTTTAGATAGCAAGCCAGTCTACAAAGTCGATTTTTCAGAATACCCCAAATATTTTTATTCCGCGACATTGAAGTAGGTATAATATGGTTTTTTTGATGCAAACAAGCTTAGAACCACTGAACGTTCATGCTACAATTTTGTTTGAAGGAATTCGACCATGAAATGACCTCAAACCGGGGCTCGGCACTTATTTAGAGCACCACTGTAGACATCCTCCTCCAAGCCCTTTCTTCGTCCAATTCATCGTTGTAAATCTGCTCCATTCACTATCCTTCCCATAGCGTGCAGCTCCTACTGGCGCGTTGGATACTCGGAAGCCCGTGCCATTCTGGATGGGGTCGTGTGGCGCCAATTTGTCTTTTTGTTCCCAAAGATGATTGAGTTTAGTTCGAGATGCAACTGGCGCGCTGCATAGCGACGTTGATTGTCAAATGGGTCTCGGGACTCCCGAAACTCCGCTCAATGGCGTAGAAATTTGGTTTCTGGCGCGCGGTTCAAATGGAAACAAAACTATGTAACTTAACATGATCGAAATTGTTGATGCTGGAAGTCAGCTGGGCAACCTGAGGAGTACAAAACAAGACGGTTTACCAGAGTGCAACTTCAGGACTCGTTCAAGCGCCTCCGCTAGAGTAACCCTCCCACGGGCTATGCAACAGCCATCCTCAGTGCTCACACCCCAATCCATATCCAGATCAACGGGACAAGTAAACGGGGCAAAATGCTGTAGGCTGGTTCATTGACGAGCTTTCCGTGAAGACGAAGTTGTACACGGACTTATTGTCGGGTGAGGCAACGGAATGAATGGAGTCACCGAATGCGCGAGACAAGAGAGTCCAGCAATGGTCGTGATTGGATCAGCTGCACAGCTCAGGTTTGAGGGTTCACGGTGACTTACAAAGCTGGCCGCACAGGAAAAATTTTATATTTAGGTGGCATGATCGATGAGTTAAAGGGTACAGGAATTTTGCCGCCCGCTGCACTGGTAACCACGAGGTAACCATCCCGCAGATGTCTTGACTCCTCGCATGTCTACGCCTATTATCTCAAGAAGGCAATCATCTATGGCAATCGGGAGCTCGCCAGCTCCGATGAAGGCGTGTACAGTAGGGCAAATTGGGAGATCAGAATTGGCACGACGCAACAGAAGGTGGCGATTGCGCGACGAAACGGCTTACAGCAATATAAATTCAGCAACAGAGATTTGCAGGGTAATTTATAGACCACGATGCAAATGAAGTCGCATTCTGCGCCCAGTCACCAGCGGACGCCCCAGAAAGGTCGCTTTACAGCGGGAGCTGAAATGGATCCCTGAGAAAAGATGGGGAACATCCATGCGTTCGGACAACGTGTTCAAAATACGCTGTGCAGCTGAGCCATCTTACTGACTCGCAGGGTCTAAGGATAATTTAGGAATGAACCTAAAGTCGAGTCCGCGGAAGAACCAGATGCGATGTCAGTTCCACAAAAAGCTCACTTGACGTAAGATCTGCTATGATTGTGCATCTGTCAAGCGACTGCAACGTCAATGTGGGCAGTACGAACTCCAAATTCCAACTCTTTGGATCATCAAAAGAACCTTTGTGGCGCATTACTTCCGCGAGAGATCCATGGTGATGCTGATACGCCAAATCGGCGCTGATATCTTTTGTTCCCTTCTTCTTTTGCCCATGCTGCGGAAGTATAACGGCCAAGTGACGGCAGGGTCAAAGCTGTCACACTCAACACTCATCTTCACATCGAGGCCCTTGCCGTTCGTCAGTCCGTCCTTGGTTTATAAGGCGCTATCTCCGTAGTGTTCAGCCATCGAATTAGCAATGGCGGCTCCTCACTCCATTCAGCCAGAATACGACCTCGTCTTTGCTGGAGGTGGCGCCGCAGGATGTATCACCGCGAGTCGCCTTGCTACGGCATTCCCCAATCTCTCGATTCTGGTCCTCGAAAGTGGGCCGACAACCAAGGACAAAAAAGAACATATCCAACCAGGCCAATTTCCTACTCATCTGCCCCCGACGAGCAAAACAATGCAAATTACGACCTCGAAGCCCTCCGAGCATGTCGCAGGGCGATCTATCGAAGTCCGAGCGGGGCACTGTGTCGGTGGGGGCTCATCGGTGAATTGGATGTACTACAACCGGCCCTCGGCGTCCGACTTCGATGATTGGGCGACCGAGTACGGCAACGAAGGGTGGTCCTCCAAAGAGCTCATTCCTATGCTCATAAAGGTGCTATATCTTTTTTTGCGCATCGTCTACACCGAGTTGATTTTGCCCCAGGCTGAGACATATGAAATCGGGCCTAACCAACCAACCCATGGTTCCGACGGCCCGTTGAAAGTCTCGTTTGGCAAGCATGAGCTGTTTGAGGTTTCGAAGCAGTTCCTCGACGTTGGACGCCAAACTGAGAAAGACCGACCTCTGGGGTATGAAGGCAACGATTTCACTGTGAACTCCTTGAACACCTTCTGCGTATGTCGGTCAAATCATCTTGTCGCGTCTTTGAATTCAACTTTGGCTCCAGAACATGCCGAAATGGATTTCCAGCGATGGACGCCGGTCCGACGTTCCCGTACGTTGAATTTCGAAAGTCAAAGTACGGTGGAGTCTGACCTCACATTGTTCCAGCACCATTACATCTACAACAAGAATTTGAGCAACCTCTCGGTAATGGACGGCTGTCTTGTTAACCGTGTGGTGATAGAGTACGGGCTCGAGTTATTATCTTCCCCATTTTGAGCTCATGCGCAGGACGTAGAAACGGAATCGCCACCGGCGTCGAATATGTGTTTGATAAAAGGATCTATGAGTCTTCTCCCCAGGACGTTCGTGTCGTCAAGGCCCGAAAGCTCGTCGTTGTTGCCGCCGGTGCGATGGGCTCGCCTCTCATTCTCGAGAGATCCGGAATCGGACGCAAAGATATTCTTGAACGGGCGGGCATCCCAGTAGTTTCCGAAGTCCCCGGGGTCGGGGAGAATTACCAAGGTATGATTAGTCTCCAGTCCGGGCGAAGGAGTCTGAACATCCACATAGATCACAGCGTGTCTGTCATACCGTACATTGTGGATCCTAGTTGTGAGAGCATGAATCAGCTCTGGCGCGGCGACGCTGCGACTTGGGAAACCGCTACGCAGCAGTGGGAGAAGGACGGATCCGGACTGCTTGGGACCAGGTAACATTCCATACCTACATCAAGCTTCCAGATGGATTCTCAATGCACGGGAATAGCGCTTTGGAAGTGGCAATTAAATTGCGCCCTCGCCCCGACGAACTGGCTGAACTCGGCCCCGAATTCTTGCCAGTCTGGAATGAGTTCTTCGCCGATAAACCGGACAAGCCCATGATATGGCTCTGCCTCATGGTTGGGTATGTCGCAATTTCCTACCACGTACTACTGATGTATTAATTACAACAGGCTCCCGGCAGATCAATCCGCCCTGCCTCCCCTCAACTTCATCATTACTGCGAACTCTCTGGTGAGTCTAAATCTAGCCTCACTCATTCTCAATAACCTCCCGACTCACAGAACTACCCGCGCTCGAGGGGGTATCTCCATATTTCCTCAACGGATCCATACGCTGCACCAGATTTCCAGTCGGGGTTCCTCTCCAGGTATGGATGATTTTTGCCGCACTGACATCTATTTACGCTATTGTCCCAGTCCTGCCGATCTGGCCGCCCACCGCTGGGGCTACAAAAAAGGACACGAGGTCGCCCGCCGCATGCCGTGCTTCCGCGGTGCACTGGGTCCCGCGCACCCGGCGTATCACCAGGACAGTCCCGCAGCCGTACAGATTGCGGACGTAGCACCAGCTCCAATTGACGCCCCCAAAGTAGCCTATTCGGCCGCCGACGACGAAGCAATTGATACTTGCCTCCGAAACTCTATCTCAACAACCTTTCATTCGGTATGCCACTTCTCACTTCAAGCTCGAATGAGAACTCATCCTTGACACTGAATAGCTCGGGACGTGCGCAATGAAGCCTTTTGAAAAGGGTGGTGTTTTGGACCCCAAGTTGAACGTCTATGGCGTCAAGAACCTCAAGGTCGCGGATGTATCCATCCCACCGGCGAATGTGCATTCGGTAAGCGATGCTATCTGTATGCTGACGCATGAGGTATTTATCCTGAGAACAGAACACGTACTCGCTTGCGATTGCCATTGGAGAGTATGCCGCCGTCATCATTGCCAAGGAACTGGGAGGCTCCATCTAGGTTTTTTTTTTGCGCCGACAGTGTACATGTATTGCGATTGAATATCTGGTGTCTGCGGAATAGCACAGCGAATTATTATTTGATTAGAAGATGTGGCCGAATATCATGAGCTCAAGCGTAGTCCTCGATACGTGATCAATTAACCAGCAATTTATCTGCATACATTCCTGAATCCTCTGCTCGAATTCTGAGACTCGGAATTCCGTTCAATGGGACACCAGGTTGTGTCGTCTTTGTAGTAATATCACTTCGTATGCCGCAGCATGATGACAACCACCATGCGTCTAGGGTGAGACGAGGAACTCGAGCTCACAATGGAAGGTGTGAGGGAGATACTTCCGAGGCGAGGTCGAAGCTAGGTAGGAAAATTAGTATATCATCTGTACAGAATAGAAGGAGAGACCCAAAACCAGACCTGTTTATGTTCTGACGTTTCGCAATTTCAGTAAGCCGAATCTATCGATCTTTTAAAATTCAACCGAGTACTAGCCCAAGTGCATAGTATAGGACATACCCTCGCTCTATTACAGTCTGGGTTGAAATTTATCCGGTATCTGGGACCACTAGGTAATGAATGACATGTATCGTATCCTAACAACAAACTGGAACTGTACAGATGTACATACTTCCATATCACATATTTCTAATTAAAACATCAAGGACTGTCATGCTTTGCTCCAGGCTCTCTAGTTGTTGCAGAGAAGATTTCCAGGAACATGCTGACTGGTGTTGTAGACGAAATGTTACTTGACTTGTGCGGGGATGTTGACTTGTGCGCGGGTCCGACTGAATCTCGTGCCAATGATTATGGCCCTTGAACAGGCTGGACCTCTGGATACAAGCCTGTGGGACCTGACCACCAACTGGGTAGCTGGTGTACGGAAAGAGTTCTCCCTTCCCAGGTGTAAATAAAGTCCTCAAATTTTCTGATTCTGGCAGAGATCTCTCTCACAGATGTTCACTGATTGATGGAGTCTGCTCTCCCCATTCGTCCGAGTTGATCTCTTGTCAACGGCGAAACCATATCTGGGAATATTCAGATTCTGGCGATGAGAATTCTCTCACAGATGCTGCCAATGGCGGAGTTCGTGGTTCAATTGAGTTAAAAGGATAAAGCAGTTAAGGCCGATCATGATGTCCGGTTAGGTTCGGTTTTTTGCCCAAAAAGCGAACCCCGAATTCGGCCTTGGTTCGCCCAAATTCTCTGAACCACATAGGTCCAGTTCACCAAAAGGGTTCGGCTCGGGAAATATTTCACAGGCCTATCGAGAGTGCTGAACAGCTAACCCATGTCACCAACTATATTATCCCATCTTGGAAATGAATTTTACGCACGTCATCACGGGCTATCGAGGATCATTGAGGCACGAGCTCAACTGGTGCATCAACCCCGTCGAAATCCTGGCTTAAACTTTATTTGGGACTATAAACAGTGATTCGCGCAGGTTTGAGCCAACAGAGATATCTGGGGCGAATAAGAATAGCGTCGACTCGCGATCGGAACCGGTTTGAAGATTAATATTGGATGACCGTCTTTTACTCTAAAGTATATACTGGCACAATCGTGTCCAAATAGTAAGGAGGCCGTACATACAGCCAGCTTTGATCAGGTCCTGCCAAAGGGATAAATTCATTGCTATGGGCGGGCGCAATTCCAAACGAGATGCATACGGGGGCCAAGCAGACTCAGTCATTCAAGAGAACTGCATCCTTCGCGTTTTGGCCAGGTCCAACAGGGAGAGTTCTCATCAGGCCTAAACAGAAGGTACGAAGAACTACTAGTGCATCGTCGGGTTGGTCTCTTGAAGGGATCACCAAGCGGAGTTTGAATTTGGCTGGGTTGACTTTTTAACTTACGTGGATTGACTTGTGCTGGTGCCCCTTTATACTCACCTTTACCACTGTAGCCAGGTGGGTCAGAACCTCTCCCCAAACACTCCAGTTGCTGCTAAGGCTTTTGGGAGGTGCTCAGCACCGTCCTCGAGGTCAACCGGCATTGTTTGATGCCATCATTAGTCTTGGCGTCGTCCTTGACGGTGAAATTGCTGAGCGTCCGTCCCGTAAATATTTCAGTTGATGAAACTAACTCGCTCTACAAGATGGCGGGGTGCTGCTGCGACGAACATAAGGGTGATGAATTCGTCAAATGTTGCACTCGAGGCTTCTCCCAGGATGGAGTTGGGATGAGTCGTTTCCCTCGTAGCAAGGTTCATCACCAAGGGAAAGTAGGTAGATTTTTGAATGAGTCAGCTGTTGAATGAATACTTTTGAGCCGAAGCGACGGATTATGTTTCAACTAAAGATGAAAGTCAACAGACAAGCTAATTATTACACACACCAAGTTAAAATTCGGTATCACAAGTTAACTTGAAGGAAAGCCGACTTGTGTGTTCTGAGTTAACTAGTTATATACCTCCCTCCACTGACGTAAAGGCAATGAACGAAGTCAATCCAGTCGTATCAATAAGTACTCCATTCTCAAGTCAATGATACAAGTCATTCGGCCAGCTCGTTATGCACCAAGTTAAATTTCAGAATTACAAGTCAAATTGAACCAGAGTTGACTTGTACGTAGTTTGAAACCACATACATTCCCATGTCAAGTCAATGCTGCAAGTTAATAGGAAGTTTAATCCAACACACACAGATTATCTGCACCTTGAACCCAAGTTGAACTCGGGCTTTAGAAGTTCGTTCGGTGGGGAATCCGTGCCGCAGAAGCTTCCTTATTTTTTTTTACTGTGGATCGGTTAGAACTGTGGTCAACAGCAGAGGCCGCAGACTGCTGAAGAGTCTAAAAAACAGGGAGAAGGCAGAGCGCTAAAATGTTGAGCGCTGCCATAGAGTATAGCCATAAGTTAACTTGTCACAGCACACGGTGTTATGTTCGGCAAACTGACTTGGGGTTCGTCTGTATAAACAACATTAACTTAGAGCAGGCTGGTCAGAGGAACTATGCCCCTGGCTCGTTCACTGGCTCGGATTTCAACTCGCTATCCTCTTCAAAAATGCAGGAGCAACTGCAAAATAGACATCTCCATCGGCGGAAGGTCTGTACTGCGAACGAGTACTGATTCTCTTTAAACTAAAGCTTTTTGCTGCCGGTACAAGAGTGTGCCCCGAGTGTCAAGGGCTGTGGCGCAAAGTCTTTGCTCTTCGTCCTAATTAGGCGCAAGGCACGAACACTGTTCATCTATCTGATATGCGAGTTCATCAGCACGGTGATAGAAGTCGGCCGCAGATAAGGGGTCTTAAGTACGTTGGACACAAAAAACTCGCAGCCCTGGTGCGGAATTCGTTTCCAAAAGAATGAAGTCGCAATCTGGATTACGGCTTGCAGTGCATTGGTTGGTGGATTGTACAGTAATTCCGAATCTCCGATTCGCAAAGGACAAAATCTGTGTAAAGAGTACGGTTCTAGAACTTTTGGGCAAAATAAGACGAGAGAAGTATTTTAAAAAAGATTGCGTACGGAACTGTGGCGGAGCATGCACAGCCACTGATCACTACCTTCTCAATCTACTACTGACAGTAGTCACAGCCAGTAGTCTACTGTACCATTTCATTCAATTCTAACGGGCTGTGACCCATGACCCAAAAATTCTCGTAGCATATCACCATCTTCAGTAAACTCATCATTCCTTGTTGTGACCTCCGTTCCAGGCGTGGAACTCAGGGACTTGCGTTCTATCCATGACATGGTGATATTCTTCGTTCTTTTGTCGTTTCACAGGTACTCGTGATTGTACTGCAGTAGCGAGACCCAGCGGCGTCGCTCTGTATCCACATGTCCACCGAATCAGTCTTGGAATTCCATCCTGCGGATGTCCCGCGGTGTGTTCCCTGCATTCCTCCTCTCCTAATCACCTTTCACGCAGAACTCATCGCCCAAGGCCACCGCTAGGACGTCTTCGAGATGTCGGGTTCTAATCTGTGCCTCTGTGCCTCTAGCCCATCAGCATTAGTCTCTTCTCCGCGTAAACAGTTATCATACATCGAGCTCCGCGCCTTCTTCCACCAGCGTGCACAATTTCTCTCCCCATTTCTACGCGCTTTCACTATCATGGCGCTCACTCCCCTCTCGCGCTGGACCTCGCCCTCGCGTCGTGAATCTCCCTCACCGTCTTGCGCCCCCGCATCGTCCATCGTGGCGTGAGAGCTGTGTAGATCCTATTCATACATTTTCAACCATGCATACCCGCGCGCGCGCTCTTGCGGCGTGCGGACGAGTAAATTCCCGCCTTATTCCAGCATGTGGATGGGCAGACCACGCTCGAGCTGAGGCACTGGGTGTCTACTGTGCGGTTGCCTTTTGGGGTTCTCCGCGTTCTTTGCGCGCCTCGCTCCCTCCCGCCTTCACCGGGCTGCGCTTGCCGACGTTCACCGACGACGACGCACCATTGAATCTTATTTGTCCATTTTATCGGGCACAAGAATTTTTCGTGATCGATTCGCTGGTGACTTTAGAACACCATGGCCTAGTCGGGATTTTGGCGGCAAAAAATGTCCGACAAGACGAGTATGGTATGTATTATTTGTTGAAGCGTCTGGCCCGGAGCTAGAAAAGATGTGAAATTGGCTGAATTTGTTCTTCATCTTAGGTAAAAACCAAAGGTGTGGCCTACGCGGTTGTTGCAACATTAACTCTACTTCCCAAGGTACGACCAAAAGTAGATGTAGCGTCTGTTCAAAGATATATGGGATCCTAATCGAGGTCGTAAACAGATTGTTATATGCCACAGTAATGTATTGGTATAGAACGTAACAGGACAACGATTCTGCGGAATATAATTGAATGGGCCTAAGTAGATGCCGCAGACCTAACCCACCAGGGTGTCGTGCACTTTCAACTCAGGGTACATTGACACTTTCACCTCTTCTGCAGAGGAGAAGGACACTTCAACCAAGTCGGGCCGGATATCGATGAAACTCCCGCCTGTGTCCCGCGGGAGCGAGAGATGTGCCATTGACAAGGTCGAGGAGGCGGCGTCCTGTTCGTGGCCGCGGTTGGAGCGCAGCCCACAGCCGAAACCACGTGCCACCCAGCGAGCCCATGGCCCATACTCTGCCACTGCGTCCTCGCCAAACGAAAAGGAGCAGAAGAATGAGAGCCCGCTAAGTATGTCATTGGGGATGAACGCCGTTGGGTAATGGTCCACACGCGAGAAATCAGAATGTACATCTGCCCAGGACATGTAAGGGCGCAAGCCGCCGCGAAATGAGATTGCGAAGACGACGGCTATGACAACGGCCTCCCATACCGCGAGAACGGCGGTGATGATCATGAGGCGCACATAGCGGCGGGCGGTGAAGGATGATCTTTTATTCTGCAGGAAGTCTGTGAAAGTGCGTCGCCGTAGGTAGAAGGCGCGGAATGCGAGACCAGAGAAGATAAAGGTCAGGACAACGATGATGGCGATTGGGGCGTAGAACAGGAGGATGGCCGGGACGGAGACATAAGTGGTGGGGCGGCAGCCAAAGTCCTCGAAGATATCAAAGCGATGTCCCTGGACGATGTAGTCTAGGCTCTTGTGAGTTGAGAAGTCAGCGGAATATTTGGCACTGACGGAGAGCCATTGTAATGGTGGGGAATCCCCAGCATAAAATAAGGTCCACATTTTTCTTATTCGTAGTGTGGGAAGCGGTCGACACGCGCCACAATTGGAGTGCCAGCGACAGGCAGCAAGCGGGCAGAGCCACTGTGGCGCCAATTTCCAGTTTTGTCACTGTCGGGGACGTTCAGTCAGCCCAATTTTTTGCTAATAATAATCATGCCGACAAACCGATGTCGCACCAGGCGGGAACGACCTCGTCAACGTGGCCAGACCAGATTACTGCATTTATCGCGTAGGTTATGTTTGAGACGAAAAGCCAGGCGAGCATGGAAAGAGTGGTGGTATTCCTGGCACGCCAATGCCAAGGAAGGGGAACAAGTACAAGAGCAGAGGCAAGAAATGCGCCGAACGCCAGTTCTGGATGCATTGGGAAAGATTTCTTCGACTCCTGTCTCCTATGAGTCTATGACCCTCACAAAGTTATATACGCCACACTTGCGCCAGCGCCGTGCCTACAGTTGCTTGAAAGGCTAACGCCGTGATTATATTACTTGTCATGACTTTTCGGAAGGAATTGACAACGGGTGAGTAAAATAGCATCCGGAATGTTTTGGTGTCACATTATAGAGGAGCGCTGGATTTACCTCCGCATGTATAATTCATTGGTTGGAGGATTGGCGGCAATCTGTCACGACGCGGCCGCCCTTCAATTTCAATTTATTGCGGATCCTCCAATCTGTTCCGCCTTCAAGGTCGGCGGAGGCCTCAGAGGTGGGACCTGTCCGGTGCAATAGAATTTGAAAGGGATTGTGAAATAAAATATGCGGCATTGAATGATCCCAGACTCGGGGTCTGTCTAAGTCCGATGAATACTGGCAATCATTTTTATAAGGAGAAAGAAGAAAACTTGCCGCCTGTTCAGGCCTTCTTCGAGTCATTCATCGTGTCCGTGGCTTCGGAGCAAGTATAACAAATTTCAACGGGACCGACCGATATGTTCACCGAGCTCGACCCACGCCGAAGTCCCACAGCGCGCCGACGGCTCGCATCCCCGCAAGATTACGAGGTCTACCTCCACCAGCAATTACTTAAAGTCCTGGGCTCACCCAAATATCTCCATCCTCCAGAATGAACTAGACTTTGGCCATGTTTGGTGGTTCAGCGTTACGCGTTTTGTCACATGACATTTCGTGATCCCATCAGGTTACGCTTCATCATCTTTTCCAAATCTTTTCCTTTGTACTTATTCATCGCAAAACTTGCTGGTCGTAACCAGTGGGATCTTTGACCGCATTGACCAACCCTATTTTTTGGAACTGCTCGGTCATTCTCTCCCCGCTTTTGCGCACGGTCGAATCAGGATTCAGATGGTCCCAGGACCTTGCCCAGGACTCCCAATGGAATTCCGAATCCCACACCATTCCCAAGTGATTTTTATCGCTGAAAGCTGTTCCAACTATTGAACTACCCAACCCTCTCACTCTTTTCCGTGGCCCAACTTCCCAACTCCGCTCAAAGCAGGACCACACTCGTTTCCCGGCCATTTTCGTTGTGTCGTCAGGATCCCTCTCGCGATCCAACTCCCAGCGGCTTCGCTCGGTACCACCTGTCCACCAGATGCTGAATTAGTCTTGAGATTCTAGTCCTAGGTGCGTTCCCTGAATTCCTTCTGTCCTTACATAATCTGGGGGGCAATGGGGCAGATACCATGGCAATGTCGGTCAAGCATTCAGTTTGTTTGATTATTATCGAAAACCCAATACGAGAGACAGGACACGAGTTGGCGCAACGTGAAGTTCGTTGTGCAACACAATTAATGCACTCGAAATACCGGCTAGCTAGAATACTTCGAATGTGAGTATATCCTTCTCCACAGCGGCGGGCAACTTCTGTCTAATGTAATTCCCGAACGCCTCCCGGTAACCCGATCCTACATCGACACAGTGTACCATCCGCAGCCTCGGTAATGTTTTCTCCAACTCGTATCGCGACTGGAATAACGTGTACGGCTCCGACTGCACAGGACACTGCCCTCCCGGCCCGCCGTACACCTGGCCTGTCGGGGCATGGCCGAGTGTTCGCATCGTCGTGTTCAGTGTCAGGGTCAAAGATTCGAGCGCAGGGATGCAGTAGGGTAATGTTGCCAGCGCTGGCTCCAGCTGAGCTGGAAATATCTCCCTGATCGAGCTAACACAGAGGTGAAGCACCCGCAAAGAACCGGGAGATCAAAGGCGTGCGGGAATACTGAGCGGAAATTAGAGTTAGATAACAAACAGATACGTAACACCGTCCACGGACGCACCATCGACGAGGTTGAGGTGCAAATCCTCAAGGCAGGTACTAAAGCTCGATTCGAACATGAACCGTCGCAGGTGGGCCGCCTGATGAGAAATACCCCACACCTTCAACTTGCGAAGGCGATTGAGATGGCGATACAGCCCAGTAGCCAAGATGTATGCGGACGTATCGCGGGCGTTCCCAGGCCAGAATGTGAGTTGGAGATCCTCGATAGTGGATTGTTGTCTCGTTTCCTGCGGTCCCATGATAAATGGGTCTGCGGTGGAGTCGTCGCGAATCCGACTGCGTATGATGGAAACTTCCCGGCAAGAGAACGCCGCGAACGCAAGGAGCGACGTCGGCACATCCTCGATATTGTCCAAGGCCAGAGATCGAAACGCAGGCCCGGTGCAGATTTGTTGGAGTAGGGATGTAAGACCGGGGGGCATCTCACCCCACGGGAATGGGATCTGCGCAGACGGAGACAAAATTCCCAATCGCTTGATATTTCGGGTCGCTGTTAGAACACCTATGACGGGTGCATAGGTTTGCCCAGGCGTCCATGGATTCGTGTCTAGTGAACTAGTCAAGTGAAGGCTAAGGTTCGTAACGTAACTCCCAAGATGCGGTGAGCGGGTGAGAAGAGCAAGAAAACTCTGGAACGTCGTGAAGCATGGTTCCAGTCCGGCTTGAGGACCCCAGTACACTGGGATTTGGGAGCTTTCTGTGACGAGGCAGACTTTCGAGAAAAGGCGCCTTTGGGAGGGGGCAAGTAGGGTTGCTGTCCCCTCGACCTGTTTGACTATGGTATCTAGCAATTCTGGGGCCAACGAGGCTGACATGATGGTCAGATGGGAGAGAGTTTCGTGTGGCTGTGATGGCGGGAGGGTGAGAAGAAGGTTATTAATCTCTAGCGCCGAGCAGTTACACATCATTTATTCGTGCACAAGATGATGATGTGTTGTTGAGAGAAACACGAAAAAAAACAGAGAAGGTTGAAAATCCGGGTTTAACCTGCGCATGCTGTTAATGCAGCACGGTTCCTGATTCAAACTGAACATTCTGTCCGAAAAAATAAAATCAGCACTTTTTCTTTTTTTGAATGCCGGTGCACCTTTGTTTGACCCTTGTCCACAGTAATTATGGTGTACTTTGAGCGTACTTTTCGAGCAATGAGTTGACATGTGATCGTGACTAACGCTTGACCCAATCGGAGAAGCGTTGACACAAAGTTGACTGACATTGACACGTTCCTGCATGTCATTTCGTTAGCGTACATCTTACGACTAGCCAGAGTGCTCTTCATCATCGACTCGCCCATTCCCATACCTCAGAATGCTCAGCCTTTCGAGCATTGCGCTCTTTGCCGCGGCAGCCGTTATTGATGCCCAATCTACCGCACCCATTGTATCCATTCAGCAAGGAACTGTCCAAGGATTCACCACCGGAAGTCTCACCCAGTTCCTTGGAATTCCTTTTGCCGCTCCGCCGTAAGCCGCAAATCCATCCTGTCTCTTTCTGTCCTTACACTTCGTCCGAAAACCAGCATAGACTTACTCCGGCTCAACCTTCCGGCCCCGGCCCAGCCCTTCAATGGTACCTGTACGTTCCTGCTGCTGCTGTCCTTGCGTTTGATCCTATTTGACTCGACTCTCGTAGTTCAAGCCCTCTCAAAGGGCCCGGCGTGCCCACAGCAATCAGGCGCCGTCTCGCCTGCTTTTACCGCATTCATCAATAATCCTATTCTCAATATACTGGTCGTTTTGACTTCAGCTATTGGAAATCTACTGAACCTGCTCGGTCTCGGAAGTTCTACAGCGCCGGCTGCACCAGAGCCGCAGGAAGATTGTACGTGGTTTCCTTTTCCTTCATAACTGCCTTCTAAGAGATTGGCACAGGCTTGACGCTGGATATCGTCCTGCCCGCAGGAACCACCCCCTCATCGAATCTACCTGTTCTCTTTGTGCGTCTCTCACCCTCTGCATGCTTTGAACGACGCGAGCGAGACCACGCAGTGGATCTACGGCGGGGGCTTTCAATTTGGCAGCACCCGAGACAACGACGGCACCACCGTTGTCTCTCGTTCCATTCAACTTGGCGAACCGGTCATCTACGTTGCCGCGAATTACCGATTGAATGGTCAGTGGTATTTTTTGATTTCTTCGTACTTCTGGTTCCTTAGATTGACTATCTTTCAGCTTTCGGTTTCCTGGGTGGCAAAGAGGTGAAAGCAGCGGGCATTGGAAATCTTGGTCTTCAGGATCGTGAGTTCTCACTTACTTCCTTTTCTATAGGATTCACGAGGAAACCATAGAACGCGCAGCGATGATTTGGGTGAAGCAGAACATTGCTTCATTTGGTGGGAATCCGGCCAAAGTCACCATGCAAGTTGTCTCTTTCGAATCGTAATCTTGATCCCGACGCATGAACACTTACGTCTGCATGTAGCTGGGGCGGAAGTGCCGGCTCTGTGTCAGTCGCGCTGCACATGGTAACAAACGATGGTGACGCCGAAGGCTTATTCCGCGGGGCATTCATGGTAGGGCACTTCAATCGGATAGAACAGATTATAACCTATCGTGTAAAAAGGAATCTGGATCAGTCATCCCTACTCAAGATATCACCGCCGGCCAGCCATATTATGATTCCATCGTGAACCAGACCGGATGCGCCAATGCCTCGGACACACTAGTTTGCCTGCGCACCGTCCCGTACCAGACCCTGTTGGACGCAGTCAACCAGACGCCGAGCGTTTTTTCGTATATGTCGCTGAGGCTTGCGTTTGGCCCGTGGACGGATGGAGTTTTCTTAACTGGGAATGCGCAGGATCTGCTGACGAAGGGGAAATATACCAAGGTGAGCGGCCCTATATCAAGCTCAGTGGGACGTTACAGATATGAAATAATATTCATGCAGATTCGTGAGTGCTTGGTCGAGGCTTTTGATGCACAGCTCTACTAACGTCAACTATGTATAGCATTCATCAACGGGGACGTCGACGACGAGGGCACGTAAGCAACCGCACAACTCTGTTTTCTCTCTCATGCAAACTGATTTCAGCCTCTTCTCACTGTCAAACTCCAATATCACGACGTCCGGTGAAACGCTCGAGTACATCAAGCAGTTCTGGTTCGCAGACGCATCCGACGATCAAATCGCCACAATCGGCACGCTCTATCCAGACGATCCCTCTATGGGCAGCCCATTCAATACGGGTATTTTCAACGCTCTGACGCCTGAGTATAAGAGGTTGGCGGGTGAGTAGACTGCACTCTCTTCGTCATTTCCCTGTGTGCGGTTTATCGATAATGTCCTTTGTACAGCTTTCCAGGGAGATGTCTTTTTCCATGCGCCTCGGAGGAACATGTTGAGTGTGACGGATGGTGCGGTGCCGCATTGGAGCTACTGTGGGTCTTTCTACTACGTACACCCAGTTTCTCATTTAATATGTAGTGTACGTCCGAGGCAAAGCCGGCCCAATCCTAGGCGCATCCCATGGGACCGACGTGGCTGGTGAGTGTTTATTTCTGTCTCCACTGTTCTGTACGTTTCCCTGTTTTCCTGAAGCACATACCGCCTCACAGAATGGTTCGGCACCCCCGGCGGTTTACTCAACCTCCCAGGCGATTTCCAAGGAACAGACTATCTCCTCAACTTTGTGAACAACCTCGATCCGAACGTCTTCTCAAATCCATCGATTGCTGCCGCTGCGATGTCGAGCACGATATTTTGGCCACAGTATACCTCTGCGAATGGGACGCTGCTGACATTCCAGGATGGACTAGTGCCGTTGGCGCTTACACGGGATGATTTCAGGAGTGTACCGATTGCGTTTTTGGAGGCTTTATCTAGGCAGTTCCCTTGGTAACCTCAAATATCAATGTTATGGCAAAATATGAAAGGTGCAGACTCAGACCGACTGGCAAAGTATCGGAAGAGGTAAGCGTTCCTTGGGTACGTTAATCGAGTGTCGAGTCTTCATCCCTTGTATTACCGTTGTCGCAGAGGGAGCCGAGAGCAGTTCTAGCACGTTGCGTAACAGGGTTGGAATCCCGTTTGTGCGACCGGAAACACCCAATTCTTGCATCCTATATGGGATTTTCGTCATTATGCACTCGTAAATCGCGCAGGTATGCGCGCGCGTGGGATGCCGAGGCGGGGAGGTCCCTCTCCGCTGGCCTGGGCGACAGCCATTCCCTTTCGATTCTGAATCCGAAGAACCGGATGTGACTCGGATGCAGAGGCACATAATTCTTTTTTGAACCTTCCCTTCTGGGATCATCAGGTACTGCTACTTCACGCTTCCAAAACTCCGAATGCTGTTTTCACAAGCCGCGACATAAGTATGTTGTAAGAGTAATCAATGTGAGCCACTTGCGGCTGATGTTCCTGACATTCACCTCGACGTATGGAACGTTCTGGTTATTTCCTGACGTGCGCGAGCGCCTATAGGAACGGGCTTCTGCCCCTGAACCAATTAGGGCGATGTGCAAGCCGATTTCTCTTGGGCATTATCCCCCCCGACGTGGCTGTATTCCCGCTGGTCCTCCTTCCCCATCAGCAGCCTCTTCGTTTTTGTGTTCTTTGCGTTCGGGACGAAGGCAATGAGGGAGTACCATGTGGCATCCTAGGTTCCAACTACAGCCGGCGCATCCGAGGAGCGCCCATGACAACAGACTCAGTTGTACTGTATCTTTCTCCTGCGACAAGAACGGACCACGCATAGCAGAAGTACAGACAATGATGAGAAGAAACAGTTCGCAAGATGGGTTACGACGGGCAGCCAATTCCGTCTCTATTCTAATTCGTTCGTGGCCCCTCAGCGCACCTCTGCCATATCGCCTCATTTCTTCGGTACATGCGTGATCCTTACTGTGCGGCGCCCAAAAATTGCCCAGCAAGCGCGCTCAGTTGGGGCTCAACATCCCACAGACGAGTTTCCCGCCGACCTTCTGCGGCGCGCGCCACCAAGGCTACTCCTTTGCCTTTGAGCCACGAATCTTCTTTGGGCGACAAGTAACTCCTGTGTAGGCCAGTGTAGGTCTCTCCAGATCAGTGTAGCTACCTAAACTCATCTATACTCAACTATGCTGGAGTTAAGCCCGTATTTATTCAACCAAACATTACAAGTGCAGCAGATGGCTGTATTCCGGGAAGGTAGCAACATCTGTCTACGAAGCTAGGCAGACCTAGCCTGACATATACATACCTTGGCAGACCTACGCACAGCTACACACAGCTACACAGAACTATACGGAGCTACACAGAGATTGTGTAGGTCACTAGACAGATGCGGTCTGCACAGCTCTGTGGACCTTGCCAGAGGGTAAGTCTAGGAGGGCCTTGAATGCAGCGACTGTGAATAAATCCTTTTCTCTTCATTGGCGCGGCGCCGTTCGTTCGCCCTTCGCGATTTGGCCCAACCAAATGACACTTCAGGTACTTGGTTATTTGCCTTGGTCTTTCGGTCGTGTTTGGGGCTATCGATGAGGACTATCGGTTCTCGGGGCTTTCCTGCTGCCTTGCGGAAATGCCGGCTTGACCTTTCGAAGGTAACTACGAGTGTCCTTCCCTGGGAACGACTACGGTATGTACTGGATCCACCCTGTGTCTCTCGTTTCTCTCCTCTCGCCGACGCTTTACTGGGTGTTCGGTCCTTATGGACCCTCGTGCTCGACTCGCGTCAATGACCGGCAATGTTGGTCGAACCTCGTTGGTTTCTCCGTTAACACCTCGTGCGCCAACTGGGGGCTATAATCCCCGTCCGAGGCAGCATCATCATCGACTATGGCAATCAATACATGCCCGCCTGGGATCCATAGATGCCTTCGTACGTGCGGCGCTTCGCTTTTCATTTATAGCCATACCGAATTTTATCTACGGAATTCAAGTTGTCGCGGTCTGAAGTCCGATTGACCGGCCCTGGATGCGACCTCGACCATTTCAGAACGTATCCAAGCGTCCGCCACTTCCCTGGTCACATATAACTAAGGTACGAACATAAGCAGTTCCGCAGCGTAGCAGTGCCGTACCCCTACGATTGCCCCCCACTTACTCACACACCCGCCACCTGCTCCTCACACCACGTCCACAGCGCTGTCGCTGCAGCTTCATCCAGCGCAGCAGGGTTTGCCTTCCCGACCCGCGCCCACGGGACGAGGTACTGCACCGACGACGCCAGTCAGTTTCGCGGCACATATGCAATATAATAGATAAAATATTGCCCGCATGAATGGAACACAGACGCACCTTGCCGCCGAGCGTCTTCCCCTCGTCCGTCGTGCCGGCCCAGAGCTGCGTGAGGGCGCCGTACGGTGCGGGATAGAGCGTGGTTTTCTGGGAGCACAGTTAGTTGCGGTTGGTTTATGTGTTCCCAACGATAATATAAATGAAGCGGCGTACTCACCACGATTTCGCACACAACGCCCCCAATGTGGCGCTGCAGATCCGTCCTGATGTTTCCGGGATTGAGCGCGACAGAGACGATATTCTGCTCCCCAAATCGGCGTGACAGCTCGTTGCTGAAGAGGATGTTTCCCTACTCCCCGCGTGAGCACCCTGATAATCACGCGTGTGTCGCGCCAGACTCACGAATTTACTCTGCCCATAAAGCTTTGAAGCACCCACCTTCTTCCGCTTCGGGCTCTCCTTGACGGTGTTGAAGTCGACGCAGCTGACAAGGTGCGACAGGAACGAGGACGTGTTGATGACGCGTGCGGGTGCGTCGGGCGTGGCGGTGGCGAGGAGCATGGGGAGGAGGAGCTTTGTTAGGTAGAAGTGCCCTTGAGGAAGAGGGTCGGAGTTAGAAATAATCCGCGCAGGGAGGGAATGTATGTACCCAGGACGTTCGTGCCGAACTGGAGGTCATATTTTTGAGCGGTGAGTTGGTCGATGGGCGGGACCTGCGTACGAGGCGGATGCAACGAGTGTATGCCGAGTAAGGAGTTGTACTTACCATGACACCTCTAACGCGCAGTTAGCACCGTACTGCTGCGAAGCGAAGGACATACCCGTTGTTGAACAGCACATGCAGCTGCGTTTCTTTCCTATCCATGTCATAAGGACGAAACCAAAAGACGTGGACCTCAAAGTCAACGTACCGCGTGAATTCCTCTGCCGCGCGCTTAATAGACGGCAGGTCCGCTAAATCCACACGAAGGAACTCGGCCTCCTTTCCCGTCTCGGACTTAAGGTCCTGGATCGCGGCCCTGGCCTTCTCCTCGCTGCGTACCGCAATGTACACCTTGGCGTTGTGTTGGAGGAGCGCCTATGGATTCAATGAGTCCATTGGTTTGGATGCAGAACGATTGTGCGCTGCCTTGGCCGTTTCCTTGCCCACACCTATTTGCCGTTCCTCAGTGGCTGCTCCCATTTGAATAATAGTGAAGAGTAAACTAACCAGTATTGGAGCCCGTTACGATGATAACCTAGAAATTCATTGAGAGAATTATGAAGGATGATTCGGTTTCAGAGTCGTAAATGTTACCTGACCTGTCAAGTCAGGGATGTCATTGACGGAAAACCTGGATTTGGGGGGGAAGCTCTGGTTGACGAGGGAGAAGAGGATACCTAGCCCTAGTTAGATACGACTGAAGTGGCCAGAAGAGACTAACCCATTGGGATTCCGGTGGACTTTTAAGTACGCCGATAGGTACCCGGCAGCAACAGAAACACTTGGCCTAGTGGTACAGAGAGTACAGGGGGAGTACGTAGACAAAGGGATAAAGGAGTGTGACGTCGCTACCTGCAAGCTATATACGACTGCAGATTGTCAGGCAGACGGAAGGCAGCCAGATGGCGGGCGGAATGCCAAGCGCATAAAAGTGGGCTAGGATATTTCGCCGCCTCCGCCGATCGGCGCCGCGTCACCGCCGCGTCTCAACATCCGATCGCCGCGTCCTCACAGGCGGCCGCCGTGTCTTCCATCTCCATCGCCGCGTACCGCCGCTAACCATACAGACTTACACAGTGGTTATCCAGCTCTACAGGTAAGTCTTGTAGGTAGTGTTGTCGCGGTCAGGTTCAGAGCCGATTCTGGACCTGAACCGAACCCGAACCGAACCCAAATACGGGTTCGGGCAATGGCTGAGGACCGGACCGAACCTTCTGTTCGGTTCGGGGTTCGAAGATTATGGTTTTTTCCGGACCTGTGCGAACCCCGAACCTGACCTGCCACATACACTGCGTTCCGGCCCCTTGTAGACAGAGGGTCTGTCTATCGCTGTAGTATGGCAACACCGACTGGACAGCTTCGGTTCCGCGCGCGCGCCGTTCGGCAGGCGTGATTGCAAGCTTGTCTCGAAAACCTGATTTGCCTCGAAGGGCCCAGGTCTCAAAAACGGGCAGGTCTCTCTTAGGCTTGAGTCTTGAAACGAATTCAGGGAAGGATAAAACCTCGAGTATTCATTTGTGGGTCTAAACTGCACAGGTCTGTCTATGAGATGAATACCCTTCGCACTCTCTTTTCTTTGGTGTCATTACGTCTTCTCAAAAAAAGAGAAAAGAATTCGCCTGTCGTCCACGATTGGACAGCGACTGTCATCTGCCGTTCGATGATGAAATACGATGAGCCGCTCTTAAGTTCTAGGCGGTCGGGACCGCCGGCCAAACTTAAGTGCCGCTCGCGGCGCACTCAAGTTCGGCTGGAACTTAAGTTCCCCCACAAGCGCGGCACCCGCCTATGGCGCACATCCGGTACACCTCCCTCGGGACCAACAACTCAAGTCCCGCCGCCCACTTAAGTTCTGCGCAACTACTTGAGTTCCTTGTGTCTTAAGTCCCGTGCCACTACTTCAGTTCCATGTGGATTAGATTCAAACTTAAGTTACAGGCTCGAGTGTCGACTCTGTGGCTGTGCAACGACGAGCAGCCCCATCACGCAGCTGACGGGGTTTCCGACCACGGGGGAGGGGGCAGGGGGACGCAACATACGTCTCGCGTGAGGGTGCTGGTCCCCAGGCGTGGAGTAAGTTGCGAATCGACAACATTGGTATTGAAGTCGGGGCGATTCAACGGGCCAAATAGGCGGCGGGTCTCTTGGGCGGACATATGGGTCATCGTGGAGGCAAGGTATGTGTAGTTCAGAACGTTAGATGTTCAGCCCGAGTTGCCAATGGGTTATATAAAGCGCCATGGCCACCGCGCTTTGCCACTGCGCTTAGGTTGGTTTCCTTTTCAAGGCGCACAATGATTGATGTCTTTTGCCCGCCACCGCGCTTGGGTTGGTTTCCTTTTCAAGACGCACAATGATTGGTGTCTTTTGCCCTTTCATTCGTCCGTAGGTGGCATTTCCTTCTTTCTTCACTTCACCTCAACCTAACACACCTTAACCACTAGTCTTCGCATACGCACACACCCCCACGATGGCGCCAACGAAAAAAGAAACTAAAGTGAAGGAAATGTTCAAACCATACGACCCCGCTGCCGTCCCCGCCATCATGCCGTTCCCCGAGCTTGCCAGCGTTGCCACCACCAAAGGCGAGGACACCGCGGTGCCCAAACTCAACCAACACCAGCGAAGCTGGATCCACGACATCGCGCTTCGTGGCGTTGATCTTGCGAGCCTGTCGACAAAAGCGGCCGCTACAGCCTGTTACGAGAAGGTCAAGAGCGACGCTTTTGATGACAAGGCATTTCAGCATGTGGCGCAGGACGGGGACCATATAGAGGAGGGTCGCCTCCCCACGCTCGTCACCGCCTGGAAACGGGAGAACGCCAAGAAGAACAATAAATCCGTGGAAAATGACGGTGATGCCGCCGGGGAGGAAGATGAGGGTGCACGCGTCGGCCTCCTGCGCGGATACACCAAGGCAGGGTGGCGATTGGTAAGTACTGCCTTTTCTCACTAGTTGTTGCGAGGGCGCCGCTGACGAACACCAAAGGCCATTCAGAAGGTCCTCAGTAACAAACGGGCGGCGGAAAACAGCAAACGCAAGGCCAAGAAGGTCGACACTGGAGAATCCATCCCAGACCTTCCTGCGTTGGCGTTGGCGAAGCTGTTTGGCCTGGGCGCCTACACCGGTCGCGACAAATTCCGTGAAGATCGCCACGAAGAGATCGACGAGTATTCGAAAAGTTTACCTGGTGCAATAAACGCCGGTGGCAAGTTTCGCAAAGCCGAGGCCCTGCTGTGGGCGAAAGAGGATCAAGCCTCATGGAACGCTGCTGCGGCGACTGACGAGGATGTCGACTGGAAGGAGTAAGCATTTGTGCTATCCAGTCCGTTTTGCACTCACATCTCTTCAGACGTCAAACGCTCGTGGCGGGTGGCTTCAAGCACATGGTTACCACCCTGAACGCCAGCGGGAAGTTCCGCCCTTTCGTGGCGACCATGGTAATGGGTTGGCTGGACGAGTGCGGGAAGGTGGAGTTGGAGTGGCAAGTTCTCACCTCGAAAATTTTGCATATGACTGACGGTTGGAGCAGGGCTGAGGCCGTTCCCGAGGGGATCCATGCCCGCCAACCATTCACGACCCAATATAAGCAACTCGCAAACGACTGTCTCGATGCCATGTACACGTGGGCCGAAAAGCCTCTCAAAGGTAAGGTACCATAACCACCTGAGGATCTGTTCTGACCTACGCACATAGATTATGTTACTGCCCGCGATCATCCTGTGCAGACTGCTCCTGTCTTCCCTTTGACGGCGGAGGCTCTGGACGACATATCTCCTAATGCGCTGGCGCAGGCGGTGTCCAGTTTCTTGGTCGATTCCTATCGTGAGTCATCGTCGTTCTCATTGTCAAGAGAAGATTGTTAACTCTACGGACACCACAGAGGCTGCGTTCGGGACTCAAGAGATACCGTGGGAGGGAATTGCTAGCGCGCCCGGCGAGTATTACGACACTGTCAAGTTCGACGTCGTATTCGCCTCGAGCGGGCTGGGGGGGTTGAAGGGCAGCCAGTGGCATGCCTTGGCTATGACGTTGGCGTCGGGGGCGGGCGACGGGACGTCGGGTTTCTTCCGCAAGGCGTGTCCAGTGACAGTGCCAGCGGGTGGGGAGGACGAGGCTGAGCACGCACTTCGCACGGGTATGGCGGCAGACGAGGAGGAGGAGGAGGAACGGCTCGCTCGCGTTGCGGCGGACGAGGAGAAGGCGCGCGTCGCTCGCACTGAGGAGGAGAAAGCGCGTGTTGCCCGCATTGAGGAGGAGAAGGCGCGCGTTGCGGCGGACGAGGAGCGGGCGCGCGTCGCTCGCGCTGCAGAGGAGAAGGCGCGCGTCGCTCGCGCTGCAGAGGAGAAAGCGCGCGTCGCTCGTGCTGAAGAGGAGAAGGCACGCATCGCTCGCGCTGAAGAGGAGAAGGCGCGTATCGCCCGCGCTGAGGAGGAGCAGGCACGCGTCGCGGCGGACGAGGAGGCTCGCTTGAAGAAGCGTGGGAGAAAGCGCAAGGCGGAAAGTCAGCTTGGCCCAGAGGATGCAGGCGAGGATGCAGGCGCGCCGCGGCGCACTGGCAGAACACGCCAAACACCCCAGGTAAGCTCCCCACCACTCGTCTTATTACTGCTTCTGATTTAAGGCTTAGGAAGCTAAAGCGGAACGTGAAAAGAAGGTTGCGGCTACGGTTGGGCCCGCCAAGGTTAAACCTAGGTAAGCGCTTGACTTGTGGGTATGGAGCGCGGTGCTAATGAACCTCAGCTATGAGTACGTTATCAAGAGTCCAGTCAAACCCAAGCAGGCGTCTACAAAGAGGTACGTTTTCTTTACCTGTGGCGCCACGAAACTGAAGACGCAACGCCACAGAACTTCGGTTGTGCCGAACTGAAGTCCTGCGACAGAACTTGAGTTGGGGAGAAACTCAAGCGTGTGAACAGAACTCGAGTGTGTAGGGAGAACTCGAGTTCAGAGGAGGACTTGAGTTCTGTGGAGAACTTGAGTCTTATGTATTACTATGCTCGTTATGTCTGAACTGAACCGAAATCCCGAACTCAAGTTATCACAACTCAAGCGCTGACATCTTAAGTACCAAAGAAGATCTTAAATCCTAAGGAACTTAAGTTCCAAAGAAAGTCTGGGATACAGGGTATATAATACGGTTGTATAGTACCTTCCAAGGACTTAAGTTAAACAGGAACTTAAGACTGGCCGGCGGTCCCGACCGCCTGCGACTTAAGATGAGCTAATAAATTATTTGTTCGATGTACTCTACTTGTTCAGCTCCACTTGCCTTAGGCTAAGTCGTTCGATGATAAGACGGATAAAAATGTGCCGCAGGGCTTCAATTCATACGTAGGTACTACAATCCTTCGCGATTCTTCATCCAGATCTTCCTATCCGTGGTTCGCGACCTGAATAACGGAGAGCCTTGATGTGGCAACCCGACACCTTCCACTTCCGCCTTGACGTCGTAATTAATCAGGATATGCGCGAGCATGGTCTTGAGCTGGATCGCCGCGAAGAAGCGACCAGGACATGCATGACGCCCGTGCCCGAAGATGATATGATCCGTCGTGGTCGAGACCATCTGCCTTGTGAACATCCCTGACGCAGCTTTCTCCTCAGAGACCACTTCAATGTCGTTGTGCCCTGCGCCCGCCGCCTCTTCCTGCATGCGTGAGAAACGAAAGCCATCGAATGTGTCTGCGTCAGGATGAAAAGCTGTCACGATGTACAGTAAGAGCTGGTTAGAGAAATTAAACATAGGGTATCAACATACCAGGGTCACGGTGCACCGCGATCATGGGCACACTGACAATTGCACCATGTGGAATATGTGTCCCATCCGAGAAGGCAAATCCATCCTTCGTAACTACCTTCCTAACCATCCCGACTGACAAACAGATAACACTAAATTTTCCTGACGCGCACGGAAAGTGGAACGTACAAATTCCGAACCCGACAGTAAACCGCTGCGACTCGCGGAGGAAACTGTCAATTTTGTGCATATCTGCAAGCGCAGCCTTCGTCCAGCCTTTCTGCGCAATCGCAAGCTCCGCTTCTTCTCGCATTGGCTCGACATACTCCGGATACCTGGCGAGATCATACAGCGCGTTCGTGAAAGCCTAGAGAAAGCCGGTCAGGTTGGTGTTTACACTGACTTGATTCAATGCATCTCCACCATGGTTGAACTGGGAATGGCCCCGACATTGACCGAGAGGACACGCATCGCGAGCGCAGGAGTGGTACGCTCCTCGCCTTCAGCATGATCAAGCAACCAAGAGATCAGGTCGTTCTGAGTGAAGCCCGCTCAACGAAGATATCGTAGCGAGATGAGGTCGACATACAGGCCTCTCCGGCCAGTCCTGGCCGTACTGGCTTTCCTTCTCCAGCCGTTCGTCAATCATCACTTTTAGGAACTTGAGCGCGTGGCGGAGAGAACTGTTGCGTTTCGACAATATGGGACCGAATATACTGTGTCCACATTAGCTTGCGCCGGTGGGGCGGAATACACGGAAAAGAAGACGAACGGCTTCAGAAATTCCGGGAACAAACTGATCATCTGTCCGCGGGCAAATACAGACACAGCGAAATCGATATTAAGCTGCAGGTATTCTTGATTCCTGCCTGGCAAGATGCATTTCAGGAGAGGGAGTCTGCGATCATCTGAACGTGCTCACAAAGCGGAAGGCCCACGAAAAGACGATTGCTGGCTCGCGTCACAATATGCAGAATAGCGTCATGGATTTGAATCAGTTTCCATTCTGCGGCCATCGTGGTTGAAAGGAGGTTGAGAAAATGAAAAGAGGATAGACACTCACCGTTGCCCTTCAACGCCAATACATCATCGAATGCATGCTCGATCTCGTCTCGCACCTCTGGGAAGCATCGGCCCAGGCTACGGGTGAGGCCTCCGCGAATCGACAGGATATGATATGTGTTGTGTACTTGCTCCTTTCCGAGAGTGTAATCCATTGATATCTTGGAAGATTCACTCCACTTGATTTCAGTAGTGGGATGAAGTGGCGACTTACCACATTGAGCGCCGCATCGAGCGAGAGAATATTATTCGGCGCAGAAGCAATTTCCTGCACCCGTTTCCTTCCGCAGGCGAGATAGAACCAGTCGCGGAACAGGATTGGAACACGAAAGACACCGGTTGGATGTTGGCAGTATCCCTCAGCTACTACCTGCGTCGAATTGCGGAGAAACTGAACGGATGCAAGGCAGCGCGAGATGCGTCCACCGCCCCCGATAACTGCCGGGATGGTGCTCTCGTCCTTGACGTTGGATGTCAGCAGTGAAATGCGCCATGGTACCGGCGTACCTTCTGCCCATTCCACAAGCAGTAGACCGAAAGAGCCAACGCAAGTCCATAGAGAGTGAGCGTCTTCGTATCAAGCTCATCCATCACGGTAGGTGGGGAGTAGGGGTCTCGAAATGACTTATTCGCTTCCTTCTGGTGGGTTATATGAAAAAGTGACGGGGAGATGACTCCGCAAGTGTGTAGTGCCGAGCTGACGGCATTTGCGGTGGGTTTGGAGCAGACACAGCATATGGCTCTCACGTAGGCGCAGGCCCGAACATGAAGCTGGCACGAAGAAGGGACGGCTCGGAAATGACGGCAAGGACTTGATGCGAACACCGCCTGCTCGCGAAAGGCTTGCCTCGCACTTAACGTTTGGCGTTCACCGTTAATAGATACATTCGCAGCAAGGGGACCTGTCTTAGTTGCCACAGTTCGGCCTCGGCACGGGCTAGCCGGTACGGCCAAGCCGAATAAGAGCCGGTCGACTCGGAGGTCAGCCAGCTCGGCTCCGTTCTGAGTTTTAAGTTCGCCGCGCTTCTAGGCGAGATCCCGATTTGAGCTCGACGAGGACGTTAATGAAAACCAAGATGAAAACAGACAGACGGGACTCAGTACATTCCAGGCCGACGTATTAATTGATTCTTATTCCGGAGCGAAGCCGAAGTCCATCTTGTTTTACACTACAACTCGGCACGTTCCAAAAGGGGACCTAGCTGAGCTATTTATCCTGAGTCTTATCCGGAGATCTGAATCATTTTGAAGAACGACAATAAGGGTGGGAGTGGTACTCGGATCAACCTCGGATAAAGACCAACAACGCCCGTTAGTAGGGTTAGTGGGACTTGGCCGATCAGCACATCAGAAGATGTAAACGTCCGTGGGATTGGAGCTGACGGCATTTGCGCTGAGTTTGGTACAGACCGCACAAAGCCCCGAGTAGGCGCTAGTCAATCCCCGGCAAGGAATCTGGCCCAAATGGAGGAAATGAACGCTAGTACTTGATGACATTCCTCCGTAAAGCGAGTCGGGCTGCCTTACGGCCTCCGTCGTAAGGGGGAACGAGGTTGTTTTAGATGGGGTAACACATGAGAGGGTGAAGGAGTGGCAGCCGGTGAGGAGCGTGGGCAGAATCGCAGGCAGCTGACGCTGTGAAGGAAGGCGACAGGCTAGTGCTGGACGTCCTGCAACGAGAGCCGGAATTCATCAACTGCGAATGCCGATATTGGTTCGTTAAGCACCATTTTATTAGATTCATCTCGATCGACGATGATCATGTCAAGTTTGCGGCGCCGATTTGAGCTGGACGAGGCGTATGTAAATGAAGACAAACAGACGGGATGCAGATCTGAAACATTGTTGACGGCTTGAATCCCTTCATCCTCATGCTGTTAGGATTTATACGGGTAAACTAAGGTTCAGTCACTAATTACCATGTTTTCCCGTTACCTCTCCTGTTATCCGCGCCGCGGCCCACGCCGCCGCCCGCCAATGTGCACATCGTACCGTGCACGGGTGTCGACCTCTACGGGCGCAATGTCGTGCTCACTACTGGCTTCGTCATCAACGCGCGCCTCGATACCAAGAAGCTTGAAGATAGTCTCGCATTACTTGTTGAGCGAAAGTTCCCGCGGGCAGGTGCACGACTCGCGCTCAGAAACGATGTGCGTTTCGTTTCCAGACTTCTGCTCTGGGGTCGAGCACCTGAAAATTTGTGCAGAGCTATGAGTTTCAAATTCCTAACACATTCGATGCGCAAACGCCGGCGGTCGCGTTTACGGCGGCGGAGCATTCTGAGCCATACGCTTCCAGCATGCGGCCTTCAATCCAGCACTTGTGGAACGCGCCATCGAGCGAGCCGTGGATATGCTCTACCCACCATTGAACCCTACCTCCGGAGCCACTCATGTCCTAGGTCGCTAGACGCGTTCCTTGTGCCGAATACACCGCTATTGCATGTCCACGCGACCGTGTTTGACGACCTCACGTTTCTGGGCATTACCTCGACGCATGTCACATTTGATGCGCTGGGCATTAGTACACTCATGCACGGGTGGCAGCGTGTGCTTGCGGGAGATGCGTGGGACGATATACCAGGGATGCCGTGGGATGCGGCGCCGTTTGGGACCTTCACGACGGCGACACAAGCACGCATGTGCCAGCGCGGCTGGTTCGACCTTGGTCTGCTCGGAAAGCTTGCATTCATCGTGTGCCTTGTATGGAACATCCTTCGTGACCCGAAGGAGGAAACAAAGTCGTCCGTGTTCCGAAAGCATTTTTGGAGGGGAGGAAACGTGAGATCATGGGAGAGTTAAAGGCGGAAGGGTCGGAGGAGTGGGTGGGGAGTTCGGACGTGCTTATGGCTTGGTGGTTCAAGGTTACGGCCTTCACTTCTCGCTCGTTGCTGTCTTGCTGATGTTGCGACTCTCAGACAAGTTACACCCATCGCACCGATGCAACACCGCTGCACATCCATCTGCCTGTGAATTTGCGCGACATGTCCATCTTTCCTGGCGCCGACGGCACCAACGAGCTGGCCCCATCCCGACGCCGTATATCAACAACGCTGTACTCTCCATCGCCATCCCGCCGATCCTCGCAACACCTTGCGCAACATGTCTCTCCGCAATCTCGCACTGCACTTCCGCCGCGCGATAAACGCGTACAAAGATGATCTCGACGGGATCGGAGCTGATGTGCGCTCGCTCTGTGCCCACCCGTTCGCCATGATATTTCCCTGCCCGCCTGGTGCCGAGTACTCGAGCCAGACCAATTGGCGCAAGGGAAGGTTTGGAGAGGTGGATTTTCGGGGGCGTCGGTGGCAGAGGCGGGGTTGAAGCTTCAGGCGCGTGTGCAGTATGTGACGACAATCTGGTCAGGGACCAGAATGCCCTTCCGCGGTACCGGCGTGGTGCTATTCGAGGACGAGCAGGCTGTTTGGATGAGACAGATTCGGGGAGTGAAGGAATGGAAGAGGGTGAAGAAGGCAGGAGAGTTCAACTTTGTTTGAAGTCGCGGGTGAAGCCAAGGTCGGAATTCAGGATGTATTTCTGGGCGAAGTAACCATTAATTATATATATTTTACCGCTGGAGAATATTCGGGTGGGGCATTTCCGACTCATGGCTAGGTACGCGGGGACGTGCGTACGACTTTCCTGCTACCCGGATCACAACACCCTTGAGATTCGCAGCCCTCCGATTGAAGAATTACTGCAGTAACAATATGAAGTTTGCTTGAGCAATGGGCGTCTTAATGAATAATCCGGTTTCAACCTGTTTCAACATTGTTTTGATTGAACATCATAGCTGCGTGTAAGAGGACCATTTCCCAGAGTCTTATCCCATTATGGCCCTTTACACCCAGATATTGTGTTTAATCAAAACAATATTGAAACCGGATGATCCATTAAGATACCCGTTGCTTTAGCAACTGCATATAGATTCTTTGACTGCGTCTGCTTTACTCGGAATATACGGCGGCCGGTTGGTAGGTGATATTCTCCGTCGTACTCTTCCAGTATTTTGCAGTTATCAGAGCGCGATTCAAGCTCATTGTTGCAGAGAGTGTCGGAGAAATCTACCAGTACTGACTAGACAGCAGACGTCGAGGAAAGGGAAAGTCTGGTGAGAATTTGAAGAGCACGGTAATCACGGCGTGATGTGAGATAAGCGATTGGAGACTCGGAGAAGTGTTGGGCACGTTTTCAATCGCGCGACAGGTAAGAGGGCTCGTGTCAGGGCAAACAGATGCCAAACACTGATATTAGAGAGCTTGCGCAAAAGCCGCACGAGCCGCATGCGGCTTTTGGGTATTGCGCAAAATTACAAGGTTTTCGCGGTGTTCCCTCTATAGTTAAATGCTCCCTCCAAGCTCCCTCTACATAGACAAAAAGGAAAACAATGAGTCCAAACGTGAAGCCTACTTGCTTGTCAAAGCTGCGCTTCGCATTCCAGCTAGTGCGACAAGTTTTGAACCAATCACTTGCGACATCCAGCCTTGCACAAAATTCCACCAGCCCGTTGAAGGGAAACGTAAGGTCCACACGGAACTTGAGATAGAGAGGCTCGCGTTAGGGCAAACGGATGCCTTACGAGCAGCTAACATTGCTGCTTATATACCTACAGGGTTTACTAGAATATTCTACAGGTAACTACTGCCTGAGTCCATAAGAAGAAATAGAAACTACTAGAATGTTCGAGCGCAGACTCGCTGCTACGGGGATATTCCTCCCCAACACATATCAAGGAGCATGACCTCGATACTGCTGTTGGGGTCGACGGCCTTTCTCACAAGGACTATCTCAAATAACAAATGAAAAATTCCAGCAATTTTACAATTATTGCCTCAAGAACATGGATACCCCTGTCTCTTTATTGATCGGCATCCTCAGGAAAGACAAGGACCCGTTCGAGCCACCGAGTTACCGCCTCATCGCACTCGAATGTTGCATACTGAAAATGCTTACATTGATCATTGATAGACGGCTTCGCGAGGGCGTCCAGGACGTTGGAGCCATCCCCAAGACACAAAATGGATTCCAGGCTGAGCTCCGTACAAGCAGTAATCCTTTCGTGCTGCTGTGTCTCATAGACAAGGCGAAGTCTGAGGGGAAACCACTTTACGTGGCGTATCTGGATCTGAACAATGCGTTCCCAGGCACAGGCAGATCCATTCTGTGGGTGAAACTCGGTGAACTGGGAATTTCCGGGCCAACGATCGGGTGGCTGAAACTGCTCTACCAGAGAAATCGATACATTGTACCCTTGGACGACCGATTTGCACCTGCGTTTCGATCTCTCCTTGACCGGAGATCCAGGCTCGCCGCATCTGTGGAACCTATTCATGTCTGACTTCATCCTGGCTGTTCACCCGGAAGATGTTGAACTTAACGGCGTCCCATTCTCGAATATCGAGCACGCAGACGATTCCTAACCGCTTCTTCGGCACTCCCTGGTTTCCAGATGCATCTCAACGACACACAAGGGTGGGCTAATGACAACGGCTGCGAAACTTCAATTCCAAAATGCTTGTGTCAAGTCTTTGGACGCAAACAGAAATTCAACCCATCCTTTCACACTGCCACGTTTCTTTTTCACGTTGGCTCCGCCCTGCTCATTCAGAGTCAACTGGCCAAAAATTCCCACAAAACCCTTACGTAACTGCAGTACTATTTTTTGCTACCATTCATCACTAACTGGGGGTGTTGCTGTATGTGGGAGATGCAAAGAACTGAGAGAACTGCAGCAAGGAGCTCTGACAAACGCAATAGCTACGAAAAAGCAGTGACCATATCCCCCACGTGGGATCATAGCGACGACGACCGCGAGCTCACATGTGCACTAGGCCGCACGCCGTCGAACCGGAAAAGGTAAGTACTGTACTATTAAAATCAATTCGTCAAGGGGTGTGACGCGTGACCCAAAGTTCTAATTCGTCAATTCGTCAAGGCAGCTCGAGCTGCGTGACATCCCCCAAAATTTTGTCAACCCGTAAAAATATTCCAGGAGTTGTGGTAAATGCACAGTGACTCAATGGAATAATTTAGGAATGACCTGAGCAATTTATTTCAACATAAGTTTGAGTGATGTGGAAAAATGCAATTTCTGCTGTTAAACTCAAGTTAAACTTGCTCTGAACCACGATTGAAGCCAAAAACCTTGAAAATGGGCAATAAATTAACTGGGAAGTGCCCACAGTTGAGGAAAATTGCTCCAAGCCCACGTGAGCCGAAATTTTCGACCTACCGTGACGAAAAGTATATTCGTCAAGAGCCTCCGTGACGCGTGACAAGGTTGCAAAATTTGTCACGTCAAGCACCCCCGTGACGCGTGACCGACGAATTGATTTTAATAGTACAGTATTCTACAGTGACGGCCTATGATTAGAGCCTCTGATTAATCGAATTTTTTCCTCTCCTAGAGGGGGCATAGTCTCTTGTAGACAGACACTACAACAATATTGGTGCTCGTGCCTCGCATGTTGTAGTCTGTTAATAAGGTCGATCAAACGATCGCTGGCCTGCTTATTACAAATCACAAAAATAAGTTGGATGTTGGTATGCATTCCAGAATGTGTTTTTCACAAATGCAAGGTATTTACCAGCATAAAATGAACAATAGGGTTGTTCACAGTTGGCCTTTTTCCCGCCCTTTTTGCCACTCTTTTTCGCCCTTTTTGCCATTCTCTTCGTTTTTCGCCCAGTTTGTTTTTCCCTTTTCCAATTAGAAGTACAAAAAGGGTAGGAAACAGAAAAGAACGGGCAATTCTGGAGAAATTGAAAGAAAAAGTGAACGAAAAAGGACACGAAAAAGGGTAATTGTGAAACCCCCAGGCTCGCTCCCTTTTCCACCTTTTTTTGCGCCCTTTTTGGCTCCCTTTCTCCATTGCATGGAGCCTGGGTGCTCATATTATTCTTCAAGGGTCACATACCACCTCAAATGTTCAAAAAGGACTGGGGTGAATTTTTCTGGATTTTATAGTACATGTTCTGCCAGACATGAAAAAGGGTACAAAAAGGGGAGCAAAAAAGGGAGCAAAAAGGGCGACTGTGAACAACCCTAATATCTCCCCCTAACTCGCGGCAGCAGAGTTGAAGAACTTGGAATTCGAACTTTGATGGCTCATGGATGACAAATCCTGACATAATCTGCTTTTTTATTCCGCGAGCATGGAAGTGGAAGCATAAAACAGTGATCGCCCAAGGCCCAAGGCCTTAAAACTCCAAGGCCTTGGCAATTTTCACTGGCATAAAATGTGAGGAGATATTTGGGGTCAGACATGTATTTAAATACCCTTCTCTCTCTGGAAGTTTGAAGGTGAGAGTCATGGAAGTGCTAAACAGGCATGGCAAATTTTCAAACTCTGATGATTTGTAATAAGCAGGCCACCGACACACGTGGCGCGGCTAACTACAGAGGCGATATATCGCCCCCCTAGGATCTGATGAGGGAAGGGTAAAAGCTCGAATATTCATTTCTGAGCTTATAGTAAACCGCAGCAGACAATTCAGATCCTTGGAGCTCAGACGTCTAGGAGGTGCATATCGTTATTACCGTCTTTGTTTTTCTATCTTTATGTCTTGAAAACAAAGCAGAAACAAAAAGTCGCCTGCCGTACAGCCTTGGGACATGATGTCTCATCTGCGGTTCGATGTGCTGGTTTTTGTTTCAGCTCCACTCGCCTTAGGCTCAATCGGTTGATGACAAGACAGATAAAAATGGCCCGCGGGGCCTCAATTCATACATAGATACTACAACCCATCGCGATTCTTCATCCAAATCTTCCGATCTTTGCCCAGCGACCCGAAGAACGGAGAGCCTTGGTTTGGCGGCCTGACACCCTCCACATCCGCCTTGACATCGTAATTGAGCAGAATATGCGCGAGCATGGTCTTACCTTCCATAGCCACGAAGAAGCGACCAGGACATGCATGACGGCCGTGCCCAAAGATGATATGATCCGGCGCGGTCGAGACCATCTGCTGTCTGACTATCCCTGACGTAGCTTTCTCTTTAGAGTCCACTTCAACGTCGTTGTGCCCTGCGCGCGCCGCGTCTTCCCGCATGCGCGAGAAACGGAAACCGTCGAATTTGTCTGCATCAGGATGAAGAGCTGTCACAAAGCCAAGTAAGAGCGGGCCGCAAAAATTAAACATAAGGCACCAACGTACCAGGGTCGCGGTGCACCTCGATAATGGGCACACTGACAATTGCACCATGTGGAATATGTGTTCCATCCGAGAAGACGAATCCATCCTTCGCAACTACCTTCCTAACCATCCCGACTAACAAACATATACCACTGTAAATTTTCCTGACGCGCACGGAAAGCGGAACGTACAAACTCCGGACGCGGCAGCAAACCGCTGCGACTCGCGTATGAAACTGTCAATTTTGTGCATATCTGCAAGCGCAGCCTTCGTCCAGCCTTTCTGCGCAATCACTTGCTCCGCTTCTTCTCGCATTGGCTCGATATACTCGGGATATTTGGCGAGATCATACAACGCGTTTGTGAAAGCCTAGAGAAAGCCAGTCAGGTTGGTGTTTAAACTGACTTAATTTAATGTATCTCCACCATGCCGGAACTGTGAATCGCCCCAACATTGACCAAGAGGACACGCATCGCGAGCGCAGGAGTGGTACGCTCCTCGCCTTCAGCATGATCAAGCAACCAAGAAATCAGGTCGTTCTGAGTGAACTTCTGTCAACCAACATATCGTAGTGAGAGGAGGTCGACATACAGGACGCTCTGGCCAGTCCTGACCATACTGGTTTTCCTTCTCCAGCCGTTCGTCAATCATTACTTTCAGGAACTTGAGCACCTGGCGTAGAGCACTCTTGCGTTTCGAGAGTGGGGGACCGAATATACTGTCTCGGAATTAGCTGGTCTCGGAGGGAGGAATACAAGGCCGAAGACGAACGGCTTCAGAATGTCCGGAAACGAACTGATAATCTGTCCGCGAACAATGACAGACACAGCGAAGTCGATATTGAGTTCCAGGTATTCCTGGTTTCTGCCTGCCAGGACACCCTTGAGGAGAGTCAATATGCGATCATTTGAATGTGCTCACATAGCGGAAGGCCCACGAAAAGGCGATTGCTCGTACGTGCTCCGATCAGGACCATGGCGGGATACACTTGGACAAGTTTCCATTCTACGGCCATCGTGCTTAACAGAAGCATGAGAAAATAAAATAAGATAGATACTGACCGTTGCCCTTCAGCGCCAACACATCATCGAATGCATGCTCGATCTCGTCTCGCACCTCTGGGAAGCATCGGTCCAGGCTACGGGTGAGGCCACCGCGAATCGACAGGATCTGATATGTGTTGTGTACTAGCTCCTCTCCGAGAGTGTACTCCATTGATATCTTGGAGGACTTGACTCACTTGATTTCAGTAGGGATAAAGTGGCCACTTACCTCAGTGGCCGCTGCATTGAGCGAGAGAATGTTGCTTGGCGCGGAAGCAATTTCTTGCACATGGTGCCTTCCGCAGGCGACATAGAACCAGTTGCGGAATAGGATCGGAACACGAAAAACACCGGTTGGATGTTGGCGGTATCCCTCAGCTATTACCTCCCTCGAATGGCGAAGAAACCGAAGGGATGCAAAGAAGCGCGATATGGGTCCATTGCCCCGATGACTGCCGGGATGGTGCTCTCGTCCCTCTGGAGCTTGGAGGTCAGCATCGAAATGCGGCATGATATAGGTGTACCTTCTGCCCATTTCGCCAGTAGTAGAACGAAAGAGCCAACACAAGTCCATAGAGGGCGAGCGTCTTTGTATCAAGGTCATCCATCGCGGTAGGTGGAAGCTGGGCTCTCGAAATGACTTATCCCGCCTCCGTCTGTTGGGTTATATGAACCGGTGACAGGGGGAGATGACTCAGCAAGTGTGTGGTGTCTTTGTGTGGAGCTGACGGCATTTACACTGAGTTTGGAGTAGGCCACATACGGCTCACGCAGGCCCGAACATGAAGCTGACACGAAGAAGGGACGAAATGAACGTAAAGACTTACACCGCCTACTCGGGGCATGCGCAGCTCCGAATGTTGACATTGATTCGCTACGCGCCATTAGACCGATCTCGATGAGAATTTTAAGTTTTCCGCGCTTCCAGGCCAGATCCCGATTCGAGCGCGACGAGGACGTTACTATCCTCCCCCCTAAAGGCAGAGTAGTCTGGGGAGTGTGTGGGAAGTTCAGAGCCGAGATTCCCGGGCTCTGATTTAATTTCAAGGAATAGAATGCCGACATAAAAATGATGGGAGGTCGTATCACAGCACATTCACTTTCCCCCGAAAGGTAAGTTTCATGTTCTAAATGAATATCTTCCACTGTGGGACACGGCCAAGCCTCTGGACAGTTGCAGTTTGGATCACGGTGAGTTGAATTCGTCGAGCTGCCTCACAAAGTCGCGCGGCTCCTGTAAGAGGCGTCCACGGCGGGACACTTCGGATATTTAATGATTTAGTGCAGCTGTGCCCAAATCTGTTGATAATGAATGGATGACCCCAACCAGTCGCCGGCAGTCGAAATTCGGTGAAAGTGGAAGCTTAAATGAAAATCCCGTGTTGAAATCCTAATGGAACCATGCCATGTGCCCAATATGCCCGAAGAATTTCAGGCTCAACATGAAACTGGAAGGGTCAGAACATAGCGGATAGGTCTGGTACCACATTTTCCAGTGGTGATTTGCACACTACAGTTCGGTTATTCAACCCCGAGAAAACCCAAATTGAAAGTTTAATCGACTGGCGCAGTTCAGCTGATCATTCGTAATTGCCAAGGTGCCGACGTCGTGCCTTTGTATGCCGGATCCGCACGGACCATGATGTCATAAATCCGATGTGCCATTCTTCCGGTGATTAACCAAAACCGGAGTTTAGAAGGCTTCGGACAGGCACCGGCAATTTTATAACGGAGACAAGATTCCCAGTGCGGAATGAGAAAAAGGTAAATGAAGCCACGGCGAAGGCCGATAATAAGGGCTCGATCGAGACGCTTCTTTCGGCGCTTCAAAAGTTGCGGCTGGCGCTCAGGTATTTCTAAAGTTCCGAGGTGAAAAGTCCATAATCGGAGTTTGAAAGCTTCGGACGGACACCAGTAAATTTATAAAGAGGGAGATCTGCGGCTGGCGCCTAGGCGTTTCTAAAGTTCCGAGGTCAAAAGTCCATAAGCGACGTTTGAAAGCTTCAGCCGGTCACTCGCAAATTTAATAAAAGGGAGAAGACCTAGTTAGCCGAACAGTGGCTGCATCAAGGCAAGCCTGAATCAGTGGCACTGTCACCAACTGGTCCGAATGGGATTCAACCTCTGCTCCATCAATCCATTGTCCGAACTTGAAATCAAACACACTGTGGTTGTACCCCCAACTTGTTCTAATCCGCTGCCGAAATGGCGGGGGGCAGCCAAGATTTTGTCTCAAAAGGAGATCAGGCCTTGGCCGGATATATCACCTTGCGAGGCCATCACAATGATATAGAAGTCATGATAATTGGTTGCGAATTTAGCAAGTTATAGCAAAAGTACAGAAATGATCAAAAAAACACACACAAAAAAAAAAGATGCCCGCCCTAGGTTCCGCAAATTACTGTAACGTGCGATCTCGGGCCATTTTTGCCTAGCATAGATACCAAGCTCAGTTATTAACAAAGGGAATGCACATTCGCGGGCGGGACAGGAATCACTTATTTCAGTCTCATTTCGTCACACCAAAACAAAATGATATGAGCAAGATAGGAGATTGGAATGGGATTGGAATGGAGTTACTCTGGGCACCCCTAATGCTACGCACGATCGCACTGGCGCGCAACTCGGAACCCTCCCTCCGTTCTGCCTGCAGCAGTCATGTCGATTGAATCACAGTTGTTACGCTGAGTTCAGGTAGCTCGCTTACCACAGATATCCTGTCCCGATGCGCGACATGAATGTTGTGGAGGTCATTTAATTAACTGGACCGAAGCCAACTAGGACCCCTGAGAGTCACCCAAAATGCCTGTTCCACGAAGAGGCCGATTTGTCAGGACATTGAGGATTTTCCTACGTACTAGCCAACTCTGGACCTTTGGGTTTCCCTGCATCAGACATGAGGGTATCATGGCAAATGTGTAACTGCCGATCAGCCTGGAAAATGCGGCATACAAACAGAACCGACCGGATCTGCAGCAGCCACGGTGATTGAATCGCAGTTGTTACACTACGGTCAAGCAGCTCGCTTGCCACAGATATCCTGTTCGGATGCGACACGAATGTCTTGGAGGTCATTTAATTAACTGAACCGAAGCTAACTCTGAACCTCTGGTCGTCCTTGCATCATACATGGGTAATAGCCCCTCTAGGCTCCCGCTTGCCTCGCAGCTCGGCTCTCCGCTGCAAGCCTGCCTCAACAACGTCTTTGCCGGCGAGTCGAGCGCCGTGTCGTATCCGCAGGACTTTTTGTACCAGCTACTCGACGTCAAGGCATACAATACACACATCCCGATCGTACCTGCCACCGTCACGCGGCCCTCCACCCCCGACGAGATCTCGGAGATCCTGAGGTGCGCGTCGGAGAGTGGTGTGAGGGTGCAGGCGCGCAGCGGAGGGCACAGCTACGGAAACTACGGGCTCGGCGGGGAAGACAACGCGGTTGTGGTGGATATGGTGAATTTTCAGCAGTTCAGCATGGACTCTACGACGTGGCAGGCGACTGTTGGGGCGGGAACGCTTTTGGGGGATGTCACGACACGCCTGCGCGACGCTGGTGGGCGTGCAATTGCGGCATGTTGTCCAAGCTGAAACTCGCGATTCTGGTCTAACGACTCTTTTCAAAAGCACGGTACTTGTCCCCAAGTAGGCATTGGTGGGCATGCGACGATTGGCGGACTTGGGCCCCTTTCACGCCAATGGGGCGCTGCACTCGACCATGTGATTGAGGTCGAGGTTGTGCTTGCAAATGGAACGGTGACGCGCGCCAACTCCACGTATAATCCGGATATTCTGTGGGTGAGTGGAGTTCGGTCTTTATCTTTTTCTGCCGCTGAATTGTATACAGGCCATCAAAGGCGCGGCGGCGTCGTTTGGGATCGTCACCGAGTTTGTGGTCGTAACGCACCCAGAACCTAGTTCGGTGGTGCAATACTCTTACACTATTGAGTGTGCAACTGTTTCCTTCGCGCCGGCCTGTAAACCGCTGACTGTCTACCTATTCTTTCTATCGCAGACTCGGCAGCCACTCAGATATGTGGCCTACTTTCGCCTTGTGGCAAGAAATTGTCGCGGATCCTGCACTCGATCGTAAACTCGCAAGTGAAGTGATAGTCTTGCCGCTGAGCATGATCATAACAGGTAGATGAGCCCGCTGTTGCTATTGGACCCTCTATTTTCCAACTAAACCGCCTTTCACATAGGGACGTACTTTGGGACACGAGAAGAATACGCGGCGCTCAACTTCGAGCAGCGGCTGGCGAAAAATGCGAGAAACGTCGTCTCTATCTCAAATGACAGCTGGCTCAGCCTTGTCGCCAATTGGGCCGAAACGAAGGCGCTGAAGCTCATCGGTGGTCTTGTATGTGGTCTGCTTGCAGCTCACATCGGTATCAACATTGACTTTTACAGCCGAACGCGTTCTACGCCAAAAGTTTGACATTCACCAACACCACGCTCATTCCTCAAGCAGGCATCCAAGATTTTTTTTCCCACTTGGACACGGCGGATGCAGGGACACTTGTGCGTGTGATTCGACTTGATACACCTCGATCGAGCCTAGATTTTTTGCTATGTACAGTTCTGGTTTGCCATCTTCGACCTCCAGGGCGGTGCGACGAACGACGTGCCGCACGACGCGACCGCGTTCGCGCACAGGGATACGCTGTTTTACCTGCAGGCATACGCGTTTAGCTTGACGAGGCTGTCCGACACTTCCATGGCGTTCGTCGAAGGAATGCTCGATACAATCACTAACGCGATGCCTGGTGTCGACTTTGGCGCTTATGCCGGCTATGTCGAGTGCGTGGTTGTTTCTTCTTTCGTTAATTTGATTGACTGGAGCGTGTGATCAAGCCCACGGCTACCCGATGGCCAAGCCAAGTATTGGAAGACGAATCTCCCGCGGCTGCAGCAAATCAAAGCGGCGATTGACCCAAACGATTTGTTCCACAACCCGCAGAGTGTTCCCGTCGGAGGGACACGTCGGAAATTTTCGACAGGGATTGGGTCAAGTGTTCGTGGGGTACTCCCGATTTCGAAGGAAGCACAAGCTGTTCTTGATACCCCTCTGTCGGGAAATCGGGATTATGGAAACACCGAGACAGCTCGAATGTACTCAGCAAAAAGTTACCCGACACAGCTCGGGGCTTTGGGCTCCGCACACTTCATGTCCGACATCTATTAAACATTCTTGCTCATTCTCATAGCCATTCAAATATTCTAGTTATCTACTTCGAGCATATAAAGCATGTGCTTTCCCTAACGCGGAGTCTCCTTAACTGGACAGCGTGATTTCAAACCTGCCAGACTCGGATCCTCGCGGTGCCTCCTGCCGAAAGTATTAGAAGAGCCTTAGAACGCGCTATGGGTTGGCGATTTGCTTTTGCGTTCCCCATTGAGATTGGAATAACGGCTGCGAGCTGGTGTTTTGAATCAAGGCATCCCAAGTGAGAACTTGTCTAAGATGTAGAGGTGAACGAGAAGGGAGAAGAAGATCGATAGGCGGCCAGAAAAAGACCGCACAAATTACTCTGTGTTAACCTGAGCAATACGGCTGTGCACCGTGCCCGTCACGAGAACGGCCATTATTTCGACGGGGGGGAGACAGACAAACCCGTCCCGTCTCCGTACCGTCGTGGAGGATAAAAAAAACCTCTACGGGACGGGCGATGGGACGGCCATCACGGGCCAGTGGGAAGCGCTGGTTTACTTTCAGGCACATTTTCGCTTCTTGCAATATGGGAGATACTCGCAGGTCTGCGCAAGCTTGACATGATCTTCTGGATTTAAGGCTCCAACCATTTAGTTTTCGTTTAATGGGACCAAGGGGGGGTGAAGATTAAATTTTTAAGGACGATGCTACCCCCCGGTGGGGTGGGTGAGTGGCCAAAATCCATGAAATTTTGAATTTTGTCAACATAGCAAAGTTTTTTGTCCTGCCTAGCTTTGATGACCAATGCCACCTCAGGCCGCTCAATTTGACAATGTACGACGCCACAATGTATACCGTATACATTGTGGCGTTGTGCCAGGCCTAGTACCTGCGTGAGCGGAATGGCTGGATCCAGAGTAAAGACCAACTCGGAAGGGACAGGTGTCATATCTTACCTGGTCAGTACACCTGAGTTTTCAATCAAAGTAGCCTCTGGTCAAGAGAGTGGGTGGTCCCTGGGCTTGCCAGAAGGTGAGAGATTGGGCAGTGGGAGATGGGAGTAGGAACAAGGAGGACCGCTCACGCCTGTCACGGATCTGTCAATCACGCCAAATTCCGAGTCTGAGTCCGCGGAGCTTGGCTAATGACTTGCGTCTATCGAGAATACGGTGGAATGCGAATTCTAAACACTATGGACGTCATAAAGGTCATCTGGTAGCCTGAGGCCATGCTGTCCGGGTTTGAAGAACAGATGTGTAGTTGTGTGTATGTTCATGGATTACAGTGTCAAAACCCGGATCCGAAAAATTCGCATTTCGAACGGAAACCCCGCCGGCTTTCAGCGTGGTTCTTTTTTTTTTGTAGAATACCAACAAGGCCTAAGGGCAATATAATCAACAAAAAATTAGCATTGAGCATGTTGGGCGTGTGCTAAAAATCAAACAATTGCCAAAAATGGCTAAATCTCACTGATAGCGGCCGAGAATTGTATATTATGAGAATAGTAGTAGCTCATTCACATCTACAGTGCTTTAAATATTAGGTAGTGTAGATTGGGTTAATTCTCAGACTTTTTGACTGTGCTCAGTCAGTATAGGCCACGGGGAGGAGTGCACATCTTCTCTAGCCCAGTGATTGGAGGCAGATTTGAGTTGTTCGATGTATTGATCCCTTTGGAGGTCTACCGCCCCAGAAGAGCCTAGACAGTTGCCTGTTGGAGGTGTCTCTGGCATATGATGGTGTGTGAGGGCAAGAGAGGGCAAAGTGTGTGTGTGAAAGGGCATTTCTGGTGGGATTTTTCGGATCCGGGTCAAACCCCCAAAACAGCCAAATAACTGACAGTGCTATGCGACAGAACAGGGCCCGAAAATTCTTGGAAATATTTGTGATAAACTTCAGTGTCTGGAGCTCCCCAAGATAAATCTTATAATGATGTACACACTTATGCCCCTATAATACTGGGTCAACTTTATTTTTTTCGCAACGCGGGTTTTGACACTGTAACACCAAAGCAAAGATACTACCAGTGCAAAAATAAATCCGCCCTTCGTGACCTGTGCAACATAATTAAAATGCCACTCTGAGGTACTAGACGACCAGATATGAACCGCGCAAAACACTCAAAATGGTGCTGTGTTCTATGTAAGGTGCCTAGCGGCTCTCCTCCCAGGTAAAAATCCCCGAATATCTTGCCTGACTTTACCAATGTTTTGCAAGCCTGTTGTACAGTATGCACACCATTTCGAAGCTTTACATTCCTTTGCCGAGGGCCATCACCTTGGCGCATCATTGCCATCAACATCTGGCCTTAGCGAGAATTCTCACATTTGGTGATGACCTTTTTGGGAGTTCCAAAGCACAAACACGAGCCAACTGCTTCACTGCGTTGAGGTCCCCCATAGTCAGAGGGTGTGACTACGGAGGTAGTCGCATGGACATTGGCCTACATGCCACTACTGTACCGTTTGTTCACGCCATGTCACCCGTCACCGCAAAAGTTCACTGGATAAAGTCTTCAAATCTTACGGATCATGTCTCCGACTGCCAAAAGTTCACAGTCGCGCGAATCATCCCGCTGGTTACACCCTCCCCGACGATGATACCAGGCCCAGTGGGGCCCAAGAAGTTTACAACAATATTTAATGCAATATTTAGTCAGGTGCAGTCCACTTTCAACCTCTTTGATTACCATTGGGATTTTTTCTGGACTCTGCTTTCGCGTAACCTTCAAACTGTCTACTTCCTGCTGTTGACGAAGAGGCACAGAACAGTTCTGAAACGGACGACACCGAGTGTATTGGATGGGGCCGGTGCAAAAAAAAACTGTTACGTATCGTTGCCAGGGCCCCATTGGAGGAGCACTAGTTTTTTTTTTTACTGTTTCTCTTTGTTAAAATTAGCATAGCTCAAAAATCGTTTTGCTGCCTTCTGACGCAATCAAAAATAGGGTGTTCACAACCCAAGAGTCACTGTCACAGGTACCAAATTTGTTCACTTCACGACCCTCTGTCACCCGTCACCTGAACAAATGGTCGAAATAGCACAGTATGTTGGCCTACCTGCGACTACGTCTGACTACCTGTGACTACATCCGTAGTCACAGGTTGGCTTCGACTAGTTGGTGTTATTGTTCTTAAATTTTATGCAAATAATAGTTATTGAGTGAACGCAAGTCGCTAATAATGTTTGGGTCGGTGGGACTTGGCATCGGAGCAACGGTCCGCATCAAGATGTCATTCATCTAAATTAGGGACCAGGGTCGTAGACAAGGACTGCAGATAGCAAAGAGGTTTGAGCAGTGGATTAACGAAGAAATGGCCGAAAAGGGGCCAGGAAAGGTTGGACGAGCTGTGCCTATGTGGGTAAGAAGAGGTAGGGGACACTGTAGCCAAACATAGGCACAGCCTGACTACATGCCGTAGGTCAAGCTCCGTGACTGTAGTCAAACCCTTTGACTACGAGATCTGACTACAGCCGTAGTCGGACGTCAGTCACATGTAGTCCGAGCTCGGTGAACATAGTCAGACTCTGACTACGCAGGGTCTCAACACAGTGCTTGGTGGCAACTGGGGATTGTTTAAAAGGCCTTCAAGTGACCACTATTCCTCAACTTCCTGCGATTATCTCTCTCAATGGCTTCTACCCACCCAGATTCCTGTGGTCATGATTTGACACCCTCCGCATCATCGAATGCCAAAAGCTCCTTGCATCACACTCCGTTAGGTGGGAAACCACCCTTTGCGTGTTGGCAGAGACTCATTCTCGATCAGATGGTAGCCTGTTCATAAAGGAATCTGATCTCAAGGTCATAGATACACCGAAATCAGACCAGAAGAACAACTGTATCTCAATCCAGACCCAATTTGGTCTGTTCCATTGGATGGCAAAGTCATTCGAAGACGAACAGAGGATTGATGGGGGAAATTTCACTTTTATTTATTTAAGATGACTAGTGTGAATAGGGGTGGGTGGGTCTTCTCACCCCGGAAAAAAATGTGGCTGGAAAAAAATATTGGGGGGGGGGGTCCTCAAATCCAAGGTGTTCGACAAAAGGTGGCATCGTCCTGCAAAATAAAATTTTCGCGCCCCTTGAATGGACGCGTAAATTAAACAGAAAACACTGTTTAAAACTGTTTCAAACTGTTTTAAACCGTATTTCCACGGGCTCCAAGGCTAGTGCATCTATAGAGCTGATAAGTAGGTATTCTCTTCAATATTGCTCTCCTATGTTGTTTTCTAAATGTACAAGTGCTAAATCAAACGAAATATATACAGTATTTATCGTCAAAAATTATTTACATGTTGTGTTGTACATTGTGCATTGAACATGTACTCCGATTCTGGCTACAGACAAGAATGTAAGATGAACATGCAAATCATCGCTCTGGGGTACAAATTGTGCATCCTATGCACTAAATTCAACGTGAAAAGCATTGTTCAATCTTCAACTACTTGTTACCAGTTGGTGGTTCACAATCTAATCAAATGTAATCTTATCATTATTGCCATCATTCCACTGATAGTAAGCTCGACGTACACCTACACTCACGGCGAAAATTGTTGCCCATACCAAATTTGGAAATTTTGTGATGGCCCGCAATAAATAGGTGGTAGGCCAAATACTAGCCAATCTCTGGCCAGAGGAGTCTTCTGATGTGACATATGATTCAAAATAAATGTTATTTTGGCATGGACTTGGCCTTGGATGCAAAATTACATGGGCTATAAGGGTATCACCAAATCACACCAGGGCATCAATTTCCAGCATTTTATACAGCCAAACCACATGTATTTTGACTCACATAGACCATCTATACAACTTTCTACCCAAAAGCTATCTAATACTGGGTCCACCACCTATTGCGAGCCATCACAAAATTTCCAAATTTGGTAGCAACATTTTCGCTGTGACTGTACCCACTGTACCACGAATCTCCCATCATGTCGGATTTTCAGATCTGGTTTCTCTGCTGACTTGTCTCCCTGGTTGTTTCTGCATTTGCGCTCGCATCTCTCTGGGTTCTTCGCACCTTCCTTGAAGCCCCTCAATGGTGTTCTGGGGCCGTACTCAATGGGTTTTTGCGCCCTCCTCATTTGTGGGCATTAGCCGACACTTTTGATCTGCTTGATCCCGGTCGTTTCTGGTCCTGATGCGCACGGACTATTTGATCAGAATCTATGATTTCATCTTTGGCTTGGCGTGCTCGGTTCTCGGCTACATCTATCTTGTCTCGACAATGGTTTTCTTCCGAGTTTCTGCTTGATGGGTTCTGTGTGCAGGAACGACGAAGAACGGTTCTCTCGACTGCTTTCTCTTCCGAGTTTTTACTCAATGGTCTTATGTGCAGGAACGACGAAGAACAGTTCTCTCAACTGCTTTCCCTTCCGAATTTCCGCTCGATGGTCTTGTGTGCAGGAATGACGAATAACGGTTCTCTCGACTGTTTTCTCTTCCGAGTTTCTGCTCGACGGTCTCGTGTGCAGGAACGACGAAAAACGGTTCTCTCGACTGCTTTCCCTTTCCGAGTTCCTGCTCGATGGTCCTGTGCAGGAACGACGAAGAACGGTTCTCTCAGATCTAGGTCTCACCCGAATGTCTCGTTGGATTTTGTTGCTATTACCTGCCTTTTTCAGCTGTGGACCTTACTCAGAAGTTGAACACGCTGTTTCATCAGCCGCAGACCCCCCGCGGAAGCGGAACACATTGATTGAGGCTCCAGGCGGGGGCATTGCGCGCCTTTTCGCATAAACTGGTCCAAGACGTGTTTGGAATTTACATGCTCACTTGCACGTAATTCCGGACGGTGCTCTCATGCTCTGCATGAACTCACCCGTGCTTTTTTTGCACGTAAAATTGCATTTGCCGTGCAAAGGGACAGTCATGCGACAACATTCTATGTGACTGGTGGACTCTGAGGATTTTTACCTGGGAGGCAGGGACCTCCTCCCATACACTTGCACACTCCGCTTGTGGTCAGGTCCCACAGGGTTGTATCCAGAGGTCCAGCCCATTCAAGGGCCAGCCAGTCCCAGTCTGTCAGCGTCTTGTGTGAATGACCCCCTGGAATCGGTTTGTGTTCGGTTGGGATCTTGTTGGATTTCTGTGAGGATAACCACCCGTACAGTACCGCATGTATACCTTCCGTAAACTCGTTGTTCAGACATTTGGACCACGCGAGTATAATCAATCCCCCCCCCAAACCCAACCCAACCCAATCCAAGGCCAATGCCACTCCCACTCCCAAGCCCAAGCCCAACCAAGTGTTGAACCCACGATCCAAGTGCGTGATGCCGAATCCCATTGCCACCCTTCTCACTTCCTTTTTGACGTCATGTCTTCCTCGGGTACAAGTTTTCCTCCATTGCTATACAGATCCATCTGACTTGTGCATCGCTGAAGATAACAACAACCCATGGCCATTTCTTGGCTTCTTCACAGGAATGATGAGTCAGTTCTTTGTGGGCAACACTGCGGACACCGCTACGCTTCCGACACCGCTTCCCACCCTTCCCCTCCCACCTGTCAATCCGTATTCGAGCTCTCGTTATCAGCCTATTGCACTTCCGGCTGCGCCCACCGGACATCCTCTTCCCTTTCGTAATCTATCTGGTTTCAATACGACGCAGCCGATGCTGGAATTGTCCAATTGAGGTGCAATGGAGGAAGATTTGAAGAGACCCGATTCCAGGTGTGTCCCACTGCGACGCTTGCGCCGTGAACTATTGAGCCGCGGCTCCAGGAGTGGGTAAAATGGGTAAAGACCAGGCGTTTGCACTAACAGCCGCGCGATTCCGCACCCCAAAAATGTCGGTTTGCATGATCTTCGGCTTGACTGCGGGCACCACACACTTCAGAGGGGCTGGCTTGTGGAGTATGAGGTTTTTGGAGCAAGGCAAAAGTCGTTCGACGATGTTTCAGAATTTGACATGCTAGTTCATCCCTCATCGGACAAATATTCGATTGACCCAGAAATTTAGCGAACCACGAGTAGAGGCGGATCTACTTGGATGAATGTAATCATTGTGGATATTTGTGAAAGAACCTGAAAGTGCGGTCAACCAAGTTGGCCAGAGTGATGCAGTGAACGCAAAGATATTGAGGATAGTTGCAGCAACGTCGGGGAGTTTGAACTCCGCATAGTTTATTATTTATTGTTCGAGTGTCTATTGTTCTCCAGAGAGGTATAAATACTTGGCTGTATTCTGGTTGAATAAAAAGATTTTCCCCTCCCATATTACAACAACATCCAGCGGTCTTGAAGCATTGTTGTTGCCTTGAAGTGAGTTGTAAAAGAAAGAACGCGACCCTGACCCGACCCTCCCGTGCCTCGTATGTTATTCCGTTGCAGACCCGTCGGTAAAATTTCTAGCGCTGATGGAACCCGTCGCACGGAGCCCGTCAAACCGGGGCGACGGGAACGGCGCACAGCCCTACTGAGCAAGACTAAGTAGTCGGCGTATCGAAAGATATCGTGGTCTGAAACAAAAGGTATTTTGATGGCTGATCGTGTTTGCTGGTCGGTGTGATGTTTCTTTGATGTTTCGTTCATATAGATTCTTCCATCCTTGAATAACAAGTACTACAACCTTTCTCTATTCCTCATCCATATCTTCCCATTCGAGCTTGGCGACACGAACAACCCAAAAACTTGGTCTGGCGGCCTGACACCCTCCACTTCGGCCTTGAGATCATAGTTAATCAGGATATGCGCGAGCATGGCCTTAAGCTCCATTGCCGCAAAGAAGCGGCCAGGGCATGCATGACGGCCGTGCCCGAAGACAAGATGATCTGGCGAGGTCGAGACCATATGCTGTTGGAACAACCCTGGTGTCGCTTTCTCTGCAGAGTCTACTGCGATGGCATTGCTCTCCGCGCGCGCCGCATCTTCCCGCATACGCGAGAAACGGAAGCCGTCGAACGTGTCTGCGTTAGGATGAAGACCTGTCACAAACCAAGCTCAGAGATAGTCTCAAATTTCAACTTAAAGCATCGACGTACTATGGTCGCGGTGCACAGCCGTATTGGGCACGCCAAGAAGGGCGCCGTGTGGAATAGTTGTCCCGTCCGAGAAGGTAAATCCATCCTTTGCAACTACTTTCCTGGTCATTCCGACTAACAAAGAACAATCACTGTAAAGTTTTCCTGACATACGGCGAACGAAGGACGTACGAGGACTGGGCGTGAAGCCGAAACGCTGCGACTCGCGTAGGAAACTGTCAATTTTGTGCATTCTTGCCAGCGCACCCTTCGTCCAACCTTCCTCCTTAATCATTCGCTCCGCTTCTTCCCGCATTGGCTCGATATGCTGGGGATGTGCAGTAAGATCATACATCGCTGTCGTCAAGGCCTAGAGAAAACCCGTCAGGTTTGCGTTTATACTTGCTTGATTCGGTGGATTCTACCTTGGTGGAAGTGTGAATCGCCCCGAAATTGACCACGAGGACGCGCATCGCGAGCGCAGGAGTTGTACGCTCCTCACCTTCGGCATGGTCGAGCAGCCAGGAGATGAGGTCGTTCTGGGTGAACCCGTGTCAACGAAGACCGTACAATACCGATAACATGTCGACGTACAGGTCTGTCCAGCCAGTCCCGCCCGTACTGGTTCTCCTTCTCCAGTCGTTCGTCAATCATTGTTTTCAGTAATTTGAGGACGTGGCGGTGAGAACTGTTGAGTTTCGATAATAGGGGGCCGAATATACTGTCTCAGCATTGACTTCTCTCGGACAGAGGAATGTAAGGCACGAAGACGAACGGCTTAAGAATGTCCGGAAACAAACTGATGATCATTCCGCGGACGAATACCGAGACTGTGAAGTCGATATTGAGCTGCAGGTATTCTTGATTCCTGCCTGCAGGAACGCCCCTTAAGCAGGGGAGTGTGCGATCATCTGAATGTGCTCACAAAGCGGAAGGCCCACGAAAAGACGATTGCTGGTACGGGCCACAATCTGGAGAACGGCATCATGTATTTGGACCAGTTTCCATTCTGTAGCCATCGTGGTTGAAAGAAGGTTTTTTTTTATAAAAAAGAGATAGATACGGACCATTTCCCTTCAGCGCCAAAACATCATCGAATGCATGTTCGATCTCGTCATGAATCTCCGGCAAGCATCGGCCCAGGCTACGAGTGAGGCTTCCGCGAACCGACGAGATATGATATGGGTTGTGTACTAGCGCCTTTCCCATAGTGTAATCTATCGACGCCTTGGAAAAGTCAGTTTACTGGATCCCTGCGAAGCGCATAATCTACCTCCTTCAGAGACTCTTCGAACGAGAGGATATGATCCGGCGCAGAAGCAATTTCTTGCACATGTTTGCTTCCGCAGGCAATATACAGCCAGTCGCGGAGCAGGATCGGAACACGAAAGACACTGGTTGGGTTTTGGCAGTATCCCTCCCCCAATAGCTGTCTCGAATTGCGGAGAAACTCCACGGATCCAAGGCAGCGCGAGATGCGTCCACCGCCTCCGATGAGTGGCCGGACGGTGCTCTCGTCCTTCTGGATGTTGAATGTTAACATTGAAATACGATCTAGTACAGGCATACCTTCTGCCCATTTCGCCAGTAGTAGACCGAAAATGCCAACGCAAGCCCACAGAGAGCAAGCGTCTTCGTACCAAGGTCATCCATTGCCGTAGGTGGGAGCAGGGGTCTCGAAATGGTCTGTTCGCTTCTGTTGGGTTATCATATATCAACCGGCGACAGATGAATCGGCAAGAGCGTGGTATCGAGCTGACGCCGGCATTCGAGTTTGGAAGTGACCGCACAAACCCCCCAAGTAGGCGCCAGTGAATCCCCGGACATGAAGCTGCCCGAATGGACGAAATGAACGTAAGTAATTGATGACATTCACCCGTAAAGCGAGTTAGCCGGAAGTACAGCCTTCCTATTCCGCAAAGCACTTTTAGGGCAAGTCAGGGCCAGTCGTAGGATCTGGTTCTCCTCGCTCCCAACAATGCTGACGCACCGGATAAACCACAGCTGGTCGGTAGCTATATTGACGCCGCCAGTGTGGAGCAGCCAATTGGTATTTTCATTCACGACTTAGGGCCGCATCCGTATCATACGGGATTCCCGCTACCTTTAGGCAAGGGTTTAGGGCCATGCCGCTCGTCCGCTTTACCCCCTTTAGACGTACTTACGTACGGTACGGACTTTTCACCGTACCGTGAGCCGAATGTCGATATACGGTTCTCGTCCGTATGTTTCGGTACGTATCGGTACCGTATGATCCCGGTTACAAGGATCATGCATTTAAATCTGCCGTCCGTGAGCAGCGAGGATGCCTCACCTGATCCGGTCGGTTCTGTTTGTATGCCGCATCTGCCAAGTTGAAGCTGATCGGGAGTTACAAATTTGCCATGGTACTCCCATGTCTGATCCAGGGAAAACACAAAGGTCCAGAGTTGGCTTCAGTCCAGTTAATTAACTGACCTCCACGGCATTCGTGTCGCGCATCCGAACAGGATATCTGTGGTAAGCTGTGATTCAATCGCCATGACTGCTACAGACGGAACGGAAGGAGGGATCCGAGTTGCGCGCCAGTGCGATCGTGCGTAGCATTAGGGGTGCCCAGAGTAACTCTATTCCAATCCCATTTCGATCTCCTATCCTGCTCATATCATTTTGTTTTGGTGTGACGAAATGAGACTGAAATAAGTGATTCCTGTCCCGCCCGCAGATTTGCATTCCATTTGTTAATAACTGAGCTTGGTATCTATGCCAGACAAAAACGGCCAGAGAGCGCACGTTACAGTAATTTGTGGAACCTAGGGCGCACATTAATTCTTCTTTTGATCATTTGTGTATTTTTGCTATAACTTGCTAAATTTTCAAATTATCATTGCTTTGCGATTGCTTCGCAAACTTACAAGTCAGACCAAAGTCTGATCTCGAGTTCAAACAAAATCTTGTCTTCACCCATTTCAAAGAAACTCGAACTCTCCTGCCTTCTTCACCCTCTCCCAATCCTTCACTCCCCGAAACTGTCTCATCCAAACAGCCTGCTCGTCCTCGAACAGCACCACTCCAGTGCCGCGCATGGGTATTCTGGTCCCTGACCCGATTGTTGTCACATACCGCACACGTGTCCGAAGCTTCAACCCTGCCTCTTTCACGGACGCCCCAGAGAAATCTAGCTCTCCAAACCTTCCCTTGCGCCAGTTGGTCTGAATGGAGTAATCGGCGCCAGGCGGGCATGGAAGTATCATGGAGAACGGGTGGGCACAGAGCGAGCGCACATCGGCCCCGATCCCATCGAGATTGTCTTTGTACTCGTTTATCGCGCGGCGGATGTGCAGCGCGAGATGGCGGAGAGACATGTTGCGCAATGTGTTTGCGGGAAGCGGCGGGATGGCGATGGAGACGACGGCGTTGTTGATATACGGCGTCGGGATGGGGGCCAGCTCGTTGGTGCCGTCGGCGCCAGGAAAGATGGACATGTCGCGCAAATTCACAGGCAGATGGATGTGCAGCGGTGTTGCATCGGTGCGATGGGTGTAACTTGTCTGAGAGTCGCAACATCAGCAAGACAGCAACGAGCGAGAAGTGAAGGCCGTAACCTTGAACCACCAAGCCATAAGCACGTCCGAACTCCCCACCCACTCCTCCGACCCTTCCGCCTTTAACTCTCCCATGATCTCACGTTTCCTCCCCTCCAAAAATGCTTTCGGAACACGGACGACTTTGTTTTCCTCCTTCGGGTCACGAAGGATGTTCCATACAAGGCACACGATGAATGCAAGCTTTCCGAGCAGACCAAGGTCGAACCAGCCGCGCTGGCACATGCGTGCTTGTGTCGCCGTCGTGAAGGTCCCAAACGGCGCCGCATCCCACGGCATCCCTGGTATATCGTCCCACGCATCTCCCGCAAGCACACGCTGCCACCCGTGCATGAGTGTACTAATGCCCAGCGCATCAAATGTGACATGCGTCGAGGTAATGCCCAGAAACGTGAGGTCGTCAAACACGGTCGCGTGGACATGCAATAGCGGTGTATTCGGCACAAGGAACGCGTCTAGCGACCTAGGACATGAGTGGCTCCGGAGGTAGGGTTCAATTGGTGGGGTAGAGCATATCCACGGCTCGCTCGATGGCGCGTTCCACAAGTGCTGGATTGAAGGCCGCATGCTGGAAGCGTATGGCTCAGAATGCTCCGCCGCCGTAAACGCGACCGCCGGCGTTTGCGCATCGAATGTGTTAGGAATTTGAAACTCATAGCTCTGCACAAATTTTCAGGTGCTCGACCCCAGAGTAAAAGTCTAGAAACCAAACGCACATCGTTTCTGAGCGCGAGTCGTGCACCTGCCCGCGGGAACTTTCGCTCAACAAGTAATGCGAGACTATCTTCAAGCTTCTTGGTATCGAGGCGCGCGTCGATGACGAAGCCAGTAGTGAGCACGACCTTTCGCACGCATAGGTCGAGACCCGTGCAGGGTACGACGCGCACATCGGCGGGCGGCGGTGTGGGCGCTGAAAACAGGTAGTGCAAGGGAGAGAACATAGTTGATAGGACCAAACAAGGTTTCGCCGCGTAAATTTTGACATCGTCCTATGTAGGGACACAGATTTTCAAGAACGATTCAGATCTCCATCGGAGTCCATTGCCTGTCTGTCCGCACCGATGTTCTCGTCGTACGATCTGACCGATTTGAGCTCCAATAAGTAATCTTCGGCGTGAAGCGCCAGCCGATGCTTGTTGACTGCCAGAACGAAGATGCCAGAATCATAACTGTTTTCTGATTAGTCTCATCAGTATGCGCAAATGATCCGATGCAAGAAAATGGGGATAAAGGTTTCGGATGCACAGGTTCAATTTTATCAAGAGCGATGGGGATCTGACCAATGCGCTTTCTGCCATGTGTCCATCCAGCTTGTAAATTGTGAATATGATTGAGCAGGTGTTGAGGGCTTTCGTCGCGGCCCATAATTATATGTTCTATTCGGGGGGGTGCGGTACTATGAATACATATGTTGGACATGGCATCATTCGAGCTTGGGGAACCGGTGAGAAGCAGGACAAGGCCCATGGATCAGCGAATGAGTACCAGAGGAAGCAGCCTCACGTCATGCTCACAATCCTCCCGTCCTCGTCTCTCAGTATTAAATGTTATTCGGCCGAAAATTCTGAAAAATGCTTGTAGCTACTATAATGGATGAAAATGCGCCGCGTTGCTTCAACCCATGCATATATATTACAACCCTTCCCTTTTCCTCATCCATACCTTCCCATCCGGGCTCGGCGACCCGAAAGACCCATAGAATTGGTCCGGCGGCCTCACGCCCTCCACTTCCGCCTTGATATCGTAGTTAATCAGTAAATGCGCAAGCATGGCCTTAAGCTCCGTTGCCGCGAGGAAGCGGCCAGGGCATGCATGACGGCCGTGCCCGAAGACAAGATGATCCGGTGCGGTCGAGACCATATGCCGGTTGAACATTCCTGACGCAGCTTTCTCCTCAGAGTCCACTTCAACATCGTTGTGCCCCGTGCGTGCCGCTTCTTCCCGGGCGCGCGAGAAACGGAAGCCGTCAAACGTGTCTGCGTTAGGATGAAGATCTGTCACAAGCCCAAGTTAAAGATTACCAAAATCAAACGTGAGACATCGACGTACCATGGTCGCGATGCACCGCCATACCGGGCACACCAACAATTGCACCATGTGGAATAGTGGTCCCGTCCGAGAAGGCAAATCCATCGGTCGCAATTACCTTCCTAACCACCCCGACTGAAAAGCACAGACCACTGTGAATATTTCGGTCGGCACGGAAAGAATAACGTACAAAGTCCGAGCCCGACGTTGAATCGCTGTGACTCGCGCATGAACTGTCAATTTTGTGCATATCTGTAAGCGCAGCCTTCGTCCAGCCTTCCTGCGCAATCACTCGCTCCGCTTCTTCTCGCATTGGCTCGATATACTCGGGATACGTGGCGAGATCATACAACGCGTTCGTCAAAGCCTAGAGAAAACCGGTCAGGTTGGTGTTGACACTGACTGGATTCAATGGATCTTCACCATGGTCGAAGTGTGAGTCGCCGCGAAGTTGACTCCGAGAACACGCATTGCTAGCGCTGGAGTAGTACGCTCCTCGCCTTCTGCGTTGTCAAGCAACCAGGAGATGAGGTCGTTCTAAGTGAACTCCTGTCAACAAATATATAATAGCGAGAGGAGGTCGACATACAGGCCTCTCCGGCCAGTCCTGACCGTACTGGTTTTCCTTCTCGAGCCGGTCGTCAATCATTGCTTGTAGGAACTTGAGCACGTGGCGGAGAGAACTGTTGCGTTTTGACAGTATGGGGCCAAATATACTGTCTCGGCATTAGTTTGTCTCGGAGGGAGGTACGCAAGGCGCAAAGACGAACGGTTTCAGAAATTCGGGAAACAAACAGATAATCTGCCCACGAACAACGACAGAAACAGCGAAGTCGATGTTGAGCTGCAGGTATTCTTGATTTCTGCCTGCCGGGATGCCTTTGAGAAGTGAATATGCGATCATCTGAATACGCTCACAAAGAGGAAGGCCCACGAAGAGACGATTGCTGGTACGCGCTACAATCTGGAGAAGGGCGGGCTGGATTTGGACGAGCTCCCATTCTGTCGGCCATCGTGGTTAAAATAAAAACGAGACAATAAGGTGAGCTAGATACTGACCAGTACCCTTCAATGCTATCACATCATCGAATGCATGTTCGATCTCGTCTCGCATGTCCGGGAAGCAGCGGCCCAAGTTGCGGGTGAGGCTTCCGCGAATGGACCGGGCATGATATGGGTTGTGTAACTGCTCCTCTCCGATGGAGTAATCAATTGACGCCTTGTAAGACTCAATTCATATCACTTTCGTAGCGTGATGAATCCGTTAACGTACCTCCTTGAGAGCCTCGTCGAATGAGAGAATATTATTTGGAGCAGCAGCAAGTTCCTGCACGCGTGTCGTTCCACAGGCGACATACAACCAGTTCCCGAACAGGACCGGGACACGAAAGACACCCATTGGGTGTTTGCGGTATCCGTCAGCTAGTACCTGGCCCGCATTGCGGATAAAGTGAATGGATGCAAGGTAGCGCGAGATGCATCCACCGCCCCCGATGAGTGCCGGGGTGGTGCTCTCGTTCTTCTGGATGAGGCATGTCAGCATTGAACTGTGGCCTGGTACATGCTTACCTTCTGCCCATTTCGTAAGTAATAGACCGCAAGAACCAACGCAAGCCCGTAGAGAGCGAGTGTCTTCGTATCAATGTCATCCATTGCTGTAGGTGGGAAGCAAGGGTCTCCAAAAGGACTCCTGCTGGAGTTATATGAACAGGTAGCGGGGTGATGACTCGGCGAGCGTGGGCTGTCGAGCTGACGACAATGGCACCAAGTTCGGATCAGAGAGCACTCGCCAGCAAGGTAGCCGCCGCCAGCTAATCCCCGAACAGGAGATTGACACGAAGAAGTGACGACCGTTAACTAGATTGGTAGAACTCCCATCAGAGATCTTGCTCCTTTGGGTTTTCTGCGCCACAATGCGGCTCCAATGGGAAGGGGCGTCACCTCTCCGGTGCGAGGAGCACTAAAGCGCCGAACAACCCCGAAATGCAGTGATGGATGTCAGGGTCGGGTCAGGCTTGAGCTCAAGCTAATTTCAATTTTATTCAGGTAAGTCTTTCGGTCAAAAAGCTCAAGACATCACTCATCCCACGAAGCTATTCAAACATGTTTCAGTCCAATACCACGTTTTATGGGTCGCTTTCGTCACTGGGCGAGTAGGACATTATACCCCGAAGGGAATATATCAGCGGATGTACTCCTATAGCGAGCAGCAAGTTTGGGTGAAAGCCGAGCCCAAGCAGAGAGCCCCGACTTTCCGTCGCCGTTCTGACATTACAGACCTAGAATGAAAACCTCGCGGAGAGCTGGGAACCACCAAACAGTGGGAGGACGACGCAGATCAGCTCTTCGGGTGGCAACCCAAATCATAATTGGGAAAAGCAAAGCATTGGATGAAGAGAAAATCAAAGTGGAAAAGATGCGTAGCAAGCCAAGGCGACCAAAGTAGTGTGACACTGTATAAACAATTATTACTAGTGTCAATGTTGTTAGTGCCGGTTAGTAGGGTATGGGGTTAGTATCGAGGGATATTGGCTGAAAGGTATGACCAGGATCTAGGTGTGGGCGCACTGAGACAGTAAGCTTGAGGGCGCAGATAGACAGTGGGGAACGTATAAGCCGTTAGTAACGAGCAACACGGTCAGAAAGCGGTCAACCAGTGAGGCGACGCAGTTAGAACCCAGTCGAGAAGCCGCGGTTCGAGCGAAATCAAGGGCGCGCGGAGTGAGCAACAAGTGAAACGCCTGACATGGATGTGCAATGGTGGCGCGACGGCCAGAGCACAGATAACTGGCGCAGAGAGAGCTTGCAAATGGTGAGTGCAATGGAGACACGCCCGCTCGAGCGGTGTAAGGGGTCAGCAACAGATGGGAAGGGGAGGGAACATAGCGGCATGAGTTGGTGATAGAGGTTAATCACACCTAGGTAAAGCAGGACGGCGAAAGCGAGGCAGGTATAGCGATGGCGGTAGCGACGCGGCGGTAGCACGGTAGCGGTACGCGCGTGTAGATCGTAGCAGTAGCAATAGCCGATATCATTGACGCGAGAAGTAAGCGCAGGCGGGTCGCGGCAAAGCAATAAGGAGCACGGGGGAAGCATGAGTAGTGGTGTGGCGGTAGCGTGTACCATTTACGGGCGCAGGTTCGCAGCGCACGCATCAGTGCCGTGTAGCGTGTACCGGCACGGCGTCGGCACCAGTCTCAAGCGTTGAATCGTACAGCAAGGAAGCGATAAATGAGGCAGCACCAGTCATTCCGACCCCAATCTTCAGGCCTTCAGGTAGGTCGTTCCGACAAGTCGATGGGATACACAGCGGTCCTAGTGGACAAAGGGAAGTGTATGTGCGCCAAAGGTGTGCGAGTCTGCGTCCGTATGCTGTTGGTACGGTGGCCCGTCAAGGTTCAGGTTCGCGTCTTTCTTGAACAGGGGTCCAAAGCATCAGGAAGTGCCGAGGCCGACGCACACAGCTCGATTCGTCCAAGAGATGCTATTGATAGCTCTCAACACAAGCATCCATCCCCACAGAAAGAAGAAAATGAAGCTGACGGCTCAGCACTCTACTCTTCAAGTGCTCTTGAGGAAGGTCGGCAGCAATTTGGGAAGAGACGAGAGCAGAGCTGTGGGTGTCACGGCTGTGACTTTGCTGTCAACTCACAACTTCGCATCAACGGCCCGGACTTCCGTCTCTCGACGCTCATGGGGGGGGGGGGGGAGAATATATTATACTCATCAGGTCCACAATATGAACGATGAGTTTACTGAAGGTATACATGTGGTACTGTAAGGGTGGCTATCCTTACAGAGATCCTCAAGATACCAACATCTCTGTGAAATTCTGGATTCTGGATTGTCGGATGTCCAACCGCAATTGTGATGCGAACACAAGTCCTCGATCTGAAAATCTCTTATCCCCCCGACGGCCTATCTCGCGCAAACCAATCGCCGCGCCGTCTTCCTCTGGAATCTGAGCCCATGCAACTACAATCGGAGGAATGGGAGTAAAAAAGTCGTGCATTCTGGATCGATCCTCTGAACCTTGGATCAGAAAGTCGTCGATAAGCAACCAATCCTTCTGGAGACCACCCAAATGGTCCTTCCTAACCTTTTTCGCGCATCAGGCGTCGTTGCGTAACGAGGCATCACGGAAACTGGGGTATATACGAGAAACGAAAACGAAAACGTCTATATATACATACCGCTGCGCTGCCGGCTGTCAGCTGGCGATGGCCGTAGTAATGTCCCGCTTAATTAAGCGGTCACTCTAGCGCATCACCCCGCCCTCTGCTAACGTGTGTGAATTTTCTCAGACTGTTGAAAACATAATCTCATAGCCTGCGGAAGGTCTGGTTTATACATTTTTAGGCTGTCTGATGGGTAGCCTCGGGGAAAGTTGTGCAGCCCTTTGCTGCGGCAACTATCCAGAAATATTTAAAGAGCTAAAAACATGTATTGAATCTTCCAGAACTGGTCCTCAAGTTCCGTTACTTCAACAGAGTTCATCCAATGTATGTCCAACCCATGGTTGCATCTGGTTAACTCCCCCATTTGCTCGGTGTCGTGCACCTCGTCTACAGATGAACAAATTGGTGTATACTCACATAAAGCCCAGATCTTGTCCGGCCACCTGGAATTTCAGACCGACTCAAAATGCACGGGCAATAAGTACCGGAGATTCCGGGGTCATGGTCCCTGCAGTTCCACAAAATATGCGAGGATTGTGGAATTGGACTCAATCGAGGGGTGGTAATGGAGTGAACAAAGACTCTGGATGCATCCCTCTGACACGCAATGGAAAGGTATCAAGGTGATGTTGAAGTGCATATTTGGTGACACTGACACTGACGTCCTTTGCTATGGCAATATTCCGACGACGTGTAATTTGATGAATCAACCCAGTAAAAACAGACAATCAATGTCATAGAGATGGTCTTCCGAGGCGAGTAGGACGCTACCTGAAAGTGGCACCTTGTCCCGAATGTCATCCGAGCAATACAATACAATATTAAGATCAATGTAGAGCCGAAATCATACCATGACTGTATGTACTCAATTCTGAATGCCAGTCCTTCCAGAATTCAAACGCACACGTGTTTGGGAGTTTGACTGCCAGATAAATACCCGGAATTCACCGCGAGATGGGCTTTGTAACTGTAGACCGGATATATGAGGGGCTGAGGCGGCGTGGCACAGGGCCGCGATCTATACTAGTTCTGAGATCTGGGGCGAGTGGAACAGATCACATTGAGATCACATACAACCCGGCACTTGTCATGATTTCTTAGCTCCAGAAATACAACTGTATCCTGGCAGTTCCACTCATGAAAACTCAACCACAAATCGTCAAATTGGCAATCTTGCAGCTCTCCTGCGAAACCGTGCTCGAGAGCATAAATACATCTCACCGATTAGTGATCTTCTGCCTGACCATGAGCACCGCAATACCGCAGCACTTCCCATTACAGGTCTCTTACCCAAACTACTGTAATTCAATCCTCAAATTTTGGCGTAATATACACGCGTCTATGTTTCTCCGTCGTTTCAGAATAGTTTCAGATCTATGCTCAGTATTTATTTTTATTCACACACGTGTACACCCAGTTCGCCTCCTCGAATTAATTACTCTTGCTCACGTATCCCTCGTCGTCATCGGCATTCGGATTTCATTTCTCATTGCTGCACCTGAATCTCCGCTCACTTTCGTTGTGTTGTACTCGTTGTTCTGCGAGACAGCATTGAACTTCCTCACCCATTTGCACCGCCTTACATAATTTGTTTAGGTCTCTAGCTCTGGCATCAAGAACGTAACCATGAGAACGAAGGTATAGGTCCTTGGCGATGCATGGGACGGCAGATGAGTTGCAGGATCTGAGTTTGCGGAATCCTGGACACTATGCAGTTATAGTTGTGGCACAGTGTGAGGCCTAATTTTTCCAATGGCTGTTTCTTCAGCATCAAAGCCACACATTTAAATGTGTACGAGAAGGTAGAGGTGGAAAGAAATGATCTCGCCGAATCGCCAAAGAACTGGTTACTGCGAGGACTAACATTTCGCAATTTTATTCAATTTCTTAGAACTAAGATGGACCACTGACATTATATTCCGTTACCAAATGATTTTGAACAGTCAATGTGCAGGGGAATTGCCACGGCAGTGCGGGGAACTGACATGGCACTGGCGAGGCGTTGACGCGGCACTGCACCGGGGGAGTGACGCAGCGTTGCGGGGAGATGAGAAGACAAGTGCCGCGGCGACCGATGTACATTGAGAGTACTTTAGGTCCTAAAATGCGTATGAAATGCGACGTAAACATTGTGCTTCCAGCGTGCATGTCTGAACTTCCTTTCTGAAAGAAAGCCATAAAATTCGGGCCCCGGAAATAATCATTTGGGCTAGAAATTATTACAATTGAAGCCCTGGTGAGCTATATACCTACTCCGAGTAGTTTTATTGCTAATAACGACCGGTGGGGGTGGTTGAAATCCCAATCCCTTATGCAATTGGTGGGACTTGCGGTCACTATTTTACCTGAAGGTATTTTTTTGTTCCAAACAAAGTATTTCAGTGTAGAAAAGCTGCCCTCACCTAATTTGAGGTCTAGAAGGCGTTTTGGAAAGAGCTAAAAGCTGCGCGGCACTTCATCCCAGCCGCGGCAGTCACGGCATTTTCTCCAAGCCCCAAAATTTGTTGTGCTATACTGGAAGTGTGCAAAAGTTGTAGAGCGGCAGAATGTCAAGCGCTGCTGCATAAGAGCCGTTCTGCTCCAATGGCTAGAAAGAGTTGTGAATGGATGGAAATACTGGTATTTACCCGTCGCGAAAACTATGTCGAGTCTCGCTACACGGTCGCCTGGAAAATGCGGCGCAAAATGATCACAGAAATTTACACCCGGCATGTAATCTCAAATCCGGTGTTTAGACCATTCACCTCGTAATTACCGCGCAAAAATGAACACTTTACATTCCAGGTGCCAGATACAAGGGATTTACTTAGTATTGCAAGCGATTTTATTCAGCACGTGATCCTATCCTGAATATCGGGCAGGAGCATCTCACAACCCCTGCCCAACCTGCGCATGTCGTCGGCCATTATATCCACCATCCGGTCGTTTATTTCGCAAGGCACTCGCACTGATACCACCACATGGCCCTGATTCCTGGTCCAGGTCCCATCCACTGGCATCACGGGGGAAATGCTGAACATCTGCCCTCAGAAACCTAGACACAGATTACTCGCCGTCACAAATTTAATATTGCGGATCAACACACCTCGTTATACAACTGTGTACAGTGGGGTTGCCCCAATTGGGCGAGAACGCCTTGACCCAGTCTTAAAATGAACAATTTAGACGGAGTTATAGCTATCAGGGAAAGAGCATTACGAGAGAAAAGACTGGGAGTTGACCCAGGCGGTGGCTGAATCGGGGGAAACGTTCAAGCGGCCGCGAAGTTGGTGGACTATTTGATTCTGACGTGTGCCGTTGAGCATAATATAAGTCTCCCGGGTGATATCCTGAGAGCGCGCCATAGCCATGGTGCGCCGGATTGCTCTCGAGATGCTGGCAAGATCGCGAGCTGAGGACAAGTCGGTGGTTGAGATATAGACACAGTTTCCTTCACTGGCTGGCTGCCTTTGAAGAGTGGCTTGTCGAGGGTCCACTGCTGCGCGATTCCGATACTGGCGTGCAAATATCAAGCTATTAACCATGAAGCCTATGACACTACGCACCTCCGTCAGGTTTACGAGAGTCTGAATCGGCTCTGGCAAACAGCGGTTTTGCAGAGTAATAAGATATGCAGACAAGGCGTCCTGTTGGGTTAACTTGGAAGCTTGCCCATCGCACCAGGCGTCTTCCGGCTGCCAGTGTTGTGCAATAGAATGAAGCGTGTTCAGTTGCTTGGGTGTGAAGTTGAGATCGATCCCGTGTGAGTTGGCAGCTTCGGAGAGGGAATAAGTATTCACAGACAGGTTTATCTTCGGCTCACATTTGCTGCAAAGGGACGTGAATTGAATTGACGCAGAAAAGCAGCGTGAGCCCTGGGAATGAGAGACCGAAGACGAGCGGCCATAGTCAAGTGGAATTGCTGAAGAAAACCGATAAGAAGGTGTTGGAATTTGACGGCCGGGCTTGCACGCTTGTCTGCTGCATGGGTTACTGCAGTGATCCGACCAAGTGTCCAGGTGGCGGGTGACGGCCACCCGTGAACCGAACATATCGGTGACGGTAACATCGCGGCTTGAAAGTACTAAAAAAGAACGCCGAATTTTTCGGTCCGGCATTGGCCGGACTGCCATATACGTGTCATTGCCGAGCCTTATTCAGTGAACTATGGAAAGCCAGAATCGTTTGATTGCCGGTGCTCGGGCAGTAGGACCCAGGATACTCCGACGACGCCTCCCATTACGTCAACTACACACATTTCCGTTCAAATCTACCGGGGATATCACACACTCAAAATATGACGTGAATGAAGCTAAATTCCTGGTACCGATTAAGGTTCCAGGTCTCCATCCCAAATTAGAAAAGAACTCAATTCCACGATCACCAAAACATGAAGTGAATGAAGCTAAATAAGTCAAGTCCGTCACTTATCTTATTGCATCGAGCCCGTTTTACTGATGCGAGAATGTTCGCACTCTACCAACTTGGATCACACGCCGCAGGCGAAAAAAAGTCCCGGCAATGTACTATAACTTTCTCTTGGTCACCGTTCTACCACCCGTTAATGATGAGATGAAACATACGTATTGTGCTCCATGTACCACTTGAGAAGCAGGCGAAAGTGAAGTTCCGGCCCGCTGGCTAAATGTGTTAGAAGCATAGTTTCTGGCAACATTCTATTTCCGAGTTAATGATGATATAGATATTCTGTGCTTCACCTTCCTTCGGCAACAGATCAACGCCGCAGGTGCTAAAAAAGAACGTCCAGTAAAATTTGCCGCACTTTCTTCCACTTCTGCTCCGTGTTTCCCATAATTGCAATGTTAAATTGGTGTGGACATAACGCGCTCCTCCTATGATCACATCTACCGTCAACAGATTAGCGTACACAGGTGATAGAGAAGGTCCGGGCAGGTAGCTCAATGCGCCGGATGATGTTCATCGTGCACTTTTGCAATTCCTCCACTTTTGCTCCGTGTCGCCCTCAAGTGCAATGTGGAGTTGGTGCGGACATAATGTGCACAGGTGAAAGAGAAAGTCCGGGCAGGTAGCTTCAATGCACCGGATGTATATTTGCTCATTGTGCTCAAGCCATGGCGTAACCATAGCGTAAAAACCTTCAAAAAATTAGAATCTCAAGCTCACGAACTTCGGCAACGGGGCTAAGCCCAAATTGAACAAACGGGAGGTTTTGAGAAAAAAAAATTGATTGGAAACAACCGCGAACATTGAACCACTTCAAAGGAGTAGTTGACGTGATGGTAGGCGGCGTCGGGGTAAGCGCTGATCGGTTCCCCCGATGATCTCGACACGATCAACACGCCGACGCAGCTGTGGAAAAGTCAGTCAGAAACTCTACGCGGGCGAAAGAGGGTACACACTAGTAGGTCGTTCCCAAATTGATTCCAATGGCTTTCGAGGAAGACATTATGATGGTGGGAGTGAAGGGTCGGAAAGAGAGTTTTATACACCTCAGGCCGAACTTTCGACAACGTTCCACCCTCTTCTGTCAAGTTCCATCACCGCCGAGTCGTATTCACCGCAACACAACTCATCTCAGCGCGCACCCCCGACGTTTCCGATTGTGGCCGATATTGCAGTTGGAAAAAAAAAAGTGCCATATTTTCGTTGCCCTCATCTCATTGCGTCCAGCGCAGGACTCGCATGAGTTCTAGCTCGGCCTGAAAGCCGTCATGAGAACGATACGGCGCGACGACACAATGCTGAAGGACGTACCTGTTCGTCGCGCGATCGTGCGCATGTGGGTAACGTCCATGATCCAATTCAAAGGAGCGTCGGAGGAAGGGACGGGAACACAAAGGGCGAAGATCGGGCCAACCACGATGGCCACGATCGAGGAGGGAGCGGAAGCGAGCGCCTTGGCGGGCGAAGGCTGGATTGGATGTGTATGAGCGAGCGAGGATCAGAACGCAGACAGGGTATTCAAGGACCGTCGGACGAAGTGAGAAGTGAGGCAGCAACTCGGAACGGGGACGACGATGATTGAAGAAAGGGGATATCGCTCGAAGCCACCGGCCAAACGGAAGACGACGGCGGGCGACGTGTACGCAAAGTGGAGCGGAGGCAGATCGGATCCAATGCCCTCGAGAACGCGTATAACAACGGGGAGAAGCACGTTGCCCTCGCTGTCAACAACTTCAGCCCAGGGACATTGAGACGCTTCATTGCCTGCGCTCCCATTCCATTCGTCGCCTTTTCACGTCTGCACATCTCATCCCATCGCCGTTCTCCGTTCCTTGCCCCCATGCGTGATAGTCGTATCCAGCGCGGGTCACACACGCGTGTCCACCGACCTCCTTCCGCGTTACATCCCGCGCGCCTCCAGGATGGGGGTGAGAACGAGCAAGGGGATGATCGAAGCACACCTCGCGCGCGCGCGCCTCGTACGTTCTGATCCATTCGGCGGTCGTAATGGAGGGCAAACAGACCGATTTCAGCGAAAAAAGACGTGGGAGATGGGGGCGAGCATGCATCGACTCATCGGATTCCCGACTGGAGCGTGGGCAGTTGGGAAGGGGGCATACCCGGTAATGTCGAGTGGAAGCAGGGATGAGTCGAGTCGAGCGCGAGTGCCAGTCCGATCTTGAGCTCGCTCGGCAACCCTCCAAATTCTTCCCTCCCCACCGAGAAGCTCTCCCCGACGGATTAGCATTCGTGAGGATGTCGGTGAGCGTGCGCATGCGCAGGGTGAGGATGCAAAGGAAAAGAATCGAGCGCAGAGAATGGCCCCTGCGCCTTCCAAGACGAAGGATAATCGACGGGTGGGCAGGAGCAGGAGGAGGCTCGTAATCGTGCGACCTAGACACGACGGAGGGACGTCTTGCTCTTGGCAATACACCGTGTGACCCTCCGCCCCGCTTGTAACGTATCGTATCCGGCGCCCCAAACCCGCCCAAGCAGTCAGTCCCCCTCCGCAAGTTCGTACACTCCTTCCCGTCAGCCGCGCCGGCGCAGCCCCCTTGATCTCATCCCCAGCTCGCAGCGGCATCACAAGGGCGCGGCGGGTGGAAAAATGCGCCGCATGTGGAGACGGAGGCGGAGGTGACGGCAGGGGGAGATGTAGGCAAGTGAGGTGAGGTAGAGGCCGCAATATGATATCCAGTCCGCGCTCGACGATATGCGCGGGGACCTCGCGTGCATACCGGCGCCAGCGATTCGAAGCTCTGGGCGACACGACGCTGAGGTCTGGGGGGAAGACGGAGGACGGGCGGGCATCAGTTCGCACAGGTGAACAGCACACGCGGACGAATGACACGCATGGAGATGCTCGCGGGATGGGAGCGAAATGACGAGTCGGGCGACGTGCATGGGGACCGAGAGTCTGGTTTCAAGACAGAGAACGAGGGGGGGCAGCGCGGGATCGCAATGTACGCGTGTCGTGCGGAAGAGGAGGAACATGATTCGTTGGCAAGGACTGCGTCGGATCCATGCCGACGTGGTCTTCTGAGAAACGAGGTCGTGCGTTCCGCGAGTCGTCGTGCTGTCCACCGTGTCAGGACTGAGCTAGTCAGAGCTCACTCGGGCACGAGGAAACACCGCAGATACCTTTGCAAAACGCACGACGCCGCACCCCAGTCTTGCAGCGTCAGGGTTGCGGTGTGCATAACGAAGATACGCAGGGTTATGAGGGAATTGAGCCTGAAGCCATTCCAAATTAACCACAGTGTGATCTTGCGAGAGCCTGGATCGTTCGTGTAAGACGCAAGAGGCGCGCCTTCGTAGAGCACGCACCTCTCAAGTCCCTTCACCTCATCCTGACACGGTGCCACGTGGCAATGGTCTTGCCAGCTACCAGCTTCGGTCGCCCTTCCACGCGCGATGGAGAGTGCGCTGAGGCAGCCAAGCAGGGAGGACATGTCGTCGCGTGAAGGAAGAAATCAAAGCGGCCTCCGATCTAAACTCGCGCAAACAACCGCTCTTGTTCGAAACGGGAAAATAATCGGGGCTTCATCCTGTTTGCGGGAAATCAGGACTCGGGGGGTTTAATTTATATAATATCGACCGGATGTGCTGTAAAACTCTTTCATGGGATATACACGACGTAAACGTTCATAAAACAACGGATATCAGATTCCGATTTAGAGCTTTGAGCCATCCTCGTCAGTCATGTCTGCATCAGAGCGAGCTATTTTGACAGGAAACTGGACATCACCCGTGTATAAAGTGAATCTCTCGGCTCACCAACTTTTATACCGTCTCAAGGATCGTACTTCATGCACGCTGCCCATCTATCAACACCCTCTTGCCTCCCGAACCACAATATTGAACCGAAAACCATTGTCTCCCTCATGGTCAGTTTCTACGCCCTCCTATTCACGCCGGTCCCGCCTACATATCTTCATCACGAGCCTCAAACCGCGTCATCCGAGTATCTTACCGCCATCGCTCTGCTTCGTGGCTGGTCTCACTCCCAGGATTCCTTCTTTGACTTGCAAGTTCCGTGGAGTGACCTTCTCACGATCAGTTACCGTTTTCTTCCTGTCCTCTCCGCTGTCTCACACGATATTTCCTTTTCAACTTCCAGTTCCTTCCCGAGCTGATTACCTATCAACTTTGATAGCAATAGCGGTCGATTTTCTAAAGCCTTTCGAGGGAAACTTGAATACGCACCGAAAGAGCCCTCCTCCCTCCACACCCATCTCACGTCCATCCTGCTAGCGATCTCCCAACACCCGCACTCGTTCCAATTCCAATCAATCGTAGAGCGTCTGCGTTATTCTCACCCAATCCAACCAACGCCACATAATACCGTTCTACTTTCCGAGTAATTCAACTTAAGCGCAACTATCAAATTGATTTGTTTGCAGCGCTAGCGAGTCTCGAATCGGATCGAATATCGCGACAATCACAGTCAACTTCCCAAATGCATCCACGTTGATACTTCTCTGGTCAGGCCCGTTCCCACATTGTGGCCACACAGTTTATTCTTTCTGCCCGCTTTCAGACTAGTACTCGCCGCATCCGAGCGCCATATACAGTATATCGTCCGTAGGTACCATACTTTATGTACCCACCTCAAGCAAACTCAAACATTCCTGCCTTATCCATCGCCTCCCAATCCTTCACTCCCCGGATCTGCGCCATCCAAACAGCCTCTTCGTCCTCGAACAGTGTCGCGCCGCTGCCGCGGAAGGGTATGTTCCGCGACGGAATGAATGTCGTTGCATACCGGACACGCGCCTTCGTGCCTGCCTCCGCCGCCGCCGAAAAATCCAACTGCCCCACCCTCCCTTGCGCACATTCGACTGCATCGAGTACTCGGCGCCAGGCTGGCAGGGAAAGATCAGGGCGGACGGGTGGGCACAGCGCGAGCGCATGTCCCCGGCGATCCCATCGACATCATCTTTGTACGCGTTTATCGCGCGGCGGATGTGCAGCGCGAGATCGCGGAGAGACATCTGACCCAACATGTTTGTGGGAAGCGGCGGGATGGAGATAAAGAGGGCGGCGTTGTTGATAAACGGCGTCGAGATGGGGACCAGCTCGTTGTTGCCTGCAGCACCAGGGAAAATGGGCATGTCGCGCAAGTCCACAGCCAAATGGATGTGCAGCGGTGTTGCGTCGGTGCGATGGGTGTAACTTGTCTACGAGTCCCAACATCAGCGAACCATCAACCAGCCAGACGTGAAGGCCGTAACCTTAAACCACCAAGCCATAAGCACATCCGAACTTCCCACCCACTCCTCCGACCCTTCCGCCTTTAACTCTCCCATAATCTCACGTTTCCTCTTCTCCAAAAAGGCTTTCGGAACACGGACGACTTTGTTTTCCTCCTTCGGGTCACGAAAAATACGCCACACAAAGGACACACGAATGCGATCTTCTCGAGCGCACCGAGCTCGAACCAGCCGCGCTGGCACACTGGAACGAGCGCCGGCGCCTCGGAGGTCGGAAACGGGGCTATATCCCACGGCATCCCCGGTATGTCCTCCAACGCGCCTCCCGCGAGCACACGCTGCCACCCGTGCATGAGCGTACTAATGCCCTGCGCATCGAACGTAATATGCGTCGAGGTCATACCCAGAAATGTGAGGTCGTCAAATACAGTCGCGTGAACATGTATCAGAGGTGTGTTGGGCGCGAGGAATGCGTCGAGGGACACAGGGCATGAACTGCTCATAAAGTAGGAGTTCAGCAGCGGGGCAGAGCATATCCACGGCTCGCTCGATGACGCATTCAACAAGTGCTGGATCGGGGGCCGCGTGTCGGAAGCGTATGGCTCAGAATGCTCCTCCCCGTAAACGCGACCGCTGGCGTTTGCGCATCGAACTTGTTCGGAATGTGAAACTCGTAGGTCTACTCAAATATCAGGCGCCCGGCCTCAGAGTGCACTTTGAGAGATAGACGCACACCGTTTCTGAGTGCGAGTCGTGCACCTGCCCGCGGGAACTTTTGCTCAACAAGTAATGCGAGACTATGTTGAAGCTTCGTAGCATCGAGGCGCGTGTCGATGACAAAACCAGTGGTGACGACGACTTGGCGCGGGCTTATGTCGAAACCTGAGCATGGTACGACTCGTACGTCTATGTATGATACATGTTAGCATCAGCAGAAGATCTGGAGAGGCCAGAGGTCGGCGCGCCTTTGGCTACTCGAGGAGATGATGAACTTGAAGCCAATGAAGCGCAGTGCGAGTATGAGCCCCATCTCTTCGCGCCATACACGCGGGCGTGGAACACCGGTATGGGCGGCGCCGTTGAAAACAGGGAGAAATAACGGGATAACATGGACAGGACCACAGAAATCTTGGTTTAGCGGTACAGTATAAGCCATGACGGCGTGAAGTTATCCGATGATTCAAGCTGTCAGCAATGATCCGAATCAGCATCCAGTATGACTGCCTTTATTGACGTCCTCCTTCAGCTCAAATCGGGATCTGGCCTAGAACTTCGCCGCAAACCTGAAACGTCAGCCACTGGCAGATCTATCTAATGGTGTCCAGTATCAAGGGCAAAGATAAGCTTTTTTTTGGTTTGCAGTGCCAAATCTCTGGATATCTCCACTGCTTGAGCCCGAAAACGTAGGTTTAGTAGCGTCAAACTTGAGCTTCCAGCTCCAGCCCATAAGCCTCCTCCAGAGCATCGGGCTGCCTCCGATTCTGGCCAGAGGCCACTCCTCAGATGAAGGTTTTATATTTATAACACAAAGACTCACTATACTGCCATTGGGAAAAGTTCAACTCAGGCCAAGCCCAAGCCCGACCCGACCCTGGTAACCCGACCCGACCCTGGTAACACTACAGCCCACTGACGAGCACGCGCGCGTACGTAGATGCGACTGTGTCGTTCAAAGCTAACCCCATCCACCCTCCTTACCGGCTGCCGCTCCTTCCCCCTCTCATCTGTTACCCCATCCGGATGACCCTCGTCCTCCGTCAAGAAGGAGCCGAGCTGGCCCGATTTGACCGGCCTATAAGTCTCGATCACAATACCGGGTACTAGCCTGTGCCGAGACCGAACTGTGGCAACACTAAGGCAGGGTCCTTCTGCTGTGAACGCATCTGGTTACGATCGGTATGGATTGTGTGCGTTCAGTTCGTTTTGCCGAATAGCGGCGAATGCTGTACTTCAATCTGTCTATTACGACCTCCGGAGAAATGCATTTCCTTGTGCAATCTTCATGTCCAGGCATCAGCTGGCGCTGATTGGGGGCGTTGTGCGGTCCGTTCAAAGTCCTGCGCAAATGCCGTCAGCTCGACACCCGACTAAGGATCGGCCTTCAGGATCGGCCTTAGTAGACGGATCGTCATCCGTAAGAGTTACTCCGGGAGCGGATTCTGATCCAGAACTGATGGCGGATTTGGATTTGATGTCGTTACGTACTCGAAAATATGGCCACCACTTCTGATTGTTTCGAATAGCAGGTGGTGGTGGGGCCTCTGCTTCTGGAAGCCGCACATATTTCGAATAGAATTCCTGTCCAGACAGAATGTCCAGAATCTTTCGAAAATGCCTATAAATTAAATTGTAAGCTGAAATCGGTGTAATAAAACTCGACACATTCTGATATAGTGGTATGTGAGTGTTGGAAACGCTCTGCTACATGGTCTATCGCAATACCAGTGACACAAGTGTACAAGAATATTGCCACAGATTCGTCGAGATTGATTCGAGAGTTTTGGGATTCCATGTGGCCCATCGCACGAAGTTGAAGAACAAGGGCAAGGAATACATGACGACGCATCCCCAGAGCAATGTAGATGCGGTCTGGATGCCCAGTGAGAAGCTCGTTCAGCCATGCACGGCCAGAGAGCGCCGAATTGTGTAAATCGGTCTTGCAGTATTGGGGATGAATAAAAAGGCCCACACCAAGCACAATATATTGTAGGAGGGCCACTATGAGTAGTAAAACCCATTTAGCTGTCTCCTGGGGGCTCAGATTGTGCGGGGGCATGGTAAAAGAGGTGGGATGTAAGATAATCGGCGCCATCATCTATTCCGGACCGTATCACGTAACGACATCAAATCCAAATCCGCCATCAGTTCTGGATCTGAATCCGCTCCCGGAGTAACTCTAAAACTTTCCTGCGGATCAAGACCGGATGCGATGTCACGGTTTGCACTCCCACTCTTAGTGGCGATGTGAGTGCCTCAGAGTCATAAAAATAGTGCTGGCATGTTCAATCGTGGTTATTTGGGTTTCTTCATACATCAGGGAAACCTCCCCTAGTTAATTTCAGATAAAATTGCGAAAATTGTCTTAAATTATCTGGACTATCGGTGGTTGGTCAAATGTGATAAAATTATGTTGGCGGCAAAATATTTGACCAAATTACCGTCAGATTATCGCAAATGATCAAGCGGTATCTTCTCATATTGCTCATTGTACTTGCTCATATTGAACGCAAAAGAGATGAAATAGGCATAACATTGCACACTGACTAATACAGGGAATGTAGAGCTATAAAAATGATCAGGCTGAATACCAGCTTGAAGGTACCATGACGAAGAGTCCTTGAATTTGAAGTAGCACCTGAAGACGGGCACTGAGCAGTATGAACTTGAAGATCAACTGTATGAGATAGCCAAGGTACTTGAGGACCGTTGGTCAGATACACGAGACGAGACACGAGAGCAAAAGAAAACATGAGTAGCTTCAATCCTTTTGAAGATGTTGCTGACAGGCGTGATGGGACGAAACGAGAGCGCGTTCAAGAACAACGAGTGGGGGACAGCGACAAAGATTCATTTGCAGACTTGCTGCCGAAGGAACCGGCCTCTTGATGTTGAGATGGGGTCGTTCTTGATGGCTGCGACGATCTGACGGTTACAACGGCCGGGTTTGACAGCGGAGATTGATAAAAATTGGGTGACGTGGCCAACAGTGGAGGAGCGAAGGAGGTGGAAGGAAGGGCCGAGAGCATGAAGATTCTTAGATATGAGAGGAGGGAGATGAAGCAACATACAGCAGAATCTGGTCAGTGGGCAGTGACGGGGTACTGAATCCGATGGCAGAGAGGATTGAGAAGGGCTGCTGCGGGCTGACAGGGCATGGCAAAGAACTGACTTGGAGGAGTACCGTGATTTTACTGGGGGCAGCAGTGGGCGACGTGGAGAACGGGGAGGGGAGATGAGGGGAGATGGTGGTGGAACGAAAGAAAGAAGTGTCGTACGACATCCAAACACAAGAATTGCTTAGTCTGGCGCGCACCAAGAAGATCTCCTGGGTGAATGACTTACGGATTATCCTCTCACGCCTCTACGTGCCGGTTGAACTTGACATTTCGGGACCTCTACAAATTTCGCTGATTGAGGAGACAATGAAACTGGCGAAACTATCTATGGAGGTGTGGATTGATAACGAGATAGACACATTATCGCGCACCAAAGACTTGTTGACGGGCCGGCTCGAATTCGACAGTGACAGCAGAAAACTGGTCAAAAAATCACTCGATTTCATGATCAGGCACTATCTACGCCTCAAACATCGGACCATCGTCGCGCATTGACACGCATAGTCCGAGAGAATGGCGCAAATGCAGGTTCTGTCAAGAGTCTGTCGAGGATCTGGCCCATGCCATGTTTATCTTTGACCACCCAGAGCTGAGGCAAGTATGAGAGATCTTTCTAAAGGACCTGTATCAAAAAATTCCAGATCTTAAGGATGCATTTACTGATCCGATGGCTTCAAAGCCGTACTTTCTAAAAGGGAGGCCACTCCTTTTCTCGGAAAACTGGCCTTCAATGTGCTCAAGATTTACGATGCCACACCCATGCTTCTACTGGAACCACCAGCACCTTAGGCAGGCTGGATCCTATATACCCACGATATCGCACATATCTCTCGCACTGGCACTCTGTAACCTTTGGTTCTCCTCTATGTTTGGCTGTTTTTTCAGCCTGGTTTTGCCTCTTTGGAGGCAAACCTGAGCCTATGGCTCTCCCCAAAAGTACTTGGGTCTACCTCTTTGGAGGCAGATGGTACTATGCATGCTCTTGCAAAGGGAAAGCGATATGACAGCTTTCAATGGACTGGTGGGCACCAGGGATTTTCGCCTGGGAGGAGAGAACTCCTCCCATACACTTGCGTACTCCGCTTGTGGACCGTGGTCAGGTCCCACGAAAGGCTCAGCCATTCAAATGGCCAGCCAGTCCCCAGATTGCCAGCATCTTGTACGTTCAACCCCTTGGAATTGAGTTGTGCTCAGTTGGCATCTTGTAGAATTTTGTAAGGATAACCACCTGTACAGTACTACATGTTTGTCTTCTGTACACTCGCAGTTCAGCTTGTGGACCACGCGAGTATAATATACCCCCCCGTAACGGATCTGTCAACATTACATCACGTGGTTGGCCCATTTATCGGGCGAAGGTGCTACAGGAGGCCAAATGACAAGATGCGAATTGGCGCGATTGAAGAAACAATGAGAATAATTCCCGATGGTCAAACTTGCTCCATGTTGGGCACATGGATCGGAAATAATGTGCCATACATTACGCCATGGCCCAGTGCTGAGTGTAGTTGAGAAAATTAACAGTGACCTGAAGAGATGGAAACTAACATAACCCGGTCTCGAGGCATAATCAACGTGGTGATTGGAGGCCGAACACAATATCTAACCAGAGCTCAGGGCATGCCCAAAGACATCTTGATAAAAGCCGAACATATCTTCCTCTGGCATGGAAAACAGGCCAGAGTAGCACATGAGACGATGATTCTAGACACTTCCGAGAGCGGAAAACAAATCCTGGATATCCCAGCAAGAAATGAGGAAATTGATTTATGGAATTTACAAACATACCTGGTACAAGGTCATGAACGTGCTACCTGGTGCTATTTCATGGACTATATGCTGACCAAATTCTTGGAGAATAGCTACCTCAATATCCGACCGGGCTGCAAGACATCCATATCCCCGTATCCAATAAAACACCACCGCCAGATGAGATCAAACGGATGATTCTGACAGCCCGAAAATACAACCTAAAATTCACCGCACTGTCAATAAGCAATCCGGTGAAGCTGGAAATGCCGATCTGGAAGCATCCAGATGTGAATGTGACCTAGTACAAGAGTGCTAATCGATGCGATTGTGCGAAATGCTTACGACTCTACCATAAAGTTCGAACGGTCCATGATGCACTTATAATTGCAACGCGGAGAACCACGGTATCAAGAAAGCCTCATACATAAATCCCTCAGATTAGGCGCAAGAACTGTGGATGCCCCTTGTGCTAACGAGATTGAAATGAATTCAACTGTGAACATCCTGGGAGTGCATTGAAACGGCCAAAATGTTTATAGACTGTCTTACGCAGAAATGGAAACCCACCATCGCAAACGGTGACTTATGTGAAAACCTCGCTCTGACAAATGTGGAGCCAGAAGCAAACAAAATGGCAATACAGGCAGATCAAGCCATGGTTTTCAATCCGGATTTTACTCTGACTAAAATTGAAACTGGATTCCGCATCTTTGCCTCTGACAAGTCGCTTAACGAGATCTCAGCCAAGAGATGTATTCATGGAGAAGCATCGAGCACGACTTCCTAGAATATGTTGATTCTGATTGTAGAACCGCGAGCGGCAGAAAAAACGACAAGCTTCCGAGTAAGAATCACTTGAGTCGGAGAGGTCTACGAGGAGTTGGCGTTCTGCACATCCAATGGTTCAGAAATTCAGACCCATCGATACGTATGGCAGGGGCGCACCGTCGATGTTGTCTGTGATATATGCATTTACGACCAATTCGTCACACTGAGGGGCAACGCAAAACTGCGAATTTCTGGACACAAGATTATAAAAATTTTGCGAAACATAATTTCGACACGCTAGTTTGCCTGCGTACTGTCCCGTACCAGACCCTGTTGGACGCAGTCAACCAGACGCCGGCGTTTTTTCGTATATGTCGTTGAGGCTTGCGTTTTGCCCGTTGAAGGATGGAGTTTTCTTAACTGAGAATGCGCAGGATCTGCTGGCGGAGGGGAAATATACCAAGGTGAGCGACCCCACATCAAGCTGAGTGGGAGGTTACAGATATGAAATAATATTCATGCAGATTCGTGAGTGCTTAGTCGACGCTTTCGATGTTCTACTCTACTAACGTCAACTATGTATAGAATTCATCAACGGCGACGTCGACGACGAGGGCACGTAAGCAACCGCACCCCTCTGTTCTCTTTCTCTTGCAAACTGATTTCAGCCTCTTCTCAAATCGCCACAATCGGCACGCTCTATCCAGACGATCCCTCTATGGGCAGCCCGTTCAATACGGGTATTTTCAACGCTCTGACGCCTGAATATAAGAGGTTGGCGGGTGAGTAGACTGCACTCTCTTCGTCATTTCCCTTTGTGCGGTTTGTCGATAATGTTCTTTGTACAGCTTTCCGGGGATATGTCTTTTTCCATGCGCCTCGGAGGAACATGTTGAGTGTGATGGATGGTGCGGTGCCGCATTGGAGCTACTGTAGGTCTTTCTACCTACGTACACCCAGTTTCGCACTTGAACTGACTTCTGCAAAATGTAGTGTACGTCCGAGGCAAAGCCGCCTCAATCCTAGGCGCATCCCATGGGACCGACGTGGCTGGTGGGTGTTTGTTTCTCTCTCCACTGCTCTGTACGTTTCCCTGTTTTTCGAAAGCACATACCGCCTCACAGAGTGGTTCGGCACCCCCGGCGGCTTGCTCAACCTCCCAGGAGATTTCCAAGGAACTGACTATCTCCTCAACTTTGTGAACAACCTCGATCCGAATGTCTTCTCGAATCCATCGACTGCTGCCGCTGCAATGTCGAGCACGATATTTTGGCCACAGTATACCTCTGCGAATGGGACGCTGCTGACGTTCCAGGATGGCCTAGTGCCGTTAGCTCTTACACGGGATGATTTCAGGAGTGCGCCGATTGCGTTTTTGGAGGCTTTATCTAGGCAGTTCCCGTGGTAACCTTAAATATCACCGTCATGGCACAATATGAAAGGTGCAGACCGAATGGTAATGTATTGGAAATGGTAGACGTCCCTTGGGTACGTTAATCGAGTGTCGAGTCTTTATCCCTTGTACATATTGCCGTTGCCACCGGGGGAGCCGAGAGCAGTTCTAGCATCACAGGGTTGGAATCCTGTTGGTGGGACCGGAAACACTCAATTCTTGTATCCTATATGGGATTTCCGTCACTACATACACGTGAATCGCGCACGAACGCTGCGCCATCCAGGCAGTCATTTCTGCACTGGAGTTGGTATTCAGGTGCCGATGGTCAGCCCCGTCGGCATCGCACGCACGCACCCGGCCGTGGGCGCAGCCCCGAGACTACGAGTTGGCGGGTACGTGCCTCTCGGCGGGACACCCACAAGCGAGCTGTGCAGCTCGTCCGTGAGCGCGTGGAATAGCGAGTCGCACACGGAATCTCCTTTGGGCTACAAGTAACTACCGAGATCAACTCATCATGGATCACCACTAATCTCCCGTCATCTACCTCCTCGCAGCGCGAGCGATCGCCGGCGAATGGTTAGTTCCTTCAAAATTAAATTGTCGCGCTGGGTTGATAATGACGCTCTGAGTGATCAGCAAAAAGCAACGACTTGGAAATACATCAAGCTATCGAAGATTTATCTCCTGCGCGAGCTCCACCGCCCGTCGCCATCTCAATCCCGTCCCCAATGGGGAAGGGACGGAAGAGCAAAACGCGCATGGCATTGAATTTTGGGCGCGGCTTAAACGGACGGCGGATATAAAGCAAGGTACGCCGTTACACACCCCCATTACTCGTTGGCAAAAATATTCTATCTTGGCACGCCCGAGTGACGCAAATTATAATTATACGGACACAATTTTGTGAATGCTAACTAAAGAAAATCCCCGCGCACAAACGTTCCCCCAGGCCCGGGCAAATGATGATTCAAGTCTGTCTTTCGTGATCAAAGTCAAATATTATCGTTCAGCGCTCGGGGTTCAAGATGATCACGACAGTGGAAGTATTGCGCAATAAGCAACGCCGAAATACTGGATACCAAGCGACGTTGGACCTCGGAGATATGTGAATCTAGTTAATTAATTTTACCATCAGGCACGACACGAAGATTCACAGATTATCTCCGACGCGGACGTGACGGGTCCACGAGAAGTGGTGAATTTGGAGCTTGGGAAAGGGGGAAACGCGCGCTGGTGTCTAATGTCTTGCATTCACTTTCGGCGCGCAGCCTCAAGCCGCGCTTCAAATTCTACTCAAAAATATATAGACGCCAGGCTGTAAACATCAAGAGCTTCGTCGTTCAAGTTGTTGCTCTTTGATGTGAATTATAGTCCCGCTGCCAGAACTGGATGTGTGTACACGTATCAAGCCGCCTATACGTATTTAATCTCTTCAGGATGATACGAAGATTTACAGTTTCCCCGAAGCGTGACGATGGAGGTGGAGAACATACTTGGAGCTTTGGGACGAGAAAGGGCACGCCCGGCGAAGTGCTTAAATTTTAATTGGGCGCTGGGCTATTGAATTTCGGGAATCGGCGCGCTCTACGTTAATCTTACCCATTCTTTGCGGCGTGCGCGAGAGGCACCACCAACCCTATTTCCTTTATCCTCTATTTTTGCGCTGACGCTTAACTAGTTAAACTACAGACGACGGTTCAAACTCAAACTCAACACACGTGCACGTGATCCAACGCGTCCCAATTCAGCATACCAACAAGGACAAATACCCTGCTTCCTCGCCCTCTTCCTCTTGCATCCTTTCTCCTTTCGCCTTCTTTCCCTCCTCATCTTCCAAAAAACTTCTCGCTCATAACTCGAATCGCAAACATATCGCAAAAACCTTCATTCGCGCTAACGCTATCGCTGATGTACATAAGAAATAAACAGAGTCAGGCTGGTATAGTGGGGTGTCTACAGTAGAGTGGGGGTGCTAAAGATACAGTTGGTAGGCCGGCCGTGTAACAATATATGTGGAAGTTTTAGTAGCGAGGAAGAGGAGATCAAACAATATCAGCCGCGTCCACCACTGGCATCGGCACATCAGCGGACGCCCTCCGGGTGGCGTGTGCGCGGGCTCCAGCGGGGCGAGGGTTATCGGCGTCGTACTCGAGCGGCGAGATCCTGCCGTAGGACGCAGACATGTCCGAGAAGGAGCCGAACGGGTCGCGTTTTGGGTGGTGTCTTTTCGGATGAAGACGGGGAGCGTAGCTCCGTGCGAGGAAGAGGAGGAGAGGGGCATTTGGGTGTTGCGCTGTAGAAGGACGATAACGAGTAAAATGAAAAGAGGAGAAGAAAAATGCAAACACACAGTCAAACTGAGCCCCGACGACCCTGCGGTGCTGTACCCGACCCTCCTCGCCATAGAATTGAACGCTCCACGGTAGTTTTTGATAGCCTCGTCCGCAAATTCAAAGTACGCAAAGAACAAAAGCATACACGCCATTGTCGCCCACCGCAGCGTCTCCACGCTCACCCCGCTATACAGGTCTGCGCGCCAATAAATCCCCGGCACCTGCACCACCCGCGAGAAATTGCTGTGCGTGTCGGCCCAGGAGATCCACAGGGAGAGACCAGTGACAGCGCCGTTGGAGTATAGGAAGAAGGAGGCAAGGAGGACGGTGAGGAGCAGGTCGATGGACGCGAGCGCCATGAGGCGCACGTAGCGGTTGAGGTTGAGGTTCGCAGAGAGCAGCTCTTTGAACTGCACGCGGGAGTGGTAGAAGGATTTAATGGAGAGGATGCAGTAGACTGCTGAGACTCGGATGGCGCCGATGAGGATAGGTGGAGGTGGAAGAGGACGACGGTGAGGGGCATTTCGTAGGTCTCACCGAGGCAGCCGATGTCCTCGAAGATGTTGTAGCAGTGGCCTTGTATTCTTTACAAGAGAGAGATCAGGATTACGATTGGGATTGAGTGAGAGCGGTAAGGGACGCACGCAAGGGTATCTGGAGAAGAGGGATACCGAGGCCGATGGCGAGCCTGAGGATGGCGCGGCGCTTCTCGGCGCGGGACTTGGTGGTGGTGCGCACGGACGGGGATGTGGTAGAGCCGCCTGCACAAGTCGTGTTTCCAGAGTCCCGCTACAGAGAGAAGCCCTGAGATGCTGGCCAGACATACCCGCAGGCCATGTTTCAGAGTCTCGCCACAGGGAGAAGCCGTCAAAAAAAAGAGTGCGTGCGGGGAAGAGAGGGAGGTGTGGCAGTGCACGCACAGCCGCTGATCGCCGGCTTCTCTCAATCCTCTCTCAACTTTGCTTTTGCTCGACATCGCCGGTGGGCGACTCGCTGGGCTTGACTGAGTCTACGCCATTCAATTTCGCCTTCTTCATATCCCTCAATACCGCTCTCCTCAGTGGTCTGATAATTCAAACTGGCATAGCCTAGTAGCATATCGCTCTCCTTGGAAGTTGGCGTTCTTTGTGACCTCCGTTCCAGGCGTGGAGCCCTTGGACGTCTCTTTGTCTCTTCACTATACACCGCGCCATCCCGTCTGATTGGTGTCGTTGACTTGCTGGGTGTAGAAGGATATTGTCGATCTTTGTGCGTCTCTCTTTATAGGCGTACTTACGAATCCACCACAGCGACGACACGCATCAGCATTGCGGTCAAGATTCACGCCGGGTCGCTGTACATCAACCGCTCAGGCTGTACAAGATCGTGTTGTGCAGCGCAGTTTCCGTGTCTAAGCTTGAGAAAGAGCCCGCAGGTCTGGCCGATCTCGGCCCTCGTTCAGGTGTCATCCGGTGCGCTCACTGCCATTCTGCTCTCCTTTCATAGTGCTAAACGGCTTGTTTTACAGTTCTGTGCCAAGGCCACTGGTGTGACATGCACGAGAACGTCGGAAGCTATGCCGCGCTCTACGACCTACCCTCGTCTCTGCCACATAAACACGCCTCAGTTCTCGCTCGTTAACCACCTCATCAACTCCTCTGCGCGTTCTCCGTCCTCATGCTGTCTACGCCTTTCTGCGACAGCACGCCCAAATTTCCATTCACCAGATCATGCGCAATGGAAGTCGAGGCCGCGCAAGTACGTGGGCACCCTTTCTTGCCACTTAAACGCTCGCCTTTTACGTGGAGCACGGCGTACGGATGCAGAGAAACGCATGCGTACGTGCACACCGGGATCTGAATACGACTTTGGGTGCGGATGTGTGCTCGCGCGTCGGTGGAGGTGGGGATGAGAGTGGATTTCGGGTGCGCGTATTTCCTCCCTCGCTGATGCGGGGTTTGCGTCGCCGCCGCTGGATGCGTATGAGCACACCAATCGGAAGGACGGCGAGGCAGAGGTGTGGCTATCTGTGTCGCATGGGGCCAGGGCGAGTGCATACGCTCCTTCGAAGCTGACGCCACGAGCGAACAACGTGGCCTCCTTCCATTAGCAGGCATCCATCCCTCCTCTCTCTTCCCTTTGATTCGATTGGATCTGTTTTTCTTCGGCGATGTATTTTGCCTTGCACCCTGACCGGGATACACACCATCTGCCCTAGGCCTACTTCTCCGGCCTACCTATCGATGCCTTACCGCATCTACGTCCGGTCCACGTCCAGAACACAACTGTCGGGGATAGATTGGGTAGTTTGCGTACTTAGTCAAATTTATGCTCAATCGTTTTAAAAAAATTATTAAAACCCAACGCTGGCTATCAGAGACTGAAGCTGAGTGGGAGAGGGACGCCCCGAAATCCCCGAAGCTCTCAAGTTTTTTTTTTTTTCGGATGTGTCAATATATTTGAAAACTGCAATAAATCGTGACTAAACCGGGATTTTTAACAAGAGTTTAAGAAGTGCCAATTGACTCTCTAATCAATCAATCAACTGATTTAAAGAACTGATGTCCTTATGTAGCGCCTTTCTACGATGGAACCGCAATCAAAAATACCCAATTTGGGTTCAAGAATGAGTGCCTAAATGAGGAAGTTCATGACACAAACACTTGGTGTTACTCAAAAGCACACACATATAATGGGTAACTACGAGTTGGAGTTAGATTTAAGGGGACAAGGAGGATCATTATACTCACGAGGTCCACAACATGAACGACGAGTTTACCGAAGACAACCATGTAGTAGTGTACGGGTGGTTAGCCATACATTAAATACCACAAGATGCCAACGGAGCACACAATCATTCCAGGGGGATCAAGCACACAAGACACTAAGCAACTATGGACTGGCCGACCTCGAGCAGGCAGGACCACCAGTTAAAACCCTGTAGGACCTGACCACCAATTGAAGAACTGGTGTATGGGAGGAGTGAACTCCTCCCAGGGAAAAAATCCCTGGTGTCCACCAGTACACAAGAAGCTGTTGTATGTCTTCCCTTTGCAGAAGGCATGCACGAACCACAAGTCGACGTGTTCAACTTCCGAGGAAGGTCCACAGTCAACAAGATTAGCGTGTTCAACTTCCGAAGAAGGTCCACAGCCAGCCAACAATAAATCAAGTTGTCCGAAACAGAGTAAAGTGAAGCCGGATTTGATGTGTCTAAATTGCCGGGCCTGGCTCAGAAACCAGGAGCATTGGTACGGAGTTGAATATTTTGAGATAATACGCCAATTTTGCAAGCAGCGGTGTAATCTCTCTTTTCGGAAGGAGTCCACGGAGGAGTTGCAATGCATCGGGGAATTGTTGAGTGAAACCAGGGAGTTCAATGTTCAATTTGTCGAGAAAGATTTGACGAGTTTGTGTGATTTCTGCGTGTTCGCGTTTAAACATCGCATGTGCCGGGTCTTCCAAATAGATATAACAGAACCTGCAGAGTATCCACTGGCGAGGCACGATCTTCTTGCCACGTTCCTTCCGGCGCCAGCGTTCAATGGCAAGGCTGTGGCTTGATAAAATCATCTTGGTCAGAGCCTTGCGATGCTCCGGTTGCTTTACCCTCAGATAATGGTGGAAATTCAGCGACTTTTTGACCAACTTCCCAGTGTCCTTGTCCTTTTCGAGCCGTCCAACGAGAAGATCGCGCACTCGTGATGAAGATTCTATTTCATTGTCTGTCCATGCTTCCATAGATTTCTTGACAGCCTTCATGGCAAGTTCCACAATTGCAACATTGATATCAGGAGATATATCCAGGTCCACGGGAATATAAAGACGCGACAAGACAATTCAGAGGTCATTTATCCACGGAATTCTGCCTTCACAAGCCAAAGAAAGTGATTGTTGTAGTGCATTCCATGCTGGCCTTCTGTGGTATAGTTAAAGAAGATAACAGAGATTTTGAGTGCAAGGTAAACTCTGTGGTATTTGATTGGCTATATTCCAGTTTCAGAGAAGAGAATTGCCCGTAGGCTTCGGGAGCCAACCCCGAGCATGCGTCTCAGAAAGCGGAGTTGTACTCGCTCCAGCAGCTTGAGACTTTTGAGGTCAATGTCTAGACAAACATCGCACCCGGATGTAAGATAAGGATCCACTCGAGCCATATATAGGGTTCTGGCATCCCACGCGGGTAAGTGTCCAACAAAGCGGTCCAGGCCCAGGATAACGTTCGCAACTGTGGTCGCCTTTTTAGCCTTGATTTTATAATACTCCCTCCATATGAATTTTGTTCCGGTTTCGAACCAAATGCCCAGATAACAGGCCTTCTGTACTTTCTTGATGATCCTTCCGCCCAAATGGAACGATGGGTAGACTTTCTTCCGTGGTCCAAATATTTGGTATAGACATTTGGTAATTGACGTTTCACAGCCATTATTGTTGGACCATGCTTGAGCGCCATTGAGATGACTTTGAAAACCAGGTGGTGCCCCTGATGCGGTGAGAATATCGTCTGCGTGTTCCAAGTATCTTTCTGCACAGAATTTTCCTTCCACCCCGCGTAGGTTCAAATCCCGGAGCCCTCCCTCCTTTTTGATCCTAGCACGGTCATGTTTAAAGTTGAACTTCGGTTTAGTCCTCAATATTAATGCCCTTCCTGCTCACCGCCAGCCCCCTGGCGAGGCATAAACACGTTTAGTTTAAATAAGAGTTTGTTTACAGCAGTTGTCAGTACCGAAGGCGCGGATCAGAAAATATTCATGGTATAAAATATTTTTGCACTTTCTTCCATCAATCATTGCGCATTAATTAGCCCGAATTATCTAGCTAATTCCTATCTCAATCCGTGCAGAACCCATCGAGATATGGGCAAATCGATGGCGGGGATCAGAAAATGCCCAAAATGGCATTTTTCTGATTCGCGCCTTCGGTACTGACAGTGACAACGGCTGTAAACAAACTCTTATTTAAACTAACGTGTTTATACAAAGCGGTTGTACTTCTTCGCGTTCGTTTCGATCTTCCTGTACCGTGCACCCGCAGCCACCTCCTTCTCCACTCCGCTGGGACCTCCAGCATCTGTCCCCGCCTCGCTCGGAGACGCCGGACAGTCACAGCGGCTCCCTCCTCATCTGCTTTATAATTGAAACTATGATCCTGCCTCAGCTATGATTGCACGCTGTTGGTTTAAGTCCTGGATTATCAAATTCAAAGAAGAGAACCAAGATCTTGAACTTTAAAATACACGCTGTAGTAGTCTTTGTATTACATAGTAGTGGTTTGCTGAGTTGGGCAAAAACGAAGTTTGATCATGGTAGCAAGCTCTGCTGCTTGCCGACCCTACCTGCTTTATCAATCACCACACTAAGGTCTCAGAAAGCAGTATTTACGATGGACAAACTAAGTGGGATGAATTATCAATACTCCTTTTCATCTCTCCCCCATCTCGTACCAGGCGTGATCGCGCCAGTTGCTCCGAGTTATTGGCAGCAGACCAGTTGTCTCCGTGATATTCTCATCAGTAACAATTTTGAGCCTCAGGCCCTGGCTGTCATCTACAAGATGCCATGTAGTTCTCTGTTATGCATGAGTGAGATGACTCTCCTAAATAACTGACGGTTATGTACCTGTTTGAGGGTGGAAACAAGCTCGCCTTCGCCGTTCTCGCCGATAAGAGCTCCCGAAAGAATCTTAGGGCTCCGGTCATCCTAGATACGGCAACAGTCAAGTTGGTTTAGAAATATAATCCGTATGGACTTACCACATCATTGTCCTCAATCGTTGGTCGAGGAGCGGCGTTGGGATCTTCATGGGTATCAGAAGAACCCTGAGGGACAGAATGCTATAAAACAGCCTTGAGGATGTTGTGAGATGCATTGCGATAGAAAAAACGACACACTTCCGAGTAAGAATCACTTGAGTCAAAGAGGTCTACGAGGAGTTGGCGTTCTGCACATCCAATGGTTCAGAAATTCAGACCCATGGATATGTATGGCAGGGGCGCACCATCGATGTTGTCTGTGATATATGCATTTACGACCAATTCGTCACACTGAGGGGCAACGCAAAACTGCGAATTTCTGGACGCAAGATTATAAAATGTTTGCGAAACATAATTTCGACCCACAGAACTTGACGAACAATGACAAAGGGGTAGAAAGCATCCTTCGTTTTATCCTTTTTAGCGTGGTAGGTGCCTATTTGGTCGTTTTTGATCAAGTCGACGACCCAAAACTGAACACACCTAATGTAAAATCGACAGGCTCGAGAGCAGCGTTGTTCCCAACAACCATAGGCCCTAGGCCAGGAATTATAAATCGCTCCGATTTCCAAGCTGCCGACGACGTCTTCGTGACGAGGGTTCTCAACTATTATGTCACGAATCGTTATCCGCTTGCATGGACGGGAGAAAGACAAAGGAGTGAAACATACAGGAGCAAAATTGAAAAAGCCATTGCGAAGTTTGCCCCCAGAGTCTTCCACGTCTCCAAATCCAAGACTGGGTGGGTTGGATTCGTTGAACAATAATGATTTGTGAACTTACTCCTTCGGCAAGCGGACATATGTCCCTTTTTTGTTCGTAGCTTATGACGAAACAGGTCGGGAAGCATTTTGCTAAGGAGTAGATCAACTCACAAAGCATAAAAACCTGAATGCTCGATGTGAGGAAAACCCACGCAACAATTCCGCTAGTGTCCGTACCTTCCAAGCGACCAGCTCGTAACTTGTGGATCTGGATCCAGCAAATGTGAACCCTCTTCCGGGTTTTGCATTCGTCAAGTCCAAGTGAGCAGGCCGCAATACAACGGTGATCTGATACAATTGAGCATTTTTTTTTTGGCAATATGTGGCGGCCTCCTCACCTGGGCGTCTTGTAATGATTTGCCTCGGAACATTATTGGTAATGGGAATACAAAGAAAAACTCAAAATCCCGAGAGGTGCCAGGGCTGGGAGCCTGGGAGATCGTAAGTGAACGCGCTACCGCAATAATCATAAAACAGTTGCGGAACTTTGAAGTAGAGGTAAGCCGCAGCGAGAAGAGCTACGATTGCAACGGCACCGCCAAGAGCACCACCCGCTTTCGTGCCTCTTGAGGTGCTTGAGGAAGTAGTCAAGGTGCTGGGGGGAGCTGGGGTGCTGGAGGAAGTAGGTAAGGTGCTGGGGAGAGTATACGAGGGTCGTAGAAAAGTATTCGCATCATTAGCAGCTGGGGCGGTGGAGAAGGCAGTTGAGGTGCTGGGGCGAGCAGCTACGGTACTCGGGCGAGCAGCCGGGGTGCTAGCGAAAACATTTGAGAAAACATTGCTAGAGGCAGCTGGGCCAACTTGGGCGCTAGGGAGCGCATCTGGGGTGCTAGAGGAAGTATCTGAGGTGCTGGGGAGAGAAGCTGGGGTATTGGGGGGAGCAACTGGGGTGCTAGAGCCAATGCTGGGGCGAGAAGCTCCGGTGCTAGGGTGCGCAGCCGCGGTGCTAGGAGAAGCAGCTAGGGTGCTAGGAGAAGAGCTGGGGCGCTAGAGGAAGCAGCTGAGGTTCTAGGGAGAGCAGCTGGGCTGCTGGAGGAAACATTTGAGGTGCTGGGGCGAGAAGCTCCGGTGCTAGGGTGCGCAGCTGCGGTGCTAGGGCGCGCAGCTAGGGCGCTAGTAGAGACAGCTGGGGTGCTAGGGAAGCAGCTGAGGTTCTGGGGGGAGCAGCTGGGCTGCTGGAGGAAACATTTGAGATGTTGTGGCGAGAAGCTCCAGTGCTAGGTTGCGCAGCTGCTGTGCTAGGGCGCGCAGTTAGGGCGCTGGGAGAAACAGCTGGGACGCTAGAGGAAGGAGTTGAAGTTCTGGGGGAAGCAGCTGGGCTGTTGGAGGCAGGAGATGAGGCCAGTGGGGGAGGGAGGGCCAGATTGATGCTTGAATCCACTCCGAAGCTATGGTGCTGCCTCGTGAACTGTTATTCGGAACAAGGGAAGAAGACTCACGCGAACGCGGTAATGGAGAGGCTATTCGAGGCGGGCCCGACAAACGTGAGGTTCAAGATATGTGATCCCAAAGTCAGAGACATGTTTTGGTACAGAAAAGCGGCACAGCCTGCGCCACTCGGACTGAGTGGGGTCGGTGCGCCATCCAAAGTCACAGCAATGGTGGCTGGGTTGGCTGGGGAAGGTCCCCTGATTTGTATGTACGTGCCTATAAATCTCACGTCGATATATGACTCTGATTCGAGAAAAGAGGCTGACCACTGAAATTCCAAACTACGCTGGAACCAGGTTCCTGCGTGAGCGGGCCGCATGGTCCCCCAAGAGCATCGGTCCAAGTGCCTTCAAAGATGCTGACACCAAGGTGAACAACATGATGATAGAAATTTGGGGAGGGCTTACACCTGGGCGGCCGAGAGGGACAGTAAGGGTAGAAGAACAAGACAATACGAGGGAAGCATCGCAGTTAAGGGTCTAACGCGCAAGTGACTTAAAAGGTGGTCGAAGCTGTTCAGCTATCAAAATCTATGAGTAAACACGGGCGGTGCGGCGATCGAGGTAAAATCAATCCAGTCATCCCTGATGATCCCTTTGAAGGCTAGATCCCGAAATCCTAAGCACCTGTCCGAACATGATTTTTTCCCATGCTTCCTCAGACAGTGAAATCGTAGTTTCCCGCGGGCAGAAACTTTTGATTTGTTTGAGGTAAAATATTTGGTCAATTTTTGTCCGAACGCTAGAGTTGGTCTCCAGAGGGAGGTCCTACTAGTAGTAATGCATGAGGATCAGTATGCTCTAAATTGAATGCCTAGCTCCATCAGCATCTTGCGTTTGGGTTCTGGATTATCGGTTGATAGGTGTCGGATTCCAATTTTGGCCCTCCAAAAAATCTGATGCGAACTTTCCGTTAGGTCCAACTCCAAAATCTTGGCTGAATTCTGGATACAGTGGGCCGTAGGTCCAAATTTGAAACTCTGGATCTGACCTCACATTTTCCGGGGAAAAAAACCGCGTTAAAGGTTTTAGAAATCGCCAAAGAAAACCTCTGCTGTTGTATACAGCTCAATAGAGACACCCGACGTTCCACTACGCCAACTTCTGGATCTGCCACTTAATACCCAATATAATGAAGACGTGTTCGAAGGAGTATGACATTCTGCTTCTAGAAGTCAATCGGGTTCTACAGTGGGAAGAAAGACCGGGTGCATGAGCTCGGCTCGAGAGATTTTTGGAAGTGACGGACGAAGGTGGAAATTAACTCGAAACTCCCTCGAACCGGTGTCCCTGAGGGGATCTTACGGTGGATTCCTACCTGCCATAATGCGATTGGTGCCACATTAACTTCTAACGTCCACTATTGGTACTGTTCGTTTCAGAAAGACAGCCTACATGTACAAGGCCGGTTGAGCCCGATCGGCGCCTATACTTATTTTGAGTTGACACAGCTTTATCCGAACTTCACTCGGACCTCTCTCGCTCAATCCGAAGTTTCCCTGTAAGGTATTCTGGCCAAGTATGCGTTTCTCCGGACTGTCCTCTGACCTCAGGTCTCAAATTTTCGACATTTACTCGAACTTTGGATCCGATATCAACCAATAATCCAGGCGTTGATTGCAGGGAGGGCTGTGTTTACTCTCTCTTCTCGGCCTTTGTGGAACCTCGCAACCCCAAACAGTGGATATTTGTGCTACAAATAAGAAGATCTTTTGAGAAGACAGTGCCGAAACGCAAAAAACAACGGCGGATCTTCCCGGCGGAGTAAAATCGGATGCCAACATTAGCCCGCTGCACACGGTAGACAGAAGGCACAGTTGACATGTATCAGTTTGCGGAAGCCGTAAGTAGAGTTATCTTCGCACCGACCTCGTGTTACACGCCTAGTCTTCCGCTCAAACTTCCGACCCTACCAGTCAGTATTTTGTTCATTCCTTTGTGCATCTCCACTGCTACCTTCCCATGCGTAGGTCCTGCTGTTGAACTCGATTAACCAGCTTACAATTTTTTTTCATAGTTCTCAGCCCAAATCTGGCCGTTGTTGCGTTCGTGGCTAACGCCGCCGCTCTCGACTTCAATTCATCTACCTGGATCTGGACGAACGACTCAGTGTCTGCTGGTGGCCCGACTCCCACTCCTGGAGCACGCGCATTCCGCAGAGATTTCATCCCTCCTGCTGGAAAGATCCCCAATTTTACCGACATACTCATCACTGGGGACGAGAATTTCACTTTCTATGTGAACGGTGAACAACTGGGCACCGGAGCAAACTACCGACTTGCCTGCGCCTTTCGCACCCCCTTACTTGGTTCTGGTCCTAACGTGTTCGCCGTCACTGCGACCAGTGGCTCCATGAATTCGAGTCCTGCGGGCGTACTAGTAGCCATTCAACTCACGTATAGCGATGGAACCACAGATAGCATCGTTTCTGACACCACTTGGCGCGCCTTCACCAGTGTTCCCGACGGTTACCAGACCTTTACGTTCGATGACAGCAGTTGGCCACCTGCGGTTGGGGAAGGCCCATACGGCGCCTCCGCCTGGGGATCAGTTACGATCCCGACAACTCCTCCCACATTCAATTTAACCAATGCCACTAACTGGATCTGGACGAACGAAACGGCCAACGCCGCTATCTCTGCGCCTGTGGGGTCGCGGCCGTTCCGCCTCACCTGGACGCCTCCCCCAGGCCAGACGGCCAGGTCTGCAACCATCAGCATATGCGCTGACGACGAATATGTGTTCTTCATCAACGGCAATGTAGTCGCTGGTGGATATGTTTACCATGTGCCTCAGCAGTTCTCAATCTCTCTCGCCCCCGCCGCCACAGTGGTGTTTGCGGCAAACACTACGAACGACGCCGGGCCGGCAGGGTTCATAGCAGAGATTCAGGTCACCACCACTGGCGCACCTGGATGCACTGAATGCAGCTCCAGTTCGTTTGTAATCACGGATACTAGTTGGAAATGGACCAGCACTGTTCCTGCGGGATTTGAGGCCCCTGGATTCGATGATTCGAGCTGGTTCCCCGCTGTAGTGGAAGTAGGGTACCCCGTGCCGTCTCAGTGAGCGAAAATGGCTCATTAAGTCTTGTATGGCAAAAACTTGGGACCGACATCCTTCCTTCTCGCTTCCACGTATATTCCTGTGCCCGTTTTTTCTGTTTTTGCTTTTGTTGATGTAGTAGTGTCTTCGAAATAAATTCAAATAATGGGATAGTCAACAAAGGGATTATTCAAATTGACCCTCCGAGTCTGTTGCTGTGCATTGGGCTCGCCCTTGCCGACCGTGATTCTGGGCAGATATGGTGCGAATTTAGCCATGGCTTCTCAAGACTATGAATTATTGACCATAAGAACAAGAAAGTTACTACTTTCTGACCGTGGTATGTACTACTGGTGCCATTTGGATAGCGGGTGGCCAGGCCCAGTCCAGAATAAACCTTCGATATGGCCGTTAAAATGCACATTTACTCTGCCGCAACCTCTTTTTGCCTGCTGCAACTTTTTCTCGCTTTCTAAGCCTTTGCCGCAATTTTTTAGGCAATCTCAAAATAGTTGCAGCACAAGTCGGTACCTCATCTAACTAAAGTTGAAGAAGGAAATATAGTAATAGTGGGCATGTAGCAGCTGGGGCGTACTTTTTAAAAAGTCTCCCAATTTTTTCAGCAAACTCACTTGAGATTGAGCCTTGGAACGGGACATGCCGGTTCCTTGACGGCAGTCAGAATCACTCAAACATCGTCGCAGCGGCGTTTCTGGCCATTGACAAAGATGCTCGGCCCGATGCGTGCGGTGAACTGCATAGTGGATACCATCACCATATCGCAGTTGAAAGAAATTTCCTCTCGGCCCGGGCTTGAGCCCGAGCCCGACCCAATGGCAGGTAGGGCTCAAGAAAATATCAAGCCCAGGCCCTCTTCCCGACCAAGCGCGGGCCCAAACAACGCTGTGGGTGATGGGTGAATTGTCATATTACAGTTTCCCTCAGGAGGACAAGAGCTTGCGGGGCGTCATTTTGAATAGCTGATACAGGATACAGCTGACGGCTTCACACCGGATGCCACCGTGAAGGGGGCAGGTGCGCGTACTGGATCTTGCATCATTAATATAATAAATATAACTACCTGCTGTCACCGCCGAGGAGTCTGTTATCACATCAAGCCAATGTCGACACAGGGAACCAGTGCTGACACTGGTGTTTCCCAGCGCGCAACAGCAATAGACTCTGATTTTAATTCGGCAGAGCAGGAGTTCCATTTCCATCATGATGTTCACAGCGCCAATAGCCGACGTCGTATGGCGCCTAACATTTCATTTCAAGTCTTCTAGAGGCAGGTGACCACGCGGTCGTGTGGCGATTGCCGGACCAAGATCGAGAAGAGTCGATATTTCGACATGACAGAGAGGCGCAAATTCGGAGTGTTCCGGCTCGCTCGCAGCCGATTTCGTGTGCAGACTCGACGCAGAGTAATTGCGCCGATTTCTGTCTGCGCCAACGTGGGCGCAACTCGAGCTGACGCATGTGGGATGGGTCAAATATGGCTAATGTTCCAGTGGTGGACTGATCGATGGCTGATAGCAAATATGTACTACAGCACGGGCCTTCGTTTCTCCGGGCCTCACTGCGGCGGCTGTGGGAGGTGAACCGATGTCCAGTGTGGCGGCGCGGTGGCAAAAATACCGGCAGTGGGCTCATAGAACTTCTCTCGGCGGCTGGAAAGTCTTCATACATCAACAGAACACAGAAGATTAAGCTCCAATTAGCACAGCCGAGCCTCATTTGCAAGAACAGCCAATCAATAAACGTTGACACTGTACCTACTGCATACATCAACAGAACACAGAAAATTAAACTCCATGAGGAATTAGCACAGCTGAGGAGCCTCATTTGCAAGAACAGTTAATTAATAGACGTTGGCGCCGTACGTACCTACTTGGGCTACGGAACCAACACGCTCAATCTGATTATAGCCTCGACTCCCCGTATGTCTGGCGGAATGAAATCATCGCTGTTACTTAAGAGTTCTCCGGGTCTCGGACCATAATCATAAAACCTGAGCTTGCTTTTTGCTCGACACTGGATCCATCATGAGTTCCAAAACGCTGACGTTCTACACCAGTACCAGTAGTGCGACCAGGCGTCTTAAAACCCCAGTCCAGGTGTGCCAGGCCTTTCAGCTTGTCTTCAATATCTGAGTTCTTCAAGATTGTACTGACATTGTCGCTGGATAAGCCGGTGATACATAGAAACTCCAAGCAATCGCATAATGACAGGACAATGGAACCTCAGTCCCCAATCGCATGGCAGGCATGTTGTGTCATTCCGAGCTACGACTCAGATTACTTACATTTTTTTTTCAATCTATTTTTCTCCAGGTATTACAGTTTGATCTCCGTGGGTCGTACCGCGTTGTCATTGTTTATGCCTAACCAGCAATGCTATAGCGAACTCCCCCCGAAATGTTTCTGTTGATTATATCGCGGAGTAGGTAGCTAAACTTGAATAGCTGCAATCTCTGACTGTGGTTTTTAGATTCGGCGCCACTGAGGTCGTATCAGAAATTAATGGTGTATATCAACCTGGACTTTCCAGCTCCCCGATAGCGGTATTGCAGCCTATGTTAACCAATGATGAATTCTCACTGTCGTATAGACGGGTAAACTTGTCAAGTACAGTGGTCGATCTTGGTCAACGGACACCTTGCAGTCCACTGGATTACCGCAGAAGTATTTTACAATTCACAATAATGCTAGCAATGCAGCGGAGATGGCGTTGTGTAAATGTTTCAATTCTCACCTAACCGTTCGTGGGCTTACCAAAATAACTCTGACAGGCTCCTACAGCTCAAATGAACAAGACGCACAACAGCCGTATATTCCCGTTGTTCTTTTAGGCTCGCTCGACAGGTGAGCGCTGTCTCGTAATTCCTCTATCAGTTCTTGATATTGTTAGCGGATTTCAGTTTCTATGCACAACACCAATTTTTCTGCAAGCCTACTCAACAGTCAGTCATAAACGTGAGCTCATTTCAACTGTGTTTACTTCAAGTATTTCGGCTGATCGCCCTTCTTAGGTGGACAACGTTTGACGCGGGACGTCATCGAAAAAAATGTCCTGTTTAAGGATCCGACAGGCAAAGCAGAACCAAAACTTCTGTCTGATCTTAAAAGAGTCTGTTCGAATTTCTTACAATGCAATGAACCGAGCTTGATGTGTTTTTGGAAACAGAACTGCACCTTCCAGGTTTTTTCTCTCCCCAATGGCGAAACCACGGTTGAAATAACATCGAACCGAGATTAAAATCGGCGAGTGGTGCCAAGATTGTGAAATATTGACTCGTCTTGTGAAATATCATTCAGCTTCGTCCATATGTATGTAGGGTAATACTGTCTCATGATTATTGCCCCTGTATGCGAAGAAATCCATCATGTATCAGACTCGTCGAAAAAGAATGAGAAGAAAATGGGCAAAAAATGCCTTGATTCCTGTATAATATCCAGGGCTCGAATGGAGCGAGAACCGCCTGCCATCATGATCAACGTTCTGTGCAAACGTACCTGGACAACTTCGAGGTCCCAGCTATTGCAAGTTTTTTCGTCGATAAGGACATGCTGCTGAAAAATTGCAACAAGCAAGAGTAGTTGGCGGACGGCGGCTACCCAGGCCCGGGGCATAAGTGGCCCGGGTCCGATCCCCGAATTATTGAATCTTCGACTCGGACGTTGTATACTTACCTTCGAAGTCCGTTCCGAGGCTGACGGCAAATCGTAACCGATCTTAATCTAAGGCTGTTTCTGGCGCAATGAAAGCCTCGGAATGACTGATTTTGCTGGAAACTGATCCAGGTATAGGTCAGCGGTACCAGGGTGCCCGTGTCAGCTGGAATAGAAAAGATCGGCAGTCTTCCGACTCGCCGGGGAAACCCCATAGCCTTACCCATAAGCCATCCTAAAGTTGGATTCTGATCATTGGCGCCTGAGCCTCAGTTCATCGATCCGTGCACGGTGTCGAAACCATTCACATATGGGAACCCATGACTAAAGTTACGAATTGCACACGACTTGCCGCTTTCCTTCGTGTCCTAGTTGCAATGACCTCTCCAGATCCATACCTTGCGCGCGCTCGTTTTGCCCGAAACCTCGAGGGAATTGCCCTACCACTCTTCCCTAGGAAGTATCTTGCTCACGGCGGCTTTGGCGATGTTATGGAAGGGACCTTGAAGAAAGATGATGGTGCAATCCTCAACGTAGCGATCAAGAGAATGCGCTTCAGTTCGCATGACAAAAAGGTGGAGATCGATTGTTCAACTCTTGTTCACGTCACATTTCATTCATGACCATCGCATACGATTTTCAGGACTTCCTTGGCGAATTGCACACCTGGTCGAAGCTCAACCATCCCAACATCCTCGAATTGCTGGGATATATTGAAGTTGACAACACAGTCGGCATTGTATCCCCGTTGATTATGAATGGACATGCGACGTCTTATTTCGCCAATCATCGTACCACAGACCCGGGCTCATCGGTTTGTTATAGTATTGGTCGCTTCCCCAATACTGACGCTTACTTTGAAGCTCTGTGACGTGGCAGATGCGCTCAGCTACCTTCATGGTCTGAACATCTATCACGGGGACTTGAAAGGCGTAAGTCGTCGCCCTCTTGCGTTGTGTTCAAAATTAGATTCCTCCAAGGCCAACATCCTTATCTCTCAAAACGGCCGCGCTCTTCTCTCCGATTTCGGCGCCTCCAAGCTGGTTGAAGACAGTTTGAGTACTACAATCAATAATTATGCCTTCACCCTGAGATGGGTTCCCCCGAACGGATTAACGGTGGCTTATCTGCCACTGCCGAAGGGGACATATATTCCTTTGGCATGACAGCACTTGTGCGCCCAACTGATTCTTGAATTGGTAAATGCTGATAGTTTGTAGGAGCTATGCACGCTAGTGAAACCGTATAACGAAATTCCTTCTGACCCAGCATGTATCGTTCCAATCACCCGTGGCCAGTTGCCCCAACGGCCATCAGGAGTAGAGGCTTTGGCGATGTCGGACGCATGGTGGAACCTCTTCGAGTCCTGCTGTCGTTATGTCAGCGGCGAAAGACCGAAAATCGAGGATGTTCTTCGACGGTTGGGGGAACCTGCTTATAGGACTGTGGTGAGGGCCACACTATCGTCACATATTTGACTAAAATGCCCCTCCTAAAGCGCTCCACCCCGAATCAAACACCGCTGTTCAATGCTCTTGTGTGATATCTCTTATCTACATCCTGTGTTAGCTGCTGACCAGTTCAAGGAGACCACGGAACTTAGGGGAAAGTCGGACCTCGCATTCGTTATGATCGGTGCTGGGGAAGGTCGGAGAGATCGCGATCAGGTAAATCACTTTTCTTTCTTGAATTCGAATCTTCACTGGCTGACATCGAATTCAAGGTAAGATTGTCGCTCCTGACATTTACATGCGTCGTTGAATTTCTGTTCAAGATCCTTTTGACTCTAACCCCTGCTTATGTTGATGCTCGGGTTTCCCAGTGTCCTCTAGCATGGAAGGTGAGTTAGATTGCCACCATCGGAAACATAAATCCACCATCTTCCCCAGGTTTTCGATTTCAAGGGTCGGTAGAAAGACTTGGGCCCGACTCATTTGGCTGATCATAAGCTAGACACTACAGAGAAAGTGGCATGGAACGAAACGTAGGCACGCAGTCATTATCCGCCAGTACTAACACTTCCTATAGATTCGGTTTTGCAACAGTAATTCAAGATCTACCAGATGTCGACAGACCAGGGCATTCTTGTATTGTCGAAGTTCGTCCCTTCTCTATTTTCTCGTTGCTCCGTGATCTATATCCCTTTGTTGAAATACTGCCTAGCGTTCTCAATGCGCAATTCTGAACCAGAATGGTGCTTTCGTTCCATCAGGAAAGTTTCGGTCTGGCTCTCTCGCAATCGGTGTCCAAAACAAATCCGGTGTACCGGTCACCCTGGCACTTTGCAAGTGAGTTTCCATGAGAGGTTCGTATCATTTAACCCTGCTCGAAGGCTCTGTTGAAGCTATTCATCCCGACCACAATCAATTTTTTCCTGTGTTGGAGCTAAGGGACCTCGAGTACGCGATGCTATCCAATATTATACCTGAAATATAGTAATTTCTTTTTAGGAATGACGTTCTCGTTGAATTTGAACCGCCTCTCCTACTGCAAGCTTATGTTGTGTCGAACTACCAAGGCATATTGTGCACCCGAAGTTAGTTGTATTTTGCTGACCTATAAGCAGAGGGTCAGATCTTCAAGCCTGAAGATCAACGCCATTGTCTTTTTCTAGATGGGAGGGGTGACCCACAACCGCTGGATATTAGCCAGCTGCCTTCATTTCCAACACCTACCTTCTACCTCAAAGCTGGGCCATCCGGAAGCGTGACCCTCGACAAGGCAGCGAGCTCGGCATTTCAGGTTTAGACAGCACCGTCGATTTCAGACGGTTCTTCCTATTGTCAAATTGACATGTTCAATAATAAAGCCGCATATTGGCTCAACATGTTGATCGGCCCTGCCTTGGACATTGCTCAAACTCTCCGTCTGCCCTGGCGAAATGAAAGCCAGCGGCACATACACTGCAGAAAAAGTATTGGATCACGTGAAATCCAGGAAGGCCTGTGCTGTGGTACATATTTGCTATCAGCCATCGATCAGTCCAATTCACTGGCATATTTGACCCATGCCACCCGGGTCATCTCGAGTTGCACCCACTGCAAAGAAGTTGGCGCACACCGAAATCGGCGCAATTACTCTGCGTCGAGTCTGCACACGAAATCGGCTGCGAGCGAGCCGGAACACTCCGAATTTGCGCCTCTCTGTCATGTCGAAATATCGACTCTTCTCGATCTTGGTCCGGCAATCGCCACACGACCGCGTGGTCACCTGCCTCTAGAAGACTTGAAATGAAATGTTAGGCGCCATACGACGTCGGCTATTGGCACTGTGAACCTGTATCATGATGGAAATGGAACTCCTGCTCTGCCCAATTAAAATTAGAGTCTATTGCTGTTGAGCGCTGTGGGAAACACCAGTGTCAGCACTGGTTCCCTGTGTCGACATTGGCTTGATGTGATGGCAGACTCCTCGGCGGTGACAGCAGGTAGTTATATTTATTATATTAATGATGCAAGATCCAGTACGCGCACCTGCCCCCTTCACGGTGGCATCCGGTGTGAAGCCGTCAGCTGTATCCTGTATCAGCTATTCCAAAGGAGCTACATGGCATCCCGCAAGCTCTTGTCCTCCCGAGGGAAACTGTAATATGACAATTCACCCATCACCGACAGCGTTGTTTGGGCCCGCGCTTGGTCGGGAAGAGGGCCTGGGCTTGAGATTTTCTTGAAAATTGGCTGCAAGTGAGCCGGAACACCTCGAGTTAGTGCCTACCTGTCATGTCAAAACCAGACAACCTTGTTTAAATATCGACTCTTCTCACGCAGTGATTCGACATTGGCAGACTCCTCTGCGGTAACCGACTGGCCGTGTTGAGGAGGCCGCGGCTTTCAAAGATTATCAATTCGCCCCATCTCGAGATGGCAGGGCAGCCTGGAGCACTTTAGATCATGATTATACACAGGAGGCATGCCCCACCGCTTATCAGCTCATAAGCTGCAGACGCTTATGAACGGCGGGGGTTGCTCCCTCATTGATGGCTCGGGGAAATGGCCTCACGTTTCCCTCATGTATTTGTAATAAAACATTGATATGTAGTGAGTTCAAACCTTGGGCTACACCTCCAAAAGATTGCTGAAATCTATAGACATATTTCTGTCTGCATTGTTGAGTCTCTTTTGGGTGTGTTGTTAGATGCACAACAAATATTCACCCAGTAAATGCAATCCATGGAGCCTAGAATCACTCTTGTGGCTCCTTGGAATACAACCAGTATCCTGAAAAGCCTAATATTTCGGAGGGATACAGTCATCAAGTGGCGAAATTCCCCTTGAATATTTGCAGTCTTTGAGGAGAAACCAATGTTATGCCAGAAGGAACGTAGGTAAACTCATCTCGGTCAGTGTTTATAGGGTGCCATTGGGTGCCCAAGATCTATAGTCTCAACAGGGGTGAGCTCATTAAGACTATGGGGATGGTGGTTTAACACAGTATATTACAACTTGGCATGTTCCAGAAAATGGGACCTAGTCAAGCTAACATATTACAAGACACGCCTCCGCTTCACTCCGGAGATGAGATCACAGACAAATGATGCAAATGATTATATTTAGAGTTGTATCATTCTATACGGAAAACCCGAAAGTAAAATGCACGAACACGATGCACGTACCTATCCAGCAACAGTGGCCCAGAGAGAGCAATGAATCAACTGCTGTAAGAAAAATCCCAAAGGAAGTGGTTGATTAACTCTTGAACAGCGGCTGGTGTTGAGCTCTGCCTGGGCTTTATCTGCAAAGTAATTCCAGGGGATGACTCGGAGTCCGAAATACAAAGCTACATCTCATGTGAACGAATCAGGCGATACCATGGACCGTGTTCGAGGCATTGTGACAGGAAGAAACAGGCACTTCATATGTTGAAGCTGTAATCAAACAAGGAAAACAGACAGCGTCCAAGGACCAGGAGTATTCCCGGATAGAAGCACAAAACACGGCAGAGGTGCAATTTGGGTGCTGTCAGAATCTGGCGCAGATATTCCGAAGCATAGCAACGGGTGGAGCAACCTAGCTGGAAGGCAACGAGGTTAACGAATCAGCCTAGAATATCCCCCAAGACATATAAGAGAGAATCATACCAAAGCAGGAAAGCATCGAATTTTAGAAATGAGCCGCGAACACCGAGGATGAAAGGAAGGTGTGGTTTGGAAAGATTTTCGTTGTGGTATTATATTTGGGGAAGCGTTGAACGCTGGAACGCATCGTGGGTAATTACCTGTCATTCTTCGAGAATATTGGAGGCTGCGCACATTCAAGATGGTCCACCACCATTGAGGGCGGTGGGCCATTGTGAAGTGGCTTAGAAATGAGAGTCGTATCCAAGGAATTGATCCAGAAGGGAGGCCAGACAATAGCAGTGAGGAGCCATGGCCATGAGTGAGTTGCAGGATTTGTAGAAATTTGTGTTCCGCATTCAATTGAGGGAAGGATTTTGAGGCGTTGAATTGAGGCGAGATATTGAATGTATTTGATGTGTTAAGATATATCGGCTCCCCTTCACATGCATCTTCCCCCACAGGTGTGCTGAATGAGGTGATGAAACGAGTCAGGACAAGTGAGACTGAGGAAAGCACTGGGATCAGATGAGAAAACAACAATTTAAGACAGATTTATAAAGCGCAGGATCACGGTTCGGTCCAGTTCAATGTCCGATTTTTCCGAACCCAGGACTGGACCTCGGGTTCAGTTCAGCGAAATTATTGAACCTTGGACTGGACCTCAGGTTCAGGTTCGGCAAGGTTCGGTTCAGGTTCAGAGGCGTTTCGGACAGGTTCGAACTGATTTTTGTTTCCCACGGCCCTAATCACTTGAAAAAATGTTTGCAGTGCGAGTTTACAACAAAAGAAACTACCCACCCCCCAATATACCCGAGTATACCCCCTTCCAAGGAATGCTGGCCTCTTTTGGTATTTTGTGGGTATGACATTCAGGTCCTTCGTACCAGTTTCAATTAGCCACATTTTTTTCAATACTCTTCAGTTGCACTTGAGCTTAGACTTGGACTGAACATTTTCCTGTGGAAAAAGAATTTATGAGATGCACAAATACTATCAAGAGAGCACATTTACCCACAGTGTAAGATGGAATTGAAAATCACAACATTGCTGAAAAGACTTCCACTGGTGGCCCGTTCATATGCACCAATGCCCCGAAACTGTGATGCCAAGGGACACATATTATCCCTTTTCACAAGGGCAATGATGTCATGATTTGGCATTTCTTGGCCTTTCTCAAACCCTTTCATTCACGCAATTCGCACTGCTCATTGCGGCTCAAACACATTTCTGGGTTATTAGAACCCCTGGGTTTCAGATCAAACAACCAATGATCGAGGATATTAGGAACGACACTGTTGCCTGGTCGTTCCTCAACCTCCTATCAAACCACATATCATTGCCAGGGTTATTCTTAACCCCTAGGACTTGAAACAACTTATCCTCACATTCAGATCGGACCCCTTTCCGTGGGCAAGTATCTATCCCCTGGCCTACTCCTATGCATCCAACTGACACTCGTTCCTGGACTCCTCAGTGTCAGGAGCATGGAACCCTATATGCTAGGCACACCCAACTCGATCACGATTGCTTTGGCTCCTCACTTGAACTCCTACTGATCACATTTCAACCATGATCATCTTTCGCCCACAATCGTATTTCAACCACGATCACATTTCAACCACACCTCTTGCAACTGAAATCTCGATCCTTTGATGATCAGTGGAGAATTCATATTCATATGATTGGACCCCTTTGTATTCACAGTATATAAGTAGCAGTAGAATCTCCCAGTACAGTAGATTCTATCTTGTCTCTTCTCCAGCCTACTTTGGCCTTGACTTGACTTGTGTGTGACTTAAGCTGGTCTTGCTTCTGTCTGTCTCGTTGCCTTGGGTCCTGTCTTCTCACAGTTGTGGTTGTCAACAGACCCCTGGCCTCTATACTCGACTCTCTCCATCTATCCCTGGTTGCCGCAGCCCTCAGGCCCAAGCAGTTCGTTGCCGGAAACTGCTTTCACCAACTTGCATCCACATGTCGAGACACTTGCCTCCATGTGGATTAGCAAGGCAGACTCTGGCTGGTTACCTGCGGAGGTCTGCATGGTCATAGAGCAGTGTACCCACAACCAACCGCCAACATGGAACACTGCTAGTGGACTAGAGTTGTGTGTGTCCGAGTACTCTACATCAGTATCTAAGGATCACCAGGGGTAAGGGTATACCTACAGAGGTACACAGAAAGGTATGGGTAAGGAGAGGTAGAGGTAGGCAATTTCGTACCTTTTGCCAAACCTCTCCTACCTTCAAAGGTTTAGAGGTATATAAAGGTATGAGTATTCAGAGCTTGGAGCACCCTTTTGAGCCCATTGAATATGATTATATATGTGGTTCTCCCTTCTGAATCTAACTGCAGCTGCCTTTGGACCCACTGAGATAATTGACCTGAGCTGTGACCAAATTTCGAGTATACAAATATTATTTTTGTTGTAATAATTTGTTTCAGGCACTGAACAGTCACTGAATAGGCTGCTATAAACCTTGGTGTGTGTTAACAGTCATGTATAGTACCTCTAATGACCTGGTTGAACTATATTTGAAACTGACCTCTCACCATACCTTTGCAAAGGTATGAAATAGAGGTATAGAGGGTATACCCCTGACTACCTCTAGCAAGGTAGAGGTCATACCTCTCAAAGGGTAAGGGTTTCAGAGGTGGACGTAGAGGTTGGGTGATTTACACTTTTACCTCTACCCTGGTGAACCCTCTCAGTATCGGACATTCGTTGCCTACGGATTCTCACTGCAATCAACACAGAACAGCAACCTGGAATAACCTGGTTAGACTGGGTTATTGCTGCATCGACTGCACACCATTCCATGGTCTGGGTTCTGGTTCAACTTGCACGGGTTCTTGGCAGATGGTCACTCGCTATTCAATGCAGTGACGTCTTTCCCCTCAACACCTGCACTGGGACTGTGGCCATGTTGGGCTATGTTATGGTCAGGCTGACCTAAAGCGCCGTCACTGACAGATGAGGTGGGCTGCTGTTCATTGCCTCTATCCTAGCTGAATAACTGTTTTGCCAGTGGTTTGATCTGATTGTGAAAAGCCGGCCAGCCAGCTCAGATGAAAATCTATCCACCATCACCACAGTGGATGATCTACAAAATGGGATGCTCCTCGGAGCTGAAGTACACATCGTGGCTGAGTCGAGGCAGGTCGCTGTCCTAAAGGTGCGCTGTCCATTCGGGGAGATTTTGGCTCCCCATCTCACGTCAAGATCAGACGCCCAATCTTGTTCTTGGTGTCAACGACATCCCAGCTTGTCATACTCGGGTTCTCCCAGACTATATCAAATACCCGGATGAACAACGCTATACCCTTCAATGGCTGGACGGCGACTCCCCGGAACTGCTAGCTCGCATTCCCAACAACTCCGATGCAACGTTCAGGAAATTCACTCACGTCCCGAAGCCTTCACCTGTGACGGATGCGAAGAGCATCGAGATCCGGCACACGTTCAGAGGGTAAGAGAACTGGCGTAAGTGGTGGATTGACCAAAGGACGTAACTACTGACAGCCAGGTATATATACTACGGAACAGAGGCAGTGCATGGTTTTGATGAAAAGTGCGGCGGCACGGCATAGGGCATAAGCATAGTAAGCATAAATGAGTGATCTGGTACCCCCACGGTCTTACGAATACTCGTCTCCGTTACATTACCCATGCTCCTACACTACAACTAAGGGGCCGCTGCCGTGAAGTGGTGGGGTCACAGCGCCAACTCGCACCTGGGGATCTCAAATTGGCTGACCCTGCCTCGGCCGAGGGTCCCCGTGCCAGCTGCAACAGGCCCCATTCGAACTGAGCGATATCCAGTGCAACTAGACGCATCCATTCAGAAACGCGCAACGGGAATATGGGAGGACCTGGGTCTGGCCAGGGGACAGGCGGCGCAAGAGGGAGAGGTTATGGATCCTGATGAGATCGTCGGGTCTTTTGGTCTCGAAATCCCGCCGCAGTCGAGCGTCGAAAACGGGAAGCAGAGGATCGAAAACGCGAAGAGGAAGAGCATGCTTCCCGCATAGAACAGTGGCGAGAGAGTGTGATAGCTATCTAGCTTTCCATGTAGTATGCCTCCTGTTTTTTATCTTCATTTTTGGCTTATCCTTGACTCCTCCAACTTGACCAGTGCTTCGCCCAACATCAGCGCTTCCCGCACCGATCGGTTTGCCTTCGGACCATCTCGAAGCCGTCCATTGGCTTGTTTTTTTTCCCGCTTCTTGCCACCCATTCCTCCTTTCTTCGCCTGCACCTATCGCTGTCGTGTAATTCACGACGCGCTCGCTCTGTCGCTCCCTGCAGTCCCCAGTGTCAGGTCGTTCTATAGCGGCATAGCTACCCTCAGTACGACCGTATACTTCCCACCCACGCGGTTGCTCGCTGCCGCCGTTCATTTCACTCACCGCGGGCTTCACAGGGTCTCCCCGTGCACTTCACAACTGCACCCATTCCCCCACGACCGCTCTATCCGCACGTCAACCCACGAATCGCACTCAACGGCCCCGCCGCCGCAAATTTGACCGCACATCAGAACAGCTCTCGCCTCGCACGCCATTCAATATGTCAATGCCGTCGTTTTCCACTCAAACCGGGATTTGCGCACGCCGCAACAGATCGATGGCGCCTGCAGCAGCACACCCCAGAGCGCGCGGTCTTGGTTCGCAAAAGGTACATTTCTTTATCTCGTTTTTCATCTCGGCATCGGGTCTCTCTTTCCTCTTTTCTTTCCCCCTTTCCTCGCTCTTTTTCGGTCTCATTCTGAATTCCGGAAGACTTATCTGGCCTCTCGATCCCTACCAATGCAACGATGTTCATTCCTGACTCTCCCACGCTCCTCGCGAAAATTCTTCGCCGCCGCCGCGCACGCCTTACGTGTTTTGGCCTTCGTCGTTCCAGCTGCAACATCTCCATCGCTCCACCACGCGCGCACATCGCACCTTGGCATCATTCGAGTCTTACCGCCTACACCCACCTACATCGCCCAGCAACTCGCACTCCGCGGACATTCTTAACTTACAGCATGAACTTACCAGCCTAGATGGGCGCGAGCGCAATGCTCTCAGCGCACTTATCAGTTTCCGATGAGGCCAGGGTGGGCCCCTTATATACTTTCAAGAAATAAATGTCTAGCTATGTAATTGCAAGCAGATCGACGACGTTCCGAGCGAGAGGGAGCGGGACGAGGAGCGAAGGCAGAACAGGCGCGTTCGAAGCTACGGACGCTGTTGCTTCTCGGAGCGACGTTGCCACTGTTCTGGGTGACCATTTATCGCGATAAATGAATGGTGCAGAACTATAGTTAGTCCTCCCGGGCCCCATCCTTTAAATGACAAGATCTCGCGTTCGAAGAAAGTGGAGCGGTGTTAGGGTAACTACTGTACCGTTACTATGTAGGGCAGCTTGTAATAATCATATCTTTCTGCGGCCGTTTTCGAAGGACAATCAATGAATTATTAGATACAAGTAAGAAAACTTCGTTCGCAAAGAGAAGTTAGGCTTTCGCTGCCTTATTCCTCAGACCATCTTGGTCATCCAAATGTGTTTCGTCACTTCCTCTGGCTATCTCCCCAGCCTCTTCCAGCTTGCGCTCGTCCTGTTTTCGTATCTCTCGCGCTACTTCCTCCCGGCTTGAGTAACCCAGTGGTGCCCATTGACGGGATGTCCACGGTTTGCACGCTGGGTCATTATACATCTAACAGCTGGAGTAAGGTTATGGACGACAAGAAGATAGCTTCCTACTCACAATAGGGACTTTCAGAGTAGCCCATTTCGACTCTATTTCGACTTCATTTCAATCTCATTTCGTTTCTATTTCACGGCGCCGGCACGCGAAATGAGAATCAACTTTGATCCTGATCGCGAAATGAGAATTCGGCAACTTCGGCGCAACACCTCGGCAAACTCTTACCGCACTGGGCAACGGTCGCTACGGCATACGTCGCACTTCTTCCCACTCATGTCCAGCAAGAAGCAGCTCCAGGCCAAACTCAAGGCCGTCAGAGCCTCCAGGAAGCCGACCCCCGCACCCAAGAAAGGCAAGGAAAACAAGGCACCAAAGTCACCGCCGGAAAAGAAAAAACGAGGTGCACCGACTGTGCGGTGCGTGTCATGTCATGGACCCACAATTAGTACCTCATACTAACCCCATGGTGCCACAGCTGGGCTCACAAGGATTCCCACCATCTTACGGACCAGCTTCTGGCGCTGATCGAGCCCAGTGATCTTTACCGGCAGTCCTTCGGCTTCACCAAAATATCTAACGGGCCGGTGCAGACTGGAGGCAAAAAACCGCCCGATTTGCACGCCGAGATCGCCACGGCGATGTTCATCGCACCGCCTGAGTCAAAATACACCAGCGATGATCTGGAGGCACTCACCAGCGTTGTCGGTAACCGAATCAGCGCGTAAGATTTTGTTATGATCGTCGCGCCGTGTCGCGGTTGCTGATGATGAAACAGGCTCAAAAAAGGGTATCGCGACCAGCGCGAGAAGCTCGGTCAGACGGGGGCTGGCCTGGTCGACAAGGACAACGTTGAGCAGGGGAGTGACCTAGAAAATATTTGGGGTGTGATCACCTCGTTCAGTTGAAGAGTTGTGCGCTGAATCCTGTACACAGATCTGGTCCGGAAAAAATTTCCCTGGTACAAACAGATGCATACGCTTATGGGATCGAGCCCTATTGTGGATCGTCGCGCTCTTTCCAACAGTCAAACGAGTGTTGATCTCACGATCCTCGAAAAAAAGGTCCGTTTTATTTCAAACCATCGTTCTGCATGCTGAAATTTTATCAGGCCAAAAAGACCAAGCACGTCATTGACTTGGACGACGAGGATTCTGATCCCCTTTCTGGCTGGGATAAGAGCGAGGACGAGGACGACTCGTCTCTCGATCTCTCGTCGTCGTCCCCGGTGCGCATGACTCCTAAAAATCCGAAAACCCCTGCTGCTCGTGTCAAAGCCGAACCAGTAACGTCTTCTGTGCGCAACACGAAGCGTAAGTCCCTCCATGATCAAGTCCAAGACCTCGCAGGGCAGGATCGCATTCAACGTCTCAAAATTGCGGTGTGTACTCGTCCCGTTTGATATACATTTCACCTGACATTGTTCAAAGGAGCTTAAGGAGCGTGAAAAGACTGCTCGTTCTCAACACAAGTACAACAACAAGTCGAAGTTTGAGCTCACAAAGCTGCAGCATCAGCAAAACGAGGCCGAACGTCAGCGTCAGCATGAACTTGCGATGCTAGACCGGCAGATCCAGCTTGAGCAGATGCGCCAGGCTGGTGCAGCGGCCTTTGGTCCTCCTGCTGGCGCTGCCTTTGGTCCTCCGGTGGCCCCGCCTTTGGTGCTCCTCCTCCCATGCATGTGTATGATCCCACACTTCTTCGTTGAGCAGTCTGGCTACTCCATCTCGAGATACTCGAACAATTTCTCCTTCAACTCTTCGCGCATAATCTTTCCCTCCAAAAGATCCTCGTCATCATGTCGTTCACGTTCCCGCTCCGCTTCCGCATTCTCCCTTCTCATTCTCCTCCTCCACTTCTTTTCGATTTTTTTCTGCTTCTTTACGTACCTGCGCCCGGCTCGATAGAATTCGTCAGTTGATAATCCATCATTGTTTTCATGCCGAATTGCGAATGCGTGAAGATTTATGCAGGCCATGATCCAGAGCGAAGCATACGTCACTCCTTTGTCGTTGTCAATTGAGATGCGAAGGCCACGCAGCGAAGACCAGCGGCCTTTGAGAAATCCAACACAGTGCTCTGAGCGGATTCGAACGGCAGATAAGTGATAGTTGTACTTGGTGTTCTCGGCGGTCAATTTTTCGGGTCTGCAGATATAGGTCAGAAGCAAGTAATGAAGATTTCCCTCAGAACATACTTGATGTATGGGGATTGGCACCATTTTTGCAAAGGATATGCTGAATCTGCCCAGACCCACTCATCGGGCTCCAGAAGAACATCATGTTGCTGAGGGACACGCGTCTCCAACCAAGCTGACGCATCATGCTGACTGCCAGGAAGACCTATTCCGTAGTCGATGATTTGGAGATCCGGCGTAGATACAAGCTGTGAGAAGTCAGATAAATGCATGGCAGTTTTTAGGGTTGTATACCTGTACGTTCATCGAGTAATTGGATTTGCGGTCAAACCAGACATTTCCGAAGTGTCCCGGGCGACGAAACAGAGGCACAAGGGTGCCGTCAACCATGAGCCAGCCATTCCGCCAGGCTGGACAAGATACACCCTCCACCCACTGTTTTGCCTCCTCCTTTACCATTCCACTTGCCCACTGCACTGATGCTGCTCGAAAGCGCGGTGTGCAGGTCGCTTTCATGACTCGCGTGGTTACAAGATGAACTGTCCCATAACCCACCCCAAATTGAAGTGCTACCTTCATCGTGCTCGCAGCATTTCCGAAATGACCAAAGCGATAGAGAGCGATGACCACCTGCTCCTCAACAGGCATCTGCGAGTTATTGGAGTTATTCTGGAAGACCTCGTCATCCCGGATAGCGTCAACGAGTTTATCAAAACAGTATGGCTCGATGCGAAGGTAAGACCGAAAGATATCAGGGAAATCCTGCTTGTAGACGTTAAGCAGGAGGTGCATCATTGAGTCTGTTTTGGGAATGTCTCTGCGCTCCGCAAGATAGCGCTGTGAGTAGAGTTCGGCCATGGAATTGAGGTAATTCTCTGCAGCAGAAGGCTCATCATCATCGCTTTCAGAGGAGGATGAGGACGAGCTGCTCCAGGAGGACGAAGCAGTCGAGTCCGAGTCCGAGTCCGAGTCCGAGTCATCATCACCATCATTGATCCAGGCCTCGGACTCGGCGTTGGCGATGAGGTTGACTAGAAAGGCCTGGTAGAGGGCATCGGCGGCCTGCTGGCGGGGTGTTCGAGTGGGCATTTAAGGTGCATTCATCGATAATACTCCTGTTTTCAAGTGCGCGATTGATTGATAAATTGTTGATTATGGTAGCCGAGATAGCAGGTGACCGTAGCTTGATTTGATCTTCCTTCGGTAGGAGTTTACCGAGGCGTTGCGCCGAAGTTGCCGAATTCTCATTTCGCGATCAGGATCAAAGTTGATTCTCATTTCGCGTGCCGGCGCCGTGAAATAGAAACGAAATGAGATTGAAATGAAGTCGAAATAGAGTCGAAATGGGCTACTCTGAAAGTCCCTAATGTCTACCGTCTCCAGAGTGAGATCCGAAGATTCATACAAGAAAAAGTAGACAATCGCTGCGCCTGCGAGGTTACATGCTGCGAACACAAATCCGTACCGATATGAGATGGCGGTGTTGATGAATGGGGTGAAGAATGCCAAGAGGAAGTTCCAAAGCCAGTTGGACGAAGTTGATAGGGCTGCTTGTTTCGCACGCGTGCGGGTCGGGAAGCTAGATGCGGAAGGTTAGTTCACGAAGGCAGACGCGTCATTCCAAGTCGGTGCTACGAACGTTTCTCCAATGAGGATCCAGACACCCGGAGCCCATGTGGAGGCGTAGCCGAGGATAAACAAGCATGCGCTGACAATCATGACTAGCCAAAAGCGTATTCAAGTTCAGGGAAGGTGTTTATGTAAGTGACAGGTGAACACTTACGATATCCACTCCCTTTGTTAGACAATGGGTCCTTGGCGGTACCCACAGCGGCGAAGACGAAGAGCCAGATGGATTGCCAGATGCCGCCAAAGATAAGTGGCATTCGCCGACCAAACTACAGAGCACGGATGATGCATGAGTGGCGGACGCTTATTATACGCTCGATTTCGTACCCTTTCCATGATGTACAATCCGAGGAATGTGCATAGGAAATTGACAGTTCCCAAAATGATCTGAGTGACAAAGGAGTCTGAGATACCGACGGATTTGAAGATAGTTGCGCCATAATAAAAGAAGTAATTTGCTCCCGTGAGCTGTTGGAACATCTGCAACGTCATTCCTTTTGAGAAAGTGAATATCTGTGCCACAGCCACAAATTCAACGAGCCAACCTAGCAAAGTCCGATAGAGTGTTTTGTTGGCAGGCTTGAAACAATCTATCCATCCCCTTTCATCCTTTCCTCGCGCTCGACAGCCAAGCGGATTTCCTCCAGCTCACGCTGAATGATGGCATGCGTCTTGCCAGTTTCCTTTGATAAACCGCGAGCACGAGCGAGGGAGTGTTCGGCTTCCTCTAATCGGTGTTGCTTTGCTAGCCATCTATAGACGAGTATGAGCGAGTGGCCCTACAAGGGACTCGTACGCTAACCTGGGTGATTCGGGCATCGTAAGGATACCGATTCCAAGTATGAGCGGCCAGAGGATGCCGATGGCGACAACCGTCCGCCAGGAGCCGGGTCCTGCAATGCCACGAGCACCAATGGAAATGCAGTCTTTGCACTGCGATTAGAATTGCGGGGAAGAGGTATGAGGAGGTAACTGACAAGCAACAAGGATGCCGAATGTGATAAACAGCTGATAGGTAGCGGTAAGGGTACCACGAATTTGATGCGGTGCAGTTTCTGCTTGATACTGAGAATCAACGGTTAGAATAGAATACGAAGATAACGGTGATATAGCATCTTACCATAGGCACTGCTGCACTAAGTGCACCAACGGCAAGTCCACTGATAAGTCGGCCCAGGCGTATTGCACCCAGGATTTAAAAGCGAGGATTTGGACGAGAACGCCAATGATAAAAACACCGCATTCAACCGTCATTGCATACCTCCTACCAAGGAAATCAGCGGTTCTGTGCCGTTGTTCAGCAAGTTAGATGACGAAATGAGTTGGAAACACCTACGGTGCTCCCATCAACGCCCGAATAACGTTCCGATGCTGAGGAGAGCGACGATTAAGCCAGCGCGGACATTGGAGAAGGCGCATGTGGACACGTCGCCTGGAGACGTGCAGTTGGCGAAGCGTAGCAAAAAATCGTCCATGAGAAGGATGTCGGATATCTGGCCTGTGTCATACTGGAAGAAAGATGGACCAAGAGTAAGATTGGAACTTTTCCGACACGGCCAAACGCACACCGAATATGAAACCCCCATAGATGCCAACAAAGCGAGCATAATCGCGACCCATCCTATAGGAACGCCTTGACTGATGCCAGCATATGTGAGTGAATGGATTATGAGTTTAGATTGGTACGCACGTGTAGAACAACGCCATTTTTCGGATAGATGAGTGGTAGAGTAAGCATTGGACGGTTTCGATGTGGGGTTTATAAACGAAGGACTCCACTTGATGTCATGTCTGTGCTGTATGCCGGCAGGTGGTCGACCTCAATATGACGTCAAACCCAAGGCGCACCGGCAACCTACAATATAAGGCTCCAACCATTTAGTTTTTGTTTGTGGACCCAGGCAAAATAAACGGAAACGGTATATAAACAGTTTTAAACCGTTTTAAACCGTTTTAAACAGGTTATAATTGGTATTTTTCAGAGCAGGTTTCTCACACCTGTGTGGAGGGGTCAAATCACGTAACTTGACCATTCTGAACATGCATACGGCAAATTTATCGTTATATGTTGACCCCGAAGTGTACCAAGATGTTCGCGAAGGCGGGATAAAGGCAGAATACAGGCACATCGTTTGCCGAGAAGGCCGAGCACCATCAAACGCGTACTGATTTAGAAGGTCCTGCATGTTGGTGAGCGGCTCTGTGCTCCGAGACTATGCGTGGGTTTCGAGCACACATATTCACCAGGCTGGCACAAATTTCTGCATCAGAAAATAACCTACCAGACATGGTAAGTGATTGATTCTTGACAACCATTTAAACCGTTTACAAACCGTTTGTAAACTGATTGCTACTCCGGGCAAACTAAACGAAAATAAAAACGGTTAGAAGCGTTTGAAAACGTTTACAAATGGAAATGGTTGGAGCCTTACTACAATACGAGGGGCGACTGACATACAAGAGACAACAAAGGTATGTAACCCTCTTCTTTGCAGATACGGCTCCAACCATTTCGTTTCCGTTTGCGTCTCCGAGCAAATCAAACGGATACGGTATGTGCTGCAAGATTTCGTTCAATTACTGTCCCGTTTCAATCAATCCGAACGGTCAAATCATGTCACGATGTAGATATCTTTTGATTTAATCTTACCTATCCCTTGCGGCATGCGCGAGCGGCACCAACCTCTATCCCCTATTTTTGCGGTGGCGTTCAACTAGTTCAACTAGTTAAACGACTGTGACAGACCAAGTGGTTCAAGTCAACACGGACGTGCACGTGACATAACGCGTCCTGACTGAGGCGCTAACAGGGACAAACAACTTTCCCTTCTCCGCCTTCTTCGAACTCTTTACAAACTCACAACGCAAAAATCCAGTCCACCCCAAATAAGAATAAGAACTCAAAAGCACTTTTAACTTGGAAAATCGCACCGCGCACAACGCACACCGAAAGATTTCGGGCAAGTGTTGCGAGTCCAACTTCACAAGAACTCAACAACTCAAAAGCACTCAACGTTAGAAGATCGAATCGCACAGACACAAAAGAGGTACGAACGCTTTTCGCTGCAGTGCAGTATACAGTATACATAGATGAATGAATAAAGGTATATAGGTGCGCATTAAGCGCGGAATCTACAGTATAGTGTGGGATGGGGGGTGCTAAAGATACAGTTGGTAGGTGGGGGAGAGGTGGGGAGAGTCTGGTCGTGTAACGATATATGTGAGTTTTGAGTTTAATACGAGGGAAAAGGGAAATCAAACAATATCAGCCGCGTCCACCACCGGCATCGGCCCATCCGGCACACTACTCCTCCGGACATGCGCTGGCTCGGGCGGGGAGAGGGTGATATGCACGCTCGCGCGATGTAAAGACGACACCTCGATCTCCTCCGCGTCGCTGTGGACGCTCTCCGTATCCGACGACGGCGCGGAAGAATAGTCGCTCTCCTTGTAGTCGGGTAACATCCTGCTCACGTCGCCCAGCGTCAGCGCATGTGCATCGCCTTGCGCGAGGAGGAGGAGGAGATGGGGAGTTTCGAGGTTGCGCTGGGGGACAAAGTAAGCATAAGGAACAAGAGAAGAAAGAGAAGAGGCAAACGCACCCAGTCGAACTGAACCTCGACGACCCCGCCGTGCTGTATCCCATACGCTTAGCGACGGACTGGAACGCCTCACGGTAGTTCTTGATGGCTTCGTCCGCGAACCCAAAGAACGCGAAGAACAAAAGCGCACACGCCAAGGTCGCCCACCGCAGCGTCTCCACGCTCGCAGCGCTATACGGGTCCGCGCGCCAATAGATCCCGGGGACCTGCACCACCCGCGAAAAGTTGCTGTGCGTATCGTCCCAGGAGATCCACGGGCTGAACCCGACGACGCGCAAGTTAACCCACAGGACCCAGATGCCCAGGGCGTAGTGAGGAACAGGTCGGTGGACGCGAGCGCCATTAGGCGCACGTAGCGGTTGAGGTTGAGGTTCTTGTTCGCGGAGAGCAGCTCTTTGAATTGGGCGCGGGAGTGGTGGAAAGATTTGATGCTGAGGATGCAGTAGACTGAGGAGACGGCGCCGGTAAGGATGGGGGGGGAGGTGGAAGAGGACGATGGCGGGGGCAGTTTCGTAGGTCTCGCCGAGGCAGCCTTGGACGATGTAGAGTCTGCGTCGAAGTATTTATGAGCTTCGGATTAGGATTGAGAGTGGTAAATGGACGCACGCAAAGGGATCTGCAGAAGAGGGATGCAGAGACCAATGCCGAGGTCGATGAGGATCGCCCTGCGCTTCTCAGCGCAGGTCTTGGTGACGGTGCGCACGGACGCGATCTGGCCTGCACAAGTCGTGTTTCCAGTGCCGTGTACTGTAGTATTTAAATCACTTCGAATGTCACGCGTCACAGAGCCCAAAATTTTCGAAAATTTTTGAACCTGTCACGGGTCACCAAAGGAATCTTCGAAGGTGTAAAACCAGTCACGAAATCGGCGGAAAAGGCCCCAAAAAACCCATTTTTCGTGCGTGCGGCGCGTACAGGCGTGTTTCAGCTGAAGTTTGACGTGGTCGGACGATGGTAGGTTGCGGGCCGGCAACGAGCACTTCTCCCGTCCTTCTGGGGTCCTCAGAATGTCGCGAAGCCCGCTTATTGTCGCGACGGTGGCGGGATTGGTGCAAAAAAAACTGTTTTGTAACCCAATTGATCTCCACTGGTTATTGGCGCGCGATCTTCCTATCTAATTGAGGTAGGAGGTGCTGTTTGGCAATTTCTGAAGTCTCAGTGCTGTTCCGACAATCTCCGACGGATTTTCGAAAAAATCTTGGATGTCACAGCCAAGTCCCCCCGTTTTCGAAACCCAAAGTTCGAATCTTGCGGTCACAGGTCACAGCCCGGGAGAAGTGATTTAAATACTACAGTAATATTAATTAATTCTACCTACCTACCTACCAGAGTCCCACGATATAGATAAAAAAGATGGAGATGTCGACTAAACCAAGCGCAATGCCAGAGATATCCGCAGGCCATGTTTTCAGAGTCCCACAACAGGAGGAAGCGGAGGGGGAGCTGTGGCAGTGCATGCACAGCTGCTGATCGCCGGCTTCTCTCTTTTGCTTGACATCGCCGGTGCGCGACTGGCTGGCTTCGGCTCAGTCCACGCCGTCCATATTTACTTCCTTGATCCTCGGATAACCGCTCTCCCGCTTCAATGAATTGATGATCGCCACTGGGATATTCGCCTGGCGTAGTATATCGCCCTCCTTGGCGTTCTCTGTGACCTCCGTTCCAGGGATAGAACCCTTGGACGCCACGGTGTCTCTTCACGAGATTCCCATATCATCGGCTTCGTTGACTCTCTGGGTGTGGAAGGCCAATGCAGACGCGATATCTGTGCGTCTCTCTTTGTCTTTTTCTCTGCCTTGGAGGCGTACTTACGAATTCACTACAGCGACGACACGCATCCTCGGCATCGCCGCGGTGTCGCTGTGCATCAACTGCGTGGACTGTACAAGACAGCCCAGCGTCCAAGCTTGAGGAAGAGCGCACCGTTCTCAGTTCCGGTCCTCTCGTCATCGGCCTCGGAATCCATCTCATTCAGATGTCAATCGGTGCGTTCCCTGCCTTTCTCCCCTCCATTGTGCTAAACGGCTTGTTGTACAGTTTAGACGCCACGGTATGACTTCTGCGAGAACGTCGAAGGCAACCTTACGCTTTACAACCTACAATGTCGTCCCTGCCCACTCAACTCTCATCAGCTCCCGCTACCTCGATAGCCCCACCTCATCCACCTCCTCTGCGCGGTCTCCGTCCTCCGCACCCGCGCCTCTCAGCGCCAGTGTGCCCAATTCACCCATCTTCGCCCTCTATACCCTTGCCGCGCCGAATAGCTGTTGTACTCGCCTCGTTCGAGCTCTCCTCAACCCCCCCACCTCGTCCTTCCCCTCCCCCGCCCTCCATCGAAGCAAAATCGATGATCGCCCCACGTCCACGCGCTCTCCTAGCATTCGTGCGGACAAATCCCTGCGCTCTTTTCGCACGCGGACAGACACACAGATTCGACTCCGAGTCTGAGCCGCTGCGGATGTATTCAGTCGCGACCTTAACCCGAATGACTGCACTCACCCTTGATTTTCTGGCAGTAGATGGCCTCAATGGTCGGTCTTCATGACGTCGCAATCACCGTTTGCGAACATCGTATTGCCGTTGTCTCGGGCGGAAGTAACTGACGTGAGAGGACAGCACTTGACGGTTATCATTGTGGTCTAACCCGTCCACAAGGGACACTGTCCGTTGACTTTTCCCCTTCCCCATCCCACTCGGACGGGACCCCCGCATTCAATTATTTACTTTCGTGTAAGATTGATGGCAGGAGGTGCTCGTTCGATTCGAGCCCTAACTATTACTACGTGATAGATTTCTTCGCGTAGAGGGGCAATAGTTATGAGACAGTATTATCCCACATACATATGGACGAATTTAAATGATATTTCACAAGACGAGTTACTATTTAATAATTTTGACACCACCCGCCGATTTTAATCTCGATTCGATGTTATTTCAACCGTGGTTTCGCCATTGGGAAGAGAAAAAACCTGGAACGTGCAGTTCTGTTTCCATAAACACATCAAGCTCGGTTCATTGCGTCGTAAGAAATTCGAACGGACCCTTTTAAGGTCAGACAACAGTTTTGGTTCTGCTTTGCCTGTCGGATCCTTAAACAGGACATTTTTTCGATGACATCCCGCGTCAAACGTTGTCCACCTAGGAAGGGAGATCAGCCGGAATACTTGAGGTAAACATGGTTGGAATGAGCTCACGTTTATGACTGACTGTTGAGTAGGCTTGCAGAAAAATTGGTGTTGTGCATAGAAACTGAAATCCGCTAACAATATCAGGAACTGATGGAGGAATTACGAGACAGCGCTCACCTGTCGAGCGAGCCTAAAAGAACAACTGGAATATACGGCTGTTGTGCGTCTTGTTCATTTGAGCTATAGGAGCCTGCCGGAGTTATTTTGGTAAGCCCACGAACGGTCAGGTGAGAATTGAAACATTTACACAACGCCATCTCCGCTGCATGGCTAGCGTTGTTGTGAATTGTAAAATACTTCTGCGGTAATCCAGTAGACTGCAAGGTGTCCGTTGACCAAGATCGACCACTGTACTTGACAAGTTTACCCGTCTATACGACAGTGAGAATTCATCATTGGTTAACATAGGTTGCAATACCGCTATCGGGGAGCTGGAAAGTCCAGGTTGATATACACCATTAATTTCTGATACGACCTCAGTGGCGCCGAATCTAAAAACCACAGTCAGAGATTGCAGCTATTCGAGTTTAGCTACCTACTCCGCGATATAATCAACGGAAACATTTCGGGGGGAGTTCGCTATAGCATCGCTGGTTAGGCATAAACAATGCCAACGCGGCACGACCCACGGAGATCAAACTGTAATACCTGGAGAAAAATCGATTGAAAAAAAAATGTAAGTAATCTGAGTCGCAGCTCGGAATGACACAACATGCCTGCCATGCGATTGGGGACTGAGGTTCCATTGTCCTGTCATCATGTGGTTGCTTGGAGTTTCTATGTATCACCGGCTTATCCAGCGACAATGTCAGTACAATCTTGAAGAACTCAGATATTGAAGACAAGCTAAAAGGCCTGGCACACCTGGACTGGGGTTTTAAGACGCCTGGTCGCACTACTGGTATTGGTGTAGAACGTAAGCGTTTTGGAATTCATGGTAGATCCAGTCACAGCGTCGAGCCGAAAGTAAGCCCAGGCCTTTTATAATTATGCTCCGAGACCCGGAGAACTCTTGCGTAACGGACTGCGATTTCATTCTGCCAGAGATACGCCGAGTCGAGGCTATAATCAGATTGAGGGTGTTGGTTCCGTAGCCCAAGTAGGTACGGCTGTTGGGGACGTTACAGCCGCCGAGACGAGTTCTATGAACCCATAGCCTTTATTTTTGCCACCGCGCCGCAACACTGGACATCGGTTCCCCTCCCGCAGCCGCCGCAGTGGCCAAAGCTGCATATTGACTCAACATTTTGATTGACCCTTGTTCTGACTCGGTCTGTCAAACTCTCCGTCTGCCACAGCGAAACGAAGGCCCGTCCTGTAGTACATATTTGCTATTAGCCATCGGTCAGCCCAACTCACTACCACATTGGCTATATTTGACCCATCCCACCCGCGTCATCTCGAGTTGCGCTCACTACGAAGTTGGCGCACCCCGAAGTCGCTCTGTGTCGAGTCTGCACACGAAGACCGGCTGCGAGCGAGCCGGAACACCCCGAGTTCGCGCCTATCTGTCATGTCGAAACCAGAAAACCTTGTTCAAATATCGACTCTTCTCAATCTCGGTCACGCAATCGATTGGTCTTATGGCCACACGACCGCGTGGCCACCCGCCTCTAGAAGACTTGTAATAAACTTTAGGCGCCATGCGAAGTCGGCTATTGGTGGTGCGAACCTGTATAGAAATGGATCTCCTGCTATCTCCGGCTCTGGCCGAAAAAAAACAAATCCATTGCTGTCGAGCGATGCCACTTATTTCCTGGGTCGACAATGGCTGAGGTTATGGCAGACCCCTCTGCGGTCACCGATTTGCAGGCACCCACGGACGTCAGTCCGCACGACGGGGCCACGGAACGCAGTGAAAGGCGCTCTGGAGTGTGACTGCCCACCCTCGTATTGGCGCGAGTTCTTGTTTCTGATGGATCTCCGACTACTGGACCGCGAAGCGTCTGACCCAACTACCTCCGATTTAATAGCTGTTGAGAGGTGGACACAAGAAGCAGATGGCAGACTCCAAAATTGCCTTTAGCGCGGGTATATATATGTCGGCGCTGATTCACCCGTCTCTGACAGGCAGCATGAAAATATCTGACAGTTCGCAACCTCCTTGGCCCACTGTCAAAAAAAGCTCGTTGATCTGAACACACTTGTATATGTCTACATTTCATCCCGAACTGGGCAAAATCTTCTACTAAGCGCCCGCCACTTATCGTCCGCGCTCCCAAGCACACGGAAACGACATGATGAATATTAATGCGATGTGTTGAATTTGGACTGTTCAGCCTAGTCGTTCTGATTCATCCCCACGATTGCCTTCGCTGTTTGACAGGACTAGGATAGACAGAGGCTTCAACATATTCGACCCCGTACCTCGGTTTGTTGAAGTCTGTTATTAAGCGCGGGATCTGGAGAAATGACGCGTGGCGGCGCGACCGGCGCGCATTGACACGGCATGGCTGTGCAGTTGACGTGGAACCGCGCACTGGAGGCAAAGAGCGAGGCATGTGGACCCCAAGTGCGTAACCCGCATGTGGTTTGCACTGGGTCAATAAAGCTGCCATTCACTAGTCTCCGAGACAGACGCTTCAACAATATTTGACGTTGTATCTCCGTTTAGCCATTCACAGACAAAGCCCCCGTTTGTCTGTGAATGGAGGCTTTGTGGACTTTTTTATGAACCCGTCCGCATGCGCAACCACATGCGGGTTACGCATGTGGCCTTCACATGCATCGCTGGTTGCCCCCAATGTCAAAGCCCTGGGAATATGTGTCCTATCAACCTTGTGAAGGTTCTTAGAGCCACTACAAGTCTACAATGTGGATCAACCCCCTAACCAGATTTCCCGGGTGCTAAGCTGAGTCATTTATCGCTGTACCTGGCCAAAAGAAGTTTTCCAAGCCCGTAGTTTTTTTTCCCAATTTGATCTATGCAACATCTGGAACATTATAGACCGCCATATCCAGAGCCATATCATATCTGTATTCACTTGAATATATTCAAAATTCAATTTTTCGTAGAGTCAAGTAGTCATCAAGTCTAGCCGAGCCCGACTCGACTCGACTCAGCGGCAACACCACCGCGATGACATGTGGAACAAAATATATGCTGCGTGTGACCTCACGCCGCAGCAGTGCCGTGCCACTTCCCCCGCAGGACCGCGTTAGTGAACAGCAGTCGTGCGTGTCGAGTTATCCTGGAAATTCATACAGGCATAGGTCAGCGGTACGAGGGGTGCCCACGCAATATATGTCAGCTGGAATAGAAAAGATCGGAAGTCTTCCAAATAGCCGGGGAAACCCCATAGCCTTACCCTTAAGCCATCCTAAAGTTGGATTCTGATCATTGGCGCCTGAGCCTCAAGTCATCGATCCGTGCACGGCGAAACCATCCACATATGGGAACCCATGACTGAACCTATGAATTGCACACGGCTTGGTCTTCCTTCGTGTCCTAGTTGCAATGACCTCTCCAGATCCATACCTTGCGCGCGCTCGTTTTGCCCGAAACCTCGAGGGAATTGCCCTACCACTCTTCCCTAGGAAGTATCTTGCTCACGGCGGCTTTGGCGATGTTATGGAAGGGACCTTGAAGGAATATGATGGTGCAATCCTCAACGTAGCGATCAAGAGAATGCGCTTCAGTTCTCATGACAAAAAGGTGGAGATCGATTATTCAACTCTTGTTCACGTCACATTTCATTCATGACCATCGCGTACGATTTTCAGGACTTCCTTGGCGAATTGCACACCTGGTCAAAGCTCAGCCATCCCAACATCCTCGAATTGCTGGGATATATTGAAGTCGACAACACCGTTGGCATTGTATCCCCGTTGATTCTGAACGGACATGCGACATCTTATTTCGCCAATCATCGTACCACAGACCCGGGCTCATCGGTTTGTTATAGTATTGGTCGCTTCCCCAATACTGACGCTTACTTTGAAGCTCTGTGACGTGGCAGATGCGCTCAGCTACCTTCATGGTCTGAAAATCTATCACGGGGACTTGAAAGGCGTAAGTCGTCGCCCTCTTGCGTTGTGTTCAAATTAGATTCCTCCAAGGCCAACATCCTTATCTCTCAAAACGGCCGTGCTCTTCTTTCCGATTTCGGCGCCTCCAAGCTGGTTGAAGACAGTTTGAGTACTACAATCAATAATTATGCCTTCACCCTGAGATGGGTTCCCCCCGAACGGATTAACGGTGGCTTATCTGCCACTGCCGAAGGGGACATATATTCCTTTGGCATGACAGCACTTGTGCGCCCAACTGATTCTTGAATTGGTAAATGCTGATAGTTTGTAGGAGCTATGCACGCTAGTGAAACCGTATAACGAAATTCCTTCTGACCCAGCATGTATCGTTCCAATCATCCGTGGCCAGTTGCCCCAACGGCCATCAGGAGTAGAGGCTTTGGCGATGTCGGACGCATGGTGGAACCTCTTCGAGTCCTGCTGTCGTTATGTCAGCGGCGAAAGACCGAAAATCGAGGATGTTCTTCGACGGTTGGGGGAACCTGCTTATAGGACTGTGGTGAGGGCCACACTGTCGTCACATATTTGACTAAAATGCCCCTCCTAAAGCGCTCCACCCCGAATCAAACACCGCTGTTCAATGCTCTTGTGTGATATCTCTTATCTACATCTTGTGTAAGCTGCTGACCAGTTCAAGGAGACCAGAGAACTTAGGGGAAAGTCGGAGTTCGTATTCGTTATGATCGGTGCTGGGGAAGGTCGGAGAGATCGCGATCAGGTAAATCACTTTTCTTTCTTCAGTTCGAAACTTCACTGGCTGACATCGAATTCAAGGTAAGATTGTCGCTCCTAACATTTACATGCGTCGTTGAATTTCTGTTCAAGATCCTTTTGACTCTAACCCCTGCTTATGTTGATGCTCCGGTTTCCCAGTGTCCTCTAGCATGGAAGGTGAGTTAGATTGCCACCATCGGAAACATAAAATCCATCATCCTCCCCAGGTTTTCGATTTCAAGGGTCGGTAGAAAGACTTGGGCCGACTCATTTGGCTGACCACAAGCTAGACACTACAGAGAAAGTGGCATGGAACGAAACGTAGGCACGCAGTCCATTACCCACCAGCACTAACACTTCCTATAGATTCGGTTTTGCGACAGTAATTCAAGATCTACCAGATGTCGACAGACCAGGGCATTCTTGTATTGTCGAAGTTCGTTCCTTCTCTGTTCTTGCCTTACTCCGTGATTTATATATCGTGTTGAAATACTGCCTAGCGTTCTGAATGTGCAATTCTGAACCAGAATGGTTCCATCAGGAAAGCTCGGTCTGGCTCTCTCGCAATCGGTGTCCAAAACAAATCCGGTGTACCGGTCACCCTGGCACTTTGCAAGTGAGTTTCCATGGGAGGTTCGTATCATTTAACCCTGCTCGAAGGCTCTGTTGAAGCTATTCATCCCGACCACAATCAATTTTTTCCTGTGTTGGAGCTAAGGGACCTCGAGTAGGCGACGCTACCCATATTATACCTGAAATATAGTAATATGTCTTTAGGAATGACGTTGTCGTTGAATTTGAACCGCCTCTCCTACTGCAAGCTTATGTTGTGTCGAACTACCAAGGCATATTGTGCATCCGAACTTAGTTGTATTTTGCTGACCTATGAGCAGAGGGCCAAATCTTTAAGCCTGAAGATCAACGCCACTGTCTTTTTCTAGATGCGAAGGGTGACCCACAACCGCTGGATATTAGCCAGCTGCCTTCTATTCCAACGCCTACCTTCTGCCTCAAAAGTGACCCATCCGGAGGTGTGACCCTCGACAAGGCAGCGAGCGCGGCATTTCAAATGTAGTGAAGTTTAGATAGCACCGCTGATTTGAGACGGTTCTTCCTATTGTCAAATTGACATTTTCAATGACCAAAGCTGCATAAACATTTAGATTGACACTGCCTTGGACACTGCTCTGACTCGGTCTCTCAAACTCTCAGCCTGCCGCGGCGAAACGAAGGCCCGTCCCGTAGTACATATTTGCTATCAGCCATCGATCAGTCCATCTCACTGGAACATTGGCTATATTTGACCCATCCCACCCGCGTCATCTCGAGTTGCACCCACTGCAAAGAAGTTGGCGCACACCGAAGTCGGCGTAGAGTACTCTGCGTCGAGTCTGCACACGAAAATCGGCTGCGAGCGGGCCGGAACACCTCGAGTCGCGCCTATCTGTCATTTCGAAATATCGACTCTTCTCAATCTCGGTCACGCAATCGCCACACGACCGCATGGTCACCCGCCTCTAGAAGACTTGAAATAAACTTTAGGCGCCATACGAAGTCGGCTGTTGGCGCTGTGAACCTGTATCATGATGAAAATGGAACTCCTTCTCCGCCCAATTAAAATCAGACTCTATTGCTGTTGAGTGCTGTGGGTAACACCAGTGCCATCGCTGTTTTCCTGGGTTGACATTGGCTGATGTGATGGCAGATTCCTCGGCTGTAGTAATATATATTAATGACACAAGATACAGTACGCGCACCTGTGAAGCCGTCGACTATATCCCGTGTCAGCTATTCCAAAGGTGCCATGCTTGGCGTCCCGCAAACTCTTGCCCTTCTGAGGGAAACTGTAATATTACAATTAACCCATCACTGGCAGTAGGTGTCACACACGTTTAGTGTTGTTTGGGCCCGGGCTTGGTCGGGTCGGAGAGGGCCTGGGCTTGAGATTTCCTTGAGCCCTACCCTGCCTCTGCGTTGGGCTCGGGCTCAAGCCCGGGCCGGGAGGAAATTTCTTTCAACCACGGTATGGTGATTATTTCAGCTGCAAGACGGTATCCACTATGCGTTTCACCGCACGCATATGGCCGAGCATCTTTTTCAATGGCCAGAAACACCGCTGCGATGATGTTTGAGAGATTCTGACTGCCATCAAGGAACCAGCATGTCTCGTTCCAGGCTCAAGTAAGTTTGCTGAAAAAATTGTGGGACTTTTTAACAAGTAAACCCCAGCTGATACATGCCCATTATTATCTTTTAAACTGTATTTCCTTCTCCGACTTTGGTTGGATGAGGTACCTATACCGGTCTGGGCTCGAGCCCGGGTCGCGGGTCGTCCAAATATCGGAGCCCGACTCTGGGCCTGGATCGGACTCAAAAGCCCTTGCTTGGGCTTGAGCCCTGACCCGGGACAACACTACACTCGCTACACGAAAAAAATCATTTCGTCAATTCGCGAGACTACACCGCAACATCTCGAGACTTTGTAGGAAATTTGGGAGTTGGAAAGTCCGGCGGCAGCTCAGCACCTCTGGTGGAGTTTGAAATGCATCAGCTGTCTTTTTAGTGAGCTACAGCTCATCTGAGTTGGTTCTTCATTCATTACAAGTGCATCCGAAGGGTTTGATGGCAGCCAGAATCGATTCTCCTTTGTTTCCGACAAAGACAAATGGAGGAGTAAATAAATTGCATCAAATTAATGTTGGAATTCTCGACCTTTGCTACCTAAGGAAGGATCTTTCTTTCAACGAAAGTTCATCGAAGGTTTATTATGGGACTGGGATTGGCTACTTGCTATCCTAAATGGTACTAGTCATGCATACTAAGGTAGGCAGTGCTGTATAGGCCCGAGAAGCCGTGGCTAACTTCGCACCATATCTGCCCAGAATTACGGTCGGCAAGGGCGAGCCCAATGCACAGCAACGAACTCCGAAGGTAAGCCTTCTGTTGACTACCCCACTATTTGAATTTATTTCGAAGACACTACTACATCAACAAAGGCAAAAACAGAAAAAGACGGGCACATGAATATACGTGGAAGCGAGAAGGAAGGATGTCGATCCCAAGTTTTTTGCATACCGGACTTAATGAGCCATTTTCGTTCACTGAGACGGCACGGGGTACCCTACTTCCACTACAGCGGGGAACCAACTCGAATCATCGAATCCAGGGGCCTCAAATCCCGCAGGAACAGTGCTGGTCCATTTCCAACTAGTATCCGTGATTACAAACGAGCTGGAGCTGCATTCAGTGCATCCAGGTGCGCCAGTGGTGGTGACCTGGATCTCCGCTATGAACCCTGCCGGCCCGCCGTCGTTCGTAGTGTTTGCCGCAAACACCACTGTGGCGGCGGGGGCGAGAGAGATTGAGAACTGCTGAGGCACATGGTAAACATATCCACCAGCGACTACATTGCCGTTGATGAAGAACACATATTCGTCGTCAGCGCATATGCTGATGGTCGCGGACCTGGCCGTCTGGCCTGAGGGAGGCGTCCAGGTGAGGCGGAACGGCCGCGACCCCATAGGCGCAGAGATAGCGGCGTTAGGCGCTTCGTTCGTCCAGATCCAGTTGGTGGCATTGGTCAAATTGAATGTGGGAGGAGTTGTCGGGATCGTAACTGATCCCCAAGCGGAGGCGCCGTATGGGCCTTCCCCAACCGCAGGTGGCCAACTACTGTCATCGAACGTAGGGGTCTGGTAACCGTCGGGAACACTGGTGGAGGCGCGCCAAGCGGTGTCAGAAACGATGCTATCTGTGGTTCCATCGCTATATGTGAGTTGAATGGCTACTAGTACGCCCGCAGGACTGGAATTCAAGGAGCCACTGGCCGCAGTGACGGCGAACACGGTATGACCAGAACCGAATAAGGGGGTGCGAAAGGCGCAGGCAAGTCGGTAGTTTGCTCCGGTGCCCAGTTGTTCACCGTTCACATAGAAAGTGAAATTCTCGTTCCCAGTGATGAGTATGTCGGTAAAATCGGGGATCTTTCCAGCAGGAGGGATGAAATCTCTGCGGAATGCGCGTGCTCCAGGAGTGGGAGTCGGGCCACCACCAGACACCGAGTCGTTCGTCCAGATCCAGGTAGATGAATTGAAGTCGAGAGCGGCGGCGTTAGCCACGAACGCAACAACGGCCAGATTTGGGCTGAGAACTATGAAGAAAAATTGACACCTGGTTAATCGAGTCCAACAGCAGGACCTACGCATGCGAAGGTAGTAGTGGAGATGCACAAAGGAATGAACAAAACACCAAGTGGTAGGATCGAATGTTTGAGCGGACTAGGCGCGTGACACGAGGTCGGCGCGAAGATAAATCTACTTACGGCTTCCGCAACTGCGCAACTGACACATGTCACTGTGCCTTCTGTACCGTGTACAGCGGGCTAATGTGTTATCTGATTTCACTCCACTGGGAAGATCCACCGTTTTTTTTTTTTTTGGCGTTTCGGCATTGTCTTCTCAAAAGATCTTCTTACTGGTAGCTCACATATGGTGTTGAGAGGTTCCACAGAAGCCGAGGTGAGCAAACACAGCTAACCCGAGATCTTGAAGAATTTGATAGAATTTGATGTGGAGCGAAATCTGATAGTTTTGTGCCTGGATTCGAAGAAAATGTTATGGGCTTGCATTGAATGGTGAATTCCTATCGGCTGCTTCAAATGCGTCTGAACTACCCACCGGCGTTGCAGTTTGAGTCTTGCATTCGCTTCTCAGAATCCAGTAGACACGCCACGTATGCCTCGAGGACGCGCTGCCACGCAATCCGTTTCTCTAAAATATCTTCGCTTAATTAATGAGATGTTGCACGACTAGATATATGTTTCTCGTATGTGGATGAGATGAAGTCGGAGGGAAGACATGGATTCAAAATATTCAACACATTCTACAGTTAAACTCAGAATCTGCTAGAATCTTGGGGAAAGTTTAATTTTACCACTCCCGGTGCTCAACTGTACATCATAGAATAGCTGCATAGATGGTTTGGGGATGAAATCAAAGTTTTTTGGAACATTTCTAAGGAAATTCCAGTGCACCCGATCAGACCCTTGAGGAAGTTCACAACATTGAAATTCTCGGCCACATGTGGCCAAGGAGGATGGGCACTGTCAGACAGACCCAACCTAGGCCTGTTTCATGCCGCCTGTCAGACAGCGACGGGTGAATCAGCGACGACATATATATATCTTCAGTACGAGTGGCCGCCATCTGTTTCTTATGTCCACCTGAGAAGAGCTCTCAACAGCGCCATTAAATCGAAGGTCGTTGTTTACTCAGACGCTTCGCGGTCCAGGAGTAGCAGATCTATCAGAAACAAGAACTCGCGACATTTGGTGCCTTTCACTGCGTTCCGTGGCCCCGTCGTATAGGCAGCGTCCGTGGACGTCTGCCAATCGGTGATCTTGACCTCCCATGAAGGCAGGTACATTTTACCTGCCACGGTGACTTATTCCAAGGAGCCGCGTGGTGTCCCGCAAACTCGTGTCCTCCAGTCCTCCCTGTAACCAACGCCCGGATTGTTGGTCGATATCGGATCCAAAGTTCGGGTAAATTTCGAAAATTGGAGACCTGAGGTCAGAGGATAATCCGGATAATGCATACTTGGCAAACAGGAAACTTCGGATTGAGCGAGAGAGGTCAGAGTGAGGTTCGGATGAAGCTGTGTCAACCCAAAATAAGTATAAGCGCCGATCGGATGTAGGCTGTCCTTCTGAAACGAACGGCACCAATAGTGGACGGGAGAAGTTGATGTGGCGTCAACCGCAGTATGGCAGATAGGATTACACGGTAAGATCCCGCTCAGGAAGACCGGTTCGAGGGAGTTTCGAGTTGTACTGGGCTAATAATTTCCGCCTTCATCCGTCACTGCCAAAAATCTCTCGAGCCGAGCCCATGCACCTGGTCCCTCTTCACGCTGTAGAACCCGATTGACCCCTAGAAGCAGAATTTCATACTCCTTCGAACGCGTCGTTATTATATTGGGATTGTGTGCCAGATGCAGAAGTTGGCGTAGTGGGCTCTGTCAACATTGGATGTCTCTATTGAGCCGTACACAACAGCAGAGATTTTTTGGCGATTTCCAAAGATCTTTAAATCGGGTTTTTTCGGCAAATGTGGGGTCAGATCCAGAGTTAGGGCTCACTGGATCCGGCATTCGGCCAAGATTTTGGGGTTGGACCCAACGGAAAGTTCGGATCAGAATTTTTGGAGGGCCAAAATTGGAATCCGGCCTACCAACTGATAATCCAGAACCCTAACGCAAGACGCTGATGGAACTGGGCATTCAATTTTGGGCATACTGATCCTCATGCATGACTAGAGCCCCTGATTGTCCCTTTGGAGACCAACTCCAGCATTCGGGCAAAATTGACCAAAGATTTTACCTCAAACAAATTAAAATTCTATGCCTGCGGGAAACTACGATTTCACTGTCTCAGAAAGCATGGGAAAAAATCATATTCGGACATGTGCCCAGGGTTTCGGGATATAGCCTTCAAAGGGATCATCACGGATGACTGCATTAAATTTACCTTTGATCGCATCCCATGCTCACTCGTCGATTTTGATAACTGAACAGCTTCGACCACCTTTTAAGTCACTTGCGCGTTAGACCCTCTACTGCGATGCTTTCCTCGTATTGTCTTGTGCTTCTACCCTTACTGTCCCTGTCGGCCGCCCAGGTGTAAGCCCACCCCAAACTCCTATCGTCATGTTGTTCACCTTGGTGTCAGCATCTTTGAGGGCACTTGGACCGACGCTCTCGGGGGACCATGCGGCCCGCTCACGAAGGAACCTGGTTCTAGTGTAGTTTGGAGTTTCAGTGGTCAGCCTCTTTTCTCGAGTCAGAACCCTAAATCGACGTGAGACTTATAGGCACGTACATACAAATCAGGGGACCTTCCCCAGCCGACCCAGCCACCATTGCTGTGACATTGGATGGCGCACCGAGTCCACTCACTGCAAGTGGCGCAGGCTGTGCCGCTTTTCTGTACCAAAACATGTCTCTGCCTTTGGGATCACATACCTTGAACCTCACGTTTGTCGGGCCCGCCTCGAATAGCCTCTCCATTACCGCATTCGCGTGAGTCTTCTTCCCTTGTTCCGAATAACAGTTTACGATGCAGTACTATAGCTTCGGAGTGGATTCCAGCATCAATCTGGCCCTCTCCTCTCCCCTCGCCTCAGCTCCTCCTTCCAGCACCCCAGCTGCTCGCTCCAGTACCTCAGCTGCTCCCCCCAGAACCTCAGCTGCTTTCTCTAGCACCCTAGCCGCGCACCCTAGCGCCCCAGCTGCTCGCCCCAGCACCTCAGCTGCTCCTCCAGCACCTCAGATGCTTCCTCTAGCCCAGATGCGCGCCCTAGCGCCCTAGCTTCTCGCCCTAGCGCCCTAGCTTCTCGCCCCAGTACCCCAGCTGCTCCCCCCAGAACCTCAGCTGCTTCCTCTAGCACCCTAGCTGCGCAGCCTAGTGCTCCAGCTGCTCGCCCCAGCACCTCAGCTGCTCCTCCCAGTACCTCAGATGCTTCCTCTAGCACCCCAGATGCGCGCCCTAGCACCCCAGCTGTGACTCCGGCTGCTCGCCCCAGCACCCCAGCTGGCCCCGGCGCCTCAAATGTTTCCTCTAGCACCCCAGATGTGCGCTCTAGCGCCGTAGCTCCTCGCCCCAGTACCCCAGCTGCTCGCCCCGGCACCTCAGCTGGCCCCGGCACCTCAAATGTTTCCTCTAGCACCCCAGCCGTGCGCGTTAGCGCCCCGGCTGCTCGACCCAGCACCTCAACTGCCTTCTCCAGCACCCCGGCTGCTCACGATGCGAATACTTTTCTACGACCCTCGTATGCTCTCCCCAGTACCTTACCTGCTTCCTCCAGCACCCCAGCTGCTCCCCCCAGTACCTTGACTACTTCCTCAAGCACCTCAAGGGGCGCGAAAGCGGGTGGTGCTCTCGGCAGTGCCATTGCAATTGTAGCTCTTCTGGCTGCGGCTTACCTCTACTTTAAAGCGCGGCAACTTTTTTATTATTATTGCGGTAGCGCGCTCACTGACGATCTCCCAGGCTCCTATCCCCGGCACCTCTCGGGAATTTGAGTTTTTCTTTGTATTCCCATTACCAATAATGTTCCGAGGCAAATCATTACAAGACGCCCAGGTGAGGAGGCCGCCACATATTGCCAAAAAAATGCTCAATTGTATCAGATCACCGTTGTATTGCGGCCTGCTCACTTGGACTTGACGAATGCAAAACCCGGAAGAGGGTTCAACCTCGCTGGATCCACTAGTTACGAGCTGGTCGCGTGGAAGGTACGGACGCTCGTAGAATTGTTAGATGGGTCTTCCTCACATCGAGCATTCAGGTTTTCATGCTCTGTGAGTTGATCTACTCCTTAGCAAAATGCTTCCCGACCTGCTTCTTCATAAGCTACAAAAAAGAAGGGACATATGTCCGCTTGCCGAATGAGTAAGTTTACAAATCATTATTGTTCAACGAATTCAACCCATGACTCCACCCAGTCTTGGTTTTGGAGACGTGGAAGACTCTGGGGGCAGACTTACCAATGGTTTTTTCAATTTTGCTCCTGTATGTTTCATTCCTTTGTCTTTCTCCCGTCCATGCAAGCGGATAACACTTCGTGACACAATAGTTGAGGACCCTCGTCACGAAGACGACGTCGGCAGCTTGGAAATCGGAGCGATTTATAATTCCTGGCCTAGGGCCTATGGTTGTTGCGAACAACGCTGCTCTCGAGCCTGTCGATTTTACATTAGGTGTGTTCGGTTTTGGGTTGTCGACGTGATCAAAAACGACCAAATAGGCACCTACCACGCCAAAAAGGATAAAATGAAGGATGCTTTCTACCCTTTTGTCGTCGTTCGTCGAGTCCTGTGGGTCGGGATTGTGTTTCGCGAACTTTTTCTAATCTGTGTCCAGAAATTCGCAGTTTTGCGTTGCTCCCCAGTGTGACGAATTGGTCGTAAATGCGTATATTACAGAGAATATCGACGGTGCGCTCCTGCCATACATATCGATAGATGGGTCTGAATTTCTGCACCATTGGATCTACAGAACGCCAACTCCTCGTAAATCTCTTAGACTCAACTGATTCTTACGCGGATGTGTGTAGTTCTTTCAATCGCAATGCATCTCACAACATCCTCAAGGCCATTTTGTAGCATCCTGTCCCTGAGGGTTCTTCTGATACCCAGGAAGATCCCAACGCCGCTCCTCGACCAACGATTGAGGACGATGATGTGGTAAGTCCATATTATATTTCCAACCAACTTGACGGTTGACATATCTAGGATGACCGGAGCCCTAAGATTCTTTCGGGAGCTCTTATCGGCGAGAAAGGCAAAGGCGAGCTTGTTTCCACTCTCAAACAGGTACATAACCGTCAGTTGTTTGGGAGAGTCATCTCGCTCATGCATAACAGAAAACTACATGGCATCTTGTCGACGACAGCCAGGGCTTGAGGCTCAAAATTGTCACTGATGAGAATATCACGGAGACAACTGGTCTGCTGCCAATAACTCGGAGCAAGTGGCACGATCACGCCTGGTACGAGATGGGGGAGCGATGACAAGGAGTATGGATAATTCATCCCATTTAGTTTGTCCACCGTAAATAAAATCTCTCGCAGCTTAACTACTTGTACTTGAATTAATGGTCTTGAAGGTGGCCACCACACGAACACCCTGATAAATAATTACACTGGCCTCGCAAACAAAAAAGAAAATCAATCCTAGACGTGTGAAGCTTTTAAAGGATTATCTAACCCAGCTCAAAAACTCGCGTCTACATTTTGAACGATGGGTGGCTATGCGGTTTTTTTGGCGACAGAAGTTGAACTACAGCCATACGTTTTGGCCCATCCAACTCAAAACAATCAAAGCAAGAGTTTTAAATTATGTAAAGCTTTTAATGCATTTTCTGCGAAGGTAGGCGACAGATATTCTGACATGAAGTAGTTTCGTGTACCACAAGGGATGGTGTAGTATTTCTGGCCCATGAGATTATTATGCCAATGTTTCGGGTTTCTAGACACTGATAGGCTGCACGAATAGCGAATTGCGCAGCATCGAGGTGAGTTATTAGGGGGCCAATCTTTGGATTTGATCATATATTGACAAAATCAGTCAACGTCGGGTGCGAATTGAGCACTATCTGCAGCACCGTACGACGCAGAAAAAAGGGCTCATTCGACCTAGGTTGTTTGCGGAAAATCACTATCTATCCCACTTTCATTGGTGGCAATTCACTGCGTTCAGACCCCCTGTAGGCACACACTGTGTCTACTGGCGTGGACAACACGTAGACATCGGTCTCATTCGTGAGAATTAATTCTGACTGACTCTTAACCATAGTTTAAAATTAATTTTGCTTTGCTATTCTATGGCTATTTTGGCGCCGTACTACGCCGCTACCGCTACCTACCGCTACTGCTACTCCCCTGCAACGATATTCAAAATGAACATGAACATGAAAATGAAAATGAAAATGAAAGTGTTGCCTCTATAAAATGAGTCGAAATAGCGGACAAAACTCCAGCCGGTTAGACGCCAATGAGCCAAGGCCCTCGACACAGAATGAAAATGAAAATGAAATCATGTTACCGCCACTGTCGGCCCGGACTGCGGTGCACGCTAAATGTCGCTTTGACCGACGCTCCGATTCTTCCGCGATGGCTGCCGATGTATATTCCGAAATCAGACATCGAGCGCCTAAAATCCATCCTGGGTCTTGATTCCCAGCAGGGATGCGTGGCATGCATTCTGCGCTGCTCACGATGATCTGGCCATCCAAAGAGGCCATTTTGTATGATCACTCCAGGGAGATCTGAAACTCGATAAACGCCACACTGACTTCCAGGAGCAGATTCACTCACTTCGAAAACATATTGATGAAGAAGAATCTCTCCGCCGCGAGTGGACAATTCGTCGGGCCGCAATTGACTTGAAGATCAGGCAACTGAAGAAGGGCCCTTTGGCACGGGCCCGAATCCAAAGTCGCAGGCCGGCAGAGCGTCCGGAGATGTATCATCTTCGACCGTTTCTGGTGTTCTGGAGGGTGATCTTGTGCTTGAACCGGCACGTCAAAGTAAGTCCTATCCTCTCGCAAATTGTTTGTTTTACTCAATTACCTGATGGAAAGTTACACCCTTGGGTCTTTATGATGAGCAAGACGTGGCGGCAGACCTCACCGCCACCTTCAGGACTGAGTCGTCAATGCTGTGCGCGTGGAGTTTGAAATTTTGAGTGGTGCCGATCGTCGGCATCACAGGGGCTGTGCAGCTCCTGCTAAAATTCATCTGTTTCCTACAGCACTCTGGCACACTTTCTGGATATTCTGAGGAGGCAGATTTCAAGATATGTGGAAAAAAAGCACGCTGTACCTTTTAATTTAAAAAAAAAATAACAACAATTGAGCTCGGAACAGCAGAAAAGGAAAAAATTCAAACTCCGCGCGCAGCCCTTGCACAGCATCCGAGAACTACAGTGGTGCTCTAAATAAGTGCTGAGCCCCGGTTTGAGGTCATTTCATGGTCGAATTACTTCAAACAAAATTGTAGCATGAACATTCAGTGTTTCTAAGCTTGTTTGCATCAAAAAAACCATACCATACCTACTTCAATGTCGCGGAATAAAAATATTTGGGGTATTCTGAAAAATCGACTTTGTAGACTGGCTTGCTATCGAAAATCGGTCATTACAGCATGAAAGTACTTGAAAAATGAAGTATACTGACATTTTAGTTGACTTGATTTGATACTCATTTGAGCTCACACGGAGGCTCCCAAGTTCGCCATTTTGGGCGAAAATGGACAAAAATGCTCCCAAAAAAGCAAAAGTGACCGATTTGCAGTGCCCATTGTGAGCTCAAATGAGTGTCAAATCAAGTCAACTAAAATGTCAGTATACTTCATTTTTCAAGTACTTTCATGCTGTAATGACCGATTTTCGATAGCAAGCCAGTCTACAAAGTCGATTTTTCAGAATACCCCAAATATTTTTATTCCGCGACATTGAAGTAGGTATGGTATGGTTCTTTTGATGCAAACAAGCTTAGAAACACTGAATGTTCATGCTACAATTTTGTTTGAAGTAATTCGACCATGAAATGACCTCAAACCGGGGCTCAGCACTTATTTAGAGCACCACTGTACCAGTCTGCCTACGGCAACGTGCTTGCACGAAGATCTGCCTACGGCAACGTGCTTGCACGAAGATCTGCCGTCCATGGCAGACTGGTAACGAGTCTAATTCCACACGGCACAGCTATCTCAGACCAACAAAAAATAAGCAGTCTTTGAAATTTTTTTGCTTCTTGCCGGGGAAGCAGACTTTTCAAAGTTGTGTGCTGCCCAGATGATATCCGATTCTAAACGAAAGAATAGAATTTAAACCTTTAAAAAGATCCGGTCAAATCAGCACCGTTTTTAGCACGGAGCATGGCAGCAGTAGAGCACTGCATTACAACAGCTTCTCAGCGCGTGATGTGTCCCACTCTCTTCTGCTTCCCCAATGCCACTCTTCACCTCTGCCTCTGGGGTCCAAATCAATGGCGGGACTTTCATCGACAATGCAGGGGACATGAATATTGTCCATCTGGACCATCCTCCGCAGCTTACGCCTGCGCAAAATATCGGTCCACTAGAAATTGTGACAGATGGCCCGAGTCGTGAGCTACCAGGGGTGGAAAGGAATGACAGAGGACTTGGAGCTGTGAGGATGCTACCATATGGTATGTTGCTTGCCCAATGTAATCAACAGGATCTGATGAAGCCGAAAGATGTTTTGCAGCGCCCGCAGATTCTGAATCGGACACAAAGCTCATCCCTTCTTGTTCCCGATGAAGACCCCTGGGCTCCCTTTGTTGCATCTGGTCCATCATTCTCAAACTCTCTGCCATTTACACCCCCCCCACAGAAACATGAGTTCAATTCTCAACACCTCTTGGAGTCAGTCAGCACCACACACAGTTCACAAGATTTCACAGCTGGACATCAAGAACTATTTCGTGATTCAATGAATTCTACGGGTTCTGAACATCCCATGTCCAGCTTTGCACTTGTCACAGGGGATTTCAGCCAGATTTCATCCTCTGATAACCAATTTGGGTGGGCATTGACTGGGCTTGGTCCAAATCCACTCTTTTCCACCCAGATATTTTCAGAAGAAACACAACTCCAATTCACACCATCTTTTCATCTTCCAACCATGGTGGATGTGTCTAACTTGGGGCTTGTGACAGGGCCATTTGGTGAACCTGCACCATCAGTCATAGGGTCTGTTTCTGAGACCAATCCCCAACCTTGGGATGCCCAACCGCAGGAGCAGAGAGGAATTAATGGCGGGACATTCATTGGTGGAAATTTAAATTATATTCACACAACTGTGCTGCCAGCAGGTAGGATTTCCATTCCAATAGTGATCCTCCATTTTACCTGGGTTTTTCAGATATCTCCGCTGTTCAAGCTGCTCAACGGACTAACAATTGCCCCCCGCCATCCAGAATTTTCCATGGAAGACAGGCAATCCTGAACAAAATGCATGAATTTTTCAACCAGGACCTTGGAAAGCAACATATTTATGCTCTGCATGGACTAGGTGGTGCAGGAAAAACACAAATTGGGCTGAAGTTTATCAGTGACTCACAGTAAGTTGAAATTTGACAAATAAATACCCATATCAATCACCATGGGTTCAGCTTCACAAATAACTTCTTCCTTGATGCCAGTACAACAGAAACAATTGAAACAGGGCTGAAGAACATTGCATCAGTGAAAAATGTTGGCGACTATTCACAAAATGCATTGCGGTGGCTTGCCAATAAAGAGGAAGACTGGCTGGTGTTCTATGACAATGCCGATGACCCCAAGCTCAACCTGAATAGTTTTTTGCCCCAGTGCACTCACGGAAACATTATCATCACAACTCGTAACCCTGGGCTCTGTGTCTATACTGGAGCAAACTCTGTTGTGTCTGATATGGAGGAGACAGATGCCGCAGAATTGTTGCTCAAAAGTGCCGCTCAAGATGTTTCATTAACTACTCAAAACATTGCAGCTGAGATTGTGAAGGTGAGTTGAGGTTCATCTCCTGGCCCTTTGTTGGAAGTGAAATTTCAAAGGAATTATGCTACCTGCCTCTTGCAATTGTGCAGGCAGGAGCATTCATCTCACAATCTGGAGCCCTTGATAGCTATTTGGACATCTATATGAAGCATCGGGTCCAACTGCTGAGTGAAAAACCAGTCCAAAGTCATGATAACTATGAATGGACAGTGTACACAACATGGCAAATGAGCTTTGACCAGCTCAGCCAGCCAGCTGCAATGTTCTTGCAGCTTTGTTCATTTCTCCATCAAGATGGAATTTCAGAGGATATCTTTAGCAGGGCTGCAGTATACATATTTCAACAGGCCATTCCATCGAGAGAGGCACTGCAACAACCACTGGAGTTCCTTGCACAGTTCACAAAGCCTGGTGGTGAATGGGACACTCTTCGCTTCCTGAAAGTGACAAATGAAATCAAGGCCTATTCTCTAATGACCTTTGATCCGAAGAGAAAATCTTTCTCAATTCATCCGCTAGTGCATAGTTGGAGTCAAACAACAATCACAGATCAAGAGTCATACCATTCAATCATTGCGGCTATAATGGGTATGTCCATTGAGGAAATCCCTGATGACCATCAACAACTTGCTAGTTTGAGATTAATTTCCCATGTTGACTCCTTGAGGCATGGCAATCAGGAGGCAGTGGTACATTTTGGTGCACAATACGGAATGATATATTATCATGCCGGACTGTATGAGGAAGCCAAGGAATTCGAGCTTGCAGTGCTAGAGCAGCGAAAACATGTTCTTGGGGATGGACATCCAGACACGTTTGAAGCTATGGGCAATCTGGCATCAACATATAAGAAGCTAGGCAAGTTCCATAAGGCAGAAGAGCTTGAAGTCACTGTGTTAGAGAAGCAAAAACTGGTTCTCAGTGATAACCATCCAGAGACTCTTCGAACTATGGGGAATCTGGCATCAACATATGGAAATCTAGCTGAGTTCCACAAGGCAGAAGAGCTTGAAGTTGTAGTGCTGGAAAAGCAAAAATGGCTTCTTGGTAATGACCATCCAGACACTCTTCGAGCTATGGGTAATCTGGCATCAACATATTATGGCCTGGGCCAGTTCCACAAGGCAGAAGAGCTTGAAATTGTTGTGTTGGAGAAGCAAAAGCTGGTTCTTGGGGATGACCACCCAGACACTCTTCTGGCCATGGGGAATCTGGCATCAACATATCGTGATCTAGCTGAGTTCCACAAGGCACAAGAGCTTGAGGTTGTTGTGTTGGAGAAGCGAAAACAGGCTTTTGGTGATGACCATCCAGACACTCTTCTGGCGATGGGGAATCTCGCATCAACATATCGTGATCTAGGCAATTTCCACAAGGCACAAGAGCTTGAGGTTGTTGTGTTGGAGAAGCGGAAACAGGCTTTTGGTGATGACCATCCAGACACTCTTGTGGCTATGGGGAATCTGGGATGGACCTATCATCAACTCGGTCAATTCCAGAAGGCAGAAGAGCTTGAAGCTGCTGTGCTAGAGATGAGGAAGCAGGTTCTAGGTCTCAATCATCCCGACACCTTGCGGACTATGCAAAATCTGGTATCAACATACCGCTGTCTCACCAAACTGTCTAAGGCTCAGCAGCTTGAGAATTCACTCACAATAGCAAGCAAACATGGGGACACTCCATAAATGAAAATCACCAGATTCAGCACTGGAGTATCCTGTAATCATGCTGATTATGGCATCTCCCGAAGTCCTTATATAGCCGTGTGATTGATTAGTACTATCCAATCCATTATCTGTATTGGTCTAGAACATTGCTTGGACCTGCTTACATATCCGAGGACTTGAGTCAATCATAGTGTTTCTTATATGTATGCTTCCTTTTGTACTACATAAATCTTAATAAATGAATCAGAAAATTTAAAAGAGGAATCCAAATTGGTCAGTGCAGTCCCTTGATATGCTCTAATACATTTCGAAGTACCATAGAAGCGCTGGTCATCACTTATGTGGAGGAAGAATAAGATTGTGAACAACTTGACTGCAGAGCTGTGAGCTGAGTGATCAAAATTTAAATGATCCAAGTCCAGGAAATTCCATTGACCCGCAAACATGGATTTGAGCTGTGTATATGTACAGGGAGAAATCATCCACACATGAAAAAACCGAAGAGCTAAGAACATCTGACTTTAGTTTCCCGTAGGTGAATAAATCGAGAAGATGACAGCACATCATGGACTCGAAAGTGGAGAGTGCACAAACATGTGTGGAAATTCTCGAGAAATGTTCGACAATGAGAAATGCAATTCACTCACCTCCATGTTGATGTGGTGACTCTTGGGCATATAGGGTTCGAGATTGAAGGACTGAAGTGTTTCTAGTGAGTCAGCCAGAGGTGAATGAATATAATCTGAAAGCACACTGTAACATAATTATTATCAGTGACCGGGTACTGCCATGATTTGACACAAACCCGTACCTTTTTGTTTTCCTCAAAACCAGATCAATCAGCGATCAGACACATACGATCTGGCTATTCAACGATCAGATTATCCCTATCAACCAAACAACCAAACCATCCTGAAGGGATAACCAACACCCTGAATGTCACTCAGTAACCCTGAGGACCATTCATTAACCTTATACGTTGAAACCCCTGGATCGATTGAGCTCCTAGATATTATAGTATATAAACCCAGTGGAATCTACCTGTCCATTAGATTCCACCTCATCTAATATCAAGTCTACTTTGAGCCGACAATGGCACAGTTCTTCTCAAACATACCCTGGCTTCCTCTCATATTCACCTTCTTCTTTCCTTGATATTACATCAAGTCTGGTGTCTTGGGGGATACCATACCGCCTTCAAATCTTTCTCGATACCCCCTCACATCGATTTCAGCTGACTACCACCTCCTAACAAAGAGGCTGTACAGCTTTATCTCCTTATTGGATATTGAACCGGGTTCTAACCAGGTTATTCGAGTATTGTCCTGGCTGGGTTATTCCCTAGCAAACCAACATCGGGCCAACCTAGGACTTGCCTTGACACGGCTTAGCACTTTTAGCCTTGAAGTAAGGTAAGGATCCTATGAGTGAGTCCATATATTTTTCGCTAATTTACACGATGGTTTCTTGCCCTACCGAATTTTTCTTCTGGCGCTGAACCAAAATGGCGCAAAACGGTGATACACCTATTCCGGGTCTAAGCGTGGAGTGAGAACATGGGTGTGCGAGGTGGCCTAAGATGTCCCAAATCCGACGTGTATGTGTGAGGAGTTAAACAATATAAAACTTGGGGGATGATGAAGGCTAATCTTGAGCTAAAACGACAATGTTTGAAGACGAGGGCTATACGAGGACGGTGAAAGGGTTGCTCGGTATCTACAACAGGTATACTAGTAAGCTCGAACCCAACGGACAGAATGCAGTAATACACTTATTCCGTAGAATAATGTATTAGACCACAACTATCAACTGAATACGTCTCCTTTCCTCCTTGTTGAACGTCTAGATGATGTCCGACGAGTTACAAGTCTTTAGGACGCTTTAAGAAAGGTCCAAGGAACACTGTTTAAGTTTTCCTGTTGCTGGTTGCTTTGTGGATTACTCTAAACCGAGCTTTTCCCCAAAGTGCGCAAATTAGCAGAATTAAGATCCTTGGGTAAGGATGCTCTTTTCTACAAGTGTTTTTAGATACAAGCTTCTCAGCTTTGCACACAGAACAACACTGGTTCTGGTAGCCAATAAATCCAACAATCCCAATGACTCTGACAAGACCAATACTCTGACAAGACCAATAGCTCTGACAAGACCAATATTCCGACGATCCCAAACTCAAATCCAACAGTGGATGTTAATCCAAAGGCAACAATCAAATCTTTAATAAACTCGAAACTTAAAACACAAACTCTAAGAGTATTGTTTTAAGAAGCAAGCCCCGAACTTGGACGACCTGAGACGAGACAGATACCGTTTTAGGCACTGGCTCCAGCAGGGACTCCCGATTCAGTGCTGTACCGCTAAAACCCGTCCTCCTTATATACTGTACACTAAAACTCTTACACTATGGTGATTACACTACCGGGTATACATGTGTTAGTTCTGGTAGCTTAGTCGGGTATGCACGTGTCCGTGTTATGTATAGGATCTACTGATCTACCCCTACGTTTCCGATCGTTGCACGCCAACCTTTAATCCACCGCATGTTAACTTTGGATTATTAGTTAAAATGCGTCTTTGGTGTCCCCCGAACAGGATCTTCAGATTCAGAGAGCGTAGGACTCTAGCTTTTGATAGAGCCCCCAACCGTCCCAATCCGCCAAGTGGTTGCTGAGTTATATCACATTAAACGCAGATCTCAATTAGGAACCCCGATCGGGATTGATAACATTGATCGGTTTAGTAAGTGACCGGATTAACCGTTGCCGGTTAATCCGTCCCGAGCCGACCTCATCACATGACTTGTCGCGCCACGTCAATTATGCAAAGTTCCCACAACAAATGGCTAAACCCATGGTTTAACGTAGCCGTCTTTTGGTACGAGCCCTCAGAGTGGATGCTATTTTATATTCCCTGCCTTGTAGACCCCACTGTAGCCTAATCCCGAAGATTGACTAGTATATATAATAAATCCGTTGGTTTAAGGAGCTAAACCAGTATTTGTGTTTCTGGTCAGTCATCCCTTTCGGACGGACTCGCTGTGGTCCTTCGTGGGTTAAGCCTATGGATAACCATTCGGGACTCATGTTACCCCTTAGATGTGCGTAGAACGTAATAAAATCGCAAAATTGCACCTATTTCACTAGTGTTCCATTTTCCGGCTTATCAACGGGGCTGTGAGTGACAGTGCTCGAGGACGAAGGCTTAACAATATGAGGGTTTGTGCAGATAGATTGTGGAGGGTGACTAGAATACAAGGAGGAATGAAGTCTATTGTAGGGTGAGGGAAGATGGGATACATTGTATAGGCCTCGAGTATTTATAGGAAACTGGCGAATAAAGCAGGATGGGAAACGGTAAATAAAGTGTCAAAAGGAGGCTGTACTATGGTACCATATGGTCACTGAGAATGGAAGCAGTAGTCTAAATGGAGCTGCAGACTTGGTAGCTGGTCAGAGGAGAAGGCAGAGATGGAGGCAGAGATGGAAATGGGGAATAGGAGTGAAGTAGGAGATACATAGCAGTGAAATAGGAGTGAAATAGGAAAGAATAGGAGAGAAGGAGGAGAAACGGAGAAGGATGGAGAAAGAGGAGGAGGAATCGACCCGTGGGAACTCCGCCGTGAATGGGGAAATTGTACCCGAACTCTGTCTCCACTAGGTCAACTCCGCTGCATCAACTTCTGCTGCGTCGACTCTGCTACATATGAACTCCGTCTCCACTATGTGGTGAGTATCTGTAAGGAATGGTTCATCTATTTTACTCATACTCTTCTTGCTACAAGTCATGTGCCCATGTTTATGTAATATCATCATATCGTGAACAACTGGAGATCGGATAGAGGTCTTCCGCGAGGTTGCGGGAGACAATACGGGACAGTTTTAATGGATAACATGGGCCTATGTCATTCCACGAGGTCAGGCGATCAGAACGAGCCCCAGAACTTGTGAATCGGCGAAGAATTGGTGGAGAAATGGGCAGGAGAAAGAGCGAAGTGGTGTTCGGAGAAAAGAAATGATGTTCACAAGGGGGTTCGGGCCGGACAAGCCGATGGGTCGGCCGTCAGGCCGGGAAAAAATAATAATGGGTTTTTATAACTATGCTCGGACGAGGTCCCAAGGCCTTCTGGTATTGAAATGGATGCCTGAAGTGAAGGTGGGTGCGCTATTAGTCCGCAATCTCATTGTTCCCCTTTGGGAAGCAGTCCATTCAGCTGGATTGACCCAGGTTTAGTATATGTGAAGTTAAAATATCATATAGGCTTTCGATTCAGTGAAATTAAGCATATATGTATTTACTGAAGTACTATGCGACCGGTTTCGGTTCTGAGCTTCCCACCTGGCAATTTGAGAATCCGAGGTTGCAGAAGTTGGGGATGGGTAACGAAAAATTATTCTTAGGTGGCCATTAATCGTAGCGGGGGAGTTAAATGATTTGACATGATCTGTGATCATTCAACGTTATTTCCGGCTTTTTTTTTCAACCGCTGGCGGCATTTTCCGGAAGGTCCCACGTGAAGAACTGCCTTATTTGGACGTCACGTGGTAGGGAGGAACGTCGGTTTTGAAATTCACGGCCCCAGGTCTCTTTTTATTTTTCCGTACCCCTTGCGTACAGAGTCCACATAGGTCGTATACCGTGCCACAGGTCCCAGATTACCAGTTTATCTCTTGCACCACCTTCCATTATACAAATGGCCCACCACCTCGACTGGCTCGGTAGGCAGTCGTTGATAATACTGTATGTCGTAAGACATGGCTTCTAATATGTACAGTGCTGGTGAATCCTCACTCTCAGTGAAATGAACTTGAATTCAGCCTGCCCACAGTTCAGTGAACAGGGCTGGATACTGTACCATTTCGTTCAATTCTAACGGGCTGTGACCCGTGACCGAAAAATTCGAACTTTGGCTTTCGTAGATCGGCCGGATGGACCGTGACACCCAAAAAAAATTCGTATATGCGCCAAAATTGGTCGGGCACTTCTCAGGAAGTTGTAGAATCATCAGCTTTAAGAATAAGCAGGCAACACAGATCACCATGGAAAAATAACACTGAAAGCAGATATTACATCTTTTTTTTGCAATCCCGCCGCCCCCACCGCAATGAGTGGCCTCAAAATAATACGCATTCCACAGATCACGTGAAAATCAGTATTCCGTGAGAACGCCGTAACGTTTCGAACTGTAACCGCCGTGCGCGCGCGAAAATTTGATTTTTTGAGCCATTTCTCGCCCATTCTGTGACTTGTTTTGGATACTCGAAGATCCCTTCGGTGACCCGTGACATGTACGAAAACTTTCGTATATTTTGGCCGCCGTGACGCGTGACATACGAATTGAATGAAATGGTACAGTACTTGGCTCAGACCGGGTAGTTAAACCTCTCGAGGAGAGCGATTTTTTCACTGTCCATAACTAAATTCCTAATCAAACATACCAAAGACACAGCTGGAATAATTTCGGTGCGGGTTTTATTTAAGTTTCTGCTAACATAATTGATCTTCATATTCTTGCGAACGGCAGGGAACCCAGCTGAACTGCCTCGGCAAGAGAAGCATGGATATGTTGCCGTATATTCGGGCTTTGACTAACCATATCTTTATCTCCAACTGCGTAGATTCCAGAGCTTGAAGGGTATTGAAAAAAAGGAGGAAATAATGTGGTATTCAACGCAGAGCAGGCAAGAGTCAGTATAACAGAGTGCGTTGCAATAGTCGGTATCATGAACTAAGCGGAGATTCGCCTAAGTCAAGCCTGAGTCGTCTGCCTTTGCCGGTGTGACCTGAGTGAGGTAGATGATTATGAAGGATGTAAATTCCAGTCAAATCATCTTTATCAGTAGGCGCACTCTGAACGAGATCAAGCAACGCATGGGGGCAAGAGGGAAAAATCCCAACGACAGATCTAAAAAGGGCCCAATAAATTCGTGGTTCTGCGGGTTTGCTGTGGTTGGAGAACTGCGATAGTCCACATAACTATATGTATCGACATTCGGCAAGTCAGTTTGAAAGTCCATCCGAGACGGGAATTGCGGGAAAGCTGCAAGAGATATAAAAAACTTGGGTGCAGAAGGCCAAGGCGAGTGCAGGATTCTCCCTACTTTAGATCCGTACTTACGATTCCACCACAGCAACTACACTCATCCTTGGCATCGCGGTCTCGATACCCCCGTCTTGCTGTGCATCAGCCGAGTGGACTGTACAAGACAGCGCAGTGTCCAAGCTTCAGAGAGAGCGCGCAGTTTTCAGTTCTGGTCGCTCTCGCCGCAGTGGGCCTCGGAGTCCCTCTCATTCAGATGCTATCGGTGCGTTCCCTGCCTTCTCCTCCCCTTCCATAGTACTAACTGGCTTGTTTCACAGTTCCACGGCCACCGGTCCAATACTCCGGAGAACGTCGAATGCTACCGGCGCTTACATCGTCCCCACCCACTAAATACGTCTCAGCTCCTGCCAGGTTAACCACCTCATCAGCTTTCTCTCCGCATTATCCGTTCTTCGCACCCGCGTCTTTCTGGGCCAGTGCGTCTAAATTTCGATTTGCCCAGCGTGAAAAAAATCTGCACAAATGGCGTTATAGAGTGCAAGTCAAATTTAGTCCGAAAATGGTCAGGAAGGGATCTCTGAGGTCTCTGTATCATTTGGAAACAATATGAGGGTCCGACGAATTTTTTGTCCTTGTCACGCTCATTCTTGGGTGTTGACGAGGTGACGAATTGGTCCAACATGTCACACGTCACACCCCCTGTCGAATTGAATGAAATTATACAGTACTAATGATCCGCCAAAAAGCAACCCAGCTGAGATACAGTATACTAACCTTATGCGAATTTGGACCTCGGAGATATGTGGATCATCAAGCAACCTAAATATTTAATTATAATTAATCTTACCTTCAGACACGACACGAAGACTTTGCAGTTCTCCGACGCGACGGTTTGCGGGAGGCGGACAATTTGTACTTGGACCTTGGAAGAGGGTGGGAAAAGAGTTCAGATGAAATCGGAAAACGCGCGCGCGACGCGCGCCGCTGTCTTGCATTGAATTTCGATGCGCCGGACTCGAGCTTAAGCCACGCTTTAAATTCTACTCTAAAATACACGGGCGTCCCGCACCCGCACTGGCAATTTCAGCGAACGCCATGTTGAGCTGATGTTGATCAGAACCAGAACATGTGCGTGCACGTATCAAGCCTCCTGGCTATTTTATTTCACTCTGGCAGGAAGATTTGCCGTCCGGCTCGGAGAACTTTGGGAGAACTCGGGAAAGGAATTCAAGAAAGCGCGCACACTCCGCATTGTAAATGAATCTGGGTACTCGTCGGGCAGACTTAGCCCCGGAGACAATATATCTTTCGGCGTCGAAGCTAGATTAGATAAATCCACCACCTCAACTCCGCAGGATCCACACGTGACCCATCGCGTCCCAAAATGCTCCACCAACAGGGATAAACAACTCTCCCTTCTCGAACAACAAATTCAAGTCTGAGCACAAATCAAACTCAAAAAATCGCACAACGCACAACGCACACAGAAAGATTCGGGCGAGTCGGACTTGCAACTTCGTAAGAGGTCAAAAGGATTTGCACTCCCAACTCAGAGAACTCCAAAACGCGTAAGTACTCATAGCTCAAAGCACTCAAATTCGCACCAAAAATAATCTGAACGCTCTTCGTTGCAGTGCAGTATACAGGTTACATAGATAACTGAATAAAGGTATAGGTGCGCGTTACGCGCGGAATCTACAGTATAGTGTGGGATGGGGGGGTGCTAAAGATACAGTTGTGTAGGTAGAGGAGTAGGGGGGAGTCTGGTCATGTAACAATATATGAATGGTGTTTCGAGTTTAATACGACGGAAAGGGGAGATCAAACAATATCAGCCGCGTCCACCACCGGCATCGGCCCATCCGGCACACTACTCCTCCGGACGTGCGCAGGCTCGGGCGGGGAGAGCGTGATATGCACACTCGCGCGATGTAGAGAGGACACCTCGATCTCCTCCCTGGCGCTGTGGACGCTCTCCGTATCCGACGACGGCGCGGAAGAAGAGTAGTCGCTTTCGTTGCAGTCGGGCAACATGTCGCTCACGTCTCCTAACGAGAGCACGCGCGCGTCGCCGTCGCCCAAAGTGAGCGCCTTCTCCTTGTCCTCGTACTCGAGCGGGGAGATCCCGCCGTAGGAGGCAGACATGTCGGAGAAGGAGTCGAAGGAGTCGCGTTTTTGGGTGGTGTCTTTGCGGATGAAGACGGGGAGGGTGGCGCCGCGCTAGGAGGAGGAGGAGATGGGAATTTCGAGGTTGCGCTGGGGGACGATGTAAATAAAGGAATAGAAGGCGAGACAAAAGAGAGAAAAAGACGCACCCAGTCGAACTGAACCTCGACGACCCCGCCGTGCTGTATCCCATACGCTTAGCGACGGACTGGAACGCCCACGGTAGTTCTTAATCGCCTCGTCCGCGAACCCAAAGTACGCAAAGAACAAAAGCGCACACGCCACGGTCGCCCACCGCAGCGTCTCCACGCTCGCCGCGCTATACGGGTCCGCGCGCCAATAGATCCTGGGCACCACAATCGTCTGGGGATTTATAGTAGGAGGAGACGCACAGAGATCACACCACGTCGGCGACCAGTCGATCATGTTTCCGCTCCAGACGATCGAGTTGATGAAGCGTGAGGCAGGCGAGCGCGGTCCAGATCATGTTGTTCCAGGCTAAGCAGTGCGAAGTCAGACTCAGACTCAGAAGAATGGGAAGGACGGAGACACACCCTCTAAATGCCACGGAAGCGGGATCGTACTGCAGAGAAAGCCCACAAAAGCAAACATCGAAAAGACCCAATTGGGCGTGCCGGCGTAGAAGTAGGTCATCTTGGGGCTCAGGTTGGGCGACGGAGGGTACGGGGAACCAGGAATGGATGGACAGCCGCGGCGTCACAATACCCTTAAGAGCAAACGCCCTATCCTTCTTCCTTCCTCCCTTGTGCACCATTAGGCGTTCCCCTTGTCCTCGACAAGCATCCCAGCGACGGATAGGAGGTGTGGCGGTGCATGCACAGCCGTTGATCGCCGGCGCCGCGGCCTTCTCTCTTCCCTCTTCTCGACATCGCCGGTGCGCGACTGACTGGATTCGCCTCCTTGTATCTCGGATATATATGACCGCTCTCGTGGTCCAATGGTCTGATGATTCGCCGCTGTGGCGAATATTCTTGCCGTAGCGTATCGCCGTATTTTGTCGTTCTCTGTGAGCTCCTTTCGAGGCGTGGAACCCTCAGGCTTGGACGTTATGGTGTCTCTTCACGATATAGGCACGATCATCGGCTTCGTTGATTTTCTGGTGTGGAAGGAATGTCACACCACTGTGGTGCGATGTCCGTACGTCTCTCTTTGTCCTTTCCTTACTTTAGAGGCATGCTTACGATTGCCTGTGCAGGCTGTACAAGGCAGCTCGGTTTCCTGCCCAAGCCCAAGAAAGAGCGAGCGGTTCTGGTCGATCTCACCATTATCCTCGGGCCTCGGAATCACTCTCATTTGGATGTAATTCGGTGTGTTACCTGCCTTCTCCTCTCCACCATCGTGCTAACCGGCTTGTTTTAGAGTTCCAAGGCTACCGGTTGGACATCCGCGACGACGTTGAAGGAAGCCTGGCAATTTACCTACAATGACGTCCCATTAATACGCCTCAACTGCCGCTAGCGCGCTAACCACCTCATCAACCTTCTCTCCGCGCTCTCCATCCTCCGTACCCGGCACACCCAAATTCCAATTCACCCAGCTTCGTCCTCTCCGAGTCCACACCGCGGTCGCGCCGAATACCTACTGTGCTCGCGTCACTGGAGCTCTCCTCAATCCCCCCACGCAGCGCGAGGGAGCGGTGGAGAGAGGTGAAGCTGTTGTCGCCGCTCCCGCCCGCATGGACCTGTCGATGGGTCTTGCGCATGCGCATGGAGCCGGAGCTGCAGAGAGGGTTCTGGACGTATGTCTTCCCCACCGCCCTCACCCTCGCCGTCGTCGGGCGCAGCTAATTTTGGCTTCAGCTTCAAGGCACTGCGCGATTGCATGCGCGCCCGCTTGCGTGTGCGATGGACGTCGAGCGCAAGGAACGTCGACGTCAATGTAGGGCGTATGTTGGGCATCCTCCTCGCCTTGCTCGTGCATCGCGGCGTACGGATGCAAAGAAACGCATGCGCACATGTTCACTGGCTGGATATGACTCGGTGCGAATGTGCGCGCGCGTGTCGGTGGAGGTGAGGATGGGGACTGCGAGTTCGAGTCCGGGTGCGCGGATTGCGCCGCCGCCGCCGTACGTGCGCACGCACACCAATCCGAGGGACGGCGAGGTGGGAGTATGGGCTGTATGTGTTGCAGAGGCGAGGACGAGTGCACACGTTCCTTCGAAGTGATGCCGCGAGTGCAGCGCGCGCGAACGACGTGGCCCTTCCTCCGCTGGCAGGCACCGCATCTATGCACATTCCTCCTCTTCTCTCTTCCTCATATTTCCTCTCTTTTCGATTGGATCTGTCATTCTTTGCACGATGTTTGCATTGCGCCCGCATACGTGCCGTCCTTCACATCCAGCACTATGGTACACCTTCCCCGGCATACTTATCTATACCTTACCCGCATATATGTCCCCGTCCCCGTCCCATCCACATTCACAATCACCGGGGACAGATTAGGTATAATGCGATGCATACCTTTCTGTCGTGCGTAATTTCCGTAATGCTCAGTTCGAGTTTATGCTCAATGAATGAAATAAAATTGATGACACCCAGCGCAGGCTATAGCTGGAGTTTGAATTGATTGAAAAACCATTATAAAGTCCAGCTTTGTCCACGCGGACCTGCAGAGGCGTCTACCCTCAGGAATGAGGTTTCTGTCCTAGCCAAGAGATTTGTGTTCGGCTGACCCAGTAGCTATGTACATCCCCCAATATACTATGATCCCTTTGTCAACTGCCCCATATATAGTTTCTCCCCTCCCGGAATAAAAAATCTGGTCCGCCAGGCAATACTTTCCGGTCTGCCGGACACCACCTTTGTGTCCAGTCTTTATGGATCTCCACAACCGCTGGGTCAAATCATTTGATCCCGGTCCTCGTTACGCCCAGTTTTTGTGTACTATGCTGGAGAAATAACCATGTTTGGGTCTCAAAAGTCCTTTGGCCTCCGCTGTGTGAGGGCCAAAAAATGCACTAGGAAGGCTTATTTCATCAATTTCCGGCGCACTACGTGGATATATCAAATTTTCTTTCAAATCTAGCTCGAAAATAGCCCATTTGGAGTGTCTCCCAGTTCTCCGGCCGGTTTGGCCGCTGTATAAAGTTGGTGACTAAGTGATTGGCATTAACAGAGCAGATTTGAGTTTTGTACAAGGTGATCGCGCATGAAATGTAGCTGAAATTCCGGGTCCCGGATTGCGAAACAAACACGTCGAATTATAAACCGAAACAACTTATCGGTACACGAAAAGTTACGTCCAAAGCCCAGCATTTCAGGTGTGACAAAATGAGTACTGAAATTCTGGCTTTCGTGACACATTCCATTGCAAAATATTCGGGTCAAGCTTCGTTAATAATGACCGGAAGCGAGACTCATTCTCCTTTCTGCCCCGCGCACACCAGCAACAGGAAGGTCATGCGCCGCAACAACAGGAGGCTCTTCACTAGACGGTCCTCCTCCTTTGACGGCAATTCAAAAAGATTCAGTGTGAGAAGTCCCTTGACCCCAACTCTCCATCGATCCACATCCGCGGCACCAGTGTTGAGCATGTTCAAAAGCTCGTGCACAATCCCCGACGATGAGTGAATAATCTGCGGCACGGCATCATCTGCGGACAGGGAATTAGAATTAATATTCACTTCCGATGAGTGTGGCCGACCGTATTTTGCGAGGTCGGCCAGTATATCCAGCATCTTAGAAGCGGCTGCGCGATGTCAGAGCAGGTTGACCGCGATCTCCCAGAAGGCATGACCAAGAATGTGATGCCTAAAGTGGGCTGCAAAATTTGTGGATAATTCTATTTGGCAACCCCCCTCTTTGGCAACCCCACTGTAAATCGAGGGGTTGCCAAATAGAGCCGGATGATTTGTCAGAACTCTTCTGATGGCGGCTGATGGCGGGCGAGGCGGGATAGGGCGGGAAGTAACCCAGTCCCTCCTAACAAGGAAGATACAGTGAAAAAAATACTCGAAAAATTCACTCGCAAGGACATTCATCTCAGGCAGCTATTCAAATTTTCTTGGGGCTCTGCTGCATAAAGTGCCGAAGATTTTCAGGTGTTTTGCCCCGCGACTCGCTTGAAAAGGTGAAAAGTGTTCAAAAAGAGCCCAGGAAATCGAGAAAAAAACTGAGGGTGACAGCGATTCAAGATCCAGCCACATTTCGTCCCTGCACAAGGGATGGATGCCCCTCATTGACTCTCCAAGTGGCGGGAGACTGATTTAAACCCTTTTTCTTCCTTATCTTATCTCTAACTTGGGGTTCACCGGCAAGGGGGGTTGCCAAATAGAATTATCCAAAATTTGTGGCACCATCAGATTTCAATGAACTGAAGTACGGTCAATGTTCACCATTTGGACCAAAGTATATCATGAGGCGTAAACCAGTATTCAAGGTACCAGGGTCCGAACTTTTCAGAAGTTGAATAATCCTCTTCGCGCTATCTGCAGTTATTGGTATGGATCTGAATACGATTGGCGTGAGTCAAGGTTACTCGAGATTTTGCATTACGCCAATGGGAATATCATGATTATTGCAGTGTATGAAATCCGTAGGGCGGCCGAAATCCCGTTGGGCAATCTTTCAAATATGGTCTTGGTCAAAGCAGTCGCAATCGGGAGACGATGCACAGCTATGGGCCTTTAACATGAGGCAGCTCAGAAAGTCATATTCCGTACCCAATTCATTAATTAACTGCACGAGAACGGAGTCCATGACATGGGATTAGGCCTCTTGGAGGCGGGTGGCTGAACCTTTCGGATTTTGTCTCATTATCTCATGTTCCCTACAAGATTTGACCAAACACGTATGCAAAATTTTGGCAGCCAACCTTTTTCTTTCTCCTGCCGCATCGTTGTTTTTCTGGCCATCTTGGGCTCTCAGGCACTGTCACTGCAGCCAAATTCAGCCGGAAGGTTGTCTAGTACCATATATCGGACCTGTAAAATACATGGTCAGCCCCATCAAGGTCGGAGGGCATGCCCCAGCATCCAGTGAATCTTTATTGAGTATGGTGAGGGAATTTTGCTTGCAGAGAGAGCTGAGTCGGACTTGCAGACACAGCCAGTGGCAACTGCAACCCAGAATCAAGGAGTAATTCTATTCACAACTCAGAATAAATCTCTGTCAGAGAAGTATGTGTGAACCGGGATATGTAAATGGGCATGGTGTGAACTGGAAAAAACAATTCAAGAGTGGGGAAGCAAGCAACAGCCAACAATTTCTAGGATAGGCTATCAAGTTTTGACAGTTTGTAGCTGGTATTCTTTTTGAGAGGCAACCGAGGTAACAAATTGAAAGATGGTTGAACCCATGATACGGAATTGGAAGAACAAAGCACAGGAAAAGAAAATAGTTCTGCGAATCGGCTGCAAGAACTTCAAAGATTCAAAGGAATGGAATTTGAAATCTGATATGCAACGAGCGCAGTAGTAGGAGCTTGAGAAGGATCAAGAGGAGCAAGTACAATTGATTCTAGCCAGGAAATTTGGTCGGTAGTCAAACACTGAGTGGAAAGTGCGAGACTGGAAGCAGGGAATAGATTCTGGGTCACAATATGCAGGAACCAGCTGCAGTATCTGTGAGCTTCTTCTTCGGTTGCCTCGAGAGTCGACATTGATCGAGCCTACCAAAGAAACAACTGGCACCAGAGATATCAGGAGCTGACTTGTGGAACTCAGTTCAAGCGCACAGGAATCAATTGAATAGTTGAGTCGGGAAGAAACGAAGAACGAACAGTGAATTCCACGGCTCACCGGCCCGGAGGCTTGCCGAACATTAAACAACAATGACTAACTCAGCGGGATCATGAAGCAGAAATGACTAATACACAAAATTGAACTGAGAGGATCCATTGACCTTCTGCGAGTGAAATGAGGTGGAACACCAGCTTGAAAGTAAAAAGGGTGAATAAATATGTTCATATTTTTTCGAATGCAATTTTGTGTCTTACCATGTCCCTCCAATTTTTTTCTTGCTGTGACCAATGTTGTATGACTAAATATTGTTTGTGCATGTTAGGAAAATGGATCGAAACCGAAGTTCCCCAGGGTAGCTAAACCTAAAGGATAATTCTATTTGGCAGCCCGGCTTCTTTGGCAACCCCTAGGTTGCGTTGCCAAACAGAATCTGGCAGCCCCACGATTTGCTAATCCTCGATAAGATCCTCCGCCATCTGGTAGGCTGTATGTATGCACTAGGCTAGGATTAAAGTGAATATTTATCGCCTTCTGGAAGATAAATTCAACCCCGCCTGCACCATATTCCGATCCGAGTGCCTTTTCTCCCGTGAACCCCCGATTTTCGATGCTCTGACATTCTTCTTCTCCACCATCGACTCGACCTTTTCTGACACCTCACTACCTCGCTGCTAGCAGCTGTGAGGGTCTTCGCTACCAGCCCTTTCTTTTGTCCCTCCGGAATTTCAACTTCGCCTTTGCAACAGCGTGAGTCCACTGCCGACGATCTAGAAACTCGGACACGCGTGGGCACCTTTATAATACCTGATCCTGAACCAGAATAAAATACATCAGTGAAACAATACTTGAACAAATGGAAAATATTACACGTCGTCTCCTCGCCCTTTGATACGATGCGCCATAATAATCCAGAAGTCCAACGGGTTCATTTGGTAGCAGAGGTAATTTTAATACCATTGAAAGATTACTTATACAGGTTGGTCTGGATCCCTTACTCATTGATAAATGCATGCCTCCGACGGCGACAAGGTAATGCAAGCAGGAGGAAGCCGACATGGTCAAAGAGATTACTTAGATAGGCTAGATACACCGGTCCGCAAGATTTACATACGTGGGGGCTGCTATATAGAAAAATGTTATTTGGCAACCCCAAACCAGCTGGCAGCCGGGCTGCCAAATAGAAGTATCCAAACCTAAAGGTCCAGCCAATGAAACTACCGTCCATGATGTCAAGGATGGTCAAAATTGACTCTGAAGTGGAAAGGAGAGCCCGGAGAGGATCTGGTCACCTTCAGAGGAAATAACGTGGCCTCCAAGCAAGGTTTACCGTGTTCCCGAAGGATTCGCAAAACTGTTGGTGTACTACCGCCCGCATGGAGGCCGCGGACCATTAGGAGAATGAGTTGGATTGTCTGCGGGGTGCAAATTAGAGGCCGGATATAAACTGTCGAATGTCAACCATTTCTGCAGCAGGATATATAATCCTACCATATTTCGCTAGGCTCCCAACTGCTTCCATTGCTGCCTGTTGCACAAGCTGGTCTGCATCGCCTAGCATTGCACTGGTTTTTTGGCCTGTCGAAATTATTTGGCGGACATTTTCTGACTGAAGGTCGGTCGATGATTGAGACCGCAGAGGTTTAACCTCACCATAGCGTGCAAGACTAATTATTGTTTGTAGTGCCGATTAGCGGACACGAGACTCTGCATCTGTGAGCAGCGTCACCAATTGTTGTAATTTCTGCTCTGTCACAATCACCGCTCGGAAATTGTCTGAGTTTAGGAGTCGGCTCATAAAAGATACCGGAGTACACCAAACCTCACCGTACTGTCCGAGATCTACAACAGTGTTGAGTGCCAATATGCGCAATTGCCAATTCCCATGTCATAACATGCCGAGGACATTCTGGGCGAGAATCATGCGCCGCACGTCACCTGGCCAATCGTAAGCATGAAAGCAGTGTCGCGCATAAAATCCCACTGTAAACGACCAGACCGACAACTGTCTGGAGTGCATGATGACCAACATCGTAATCCTCCACCCTCTTGACAATTTTCTGGATTGTCTCGGCAGTAAAAACTTCTTTCCGAAGGGTGTCTATTTCAGCTTGAGCCCACCAATGCCAATCGTGGATGTAAAACCTCACCGTCCAGAGTGAGCTCGAGAAGAGTCTTAGATGCTGAGCAGCAAACATCATAGCCGGAAGCCGCCAACATCTCGAGCATTGTGTGCATCACTTGGGAGGTTAAAATTGCGGCGTGAACATGATCTAATTCTGGATTAGCGCTGGGCGGCAATGAGGTACTAAAGTTTACCATGCAGCAGCGGAATCATGGCATTGAATGCGGATTTCCACACTTCTGGATGTGGATCCCATAATCTTCTGCCCAGATACTGCATATGTCATATTTTGGAGGATTCAGAATAATTGGAAAGCCAGATAATGCTGACTAAGTAGCCTTTTATAGTAACCCGCGCGTATCGGAAATTCAAGCTCCGATCGACCAGCCTGTCTATTGACACAACTAAGTTTCGAAAGACAGTAGTTTCGAGCCTATCCTGAATTCATACCGTCTTATGAAATCTTGACACGTTCTGCCACCAGTCTGGGCGTCAGGAACTCGTGCAGTGAGATGGCCGACTACCCCGGTTTTTCCTCTTTTGGCATGCCGACCGGAAGAAATCGGCCGTGTAAATTCGGCCAAGTGGGTTCGGGCCACTTTTAGGATGTCCGCCTTCGATTTGGACCCCACGGAAGCATGGTAGATCCTTGGGGTGCCTCCGAACATCGGCCATAAACTGTAAGGTGGCCGACTACCCAGTAGTTCAAGGACGCCTGTACTTACTTGAAGGTTATTTTTGCTCAGGTGATTCGGACATCCTTTTCATAGTTGGAGTAGGACACCGTCCAAATCAAGTCATCTGGATCATTTGCGCCTCACAAACAAGAGTGAAGCATACAGAATTCCTGGCACTATTGGCTATCAAGTCAGCTTAAACAACACAAGCCCCTTGATTGAATGGAACAACTGAGTCGATTTTCCAGGCAAACAAAATCATATTCGGTCATCTAAACAATTCAGTAGTCAATCAGTCAAACACGCGGAAACCCATAGCAGGATCTCTGGAAGTATCATATAAAGTAGCAGCGTGTATCAAAATGGACGTCCAATAGAGCTGTTCAAGATGCCTTATTCCAAGACGGTTGGTTTGGGATTTTCGTTACGCGAAGTTTCTGGTTCCACGGCAATTTTGACCTGCCGCGAAGGATAGGTCGAAGGCGCTGACAAATTCTCCAGCTTTTTAAAGCTTGATTCCTGGGCATCGGGGGGGCTCCCTGAGCGTTTGAAACCAGACAACATGGAGCCGGTTGATTCATCAGCTCCATCTCGGATAGCGCGGACCGAGTGTGATTTGCCTTTTTGACACAATGTTTCCTGTCGGTTCTTGACCGACGCAGCATCCTTCATCCGTGACGAACGGACAAAGAGAGGATGAGCAGCCCCCAACATTTCCATTGCTTGCATTGAGTCGTCCCGCCGGAGCATGATCTCCCCAATTCCAACCATACACTCTGCTCTGAGGCGATGTATATGCATCTTGGTCCCTGATTCCAGTGCAGTGCGGAAGAGATGAAGGGCCGTCTCGTCGTCTTCCAAGGACATATGTAAGTCTGCGAGGCGCCGAAGAGCCTGTAAGGTGCCAATGGGATCCTTGGCTTTTTGCACAAATGCCAAGTACACCACTGCCCAGCGGAAGGTGTCGAATGTCCCATGCATTCTGGATGCTGGGTCGGCCAGAGCTGCCAAACAATTGTCTGTGATGTCCGTTTGGGTGCCTCGACTCTTTGAGAGACACTCTAAAAATGCTGCACGGGCATTCTGAATGTCTCCGCGATAGAGTTGGAGTTCGGCTGCCACCGAGGAGCACAATAATATTCTGGGAGAGTCAAGGGCCACATACACAGTTTCCGCAATATTCAAATTGGAAGCAATGTCGGCTACTTCACCCTCCATGAGAATATCCATCCATGCGATCCAGCAGAGTGCATGAGCATGGAACCGTGGTGAGCATGTAGGAGATGTCTTCTCAACAATCTTGGAGTATATTTGGCGTGCTCCCGGGTATTCGCTTTTGCCCACCAAGATATCTGCGCGTACATCGAGAATTAGTACATACTGGTCAGAGTCATTCATTCCGACCGATGCCAGTAGCTCTTCTGCCTGTGAACAGAGGTCAAGCGCGCGGGATAGATCTCCTATCCAGTAGCTGGCGATGGCTTCCAGTTGGATCCAGGGGTGTTGCCAATGATTCGACCATATGACCCCCACCATGTCCCGAGCTTTGCGCGCCACTTCGATCGTCCGATATGGATCTCGGCATCTGAATGCAACGTGTTGTTCGGTTTCCAGAGACGCCAATTGAAGGTCAATATCACCAGCTTGCTGGGCCAAGGCAAAGGCACGTTTGGTGAATTCCATAGCCTTGGAGGAGTTCATGTATCTGCGATCGATATAATGACATGCCACTGCTCTGTAAAAAGTGACCGCTGAATTCCAGCAATTAGTACAAGGTCGCTTTACATCAGAAAAAGGCAGCACCTTCTGTGGCTGGGCGAGTTACATCACTGAAGTACTGAACACCCTCTTCGATTAAGACATCGGGATCCTGAATCAAGTGATAATATGCATTCCTAAGAATTGTGGTGGCGTATTTCCATCGCAGTGCTTCATCACCGGTTTCTTCGATTAAACGAGGAAGTCTTTGTAAAAGTGGACTGCAGCCCTTCAGCATGATCGCTGAGAAAGAATTCAATGTTATAATGCTTTCTCCGATTGCGATCCTTGCAGAGTTATCTTCTGTCATTACACCTTCCAGGATGAGCTGGTTGAGGTTTCCGAGGTAGCCAACCAGCTCCGGGGCAAGATTGGAGAGTAGTTGACACCTGGACTTCCAGAGCTCGAGTAGGTCTTGAAAATATGTCCGAAGGGGCCTGGACAGGGATTGTGATGGTGGGTGGGACCGCCTAATGTATTCCCGAACAGGGCTCAACGTTTTGAGGTGGCCCTTAACATCTATATATGCCAGCGATGTGCCCAGCAAGACTGACTGGCATTGACGAACATCGGGAATCGGGACCTTGCCTGCGAGGATGTCCTGTGGCCTGATTCCGTCGGGGAGTAAAGAAAGAAGGGAGATGAGATTTTTCGCGTGTGGGGACGAAGAGATGCGTGGACTGTTGAGCGAAAGAGTGATAGATTTCTCGAGATTTGAACGTTTATCGTATCCCTCTGAAAGAAGCGCAGTGTTTTCTGTCTCCCACCGAGCCAAAGTGCCCGAATATCCTTCAAATGATGCTATGTTGGCCATCAGGCTGACAGCCAGAGGAAGATTTCCCGAAAGATCCAGCAAGTCATCAAGGGCCGATTCCTCCCGACTGCCGGGCTCATCAGCGACTTCCAGAAATATTTGCCGTGAGGCAGAAGGAGGGAGAGGCTCTAGCGGAAGAAGGAATGGTCGATTCCATTTGACTTTTCCAGGCCTCTCAGCTCCTCGCATTGTAAGCTAGGAATATGTCAGCAGTAGGCATGGTAATATAACAGGTGGATTTACGAGCAATGCAAGGCTCGGAATATCGGCCAGTAATGATAAAAACTCTTCGACTTGGGCTCTGGAATCCAACGGTTCCCACGGTGTTTCAAAATTGTCAAGCACAACGAGACATGGTCCACACTGTGCAAGGTGGCGCAGAATTGTCTGGGAGATCATAGCAGACGAATCCAGTGCCAAATGTAAACCAATGATGGTCACCAAGTCTCCCAAGGTGTCGGCAGATTCGCACGAAATAAAATGGCTAAGGCCATACTTCTCCGTTACCTTAGGGTGGTGCAGTGCGGCCATGGCTAAGGTCGTCTTCCCCATGCCACCGGGGCCCATTATGGCCGCCCGGGAAGGCTCACGTAACAGGACTTCGACAAGCTGCTTGAGTTCAGAATCCCGGCCATGGAATATTTTCGGGGATGGGGGGAGGAGAGAAAGAGAGCCTGAACTGTAGTGGCACGAAATAAGCCGGTTATGAAAGAAAGAGCAATTTTATTTACCTGGCGTTCAATGAACTCCTTCCAATCTGAGAATTCATGAGATGAGAAGAATTAAAGTCAATCGTACCCACCGAAGATGCCGTATCACTCTGGGAAGAAATGAGTTCCAAGAGCTCTTGATGCCGCCTCTCGGTGTCAATACTGAACTCGGCCAGATTCCTTGCCATTCCAACGCCATAACCAATCTGCCATAGCAGAGGTTAGCCTTGAAACACTTCCACAATCAGCAACCTACAGTAAAAGCCTGCAGGGCCGCTTTCAGTTCTACCTCACAGGTATCCAATTGAGCGGTGATTTCATTTTGTTTGAAGAGCCGCTTAATTGTCCCGATCTCTTGTTGCGCTCTCAAACAGGAATGAAATTTTTGAAGAGTGCTAGAGCAGAACCTCAATGCTCGCGAACCAGTTAATGCTGCATATCAGCTTACATGGCACACTCTGCAATTTGGTCCAGGATTTTCGGAGATCGGACTTCATCGGAATGGACGCACAAGCTCATAAGTGCGGAGAGTAATCGGTGAATCTTTTCCATCATGGAGAGACATCGATCTTTTTGAGACTTTGTGGCCTCCAATCACATTGAGGCTCGACATGGAATGTGCACTGTGGGACTGGCGTACCTGGGCGATGGGGACGATTTTTAACACAAGGGTGCAGACAGTGTCGAGGAAGGGTATCTGTGCTGTGTTCGCAACATCTTGGAGGGCATCTGCTGCTACGGCGGTGTACTGCAGAACTCTGTCGACAGTGTCGGAGGACTTTGGGAGCATCGCTGAGAATGGAGAAGCGCTTGGTTGATTCATGCTACTCACGAGTTATATATTCGACCATGAGATTTTCAATCCAGTGCAGATCCCACGGCGGTGAAAGTCGGCCGCCGTGGAAGCATAAGATTGTCGCCCCACACTGATGGAATGTTCAGGTACCCGGTTTCAGATCGATTCCATTACCTACCTACCAAGGAGCGCCCTATCGTCACGGTAGATGAGTGCTTCAGATTGGGGGATAGATTTTTTGGAGGCGTGAATCCGATGTCGGTGGAGCAAAAAAGAAGAAGAAGAGCAGAAGTACAGGGCGTGCATCCTCTGATTCCGAAATTACCCGGTGTCCGGACGAGGCCCTTTGAGCTCCCCGTTCAACCTTTGCGGGACCTTGAAAGCGCCCGTCAGTGCGCTGACTTGAAACCTATGTTAGCTATCTTTGGGAATTCCCTAGCTGGATCACAACGGCCTTTCAAAGTAATGCGTATGAGTATCGCATCGGCAGAGATCGTCGCCGATGACTGATGGAACGTTCAGGGACAGGGGACACCGCTCATTGATTCCAACACATTCACTAACCTATCAAGAGCGCCCGAAAGATCCGCTGCTTCAGACCTTAGGCTGGAATCTTCGGATGCCGGTGGATCCGCGGTGCCAATCATCTTCAAAGAAAGAGTTGACGGAGCTTGTTCTATGTTCTAGAACAGTCATTAGAAGCCTGGGCTGTCGACTTCGAATGGGCGCTGACTCGGCGCCAATTCTCAACAACTTTTCGAAACCAATGCTGCCTGTCAAACTCCGCTCGTTTAATACATTTGATGGCATTGCTTCTCGCCACCCTCGCAATCTCTGATTCGTGTTACATAGGGGTCATTCTGTTTGTCCCTGAGCAGTCATCTTCGGAGTGAATTATTCGATCATGATCCGTTCATTATGTAACAAGTTTTCATGAACTTTCAACCCCAAGGACGACAAGGAACGCCTTCATTTCCAACCCTATTTCCATTTTCTCCACCATCGCGTCGGGGTTTGTGGCGGGGCTGACACAGTCGTATAATCAGTCATCCACTGATTATCAGCTAACAGGACTTACCATGAATTCACAATTGCAAGACGAGGGACAGCGTGTACTGCATTAAGGGTTGGGTGGTGCTTTTCGGACGGTTCCTGGTATAGCTTCTGCATCTGGAAGATGATTAATCAGAGAAGGAGGCGGTCAACACAGTCAGGCTGATGTTCCGCCGTCGCTAGCTCCACAGAAAAGCCAAGGTTGTGCCGTCGATATCGCCTCTAGAGCTCAGTCGACGCGGTAAGTTTCGATTAACCTTTGTAGGCGTCGTACTTACAGTATTTCAGATACCTTCCATCAGGTCTCGTTCTTAAGATGTCAGGATATATTTCTTTCAACCGAAGGCACCGATCGCGAAGGGACACCTGAAATAAACTCCGCGTGGATTTTATTTCTGCTCTGCACATGCGTATTTGGGGTCCTGATCCTTGAGAACGGCAAATAAATTGTACTTCCGTGAGGGAGCAGTGTGAGTGGATCTGGATGCATGAATATCCCAAGAAGCAGACACCCGCGATGTACCTGCTTGAGTCAGCATGCGTCAAATAGTGCCAACTCGGGAAGAGCATTAATACTGAATAAGAGTGAAATAAATACCTTGTCTTTTAAATTAGAGCGCAATCTTGCAACCCAATTAGTAAAGAGTTCGTACAGCCAGATTCGGTCAACGTGGCCCGTGGAAGGATTGATGCAGTTCAGTCTTCTTGATTGGCGGGTTTAGTTTGGACGAGATGAAAGACGGTGTATACGCAATGAAATCCGTAGATTTTTTGCCAAGCTCAGCGTGCAGGATTTTGATGGTAGCCAAGAAGCGTAGAAGGGGCCAAAAAACCGCTCGTCCTGCACTGGCGTTGGCGGGGAGCACAGTATTGTAGAGTTAGGATAGCTGCGTGGATCGTGTCGATATTAATCATTTTTTGGGGACTCAGCCGCAAGGTGGGTCATCCGGGTGTGACGAGAATAGTGAGAACTTGTATGTGACGGATGGTTTGATAGAGGTAGATGTCCAATCATACGGTTTACCGATCGATCAGCTGGGCATTTATCTGCCATGTGGCTGTGTAGTTATTTGCCATCCACCTATTCCTCAATCTGTAGAGATGGTAAATTTGTGTAAATAACTGGGAGAGTGTATAAAAGAAATTAGACAGATTCTATCTACTCAGAATTTTAAAATATGTGCTGGGGATGAACCAATTGCACGACAGATAAATGTCACGCAGTCAGCTGCCTGATGTGACCCATCACTTTTGCCCGACCTCTTGGACGCCGCTCTCTGTATCTCAGTATGCACCTTTAAGGCCTCAGCAAGCAGAGAGGGCCTAGCAAGTGAACTTCTGATATTCATGTCAGTGCTTTTGCTCTGAAATATCCCACTTGCGAGCTCAATCACCGGGTTTCCAGCTGCAATTGTAATGTCATCGCCTCGCAAACGTGGTCGTCCTAAAGGCTCGAAGGATGGACCTCGACCAGAAGGAGCACCTGCAAGAGACGTCCCAGAAAAAATGTCCCAGGTGATTTAGACCCGGCAAGCGTAGCTGCGCTCATACTAATCATTTACCAAATATATACTTAGATGTGGCAACGACGCAGACAACGAGGAGAGCAACACAGAGGCGGAAATATCCATCACACAAACTCAATGGATGCTGCACAAGATTTTGACGCGTCATTCGACGCGTTTGACGCGTTTACGGAGGAAGATTGGCGTGGTGTCGATCAGGCTGTAATTGATGAGCTCGGCGGTAAGGTGTTAATCTGGTGGTCACTGGTGGTACATTCAATCGCTCACATAGACATAACATTTCTACCACTCCACGCTCATCTGGTCCTCGCTGGAACAACTCCATGAAGCCAAAAACGATCCCAGAAAAGTGCGTATCACTTCAGTCGGCTTTCAGTATGCCATGAGCTCAACAATCCTCTGCAGCACCATTCCTCACGCAAAACGCACCCTTAGCACTCGTGATTCTGATACAGAAACAGATCCCGACCCAGATTCCCACCGCGAGGATGACAATCCAGCCACGGCGAGAGCAAGTGGCAGTGCAGTCAAGGATCCGTCGAAAGGTATGGGCTCCAAATCTTTTTTTCTATAGAATCTCGGTCCTCAGCTCGACCGCTAGCGTGGTCTACAAAGCCAAAATTCATGCCACAATGGCTCTACGAGTATTTCCGTGATACCATCCAGCCACTTATCTCACAGAAAGAGGGTCGAAAGCGTGCACAGCCTCCTTCTTTCACTTCGAGAAAATCGCATGCTCTGCCTTCGTTCTGGATTAATCCTCCCGAACCTGTATTCCAGCTCTCTCGTTATCGTTTCCATCCCAAGATCCTTTACCGTCCCCGGGTGTTCTTGTGGCTTCCACATTTTTTTGTCGACAAACTTTGCTGTCCGAACTGCGGCAAGCCTCTGGAAAAAAATGGGACCCTCTCACCTTGGAGAATTACAGATTTACAGGACTCATTTTATATTGTTGCTTGGGAATACTACTGCCGCAAGGGATGCGGGTCTCACTTCCACGGCTGGAGCCGTAAACTCTTGGATTCTCTACCTCCCTTCCTAAGACTTGCCTTTCCAGCGACTTTATCACGCAAAGCTGGCCTCTCGAGGACTGTTTTACAGCTCTTTGCGGTACAACAGGCGCGGTCCGTTTTTCTGTTTTGGCAAGTTTTCACGAGAACAGGTGCCCTGAGTTCAATTCTCAACCATTTCCCCTCAAAATAGGCTCATTCGATTCGCATTGAGAATCCACAGCGAATGGAATACCGGTATTTTTGATCCTTTTACGTAATATAATTTCTTTCGAAAAACTTGGTTTTGAGTAGGACACCATTAGAATGAGAACGCGCGATCCCCCGCTGCCCGAGCCAATGTAATTGTAATTGATTCTGGGCGCTATTGAATTTCGGCGCGCCAGACTCAAACCTGATTTAATTTGACCGATTCTTTATGCGAGAGGCACCGGGCCATCATATTTTTGCGGTGAAGCCTAACTGGTTAAACTACAAACCAACGGTTCAAACCAAGTTCGAACTCAAAACCTACACCTTCACGTGACCAACGCGTCCTGATTGAGGCACTAACAGGGACAAATAAACGCCTTATTCTCGTCCTTACCCTCCTCCTCTCTATAAATTCGCCCGCGAAGTCCGTGCCCGACTTTCAAAACGAAATATTCAGTGCGAAATACTTGGACAAAGAGAACACGAGGACTGCTTTAATATATATATTCCGAATCGCTCGGGTGGGAAGCTAAGACGACTCTGCGCGACTCTCGCTGCTAACATTCGAAATAACCCAACTCAGAAAAACTTAAACTCAGACTCCAAATATCGCAAAACGCTCTTCATTCCGCGCTAACGCTAATGTACATAGGAATAAACAGGCAGGTGGTATAGTGGGATGTCTACAGTACGGTGCTAAAGATACAGTTGGTAGGTAGGTGGGGAGTAGGGGAGAGTCTGGTCATGTAACAATATATGCGTGGTGTTTTCGAGTTTAATATGTACGAGGGAAAGGGAAGATCAAACAATATCAGCCGCGTCCACCACCGGCATCGGCACATCAACGGAAGCAGACGCCCTCCGCACGTGCGCAGGCTCGGGCGGGGAGAGCGTAATATGCACGCTCGCGCGGTGTAAGGAGGATACCTCGATCTCCTCCGCGTCGCTGCCGTGCACGCTCTCCGTATCCGACGACGGCGCAGAAGACGAATAATCGCTCTCCTTGTAGTCGGGCAACATCCTGCTCACGTCGCCCAGCGTCAGCCCGTGCGCCTTCTCCGGATCGTACTCGCCCTCCCCGAGCACGCGCGCCTTGTCAGCGTCGTACTCGAGCGGCGAGATGCCCCCGTAGGAGGCAGACATGTCGGAGAACGAATCGAAGGAGTCGCGTTTTTGGGTGGTGTCTTTGCGGATGAAGACGGGGAGGGTGGCTCCGCGCGAGGAGGAAGAGGAGATGGGGAATTTCGAGGTTGCGCTGGAGAGAGGACGATGATGAGTAAAGGAAAGGTGGACGCATACAAGAAGAGAACGCACCCAGTCGAGCTGAACCTCGATGACCCGCGGTGCTGTATCCCATACGCTTAGCAACGGACTGGAACGCCCCACGGTAGTTTTTGATGGCTTCGTCCGCGAACCCAAAGAACGCAAAGAACAGCAGGGCACAAGCCACGGTCGCCCACCGCAGCGTCTCGACGCTCGCCGCGCTATACGGGTCCGCGCGCCAATAGATCCCGGGGACCTGCACCACGCGCGAGAAATTCGAGTGGGTGTCGTCCCACGAGATCCACGGGCTGAGCCCCACGACGCGCACGTTCACCCACAGGACCCAGATGCCCATGAGCATCGTGAGCAGGAGGTCGGTCGACGCGAGCGCCATGAGGCGCACGTAGCGGTTGAGGTTGAGGTTCTTGTTCGCGGACAAGAGCTCTTTAAACTGGGAGCGGGAGTGGTAGAAGGAGCGGATGGAGAGGATGCAGTAGACGGCGGAGACGGCGCCGATGAGGATGGGGGGGAGGTGGAAGAGGACGACGGCGACGGGGGTTTCGTAGGTCTCGCCGAGGCAGCCGATGTCCTCGAAGATGTTGTAGCGGTGGCCTTGGACGATATATTCTATACAACGACATCAGCTTCAGGATCGCCGAGCTATGAAAAGAAAAGGAACGCACGCAGAGGAATCTGCAGAAGGGGGATACCGAGGCCGATGGCGAGGTCGATGAGGATGGCCCTGCGCTTCTCAGCGCGGGTCTTGGTGACGGTGCGCACGGAGGCGATCTGGTAGAGACGCCTGTTGATGCAGAGCGAGCACGCGGGGATGGCGACGTTGAAGCCGTTCATAAAGTGTGTCGCTATTCAAGCAGGTTAGTCGAATCCAAGGAAGATTTAGCAAGGAGACGCACAGAGATCACACCACGTCGGCGACCAGTCGATCATGTTTCCGCTCCAGACGATAGAGTTGATGAAGAGTGTGAGGCAGGCGAGCGCGGTCCAGATCATGTATAGATACGTCCCCGGTGTTCCAGGCTGCGCGCATAAGTCAGACTCAATCGCCTTAGCATAACGATGGACGTGGACGCACCCTCTAAATGCCACGGAAGCGGGATGGTACTGCAGAGAAAGCCGACAAAAGCAAACATCGAAAAGACCCAATTGGGCGCGCCGGTGTAGAAGTAAGTCATCTTGGGCGGGCTCGGGCTCGGGTTGGGCGAGGGAGGGGTGCGGGGAACCAGGAATGGATGGACAGCCGCATCACACAGTCTACCCTTAATATCAAACACCCCATCCTTCTTCCTTCCCTCCTTGTGCACCATTAGGCGTTCCCCTTGTCCTCGGCAAGCATCCCAGCGAGTTAACAGCGATCGTAGTGGTTTTGGCTTTAGCCTCAAGGAACCGCGCTACTGCATGCGCACCTGGGCGCGGGCGTGTATAATGGACGTCTGTGCGCGCTCAAAGAATGTCGGTGTCGAGGTTGTGCTTCCCCGCCGGTGTGTGCGCAATCGCCTTCGTCGTGGAGTGCGGTATAGAGGAGCGGAGCTCGCGCCGCCGCCGTTGTCCATGCGTGCGCACACCAATCCGAGGGGAGGCGAGGCGGGGGTGCTGTATGTGTTGCAGAAGGCCAGGGCGAGTGCACACCATCCTTCGGAGTGACACCGCGAGCGAGTGCAGCGCGTGCCAACGATGTCTCATCCCTCCTTTTCGTTTGATCGTTCCGATGTTTGCCTTGCGACCGCATATGCACCCTGCTGCGCATCCTGCACTACGGTACCCTTTCCCGACCTACCTATCGATGCCTTACTGCGTCCCCGTTCTCGTCCCCGTCCCATCTATGAGCACAATCGCCGAGGATGGTTAGGTAGATTAGGTATAATAGGATACATACCCTCCTTTAGAGTGTAGCACGAGTAGCAAGTATCACGAATATTCGTGCCAAGCCATTCGCGAATTGCGAATATTCGTATTCGTGAGTTGCTGTGGCTGTGCTACTCGTGCGAATGCGAGTATCAGGTTCTGTGAAAGTTAATATTCGCGAATATTCGTCGGGTAATCCTAGGTTATTTGACGTGGAAGAGAACAACCTCGGATCAGAGAGAACCAACTGTATTTTGGCAGATTTAATGTCCATCTGTCAATCTGTCAAAATCGTGCTCAAATGTGTCTCGATTACTTGTCTGCCCCAGGTATAATACATTTGCACCTCGAGTTTCTGATACTGATTCCATTTTATAGCAACCTCTGTTGACGCTGAACGGCTTTTCTCCTTCTCAGGAGGGACAATATCGAAACTTCGCAACCAGCTGTCTGAGAAATCTGCCCATTCCGCTGTGATGGTTGGCCAGTGGGCAAGCGACCCGGACCTCATTGCAGTTGACGAGTTTGAAAGCCAGCTTGCTGAGGGTTGGACACGCAAAAAGAAGCGGAGAGTACCAAATGCAGCTGAGGCACAGGGATCATCTAAGGCTATTGTTGTTGAAGACACCAGCTTGTAGTTCAGTAGCTGAAATTGAACTTTATATGTATGCTATTCGTGAATAACTCGCAACTAACGAATATTCAAACTCGCTGAATGTAAATAGTTGCCACTCACGAGTATTCGCGAATATCGCTGACTAAGCAACGAATATTCGTGATCAATATTCGTACGAATGCGAGTATCAATCTCCAGGTGTCGGCGAATATTCATATTCGCGAATATATACTCGTGCTATTCCCTACCCTCCTTCCATGCTGGTTTGCGTAACCTAGTTCACGTTTGTGCTCAATCAATGAAATAAAATTGAATCCAGCGCTGACTATCGCTGGGGGCTTAATCGATTGAAAAAGCTGGATACGTTAATTATTACAAAGTCCACCTTTGGATGCCCAAACGGAGCGGGAGAGGTAGATGTGGAGTACATAGCCGCTGATCCTTTCTCTTCCGCGTTTAGTCTCCCCTTCTTCTGTCTTGTGGCTTCCAGCATCAGTTCTTCTGTGTGCGTGCTCCTTCTTTTATCTAGCCTGCTATACTTGATTCGGCCTCTGTGGGCAGGCACTACTGGTGCTGTTCCTTTCTTCCGGCAACCCAGCTCTCTGTGCGCATGCGGATGTTTCCTTCGTTCGCCGACTACTCTCCTCTGAGCTCCTTTGAGACGAAGAAATCTCTCGGAGTTCTTGGAAAACTCTTGACCTGGCGCTTCTGGTACCCTCTAATAGTCTATCGGATTCCAAAGTGCCGCTTGGGTTATTGATATCGATGCTATACTAGTATGGGAAGAAGAATGACGGCTGTTTGGCCACCTTTGAACACGCTGCATGTCCGAACTCGAACCTCGAGGATCTACGCAAGCTTCAGGGATCCTAGGCCCTGATACAGCGTGAAAACTTGAACATTCTCGAAACAGCGTGGAAGGCAATATCGGTATTTCGGTCGGGGACCCACGAGAACAGTTCCAAAATGTCGCTTCTCCTTCCTGGGTACCTATTCATGTATCCTGGGGTAACTTGGTTTTGAATTTCTCTTCGAGTCCTCCTGAGTTGGGTTGGGCCTTGTTGTACCCGCTTTCAAACACGCACATGCGTAATCGCGGCATTTTGCGGAATCACCAGGTTGAGACTCGCCTTGCGGTACCTAATACTCAGCGCCTCGTCTCATCCCGCATGTATTTTTACATGGCTCGAATTTGGCTGTGCACGGCGGGGTAAAACCAAGTAAAACCCGGTTGGAATGTGCTGCTGAATTACCGTTCAAGCAACGACTGTTGTATTTTTCCTGCTCAAGTCTGTATGATCTACCGGTGCGGATACCCATGCCTACACCCATGCATATTTTCATCCCCTTGACCTCGACCTTAGCAGTATGACCAACAGGAGAATCGGAGACACTCCGGACGGAAGAATGATTACGATGGACTTATATATTTAATGATTCCCCATACCCCTCGTTTCAGAAACACAAACACCCTGATATAAGACGGTTGTAAGTAACCAAGAGATTAAGTGAGTTGCGGAGGAAGACTGAGGAAATACAGTTGCTGGTTCTTTCTCTACACGAAATCTTTCTGGCTGTGCCGCAGGGCAACACGTCAGTTGTCCTACGGCCACGCAGTGCGCTTCTGCTGAAGATTTAATTGGTTTGACAGCGGCTGAACTATGTGACCTGTCTATTAATATTGATATCCATCATGTAAACCGGTGCAATATTCCACAGCGCACAACTATCTCAGGGCAGCAAAAATAAGCAGTCGGTTGTGAATTTCTGCTTCTGACCGGGTAAGTAGACGTTTCAAAGTTGTGTGCTGCTAAGATGATATCTGATTCTAAACGAAACAAGCGGCTGCTCGGCCGCTTCGTGGCCTCGCATCCTCTTCTGTGAATATTCACCTTCCAGGTTTAACTATTCAGTTTCATTAGTGGAAGAATAAAAGGCAGACCCATGACCGAAGTGTATTTGAAGGAGAAGTGATGATGGGTGAATGTGCCGTATCAGTCCCAAATCAAAATATCGACGGTTAGATTGGCCACCTCTTTCTGTAAATTGCGGCTATTCTGTTCAGATAGAAAGTGGAATTTATTTGAATTGCCTCGAATTGAGTTGTAGTGAACTTATCTGACTTGCCTGAGTTCAAAAGGAAGAATCATCACTATGGCAGGTTTCGGCAAGTCGATGTCGGAAACGCGGAGATTGCGGGGAACACGTTGAAGAGGAATGGGCGCTAAATTGCGCGGGGATTGCGAAGTCGCATTGTTTGGCATTGTGTACACTTTTATAGGGAGTAATAGAGAGCTTGCGCAGAGCCACCGGTAGCCACCTGGTGGCTCATTGGGCATGCGCAATCGGGTAGCTGCTAAATTTACATGCCCTTTGCATATCTTTTATCCTTATGCCATAGGGTCAACAGGTAGTCCTCTATAAGGTTCCTGCTGCATGTCTGGAGGGGCAGAGGGGCGTCAAATAAGCAAATATTGTGATGCGTGATGTCATACCTGAGCCACCGGATAGCCACCAAATCGGGTAAGTCACTATGGAGGCAGAAGGGTGTTATACAAGCAAATATTGCAGCCTATGATGTCATACCTGAGCCACCAGATAGCCACCAAATCGGGTGAGTCACTGTGGAGCCACCCAATTGCGCATGCCTGATGAGCCACCGGGTGGCTACTGGTGGCTCTTGCGCAAGCTCTCTAATATACCCGCCGGTGGAAAGTTCATTGGCGGCCACCAATGGCCGCCACTGGCGAATATCAAGGGGTGTTGTTAGGCGATGCTTCCCAATACCGAAACCGCGAAACAGTTGGATTTGTGGCTCAACGGCTCCGAATCCCAGTTGCGTCAAATGTCGGACGTTAATTACGATTTCCTTGTGCATGTGATGATGATGATCTTTGCGGAGAAGGTCCAGAAAAAAGTAGTTCAGAAAACCGAGAGCTATCTGCGACTTTCTGGGCAGAAGCAACGGGGGAGTAATGGGTTTAATTATTAACAATTTCGAGTTCGAGTAATTTCGTAGCTCCTTTTATCCACTGTCGTCTGCATCTGCAGTCTGTTTGGACGCTATTTGACAAGGGGTTTCAATTGACAGCACCTCACTAAATTTATTTGCCTCAGACATTAAATTGTGATCCAGTTTATGTATCAGGTGGTTGTTAGACACATGAAAAATACGGTAAAACACAATGTAGACTATGAGTGGCCAGCGATGTCCGATGGAATGCAATGCAAAACATTGGACTCCAGTGGACCATGAGCTCAGGCAACATCCACTGGGATACAGTGAAGTGCATTATAACTTAACGGGTTTCACTGGACTTCAGTGGCCATCACGCTGATTGAGAGTCCAATGGAACTTGCTCAATTCCACTGGAAAACAAGCCAGCTTGCAGGATCTCCATGTGATCATGGGCCACTGAACTCCAGCATAAGCTGTTGACCCCCAGTGGCGGACCACGTGAGGATCAATTGCTAGTAGATTCCACTGGAAAGTGACTGGGCGGCTATTGGCCGCCGATGCCGAACGATGCCGACCAGTGACGTTTCCACTGCCCCGTATATTACTGGAGATCTGAGATATTGAGCTTGTTGGACAGATGTGATTGATAAGGCGGGGCAGCCGCTGATGCGAACGGTGGCAACCAAAGTTGTGGATCGATAGACCCCAAAGCGGAGTTTAAAAAGCTTCAGACAGACACGGATAATTTTATAAAGAGAGAGAGAATTCAAACCTTTAAAAAGATCCGGTCAAATAAGCGCCGTTTTTAGCGCGGAGCTCGGTAGCAGTAGAGCACTGCATTACAACAGCTTACAACAGCTTGCCAGTGCGTGACGTGTCCCACTCTCCTCTGCTTCCCCCATGCCGCTCTTCACCTTCGCCTCTGGAGTCCAAATCAATGGCGGGACTTTCATCGACAATGCAGGGGACATGAATATTATCCATCAGGACCATCCCCCGCGGCTTATGCCAGGGCAAAATATCGGTTCACTGGAATTTGTGACAGGTGGCCCGAGTCGCGAGTTACCAAGGGTGGAAAGGAATGACCGAGGATTTGGAGCCGCACGGATGGTACCATATGGTATGTTGCCTGCCCGATGTAATCACCAGGATCTGATGAAGCCGAAAGATGTTTCGCAGCGCCCGCAGATTCTGAATCGGACACAGAGCTCATCCCTCCTTGTTGCCGATGAGGACCCTGGGGCTACCTTTGCTGTATCTGGTCCATCATTCTCGAACTTTCCGCCGTTTACATTCCCCCCTGAGCATGAGTTCAATTTGCAACAATTCTTGGGGTCATTCAGCGCACACAGTTCACAAGATTTCACTACTGGATATCATGAACAGTTTCATGACTCAATGGATTCTATGGGTTCTGGGCATCCCATGTCCAGCCTTGCACCTGTCACACGGGATTTCAGCCAGATTTCATCCTATGATAACCAATTTGGGTTGACGTTAACCAGGCGTGTTCCACATCCACTCTTTCCCACCCAGATATTTTCAGAAGAAACACAACCCCAATTCACACCATCCTTTCATCTTCCAACCATGGTGGATGTGTCTAACTTGGGGCTTGTGACAGGGCCATTTGGTAAACTGGCACCACCAGTCATAGATTCTGCTGCTGGGACCAACCACCAACCTTGGGATGACCAACCCCAGAAGCAGAGAGTGATTAATGGTGGGACATTCATTGGTGGAAATTTAAATTATATTCATGCAGCTGTGATACCACCCAGTAAGATTCTCATTTCAACAGTGTTACTCTGTTTTTACCTTGGTTTTTTTGCAGGTATCTCTGCAGATCAAACTGCTCAACAGATTAACAATTGCCCTCCACCATCCAGAATTTTCCATGGCAGACAGGCAATCCTTGACAAGATGCAGGAATTTTTCAACCAGGACATTGGCAAGCAACATATCTATGTTCTGCATGGACTAGGTGGTGCAGGAAAAACACAAATTGGGCTCAAGTTTATCAATGACTCATCACAGTAAGTTGAAGTTTTACCAATAAATACCCATATTGATCATTATAATTAGCTTCACAGACAAGTTTTTCCTTGACAGCAGCACAGCGGAAACCATTGATACTGGGTTAAAGAATATTGCCTGCATGAAAAATGTTGGCAACTCTTCACAAGATGCATTGAGGTGGCTCACTAATAGGGATGAAGACTGGCTGGTGTTCTACGACAACACGGATGACCCCAAGCTCAATCTGAACAGATTTATACCCCAGTGCAATCATGGGAATATTATCATCACAACCCGAAACCCCACCCTCCGTAGCTATGCTGGAGCACAGTTTGCCGTATCTGATATGGAGGAGATGGATGCTGTCGAATTGCTACTCAAAAGTGCTGCTCAAGATGTTTCGTTAACCACTGAAAACATTGCAGCTGAGATTGTGAAGGTGAGTTGAGGTTCATTTCTAACTCTTTCATTGAAAGTAATGTTTCAAAGGAATTATGTTACCTTCCTCTTGCAATTGTGCAGGCTGGAGCATTCATCCTACAATCTGGAGCCCTAGACAGTTATTTGGACATCTACATGAGTAATCGGGCCCAACTGCTGAGTGAAAAACCAGCCCAAAGTCATGATCATTATGAATTGACAGTGTACACGACATGGCAAATGAGCTTTGACCACCTCAGTACACCAGCTGCGATGTTGCTGCAGCTTTGTTCATTTCTCCATAGAGATGGAATTTCAGAGGATATCTTCAGCAGAGCTGCCACATACACATTTCCATCTTCTGGTCCCTCCGAACAGGCACTAAAAAAGCCATTGGAATTCCTTACACAGTTCCTAGGGCCAGCAGATGAATGGGACACCCTTCGCTTCCTAAAAGTCACAAACGAGATTAGAGCCTACTCTCTAATGACCTTTGATCCAGAAAGCAAAATGTTTTCAATTCATCCATTGGTGCATAGTTGGAGTCGGACAACAATCACAGACCAACAGTCATATCATTCCATTATGGTGGCCATAATGGGCATGTCCATTGTAGGAATCCCCACTGAACATCAACAACTTGCGAGTCTGAGATTAATTTCCCATATTGACTGCTTGAGGCATGGCAACCAGCAGGCAGTGGTAGATTTTGGTATGCAATATGGAATGATCTATTCTTATGCAGAACGATCTGAGGAAGCCAAGGAGCTTTATCTTGCATTGCTATCACAGCGAAAACAGGTTCTAGGGGATGATCATCCAGACACTCTTCAGGCTATGGGGAATCTGGCATCAATATATCACAGTCTGGGTGATTTGCACAAGGCTGAGGAGCTGAAAGTTGTAGTGCTGGAGAAGCGAAAACAAGTTCATGGGGATAACCATCCAGACACTCTTCGAGCTATGGGTAATCTGGCCGCAACATACAACTGTCTGGGTGAATTCCAACAAGCAGAGGGGCTGGAGGTTGTAGTCCTAGAGAAGCTGGCACAGGCTTTTGGTGATGACCATCCAGACACTCTTCGAGCTATGGGTAATCTGGCATCAACATATTGCAGGCTGGGCAAGTTCAACAAGACAGAAGAGCTTGAGGTTGTTGTGTTGGAAAAGCGAAGACAGGTTCTTGGTGAGAACCATCCAGACACTCTGTGGACCATGGGTAGCCTAGCATCAACATATCACAGTCGAGGCAAGCTCCACAGGGCCAAAGAACTTAAAGTTGTAGTGCTGGAGAGGTGTAAACAGGTCTTTGGGAATGACCATTCCGACACTCTTCGAGCTATGGGGAATCTAGCATCAACATATCATGATCTAGGCAAGTTCCACAAGGCAGAGGAGCTGAAAGTTGTAGTACTGGAGAAGTGTAAACAGATTCTTGGGGATAACCATCCAGACACTCTTCGAGCTATGGGGAATCTGGCATCAACATATCACAGTCTGGGTGATTTGTACAAGGCTGAGGAGCTGAAAGCTGTAGTGCTGGAGAAGCAAAAACAGGTTCTTGGGGATAACCATCCAGACACTCTTCGAGCTATGGGTGATCTGGCCGTAACATATCACAGTCTCGGTAAATTCCAGCAAGCAGAGGGGCTGGAGGTTGTAGTCCTAGAGAAGCTAGCACAGGCTTTTGGTGATGACCATCCAGACACTCTTCGAGCTATGGGTAATCTGGCATCAACATATTGCAGGCTGGGCAAGTTCAACAAGACAGAAGAGCTTGAGGCTGTTGTGTTGGAAAAGCGAAGACAGGTTCTTGGTGAGAACCATCCAGACACTCTGTGGACCATGGGTAGCCTAGCATCAACATATCACAGTCAAGGCAAGTTCCACAGGGCCAAAGAGCTTAAAGTTGTAGTGCTGGAGAAGTGTAAACAGGTTTTTGGGGATGACCATTCAGACACTCTTCGAGCTATGGGGAATCTGGCATCAACATATCATGATCTAGGCAAGTTCCACAAGGCAGAGGAGCTGAAAGTTGTGGTACTGGAGAAGTGTAAACAGATTCTTGGGGATAACCATCCAGACACTCTTCGAGCTATGGGGAATCTGGCATCAACATATCACAGTCTGGGTGATTTGTACAAGGCTGAGGAGCTGAAAGCTGTAGTGCTGGAGAAGCAAAAACAGGTTCTTGGGGATAACCATCCAGACGCTCTTCGAGCTATGGGTGATCTGGCCGTAACATATCACAGTCTCGGTAAATTCCAGCAAGCAGAGGAGCTACAGGTTGTAGTCCTAGAGAAGCTGGGGAAGGCTTTTGGTGATGACCATCCAGACACTCTTCGAGCTATGAGTAATCTGGCATCAACATATTGCAGGCTGGGCAAGTTCAACAAGACAGAAGAGCTTGAGGTTGTTGTGTTGGAAAAGCGAAGACAGGTTCTCGGTGAGAACCATCCAGACACTCTGTGGACCATGGGTAGCCTAGCATCAACATATCACAGTCAAGGCAAGTTCCACAGGGCCAAAGAGCTTAAAGTTGTAGTGCTGGAGAAGTGTAAACAGGTTCTTGGGGATGACCATCCAGACACTCTTCGAGCTATGATTAATCTGGGATGGACCTCCCACCAACCTGGTCAATTTTAGACTGCAGAAGAGTTTGAAATTGTTGTGCTAGAGAAACAGAAAGGCTTCTGGGTGCCAATCATCTGACACCTTACAAACCATGCAAAATCTAACATCAACATACCACTGTCTCAAACTGTCTTAAGCTGAGGAGCTCAAGACCCATCTTCACAACTACGAGGAAGCATTGGAAGTTTCTGTACATGAAAATTCAGAGGAAGGCATCTGAGGACTCAACTCAATCATAGTTTTTCCTGTCTATATGCTTTTCCGTTGTATTACATATTTACAAATAAATTAGACATTTTAAACTTGTAGCTGTGGTAAAGAGACAAGAGATCAAATGAATCATATAAATTTGTCAAGCACACAAGTATGCTTTTCTTTCAAATTTCAGACATGAGTGTTTGCTGGTATTTAAAATCCAAGACCGTGGCTGTGCTCAATTTCCGGAGCAGAGACCCGATCTGTCTAGCTATAAATGGCGATGTCTCTGAAATAGAGGGGGAAAAGTGTGATAAGATGGCAATATCAGTATGGATTATCGGAGGTACAAAATCCTGGTGAAATGGGACATAAAATTGTTGCCAGAGTATAATTACCCATGCCGATATTTACGTGGAGAAAGACGGAGCCAAGCTTAGTCAACAACAAGCGACTGCTCGGCTGCTTCCCGGCCTCGCATCCTCTTCTGTGAATATTCACCTTCCAGGTTTAACTATTCAGTTTCATTAGTGGAAGAATAAAAGGCAGACCCATGACCGAAGTGTATTTGAAGGAGAAGTGATGATGGGTGAATGTGCCGCATCAGTCCCAAATCAAAATATCGACAGTTAGATTGGCCACCTCTTTCTGTAAATTGCAGCTATTCGAACCTCATATTACTCGCAACTGTGTTACGTTTCGACTAAGAAAACTGGATCTTAGTGTAGGAGAGCTGTCGCAAGCGCCCACCCGTTCTGCAGCAAATCTCGCAGCGTGATGGGCTGCCTCTCAAATATATCGCGACAAGTGCATCCCAAATAACCCTGCTGGGATGGGGGAAGCTTATTCAATCTAGAAACTACAAGAAGGAGCTTGAGAGCGCAAAATATAGGATGGCTTGGTATACATCGTACTACCAAACTCCCTTGCACCAACTCACCTGCAGCCAGTGCCTTACCAGCCTTTGTCAGCGCATCAAGAATGACAAAGTCCTCCTCAAACACGAGGCCCACTGTGCCAAAATTAACAGCCGAGGCTATTGCACCCAATGCATGACCTGTTCTTGCCACAGCTTGTTTTAACTGACTCTGTTTCCAGAAATGCCGAATGGTTAGCCTGTGAGCAGTGTTACCAGCGCCAGGAGTGGGTTTGCCTTTTATATGCTTTACAAGTCTTTATACTAACTTATGTTACAGGGCTTTCTGCCAAAATATGGCAAGTGAGCGTGGCTCATTCGCGAAAGAGCCAAAAAAAACATCCCAAGAAAGTGGGCACAGGTGCCTATCGAAGCTGGCGAGTCATCTCTTGCCGAGCTCACCGTAGCTGCCTGACTGCGCCTCGAGGCTAAGCATGAGGAGTGTCGTGCCCAGCAGGCCCAACTTGAAGAGGATGTACTAGCTTTGGAGTGTCATGATTCGGCATTTTACAACCCTTCTCATGCCTGCTCAAAGTCGCAATCCCGGGACACCCCGGGTTATTGAAACAACCGCAATTGACGAATATCCAATGATCAGAAGACATTGGATATTACATTTCCAACAAATCGCGACAGCATGCGCAATCGGGGTCTTGGAATAGCCAACCAGGGGTTATTCAATACACCCTATTTGCCAACCATGGATTCGAAACGACGATCGAGCTATTAATCATATCCCGATCACTCATTACCACGATTGAGGGCTAGGGCACCCCATGGTATTTCATCTAGTGATTGGTTACAGTCTCAGGAGCCATACTATATAAACCCTGTAGAATCTACATGTACAGCAGATTCTACCTCGTCTAATATCGAGTCTACTTTGACCTGACAATGGCACAGCGCTCTCTCAACTCAACTACAAACGAGCTAATATTCATATCCTCTTCTCCTCGAGATCTCCTTGAGTTTGGTGTGTTGGCGGTTACCTACCACCTCTGGATTGTCTCGTGACATCCCTCCTTGTCAGCTACAGCCAAGCTTCCTCTCTGTTGTAGGGGTTGTTCAGTGCTACCCCCTCGTTGAATGTTGTGATCATTCCTGGCTGGGTTATTCTCTGTCATGCTACTGCCAGGTCGACCCAGGGCTCGTCTTGACATGGAGGATGACATGGCTGGGCAATGCTGCATTCGCGAGGCGAAACGGGGCTCTGCACATAAATAATTTGCTGTTAGTTTGTAGCCCTCATAATTATCAGTGCGTTCACGGTCTTCATTTGGTTGATCATGGAGGGATGGTAAGAACATATATATATATTTCAAACAAATTTTAAAAAAAATAAAGTGCGGCCTGCGAAAAGGAGGAGTTTGTATTTGAGTCAGAGCCTCGCCTGGAACAGAAAAATCAGAATGAAGGCCTGT